>LR990287.1:25612500-26812500 GCA_905147355.2 Apotomis turbidana | reverse complement strand
GTATAAACAAAACCTCGTAATATAATAATGTATTTATAAATAAACACGTCATGTGTCTGCTAAATCTTCCAATTTGATCAAATAATGACAATACCCGTGTTGGTTGGTTGATTATAATTTCAATTAAATTATATTGTTATTCCTTTTTAAGCAGCACTTATCTATTTTCTGATTAATAATATTATTGAAATCAGCAACAAAGACTATAAACATACGTTGGAAGAAAAAACACAAAATGTCGAATATGTTCTCGCTGATGAGGTGAAAAGTTGTGTGTGCTACACGAGAGCAAAGTTTTTTGCATCTCGTGCTGTTGAGTCCCTCGCTACACTCAGGATTCTAACATAGAATCACTCGCTACGCTCGTGATTCAAACGTAGAATCCTTCTCTTGCTCGGGACTCAAAATCAGCACTCATAACAAAAAACAACTTTGCTCTCTTGTTGCACAAATAACTATTATATAATTTAATAGTCGTTTTCCACAGAAATATATTTCTGTGTCGTTTTCTTTGCTTGCGTGAGTACCTATATCCGATTTCAGAACCATTAAAATCCAGACATAGAGATTTTTAGAACCAATGTTAATTTGCATTTTTGCACATTTAGCACAGCCGTGACATGTGTGTTTTTGCTGGACCATGGTTCTATAATATTTTATGAATGAATGAATGAATGAATGAATGCATGAATGAATGATATTTTTATTCACCAGAATATACGGTACATATGAGGTCTTACAGTACTAGCTTGGTTCCATAATATATTCTACCGTTAGGCATGTGAAACTTGATTACTTAGGTAACTAAAAATAGAAAATTATTGCATGCTATATACCTTAAAATTAGTTTTATGTTAAAAGTACAATCTCTTTCAAAATATAACAAAACAAAATAAACAAACAATTAAAAAAAGTCTATCTAAAACTAAAACTAAATCTAAACTAAGTCTAAAAATGGCCCCCGTGGCATTGTACCAAAGACGCTGGCAGCATTACCTCGCTGTATCGCTATACTAAGACGCTGAGCGAGGAAGCTGCCCCTTGTTTTATGTTTAATACAATATTTATACATTATCATAACTACGATTTAAATTACAGAACAATCTTCACATTTAAAGTACACTATTAATAACATTGTAACTTTTCTTTAAAAAAGTCGTCTATTGTATAATAAGCTTTTTTAATGAGCTCTTCTTTAAGTTTTCTTTTAAAAGTGTAAACCTCTAAGTCTTTGAGCTCCTCTGGTAAGAAATTATATATTTTTGAGGCCATACCCAATATGCTATTTCGGAGCAATGCGGTTTTGCCTGGTACGATGTTAATTTTATGCTTGTAGCGCGAGCTTTCAGAGTTTGATCTTTCTTTCTGTGGAAATAAATTTGAATTTGATTTTACAAAAGTGGCTACCTCGTAAATATACAGACTAGTTAGTGTTAAGATCTTCAATTCCTGAAAGTACGATTTGCAACTATCAGTTTGGGTTGCAGATGGCACGGATACATTTTTTTTGGGCAGTAAAAACTAGTATTTTATTTGTAGAGTTGCCCCAAAAGATTAAACCATACCGAAGAATTGATCCTATATGACCATGATAAGCCAGTAAAGCCGTTTTTCGGTCCGATAGTTTTACAATTCTCCTGAGTGCAAAAACAAAACTATTTATTCGTTTGCATAATGATTCCGTGTGTGCTTACCAGTTCATATGGTTATCTATGTCAATGCCCAAGAATTTAGCTACATCTGTGTGTTCTATATGTTTATCGTTATATTTAATGTCAAGATTTATTGAATTTGTTTTGTATTGATAAAATTGCATGATTTTTGTTTTGTCAACGTTTATTTTTAGTTTATTCAATTGTAACCAATTTATAATATTCGTAAGTGTATTATTTATGTCGGACTCATATGTAGCCAAATTGTCAGATTTAATCAGTACCGTACTATCGTCTGCAAATAGTATCATTGGGTGTTGAACATGTGCTGGTAGGTCGTTGATATAAGCCAGAAACAGCAAAGGACCCAATATGCTCCCTTGCGGAACACCGCGCAACAATGGTCTAAATTTTGAGAAGTAAGCGGTCTCTACTTTTGTCTTTTTGCAAAGTCTATTGATTTGGGTGCATTGCATTCTGTTGCTTACGTATGAGGTTAAGTAATTTTAGGGCAATACCTCTGATACCGTACCGTTCTAGTTTTTCCAATAGTCTATTGTGCTCTATATAATAGTTTTAGAGCCACCTTTTAGTAGGTATAAGTTTATATGTTTTTGTTGTTAGCAAATAATTACCCCTTTAGTGCGGTATATTTTAAAAAACTAAATATTAACGGACTATCTATTTAGTTTTTCGTTTTCATCTAAACATTTAAACTAATGGCTCTGTGAGCTTTGTACACCTCATCCGTTTGTTTCGAAATTATTGTGATTTCTCCTTTTTTTCGTATTCAAACCATATCCCCCGCCAATTTGAAGAATGTCGAATAAATTGAATACTTATCGGACCTACTTACAAAATTCAATCGGTTGAGAAATGCTGCCTCTAGAGAAGAATATTTGTGCTTGGGTCATGTTATTTGTATTTAAGTATTTATTTATCTAAGTATGTATATCGTCGCCTAGTACCCATAACACAATCCTTCTTGAGCTTAATTTGGGACTAGGTTGATTTGTGTGAGGTTCGCCGCTAGATGGGCCCCCATAAAATAGTGACACATAGAGTGGCCTAAGGGCAACACCGGTGCGGAAGGCTAAGGGCGGAGAGATTATTATTATTATTAAGAACAGCTGGAAAAATAATCTTATTAAAACTTTCGTGAGACATATTTAATTATTGTATTTAGCGGTTGACACTCACGTGAAATTGTCAGGAACGGCCCGACATGTTTCGAACTCGTATGGAGCCCTTCATCAGGGACGGCTGCCCGTACACCGCCGCGGCAACCTCGTCACTCAACATGTCGGGCCGTTCCTGACAATTTCACGTGAGTGTAAACCGCTTAATACAATCATTAAACAGCTGGAAATGTTTTGGACAGCCAAACTTCCAAAACACACAAAGGAATTTTGGAACAAGCTGAAAAGGAGATGCTTTGCTCGCTCAGTCAACGAATGAGTTCGAGTACCAGTAGTAAGGGGAGATAAACGTTAGTGCCGTTTGACCGATCACCAAATGAAAATGAAAAGGGAATCATTTCTGTGTCTCAGCACGCAATACGCTTCCGCCTGTTTATCCAGGGTAGGGTATGAGGAGAGGGGAGGAGGGCAGATCAGCCTATATCAGCTGGTATTTTACTGAATTATTGTCTGACTTTGTTGCCTCGCCGTCTTAAAACAACGGCATTGACTGAATCTGGATTATATTTAAATAATATCTTAGAATAAATACGCCTAGAACGAAAGTCTACGTAACTAGTGTATTTTGCATCGTGTGCATACACGCATTGTTGTACACCCTCCCCGCATCAATAATGTCTCTGTTTTACCTTGTGGTTGACTGGTAGAGAATGCCTCATGGCATTAAGTCCGCCATTTGTACTTTTACTTCTGTATTTTGTGCAATAAAGTTTAAATAAAGTCTTCATACGACAGTTTTGCGAAAGATGAAGCCGGTTTGGGTTTATGTGTGTGTGTCTACGAACCAATCAAACCATGGATCGTATCGTTCATAGACGTCGCACAACGGAAAAAAAAAAACAAATTACCTTTCTCATTTTGTATGACTAACCATGCCGTAAATGTAAGACTTATTTTATGCAAATAATTGGATCAGTTTGCTAAACAAAAAGACAAGCCAAGCTACAATTGCACATTTAACATAGGCAGTGTATCTGTCTGTGTCATCGTAGCACCCAACTCCAAATACATTTAGAGGTATGAGCTGCCATTTACCCAAGATTGCTTGTGAACGACCAAGCAGGCAAAAAAATGTACTAAGTAATAGAGGCCCGATTCTACTTGAGATACACCACTGAACAATGAACCATGTTAGGTTAACTCATTTGGAGCTCTTCATCAGGGGTAGCTATCTGTGCTGCTACGCTAGTGCTAGTGGGTCGCTAGTCGCGTAGCAGCACGGATAGCTACCCCTGATGAAGAGCTCCAAATGAGAGTTTTGCTCGTATAAAAAGTATTGTACGCAATAATTACCCAATTAGGTCTTAAAATCGTACCTTACCTTGGCCACTCGGCAAGCCTCGTGACCTAAACGCGATACTCGACTTTAAGAACCTTCATCGTGCAACGATTGCATAATAGTATTTTATGCAATCGTTGCACGATGAAGGCTAACTATAGCATACAATACTTTTTATACGAGCAAAACTCAGAAAATCATTTTTTACTTTAATCTTCATTCTCCAATTTGATTTTTTATGTTTGATGTAACCTTTTTCGTTCAACTAAAACATGATCGCGATGGCCATGGCGAGTGCCTCGTGATTGGTGTTTTTTTTTGACAAGTAATTTCAACCAATCAGTGAGCATCAAATAAGCTTATGTTCTCTTTTTGAAATTATTAGAGTTGTGTAGAGAGATGTCTTATGAATATTAAAGTTTTGTAGCGGGTACCATAGAGTATAGAATTTTGTTACAGGATTAAAAAGTGCGTTATTGTGATTTTGTCTGTGAAATTATAATTGACAGATTAAAGTTTGCGAGTATAAAAAATGCTATTTAATATGTCACTTGCGGGAGTTTTCTTATGATCTTCTTTATCATAATATTTTGTTCCATTGTTACCGCATGACTTGAGCCTTGGAGAATCGAGGGAATCGAGGCTTGAAATTAACAATAAGAACTGTGTATCGCAGGGTAGCGGCCGGCCTAAAGAATGCGTAGTATTTGGCTCACAACAGCGCCCTAAATTCGGGGCTTTATAGAAATTCTAAGAGGTTTATTGCGAAGGAAAGCTAGACCAAGCCGGCTGTTTGTATCATTATTTGTAGTCAAACGGTCGACCACTTGCATGTATCCACATAACTATATCACCTATATGGGTGTTATCAGATGATAACACCCATAATAGGTGATATAGTTTGAAATCTTTATTCGCTCATCACTCAGCCACAGCTTGACTTCGATAGATGTCTCGACCTGTCTCGGTTTTATCCTTACTTATCAGTACAGGCTAAAAATAAATAAATAAATAAATAATATATAACTCTCTAAGGACTAGTAACTTTTTAAATTGCGAGGCTGTCATTTGTTTTTTCAATGAGGCGCCATTTTGAAACTTGTCCGTTCCTACAAAAATGAATTTTCGATGCATGATTTATTACGATTTTCGTTGTGGCTTAAGTCAACAAGAGTGCTGTCAAAGGCTTCAACTAGGATTTGGTGATGAAGCCCCATGTCGTAGCCCTGTGTATTCGTGGTTTAATGAATTTAAACTTGGTCGTGATCATCTCCATGACGATGTACGTGACGGTCGGCCAGCGACGGCGGTTACCAAAACTAATATTGATATAGTACGACAATTTATCGAAACTGACAAAAAAATTACATGCCAGCAAATTTGTGCCTTACTATGCATTGGAATGAGCCAAGCGCAAAAAATATTGCATGTACATTTGAAGGTTCGGAAACTATGAACTCGATGGATACCGCACGATTTAACGGAAGACCAGAAACGACAGCGTGTAGAGTGGAGCCGTAAAATGATAAAAAAATAATAACGGAGGACAATCGTTGGCTGCATATAATATCGTGATAGGTGAGGAAACATGAGTGTACTGCTTTGAGCCAGATAGAAAAAGCCAGTCGGCGGAATGGGTCTTTCCTTTTGAATATTTGCCTAACAAAGTTAAGAAAAGTCAGAACACTGGGAAAAAAATGGTTGCTTCGTTTATTGGCAAAATAGGATATTACGCAACTGTAGCACTAGAAGAGCAAAGGACAGTCACTGCAGATTGGTATGTAAATAGCTGTTTGCCAAGAATCTTAGAAAAAGTTCGCGAAAAGCGGCCCCGTAGTAATATCGTGCTTCAACACGAAAACGCGTCTGCACATTCCGCTAAAAAAACAACTGCATATTTGAAGGCCTCAAATGTGAAACTGATGACGCATACGCCATATAGCCCAGACCTTGCACCATGCAACTTCTTTTTATTCCCAAAATTCAAGGATAAACTCAGAGGTTTACGATTTACGAGCCCCGGAGCGGCAGTGGATGCGTTCCGCGAAACCGTTGAAGAGGTCCCTACAGAAGACTGGACCTACTGCTTTTCGCAATGGTTTCAACGAATGAAAAAATGCATAAATAGCGAAGGAATATACTTCGAAAAACAATAAATGTATACAAATACAAATATTATATCTTAGTTTTAAATAAAATAATCCAGAAACTTTCAGTATGACCTAAGTATTAGAAGCCCGAAGCCGAAGGCGAGGGCTTTAATGACACGAGTTTGAAATTCCATTACACCAGAGTCACGTACGACGTTTTTCATCACACTTTGGAGGAAATAAAACAGAAGTAGTAGTAGTAGTCATGACCAAAATTACTTACCGCCCTAGGGCATTATATAAGACTTACCGCCCTAGAGCGTAATTTACGACTTATCGCCCGCTTTTCTAGCATGTAAACCCTTTGTTTACGAGCAAGTGTGACGAAAAATTCTTTATCCGCTCATCACTCAGCCACAGTTTGACTTCGATAGATGTCTCGACCTGTCTCGGTTTTATCCTTACTTACTGATATTAGCTGAAGTCTTAGTTTTATGGTTGACTTTAGTTATCCAAATAATAAAGTAAAAAAGCTTAGCCTAGTTGGTAGTTATTTTGTAAATCTGACCGTACCCGTTCAATGCGCTTAAGGTTGCATGCGCTTTAAATAGCAACCTTCATTCATAATTAAGCGCGACTCATTTTGTATGAGCGTCGGAAGTTTGACGGAATTTGTGAATTTTTTACTCGCGGTGTTCGTTATGTTTTGAAATTTTGCCAGTGTGTTTTGGGTTTTTAGGGGCCCACGGTCAGGGTTTTCGGTTGAGAGAAACTTGACTGATAAGTATATAATATACTTATGTAAGTACTAATCTTAATATTCTTTTCTTTGCTTGACTGAAAATCAGCACCGTAGATTGTTGCGGCGTTATGCTAATGTGTTTTCCATTTTTAACCGACTTCCAAAAAAAGAGGTTCTATGTTTTATCGTATTTTTTTTCGCCGTTTTTCAAAAGATGATTCTAATGTAGTCTGTATAAGAGTGGGTTATTTTTGACTCATCAGTTTATTTTGAAGACGGTTCTTTTTTTGTTAAACATTTTTAGAGTATATTTTGAGGTAATTTTTTGTTGTTATATTGAAATTGCGCTAGGGCTAAATAAAGACCTGGGTAAAAATAGGAATAACTACAAAAATATATTGATTCAGTGATTCTGTAAGATTTTTTGTCTTGATTTTTTTTCTGAATACGTGTGTGGTCCGCAAAGAGCAAGTCTAAAGTTGAAAATAAAACAGATTGGCAGAATCTCAATTACTTTCGGTAAGAGAGGTATATAATATATTGTCAGTAGAGATAGGTAGAGTTGTAGAGTTATTCAATTCCTCGGTTTAAATATCAGGTTAGAGATTACCGACGGCTTAAACTTTAGCCTTAATAGAAAAGTCGTTAATAGCACAGCACAAATAATTCATACGATCCTTACCCTAATCAACGCGTCCAACATTAATGCAAGGATCCCGAGCCCCTGAGGTGAGGCCGCGGCTCAACTTGTGAACTGCGGACTAAGCTGTGTGTGTTGGACTAGACCCCGGATTTTCGTCGCAGTCACGTCACAATAGTTTGGGGAGTAAATGGACCTGTGTTAATAAATAAGGAAAACTAACAGTTTTTAACCGAATCAGTTTTAACTTTTTTTTTTTCAAAAATGATTATCACTATTTTTTTGTATTTTTTATTAAGTAATACACTCCACTTGTTATTAAATTATAAACAATAAAAATTCAAAATCTATAATATTTTAGATATAATTTTTTGTCTTTCTATGTTTATGAATTTAAATAATTTACGACAAAAAATACATAATTAATTGAATTAATTGTTTAATATTATTTTTTGGTATAGGTATTAATGCAAACCAAACATTTGATTTGTTACGGAGAGTCAGTTAACGAAATAACAACGACGATAAATAAATCAATTGACAGCAATAATATTACCTAAAGAATATTAATTTATTGGTCATTTATTGTATTAATTAACACCAGTCCGTTAATCCCCAAACTACCCTATTGTGACGTCACCGCGACAAATGTCCGGGGTCTAGTGTTGAGTCATGGTATTAAAAAAAAAGGTAGTATATATGGCACTCCGGCTAGTGAGCCTTCATACGTCACTGATTAGCTGCTGCTTTAGGGTAACAAAATAATTATAAGGAAAAAAATGTTCGCCGCCAGTCGTACAAAAAAAATGTATTACATTTGTCATGTTTTTTGAATAAATGTTATTATGTCGTAATAATTGATTTAAGAGGCCTTATTCCTTTTAAAAATATTTTTTTTCATATACCTACAAATATACAAATTTCAACCAACTTTTTGAAGTGAATAATACTTTCCCCCGAGTTCTAGGTAGTAACGTAGCTATTTCATGGTTTTTTGCATGCAGTCGGAAAAACTAAATTTCCGCGTGAATTTTGTGAATTTCGAGTAGTTTCTGAAACAAAAATTATCAATGAAAAATTCAAACTGTAGGTTTCTAATATATACCTACCAATAAATCCCAATAGCCCTGTTCTAGGTAGTAACATCAATAATATGTTAAGAAACATGTTTGATCATAGAGAAAAATGTCTAAAACAAACAGAATTTTCAAAGGAATAAGGCCTCTTAAAACACTCACGATTTTATGAGATTCATACAGGTAACAAGGGAATCGGGGAGTATTATGATACTCCACTGGCAACACAGAAACGGATTGACAGAACCGACCAACCAATCATAGCGTGAGTCTCGCCTGTCATTTCGGAGTGCCATTATACCATGTGTTGACTTATCAAGTTATCAATTATGTTCTTGTAAGCTTTAACCATTATTCAATAACGGGTGATAAATCCAAATAACTCAGTAGAGAGAAGTCAGAATCTATAAGATAAAGAAATCTGTTCTTAGGATCAATGGCTTCGATTTTAGATTTGAAAGAAAGAAAGAAAAATGTTTATTCCATAAAAGCACACACAGACAGGACATTAATGGCATAAAATTGTTCTATTAATCGTATGCGGAGTAAGTAAAGATGTTTCTAATGTGTCCAGCAATTCTGAGACTTCATAAAATGTGTACTTATAACTTTTATTAAAAAAATCTCATACATAGCCCGGTTAAAATAGCTGTAAATAATGTTACAATACGATACGCGATTACTTACAGAAATTTAACCAAGTTCAATTCCTGGTTATGTACTTACAGATAGCTTCTATGAAATCTAAAATCGACGCCATGGTTTCCAAAAACAGATTTCCTCATCTCTTATAAGTTTCGTTTTCTCCCTACTGACCCATTTGGATTGATCACCCTGTATAAAACGGTATCTCACCTTTGACCTGTGAACTACTAACGCAAGCCGAGTTTATCGCGTTATAGATAAATGACAAACCTTGTGTCTCTTAGCGAGAGCAACGAATGTTTTAATATTTATCTCCCGTGGGATGAAAGCGCTCTCTAATTAACCCATTATAACCTAGCGGTGCCGTTTGGCACCCATCGCTTCCTAGAAAAGTAAAAAGTACATTCAACTACTTTTAATAACTTGGAGAACCCTCAATATATAATTATATATTAAAAGATTTTCTAATTCTAAGAACATAATTAATTCAGGTCATAATGAGTTTTAAGTTTTATTACTTAAGTACAGTGAATAATGTTTTAACATTGTATTTTTTCGGAAAAGATTGTTTTAGTTTGCTTTGTCAATTAACATAAGTGCAAAAAAATTAAATAGAGATATATACGAACATTGCCTTCAAAAGACGATGTCAAAAGCAAAATTTTATTCATATCTATACTACTAATATCGATACTTTGTAGTTTTGTATTAGTGTGTCTGTATTTGTATTTATTTCCTTAGAAAATCCAAGCTGTTGAATTAGAGCCTGTAAGCTGCGCTGAGCTGATCACGTCAAAGTCCCTGAAGAAGAACTCTGTTCGAGTTAGCAACATTTCTGTTCCCGATACATTTTCGTGAGTAAAACCGTCATTTTCTACATTTTCTTGGATGTTATCAATCTATGACGTGAATGATGTGATTGTCTGAATATTTAGCTGACAACTAGGTGCGTGGCGTAAAACAGAAACTCAGAGCAAGCCGGAGTAGGTATATTTTTCTTTAGTAGTAATAAATAGTGGTGCTCAATCGCTATCAAGTGAGCAAGCTGGTGAGGATTAGATTGAAGGTCATGTCACTGCTGAATACAATGTCTGTGAAGCTAAGGGCTTTATCACTCTTGCGATTTGGGGTTTTCTATACCGATAATTTATTCGCTGCGTGATCGCCTTCATACAAAATTCTCATAAAAATTGCAAGTGTGGTAAGGCCCTAAAGCTTGGCTTGCAATTGCTAGCGTGCTTAATAATCGTGCAATGCAGATAATGCATCAGTTTTGGCTAATTTATCGGGGATACTGACGAGAAAGCCGCATTTTTAGTCACGGAACACTTTTTATCACTTCTCACTCATTCGTTGTGTATATAAAAATCTCTAGTTAATTTAGCTTAACACTTAATTTATTATTGCACAGAATGAGGAACACTTCACATAGGTACAGGCATAATTTATCACTTTGATGAAAATATTATTATTATTATTTATAATCAGGCAGGAAGTTTAACAACTGATAATGCCTATATACAGTGATGTGTCTTAAGGCGTTGTTCAGTGATATGCTTGTCTAATTTATTCTTGCATTATTAACATTAGTTTAAAGTTCTATGAATCGATTTGTAACTATTAATACCTAATTAATCCTAATCATTCAACATCAGTTTATGTGAGGCAATTAGTTCAAATTAAGCTGTATATTTCAATATGAAGCATTAACGGGAGGAACAACCTAAGTCACTTTTGAAACATTTTGCAGTACAGACAATTAAGGTTGTGAAACCTACGTAAAAGTATGTCAAAAATAAATCGGGAACTAGTGAGTGTTTTCCCGGTTTTAGATAGTTATACGATGAACTCGGCAATCTTGTAGCTTTTTGAGAAACAAACAATTTGAAACTTTAAACCATTTTCCATCCTATTTCATGACAGGCAAGACATCTATGATAATCTCTTGATAAGAGTTATTAGCTAATTATCACTGTCAAACTTTTAGAAATTACGTCAAATTCTCCATTTAAGTAATAATGCAATTCAAAGGTGTTTTAGATTCACAAAGATTTAGAAACAAATCTCAAAGTTCAAGTTAAACTAATGACTCTCGGAGCCCACTTTAAAACTCATTAAAACTTTAATCTTAGTATAATTTTGAACGCACAAAACATCGTTAGCTATCATCTGTAATGTACTCAATACTGTATTTAATGGATTAGTTTTAGAAACTTTTAACAGCTTTCACGATTTAATTATTCATTTAATTATAATGTACAATTTCAATCTTGAAAACTGTTAAAGCCTATATCTAGTTTCGTTGATTAAGGTAAGACCAAACACAATGAACACTTCTTATTTGAAATTTTCTCTATAAAGTTTTAAAATTAGTTATAATAACATCAAAGTTTTATAGCTCCTATTAAATAGATATATTTAAGAATGTATTCTTTCTAATTTAATGATGATCGATTTGTAATTACACTCATAAACCGATTTAATCGCAAAAAAACCCCGATTTTCATTTATTTTTTATTTTAGTCGACCAGCTTTAATTATTGACTAGATTATCGGTTAGTTAGTTGCTGGTTATTTATTTAGTTAGTTAGAACAGTCAGGGCGGGCCGGGCCGCGGCGCGGTACTGATCGCGCGCCCAATTAAAGAGGTTACCGAACACGCTAACCGACCGGTACGGAGGTATGCGACGGTACGGAAATTGATATACCGACTTTGCATAATGGGTTAATGCCTGGCGACAATTCCCGAGCGTTTTAATTTTGACTTTAGAATAATAATTCTGAAATTTTATTGAGAGGAACCTCTGCCGAGTTTTCCAAAGGAATCGAGGTGTCTGTCATCGTCATACGACCAGTTTATAATAAGAATAAAATGTGTGTGCTATATGTTTTTGGTCAAAATTCCACCGCAAATGGACGCTTAGTACCCAAATTCTATAAAACATTTCGCATAAATCGAAATGGTCCGATACAGAACCTTTGCTCTCCATTCAGTTCTTAAAATTTCCTAAAGATTGGTTAGTTTTGGAGGAGGAAATAGACGGGAACAAAACCTCTGTATTATTATCTTACCTATGTATTATTTGTATCCGACGCTATATTAACCTAACCAGGGGGGTAATTTGACCAATTTTAGAGAGATAATGGAGATCTCTCGGTATTCATAGAAGCAGAACCAGGCTTTATGAACTGTATGCAGAGAAGGAAGTGAACAAGGACGCAGATTTTTTAAACTATGTTAAGAACTATTCAAAATTGTTTAAGCAAGTGTGCATAGCCGCAAAAGCAAATTATATTAGTTCTAAAGTCAAAATGTCGGACAACAAAGTAAAAACTATTTGGAATGTTATTAACAGAGAAACTGGTAAATCCAAAACTCGCAATTGCCAAGTCAACATTGTCAGTGAAAACGGGCAGACTATGTCAAATCATGATGTTTCCTCGGCATTCGAGGATTATTTTTCCAACATTGCAGTTAATACCACAAAATGTTTAAAATTATCTGCGTCCGAAGCCCATACCTTACTTTGTGCTAATTGTAAGAAATGTGATGTTGAGTTTCAATTTAGTCCAGTAAATACAGTAGATGTTATTAAAACATTTAAATCACTCAATTTAAAGAAAACAGAGGATTTATGGGGAGCATCAGTAAAAATAATTAATCATATCATAGATTCAATTGCGCCTTACCTAGCTTTGATTTACAATAGTTGCATAGCAGAGGGAGTTTTCCCAAATCTTATGAAAATTAGTAAAGTCATACCTCTTTTTAAATCGGGTGATTTGAGTGATCTGACTAATTTCAGTCCGATATCTATACTACCTGTTTTAAGTAAAGTTTTCGAAAAATTAACGTTGAAAGATCTACTAGGACACTTCAATAGAAATAAATTACTCTCTAGTAAACAGTTCGGTTTCACAAGGGGACGTTCCACGACTGATGCAGCATCTGTACTTATTAAACACATTTATGACAGCTGGGAGGAATCTTGTGATGCGATTGGGATCTTCTGCGACCTTTCTAAGGCATTCGACTGCGTTCATCCTGGAACACTCATTTTGAAATTAGAACATTATGGTCTGTCTTCAAATGCTTTAAGCCTTATGTCTTCATATCTCAGTGATAGAATGCAAACAGTGGATGTAAATGGAACCCAGTCCAATGGAGCTATAGTTAAGCTAGGAGTGCCACAGGGCTCTATTTTAGGTCCATTTCTATTTTTGGTTTATATAAATGACTTACCATCTATAGTAGATAATCTTTGTAATATAGTACTATTTGCTGACGATACATCATTAATTTTCAAGGTTCACCGGAAATCAACCGACTATGCGGAAATTAATGGCACACTAGAGAAAGTACTTAACTGGTTTACTACTAATAATCTTCTATTAAATGCCAAGAAGACTAAATGTGTTAGATTTGCTTTACCGAATGTTACGGCGGTAGATTCTACTATATTACTAAATGGTGAATGTTTAGAAATAGTGAATAAGGCATTATTCTTAGGTATAACATTGGACAGTAATTTGCAATGGGGTCCACATATAGCAGTGCTTGCAGGTAAATTAAGTTCAGCGGCGTACGCCGTTAGAAAAATCAGACAATTGAGTAATGTTGATACAGCTCGCTTAGTTTATCATAGTTATTTTCATAGTGTCATGTCATATGGTATTCTGGTTTGGGGCAAAGCAGCTGACATTCAGACTATATTTGTGCTACAAAAAAGAGCCATTCGTTCTATATATAACCTAAATTCTCGTGACTCCTTAAGAGACATTTTCAAAGATATAAACATCTTAACTGTAGCGTCCCAATATATTTATGAGAATATTATGTATGTTATTAGAAACCTAGATTCATTTACAAAAAATTCCGATGTCCACAGTTTTAACACTAGAAATAAAAATAAAATTGCTATTAGAAAGTTTCGTGTTCGTAAAGTAAGTAAATCATTTTTAGGCCGATGTATTCATTTTTATAACAAGTTACCTGATCATGTTTTAAAATTAGCCTTTCCATCTCTCAAAAAATATTTAAAAAATCTCTAATGTCAAAAGCATATTATACAGTAGAGGACTATCTGACAGACAAAAATGCATGGCCTGAACCAGAAACCGCGTAGCTGACTCCTTCATAGATTGTACCTAACTAGTTTAAGGGACACAGTTCTAATAAGAAAGCATATCAAACGTACATAAATTGTGATAAACCGTCAGGCTTTCTTGTAGTTTCTATTTTAGGGTATTTCTACCATTTCGTGTAAATCGGCAGACATGAGGAGAAATTTTTATTTTTTATTTCTTTCTATGCCAATGGGAAGAAATAGGAAAAAGAATAACTGTAATATAATCTATTTAGAATTATACCCAAAATTTACCGAGATATAAGTAATTTTGTTTTTTCAAATGGAATGGTAATGAACTACGGAATATGGTAATGATATAAAGTAGTATGGTAATGAAAATGTGGTGTTGGTAATGAAGGATTAAGCAAAAAGCCTATTTTAGATATTTTTTTATTTCTTCCTATCCTTAGTAATTACTCTATGAAAGAGTGATTACAACATATTCACAAAAAAGGAAAAAAAACAGTCATAAAAAGTAGTGCAGCAGTGCACATGTTTTTTAATCTAATAATGTTACTTTTTGCTTTCAATTTTACCTACTTCAAACCATATAAGTCCCTAGAATAAGTTTTTTATTATTCTTATTTTTATGTCAAATTGTATACCCATAAATAGTATCTCACAAATTGCTGCGCCCTACTTCAGGATACATGATGTGATCTCAAATTTGTAACTTTACCACCTGTTTTGTAAAACCATTATGTGCAATAAAGTATTGAGTGTATAATTAACCATTTAACGTCTAATCATCAGTTGAAATCCACTTCTTAGAATACTTTACTTATTATATTGTGTAACCCGAATTAATATTACAATAACAAAGTTTTAGTTGTGAATTTGACTCAAACGAATTGGTTAATATTTAACAGTCTTGACAATAGAACGCAACATAGATACTCTGTACCACAATAGAACATTTCAATTAGACTTCAAACAACGTGCTGTAGGAAGTTCTTCATAATTATAATGATTTAAGATTATATTTCAAAACTTAAAAAATGTTAAATTCATCTTCAGATGAAGAACTGTCGAAAAATTTGCTCACTTTTTTAGAAGTGTTTAGAAGTTTAGAAGTACTTTCTTGTTTATAATTTGCTCCAACTTTCGTTCCTTTATCATTTTCCTCTGAAGAACCATTACTTATTGTGGCCTTCAGTATTTTACAGCCCTTTCCAGTTTTAGCAATACTTTTCTTTATTTTCTCTTGTGTCGGTTTCTTAACTCGCATACAAGACAGGACGAGATCAACATCTGCATCCAGAACACCTTACGCTGCAGCGCGGCACTTCATAGGGTGTTGGTGTCCAAGCTCCTCAGCAGATCTACAAAAATACGGATATACAAAACCGTCATCAGACCTATATTAATGTATGGCTGTGAGGCTTGGACGCTGGGAGGAGAAAAGTTTGTTAGTTGCAGAAAGAAAGGTGTTCAGAAAGATTCTGGGACCTACTCAAAGAGAAGATGGAAGCTGGAGGATCCGCAAAAACACGGAGATCGCCGAACTAGTAGCCGAACTTAAGATCATTGGCGAAACCAAGGCACATCGTCTTCGCTGGATTGGCCACGTCGAGAGAATGGGGGACGATCGAAATGTCAAGAGAGCATACTTAGGCCGACTAATTGGACGACGTCCTATTGGTCACCCCAAGTATCGCTGGAAAGACATGGTGGAGGCGGATCTGCGTGAGCTAGGAGTTAGCGACAGCTGGCACGAAGTGGTGCAGGATCGGGCAAGATGGCGTGCTCTTGTGTTGGAGGCCAAAACTCATTTTGGGTTGCTGCGCCAAAGTAGTTAGTTTAGTTTCTTTATTTTACTTTCCGTATATGACGTTTGGTTCTGATCACTTTTATTTTCTTTCTTAGAGTCAACAACAGTTCTTTTTCGGGTGACTGGAATCTGTTTTAATAAAAGATTCGTTAGTCCAATGTCGTTTTATATTCGAAAGCAAAGTGATAGTTTTGCTTTGAGTAGCTCCACTCGCCTTGACATGAGCAGCTCTGATATTATGTTGCAATTGTTGTGTTTGTTCTAAAGTGGTTAAGTTTTCTATTATTGGGGAAGGACAGGTTGACTCGTTTTCCACTTCTTTAAAAAATCTTTCGGTGGTACGTTGATGCATAAAGTCTTTTAGTTCTACAAAAGCATTGTCAGATGCAGGGATAATATCAATGAACCCTATAACGAAGATAAATAAAAAAATCGCAAAAAATATATATAACGTTCTGCATACATATACCCACTGAAAACGTATTGTCACGTAAAAGAGGAACGGATAGAAGATAGGATTTTCACAATTTTTATACTTAAATTCATTACCAGTATTTTATATTCATTACCATTCGCCTAAAAGTGACTGGTAAATCATGGTAATGAAGAGGATGGTAATGAATTTTCTTTACCTTTTGCAGATTTACTCATTATAAACAACTGCAATCGTAGGTATATTCATACACTAAGTTTTCGAACTTAATGTTGCTTATTTAAGTATCAACAGTACAATAAATCTCTAAAGCATTAATATCAAAACAGCACGAATGGAAATGAAAAAAAATCGTACCAATTCCAAAATCTCGCCACGAATTATTTTTTTACAAAATTATGGCACGCGTCCACTCTCTTCACTATTCACTGAGTCGACTGAGGTGGGATCGCGAGTGGAAGGGACAACGCATAAAATACTACTTTGTACGTCTACAGGCCGATGTTGCCATTGCAAATTTAATTGATGGTAATGAAGTTTTTTGATGGACAAAAATATTTTGCTATACAATCGACGTAAATAAGAATTATACGACTGTTAGACTCTCAAAGTTATATCCCTTATTACATAGTTCAACCATATCAGAGATTAAATTTAATGTGATACATGTAAAATAGATTAGTTATTCGCTGTCTAATCTATACATTTGTGTTCTGAACGGTGATGGTAATGAATTTTTCGCATGTTATTTTTTTTTATATTTATTTATTTTGCAATAGTATAATATATTTTAGATGCAAAGTATACCCATGTACCTGACACAATACATAAAAAATATTTGAAGTCAATTTGACACTTAATACATGTTTTTTTTTCTACGAACATGTGATTTGCACCAAATGGTAGAAATACCCTTTATGTGTGTGTGTGTGTGTGTGAAACCTCGCATTATATGTGTTAACGTAAACTATGTGATAGATGAGATGGAAAAGGGGCAGTATATGTCCTTTTAGAGCAGTAACGTTCTTAAGATTATTTCTAACTTCTCCGCTACCTAAAGGTTGCCTGAAAGAGATCGCTATTTAGCGATAAGATCGCACGTTGTTAACCTTTGTTTGTTTTTATTGTATCTCTCATATCAGTCATACCTTCTAACTGAATAGAATACTCTTTGTTGCACACCGCAACAAGAAAGTAATACAAATACAAATAACACTTAGTATTACAATAGATGTGTACAATAGGCACTCATATCGCTAAAGAGCGATCCTTTCTAGACAGCCTTTGGGTAGCGGAATAATAAATGAAATGAGATGACAGAACTTGAAGGCCGTACTTTATTAGTCAATCCTGATACCTATCATCTCAATACATTTTATAACATAAAATTTTAGGTTTATGTTAATATGTAATACGATTTGTTACAGTGAGAAAAATACGGGCCTTCGCACCATATTAGCAGGGTTCATGTGTAGCAATAGCAAATGAACGCTCCTTTAATCTTCCCCCGGGCCCTCTCCGCGTTTTAAATAAACCATGCCCTCGATTACTGAGTTAACCACTTTTCGCTCAAAATCCACTTTTACTTCTCCAAACTCGTATCCTTTTCCATCATCCCTCTGCAAAGGCGCACTTGCTACATATAGACAAGGCTTACAATTAAATACAGAGGAAAGACTTGAAAAATTTAAACAGTCGACGTTGTAAATTACATAAAAACTGTTCCTAGTATAGCATTGGACTCAGTCGCGTTAACGCAAAATCAACTTTCACCTGTGTAATATAGAGTAGTTTTTTTTAACAGTGTGTGAAAAAGATAGGAGGTTACGGAAGTAATTAGTGGGTAATGTCCGGAGTCCCGTCCGGTTGGGATTAATTTTGTTAAATATGATTTATGCATTTGGTAACATGGCTAAATTACAGGTGTGCCTCAAGGCAGGAGTTTGGATACCGTGTTGTTTCTACTAAATGAAAGAGAGGTACAGTAAAGACTGAAAAACGTACCTTTTTGACCCTTATTTTTATTGTGTCGCGTGAGCGAAAATGGTACGTGTTTCAATTTCATTGACTGTACCTAGAAGTACATTACGCATTGATATATCACAAAAAAGGAGATCTCAAAGCGTATTTATTTAAGTGACCATGCAGGATTAGGTACTATCGAGCTGATCTGATGATGGTCATGGGAACTGGCCAATATCTTAATAAGGTATGGTGTGGTAAGACTAATAGTTAGGTAGTTATTGGACTGTGGCAGTTTTCCCCCGGTGATAGTCTTGGCCCACCTTATCTTAACATAATGCAATGCTACCGAGTTTGGGCTTTTTAGAATAGTCTCAATGCGTCATAAATGCTTAAAGAAAAGTACATTCGGCAATAGAAGCTTCTCACAAAATATATTTTTTGACAGACATCTTGTTTATGCTCTTCTTTTAATTTAAAACTAGTGGGTGAACCGTGATCTACCAAATTAAGTTTTTATTCTGTTTAGTTCCCAGTTTCAAGTTTATTAACCCACTGAAACCTCAACTTTACTGTAATCCGGTTTGATGCGGTTGTAACCGGTATTGGTTGTAAATGGGATTGTTTATATTGGGCGTGTTACACGGCTAACCTGACAATTTGTCAGACGGCAGGTTGTCAGGTTACCAACTCTTATAGCTATTATATTTCCATATACTGAAGTGAAGTGTAAAAAAATGTGATTGATTGATTAACTAAATTTACTAAATTGATGCTGAGAGGCCCATGGCCAATAAATAAATAAATAAATAAATGGCACACGTATATCATAAAATCACATAATATCACTAATATTATAAAAGCGAAAGTTTGTTACTTAGTGTGTTTATGTGTATGTTTGTTACTTCTTCAAAATCTTTGTGCTCAAACTACTGGACCAATTTTGATAAATTTTGGTATGACGGTAGCTGACACCCTGGATCAACAACTACTTTGACCCGAAAAATGTAGTGTTCCCGTGGGATGAGCGGGCCTGATTGATCGTCAGATGGTCGGGCCAGCCGTGTCACACGCATATACAGAGGATTGCAGATAGTCTATCGGTAGATTGGTTATGGATTGCTTGGGTCTTTTGCTTGGACGATCAGAGACCCTGACCGGTCGTCAGATGGTCGGGGCAGCCGTGTCACACGTATGTACAGAGGATTGCAGATAGTCTATCGGTGGATTGGTTATGGATCGCGTCTGGGCAGAGCGATTGGCGGCGTGATTAATAGCCCCGAGATGGCGAGGGGTGAGGAAAGACAGATAGTTTACACGAGTCATATAGAGGAAAGTACGGTATAGGGTAAGTTTAGTACTTACTGTTCAGTCAGTAGTAATATTGACAGCTACTTTTGATCCTGATTGTACTAGATACTCGTACGGTATATAGGTAGATGTATTTTCTTAGCGTCAGGATGTAAGGTTAGGCAGGTGACATAAATTCGGACCCTCAACTGAATTGTTTCAAAATGCTTATCATATTTGCGATAGAATTCATTCGAACTAAGTAATAAAATATATATTATACACATTAAATTATATTATTTTAGTAGGTAGTATAAATATAAAGTAAGTAGTTCATATAAAAACGATTATAGACTAGAGCTAGAGATTATAGAATAGAGAGAGTGAGTTAGAGTTAGACTGGAAGCCATTGTCAGGAGTGAAAATAAAAGTCATTGCAAACTGAATGTCGATATTGTTCCAAAAATAAATGTCTAACTTTATTTTATTAGTCTCTTCTAGTTTTTAATTTACCTTATAAATTCAATAACATTTTTTCTGTAAAATATTTGCGTATCTCATTAAAGTGGTTCATCTGTCTCGCTAGTCTGTGTGATTGTCAATCCGGTCTCAAGTGACTCCGCTGCACTAATTGGATGTGCCTCGCTGACAGCTCAGACAGGCGGCGGCGGCGCCCTCGTCTAATGTTGTGAAATTAGACCTAAAGCTGTGTGCAATAATCTATCTAGTTCCTATCTTAAGGAAGTGAAAATTCCACTGTACTAATTAGATGTGCTGAACTGACAGTTTACATATACAATGGCGCCTCTGCCTGAATTTTATCTAAAACCTATATCTTATACTTTTTCGAAATGTCATATTGTTGCACTATTTATTAAAAGCTAGCTAGCAGTATATGGTAAACCGGAATATAAAAATCTAAAAATCGACAAAATGTTAGTTAGGAGTTTATGGTACTTCGCCGTCGATAAAATGGTAAAATCATGCATTAAATAAAACGAGATGTGTTATACCTATTTAGTAAAATATATTTTACACACAATAATAGATCAGAATGTAGGTACTTTACTAATTTGTGACCGTGTTTAACACTACTTATATCGTGACTTTAACAACCTTCGTTACCTTTAAAAAAAAACGACCGATAAACAGAACATTTACCTCAAACTGGCTTTCATTACCTCAAAGTACATAATCGTACAAGTACAAGTTAAACGCAATCACATACCTATATGCGAATTTGAGCATAGTTAGAACCTTGTCATTTAAAAATAATTTATTCGATTTTTTATTTGAAGATTAATATGATAAAGTTCTTAACTGCAAAATGTTTTTGTATCTTACTATACATACAGGGTGTGTCTGACTGTGGGACTTTAAATGTAAGCTTTAATTGTGCTCTCCATACTGAGCAACTTTTAGTTTACACCTTTTTTTAAATATCTCCACTCTTAATTAGATTTTTTTTGCTACAAGTTAAATTTTGTTTTCAATGTACGCAATCCAATGCAAAACTGACAGCATACTGATATTAAATGTTTATATTTAATATACGTCAAATGAATAATCTCAATTTACGATACACTGACTTAACATAAAATTTTGAGATCTAATAAATTATGTAAATTATATATTTTTTTAATGTCACAAAACAATATTAGATTAGTTAAGATTTAGATTTAGATTTATTTATTTCATAATATAAAATATCAGTATAAATTACGCTGAGACAATTTACATGCATTTATACTATGATCGTCATAAAGATAAAAATGAGATAATACAATAATAGTAAAAAATAACAATTGATTGTAACAAAAGATATTTACATGTCATAATCATAATGCAGTTAAATGTGAGTAAAATTGATGTAAAGTGAGTAGAATCGAACTTTACATTTAAAACCCCATAATCAGAGGCAGCCTGTATAATAACCAGTGGTCGGATTAGGGTGTGCAATTTCCCGGATTTCATAACATAATACTAACATGGATATGACTTAATCCGGGTATTATAATCGTAAAGCTTAAAAATAATAGTGTTTCGTTTCAAAATATTACTCATGCAGTTATAAAAAAGGTAGTTGCTTATTTATTTATTTATTTATTTAAACTTTATTGCACAATACAAAAAAAAAGTAAGTACAAATGGCGGACTTAATGCCTTTAGGCATTCTCTACCAGTCAACCACTGGGTTAAACAGAAATATGTAGTCGGTGCAGGATCAGAGTTACAGAGAAGTGCAGGATCAGAGTTACAGAGAAAATCAGCTTATTAGGCATCAATAATATTGTTTTTCTACTCCTGTACCTTTATCTGTCATTTATCACTCAGTCACTAACTCTAATAGATACTATACATTATATTTATTACCTATACATTACCTTGTGTTTTAAAAGCCTACAGTCTATTGCCCAAAATCGCACTGCTAAATGATAATATGTACTCGTAATAATGTCGCCAGCCAGAGGGCTTTCCGGGAATCCCCGGGGCATATCTATATTAAGTATAACATTTAAGGTCATTCACCCCAAATTGCACAGCTTAATCAGAACACTGATAATAACTGAGTTTAAAATATTATATAAAGTAAACTAAAACTTATATTTTCACCCTAAAAGATAAGTATTGCACGTATAATATTCTTAAAAAACTATGACTCATAATATTGCATGCAATTCTGTACCGTAATGTCATGTATTTAGATCGAGTAAAGCACAATAGTGTGACCGAGACACTAATATTAAAGTTAAATAAAAAACCTTCCTTAATATTAAAGTTAAATTAAAAACCTTCCTACTAGAGGTACATATTGTATATCATAGCCTGGACTCTGCAAGGAGCTGACGATATCTCACAAAGCTAAGTACTTCAGAAAACTGAATTTACGTATGTACCTTCATATTATTTGATATCTGGCCTTTTTGACTAAGTGCTTAGTATTAGTAGTACAGGGGGTGTACAATACTGATAAGTGATTGCCTAGAGTATCCTCTAGTTGACATTGCTAGCCAACCTACCGAATGATACGTCCCGGCGCTTCTCTTTCGTAAGCTACATTAAAGGGAAGGACAGATCGTACTTTAGTAACTCTTAAGTTAGGAGGTATTCCAAAACCAACACGAAACAGACGTGATCAGCCATTGTACAATAATAATGCTCCATCACGATAAAATCATGGAACATGTCGTCAGCAGCAGAATTTTATTTGATAAAATCCAGGCGACATCCATTTATTGCTCAACTTCTGATGTATGTATCTCTGTCGTGTTCATTTAGTGTTACCTATTACAGTGTGTTCGTGAAAGACAAATATATCGTTCATTAAGAGGCCTTATTCCTTTTCAAAATTGATTTTTTTCACATTATGTCGAATATATTGATAACTTCAACCAACTTTTTGAAGTGAATAATACTTTTTCCCGAGTTCTAGGTAGTAACGTAGCTATTTCATGCTTTTATTGCGTGCAATCGAAAATAAGTCGAAAAAACTAATTTTCCACGTGAATTTTGTCAACTTCGAGTAGTTTTTCGAACAAAAATTATCAATGAAAAATTCAAATTGTAGGTTTCAAATATATACCAATAGATCCCAATAGCCCTGTTCTAGGTAGTAACATCAATAATATGTTAAGAAGCATGTTTGATCATAGAGAAAAATGTCTAAACAATCAGCATTTTAAAAGGAATAAGGCCTCTTAACTAGACAAGTTGTTGGAAATTAAAACTACAGCTAGCTAACACGACATAATGTCAGTTAATGTACTATCGGCGTTGATGGCTAAAATGTGGCGAGTTATAGTCGCACAGACTTAATTGAATCTAAAGCCGGGGCACGCTTACCAAGCCTCGGCAAGTTTGCAGGATGCAGTTATACGTCAGAGTGAGCACGAAGTAGATCTATCTGACTCTAACGTATAACTGCCTGATAACTGCGCCCTGCAGGCTTTTCGGGGCTTGGCAAGCCTGTAGCCCCGGCATAAAGCCTATTAGCATAAGGTCTATTTATCAAAAAAAATGTATATGTCCTGGGCTTAGTATGTGTTAGTTACTTCACAAAATAAATGGTTGTTTTCTGTAACGCAGAATTGAGATCCATGAGTTCAATTTCACTCGGTTCACTTCATCTTCGTTGGTAACTCCGGCGCAGCGCAGGCACGGAGTATGTATCCAAATCTGTAACAAACAATATCATTTCACTTATCTAGTTAAAGTCATCATATTTTCCATCCAGATACAATGAGATCAAAATACAAAAAATAATTCGGATTTCGCGCTTAACAAAAAAAAACATATATAACAATTTTTTTCGAAGCCGGGCAATGCTCTTCGCTTTCCGTCTGTGTGTGATTTATTTGTATTTATTGTAATATTGCCAATTAAAGTCACTGAATACCTATTCGATTTTTGTTTTGATACTCATTGTCAAAAATACACACATAATTATATTCCAATAATTTTATTATACTGTTCAAACTAGGACACCTTTAATGAACATTCCACACCTTTAATGAACATTCCACACTGGAAAGTTCCAACCACATTTTATTAATATTATATTTCCCTTAAATGTTCGAACGGCGACCGCACGCCCCATTTTAACTATTTGTTAATTAATCAAGGGAATGCGTTCGTTCGAGTGTTCGTTAACCTGCCCGATGCCAGGTGATGTTGAATACAGAATGACAACCAGCTTAAAACCTATTGCATAATGATGTATATTTACACGTTACTAAAATGACACAAGTCAAAATCTCAATAATGTCAATAAAGACTGTCAATTTTGTCCCGAAATCTCAAAATGACGTGGATTTCATTGCTAGTTACATCATTTTAGAAATAAAAGGAGTGTATGCATTTAAGGGTTAAGGAAGAATCAGAACAAGAACTTCGTTAAGGCTGAAAAGGAAAAAGTCAGCAAGTACCTGAGGTGACGCTATGGGGAATGTTGATTTGTCGACGTTTTAATATGAATCACAACCAATAACAAATTAATATTAGTAATTATGGGTATCTAAGAACTATTTTGGTTCACTAACTATACAGTCGTTAAATATAAATTGCAGGAATATGACCCAGCAGCACCGCAGCTCGAACTGACTCGCGTCGGAGAAGCAGATGAAATGCACTGCCATTGACAAATCGATGGCCCGAAGACCAGGCGTTACTGCGTGCCTGTGACCCCGATACCGCACCCAAGGGCCCTGGGCTCACATGGTGCCTCCCAGTCTCCGGCGAACCAAGACGGCTAGCTGGGACTTGAGGATACGAGCGACGACGTAGTAATATAATGTGACCAGATACTACCCACCCCAAGGCTTATCATTATCACCAGAGATGGGCATTAATCGATTAATTAATCGATTAAAAAAGTTAATCGTAAAAGTTAATCGCGATTAATTTAATCTAGATTTACTTAATCGAGAGTCTTCGATTAACGATTAACTAATCGTAATTTTAATCGATTAAATTTCACGATTAATTTCGCGATTAAAAGTTGGAACACGCGCATTTTGTACTTTTTCCCTCTTCCCTCTTCCCTCTTCCCTCTTCCCTCTTCCCTCTTCCCTCTTCCCTCTTCCCTCTTCCCTCTTCCCTCTTCCCTCTTCCCTCTTCCCTCTTCCCTCTTCCCTCTTCCCTCTTCCCTCTTCCCTCTTCCCTCTTCCCTCTTCCCTCTTCCCTCTTCCCTCTTCCCTCTTCCCTCTTCCCTCTTCCCTCTTCCCTCTTCCCTCTTCCCTCTTCCCTCTTCCCTCTTCCCTCTTCCCTCTTCCCTCTTCCCTCTTCCCTCTTCCCTCTTCCCTCTTCCCTCTTCCCTCTTCCCTCTTCCCTCTTCCCTCTTCCCTCTTCCCTCTTCCCTCTTCCCTCTTCCCTCTTCCCTCTTCCCTCTTCCCTCTTCCCTCTTCCCTCTACCCTCTTTACTAATCTATTAACTAATCGTCAATTTTAATCGTTAATCGAGATTAAAAAAGTTAATCTTAATCGTTAATCGATTAACTTTTGCCCATCTCTGATTATCACTACATAGTATAAAACAGAGTCGCTTCCCGCTGTCTGTCTGTCTGTCTGTCTGTCTGTCCCTATGTGTACTTAGAATTTTGGTACAGTTTTTTTTTAATAGATAGAGTGATTCAAGAGGAAGGTTTATATGTATAATTCATGTATAATTTATCAGCATTGCACCCGTGCGAAGCCGGGGCGGGTCGCTAGTACGAAATAAAGCAACTGGTCGGAAAAATCGATGCTTTAGCTTGGCGTGGCTTTGATAGAACAATTTGCAGTTCGACCGTCTGACCCGGAAAACCGTGGAGAGATGGGTTCACAAATCCCGGTCAAAGCATAATTTTTTTTATTAAAAAAATCGATGAAACGTTTGTCTGTAGTGTAAAACAAGGGTAAACCCATTTCCTATACCTTAATTAAAAAAAATCGGATAGATAAGTACTGTTACTTTTAAGTTTACTGGGTTCAATGGGAGCATAAACATTTGGCAAATCAATTCATAAATATACTACATAATCGGTTCGGACACATCACAACATAACAGCTTCATGCGAATTCCTGATTCGATGACATGTTGATTGAAAAAACATTGACAAAAACGTCAACGGAACGCAGTGCAGCAGTTTAATTGAATTTTTAGCGCTGCCAACTGTTATTACATTACCTGCTTTATGTAGGTTACACATAGCCCATAGGTTGTTACATTATCCACAGTAATGAAAATTAAGTTTTTTTTTCAATAGGATTCAGTATTTATTTCGCAAGAAGAACCAAGGATTAAGCAGCATTCTAGTAAACAATGGATTGAATTTGATGAATGACAAATCCTTAACAAATCGCTATTGACGTTTAATAATGCAAATATAATATTTATATGACGAATGCACATTATTGCTATATGAAAGCTCTTTGTAGCGCCATTATCCCTGGGCCGGACCAACGCTTATTACGCTAGGTATACGATGGCTTGTTATCAAATAGAGCGCAGTGTTGTCATAATTATGAAGATTAATTTGTACGTACTCCTATCTATACTGCAGTAATAATACTATTATATTATTGACGGCTCCTTGTAACATAATATGGGAAATATGTTGTTCATTTTATTTATTTGTTTTATAAAAGTTTTAATCATTTTCGAATTCGTACATGATGAAAGGTGGTATCGGCGCAATGCTCTATGGGGTGTATTTATAGCGTGCGTCGATGCTGTGTAGGTTTTCAATAAGATTTTAATGTTTTAAATGATTTAATTTATAATAAAACGCAACTTCGTACGCATATTTTTTTTACGTAGTCGCGTAAAATATATCCTACTAGCTGCGCCCCGCGGTGTTACCCGCTCATCCCACGGGAACACTAAATTTATTCGGGATGAAAAGTATCCTATGTCCTTTCCCGGGTCTCAAACTATCTCCATACCAAATTTCATCTAAATCGGTTCAGCGGTTTAAGCGTGAAGAGGTAACAGACAGACAGACAGACAGACAGACAGACACACTTTCGCATTTATAATATTAGTATGGATAACCATCAATGGATTTCCGGCTATCCCTGTACCAAAATTGGTTAAAATCCGTCAAACCGTTTCGGCGTGATGAGCGGACAAAGGAAATTATGCCCAAAAAATAGTACCAGACGGAAATTACCAATACCTAACCGGTAATTTCCATACAAAAATTTACCTGTTTGCATTCCCTATATAGAACAGCGCCATCGTACGGAGCGCGGCACCGCCGTCGTACTTAATGATTCTAATTTCTGTCGTTTTAGACAAAGGATAATGCTGTGACAGGCCGATGCTCACAAATACTTTATTACTCGCGATGAGGTATACCTATGTATACATATTTTACAGTAAACGGCGATAAAGTTTGCACATCGATCTTTGGAAAGAGGCAATCGGCTAATTTCGACTTCGTATAGCGATATCTGTGTCGCACACACCATGACGTTTGTTTTGTCAGTCGTGGTTCAAATGCGAGAGAGTGCAGTCGCATATCCAGGTCGATATATATATAGAGTTGCTAAAACCTACACAAAATTAAATTTGTACTATGGCATCTATAGGGAAAAAAGATAAGCCGTTACTTTGCCAGTCACGCGAAATTATCTACAATGTTTATAAATATTTTGTAACTGAAGCAGACCAATTTAAAAAACATGAAAATGATAATGTAAGTAATTACACTTTTTGTCGATCTTTAAACCCACATTTAAGTATCCTAGTAGTATAACATCAGTTGCTAATGCTCAGTCAACCCCTGTTAGGAATGTGGGCCTGAATATATATGTATATTATTTTTCCCCAACAAAAACATTATAGCAATAACTATATATTATAACATCGAGTTTTACAGCTCTATATATTCCACGTGAAATAAAAAAAAAACAACAATAAAGTACTTAGTTCTAAATTCAAATTCTGATGAACGATTAATCTAATAATTGATGTACATGGAAATTAGCATTCGTTTGTATTCGGAAATGCGATGATTGCCGATGTGATGTGCATTATTTATCGCCGTTTACTGTACGTACACGTAGGGTGACGTAGTAACACCGCAGAGGGTTAGGTATATGATACTTTTTAACGACTACAATTTTTTTTTTTTTTTTTTAACTAGCCTATATTTGTGTCCCACTGCTGGATTTATATTTATATTTAACTACAATTTATATATACTTTTTTTTGAGCAAACAAATAGTATTCTAGTGTCTCTGTGCGCTGTAAACCACGCGACCATTTTTCGAAAAAAGTTTCTTTTTTACGTTTTCAACCCCCGTAAATCCGTCCATTTAGAAAAAAGCGGCCAAGTGCGAGTCGGACTCGCGCACCGAGGGTTCCGTACAAACACTTTCCGTCCCTAAGTGGTTAAGTTAAGTTTGCACCTGGTATGTATAGCGCCCCATATAAATTAGGTGCAAAGTTAGGTATTAAAAAAAAACTACTTACTAGATCTCGTTCAAAACAATTTTCGTTGGTAGTTTTTATAGTAATGTACATCATATGTTTTTTTTAGTTTTTTCATTTTCTTATTTTAGAAGTTAACCAACTTTTTTCCACTTTGGAAGCGTCTGTCACGCAATCTGTTCGCTTTAGAAAAAAAATATTTTAGAAACCTCGATATCATTTTTTAAGACCTATCCATAGATACCCCCCACGTATGTGTTTGATGAAAAACAAAAATTTGAGTTTCAGTTCTAAGTATGGGGAGCCCCCAATATTTATTTTTTTTTTTTTATTTTTGCATCTAAATCTTAATGCGGTTCACAGAATACATCTACCTACCAAGTTTCAACAGTATAGCTCTTATAGTTTCGGAAATGGCTGTGACATACGGACGGACAGACGGACAGACAGACGGACAGACGGACAGACAGACATGACGAATCTATAACGGTTCCGTTTTTTGCCATTTGGCTACGGAACCCTTTAATTTATAATTATAACTGAATCGACAGAACAAAATTTTATACAATTATCGAACCTGCTCACAAAATTTCATCAGAATCGGTTGAGAAATGGGACCTGTAGGCGAAAAAAGCCGGAAATCCGGACAGCTCGAAATCCGAAAAAGAGACGAAAAAAGGAGACGATTCGGTCGCTCGGTCAACTAGAGCCAAGTGGCCCATTACCTTAATCTCGAGCCAAGTGACCCATTACCTTAATCTCGAGCCAAGTGGCCCATTACCTTAATCTCGAGCCAAGTGACCCATTACCTTAATCTCGAGCCAAGTGGCCCATTACCTTAATCTCGAGCCAAGTGACCCATTACCTTAATCTCGAGCCAAGTGACCCATTACCTTAATCTCGAGCCAAGTGGCCCATTACCTTAATCTCGAGCCAAGTGACCCATTACCTTAATCTCGAGCCAAGTGACCCATTACCTTAATCTCGAGCCAAGTGACCCATTACCTTAATCTCGAGCCAAGTGACCCATTACCTTAATCTCGAGCCAAGTGGCCCATTACCTTAATCTCGAGCCAAGTGACCCATTACCTTAATCTCGAGCCAAGTGACCCATTACCTTAATCTCGAGCCAAGTGGCCCATTACCTTAATCTCGAGCCAAGTGACCCATTACCTTAATCTTATATGGTAGAATGTATCTTTCTCATAGTAAAAACAAAACATATACCAAGCTATACCTCACTATAATTCGTTCACTCACACATGCAAACAACGAACATTCGAACGCAAAGCAAACGCTAACAATTAAATAATTATCGAAATCGGAATCAAACACTAATCATCGCGGGCTCCGAAACGAGCGTTTAACTAACATGTTCCACCGGGCGTGACGTCACGTCCGCTAACTGCCGTTTAACACGAGCCACCGGCCCGAGTTGTGGAACTAAGGCTGTGGCCATTGTAGAGCGGGATATTATACGCGAAAGTTTTTAAACACTGTTTTTTATTGAAGTGGCCCATAACGCGTGACGTCGTCCTCTAAGTGCCGTTTAGAACGAACCACCGGCCCGTGATGCGGAACTAAGGCCGCCTTGTTGTACAGCGGAAGATCATAATCGAATGTCTTTGGGTGCCGCTTTTTACCAACATGATCCGTCAGGCGTGATGTTAAGACTACCCATAGCTGTTTATCACGAGCTCCCTTCTTGAATTGTCGAACTAAGGCTGTGGTCAATTTACAGCGGGAACGTCTTTAAGACATTTACACGTTTTATTATTACGCGCTTGACGTCGCGTTCGTTCACTTTCGTTTAAGATGAGCGACCAGGAGTTATCCTAAGTTGCTGGATTTTGGCCGCAGCATCACGAATGGTGCCTCGCTCTATCGGTTACGTTAGAATTCAGGAGTTACGTACCTATACAAAGAGGTTTGGCTTGGCATAAGTATTGTTGCCGCCAGTGACAGTTCAGGGACGTCATACGCGATGGCACACGACGATGGTCTAATGATCTCTTATCTATATCGGTCTAATGATTTATTATCGATTATATTCTGGCTGTAGTCTTAAGGATAATAATTTACTGGGTATATTCGCAGGGCGATACCCCGCGCTGTGTGAGGCGTGACCTTTCAGGGTGTGCAACAGGAACTATGAGAGTATTCTGATATGCTGTATTGTATTATTTTATTTTGTAGCAGGCTGCAGCTTTACGCCACGTCTTCTAACTGATGTGGGTTTTGATATTTGTAAACCGCAGTATTCTGGCCACAGCCTTAGAGATGATACCCCGCTCCTCCTGTGGCGTGACAGTTCAGGAGTTTCGCACGCGACAGGTATTAGAGTTATGTTTCATTTGAAATCTAGTTATTGATTGATTTAAGTTATTTAAAACCTAATTTAAATATTCAACAAAGAAAAACTTTACCGTCATTTTTCACTAGTTTGTAAACTAACTAATACTGCAAGTTGATTCTTTACCATTTTGCTTTTCGTTTATTTTCTGCTCAGAATAATACAAGTAAGAATGGCAATGAAATACTAAGCAGATTGTTTGTTGTGTCTAATAATGTACCTACTATATAAATATAATGTACCTGAGATCTTTTGACACGGCTTGGCGCGCGGCTGTCCCTGCACTCGAACTGGTCCTGAAACGTGATAAACATTTTTAAAGTAACATTAATATTGATGACATTAGTTTAGTAAGTCATAATTTAACCAAAATAGATTTAAAAAAATCCTGTTTGACATATAGCTCTTCTGGGTTTATCATTTTTCTTCTCAGTGTCTAAATTTGCGCGAAGAGCCAAGCTCTAGCCTAGCACATGTAGCGGTAATGTCCCACCGCAGGAGCGTCAGTAGATCTAAGAACCAAAGCGTTTCACCTCACACGATGTAGTACTTGCTGAGCAGCCTAGTGGACAGCGCAAAAGGCGACATTGTAGTACCAATAGCGGCCACGTATTTCCTCAATGATGCTAGTACGTCGTCCAGTGCTCTGCTCGGCGTCGAGAATCTCACCTCACACGATGTAGCTCCTCCCGGGCAGCGTAGTAGGCAGCGCCAAGACTACTGTCTAGCACTAGCAGCGGTCATATTCCCTCACAGGAGCGTCAGTGCATTCAGGTACCCATCGCTTCGCTCGGCGTGGAGCGTCTCATCTCACACGATGTAGCTCCTGCCGGGCAACCTGGTGGGCAGCACAAAAGGCGACGCGCTAGTACTAAGAGCGGCCACGTATCTCCTCAATGACGCCAGTAAGTCTTCTACAGCGCTCTTCTCGGCGTCGAGCGTCTCACCTCACACGATGTAGCTCCTGCCGGGCAGCCTAGTAGACAGCGCGAAGACTACTATCTAGCAATAGCGGCTGTCATTTCCCCGCGCAGGAGCGTCAGTGATTTCAGCTACCCATCGCTTCGCTCGGCGTCGAGCGTCTCACCTCACACGATGTAGCTCCTGCCGGGCACCCTGGTGGGCAGCGCGAAGGGCCACGCGCGAGCACTAGCTGCTGTCAAGTCTCCCCTCAGCAGGCCCAGCACGTCATCGAGGAACCGGAGCGTGCGGCACTCCGCGTCCAGCGCACGCGCCGCCGCCGCGCACCGCCCGGCGCGCACGCACTGCGCCTGGAATTACAAGGCACGTGTTATTGGTGGGATAGTGCTTTCTGCAAGGCATAATACTGTATTTCTAAAAATAATAATTTCAAGGGAGAAATACAGCCAAGAAATAAATAATTAAAAAGCTTATTAGTTTTAGTTTACTTTTTATTCTTTGCTATTAATAATATATGTTTTATTTCTAATTTCGATTAAAATATTCGTATAAAAGTAGTCCATATTTCTGTTTTACTAAATTTTAATATTGTAAGTTTATTGCAATATCTAAACGAAATACCCTCGGGTTCATATGTGTAAGCGCAAACATTCGAAATAATTTTCAAACATGGTCGATAATGTTATTGAAATAAAATGTTGCGTTAAAAATGTTGCGTTAACTCTTTCTTCATAACATAAACCAGGTGTGGAGTTATCATTTATTAAAAAAAAACAAAATGCTCGAGTTGAACATTTATTTGCCTTTTTAACATTATTAAAACTATCGTGCGACATCTTTGATAATTATAACCACGGTTTAACCTCGTGTAAAAAATATCAGGAACGGTCCGACATGTTTGGAACTCATATGGAGCTCTTCATCAGGGACAGCTATCCTGTTCATCGTCGTCTAGTGTCCATAACATAAGCCTACAAGTACTAGAGCTTAATTTGGAACTAGGTCAAGTGTAAGTCGTCAGATATTTATCAAAACTTGTGATACGACATTCATTATCGCGCTACATTATGCAGGTATTGCACGTTTCTTCCCTTTCAATGCCGTGAGAGGGAGATAGATTATCAGAGTTGTCCGACAACCAAAACAGCTAGTGCCGATGTTACCGCGCTTTGTTCCGGCGATTCCGCGGACGGTTACCCGACACCCAGAAGTTACGTCGCACGTCGCCGAACTAACGTGTTTATGATTATTTTATATTATTTTGTTATTTTATATGTATGTTAGTTTTAAGGTATTTATCTATGGGCCACAGTTGCCTGAAAATAAATTATATTGATATTGATATTTACGGGGAACAGTCCCTGATGAAGAGCTCCATACGAGTTCGAAACATGTCGGGCCGTTCCTGACAATTTCACGTGAGTGTAAACCACTTAATACAATAATTAAATATATCTCATGAAAGATTTAATAAGATTATAACCAAATAGCTGTAAATTGCACTGACTTCGGCACTTGTTATAAAACTAAACTATTGTTTAATGGAGTTAAAATAGTTTTAACCAGTGGCGGCGTGATGCAACGGCGATATTGGGGCACCAACCGGTTATGAACGTTATTACCATTTCTAATTACTAGTCGTCGTTTATTAATTAGACAGTAATGCAGACGTTTACGAGGGTTATACACGATATGTGTCTAGTAATTAATTTGTCGTTAAAATATTTTAGTTCGGACCAATATGTCCCGGAAAGTAGTTCATTCGAGACAGAAATGTACGTTTGTAGGACTTGTATTGTAGTGCAATACGATGTGCTCAATAAAACGTATTGCAGTCTGTGCAGTCATACGATTCCAAAATCACTGCAGGGCTAGACGGTGCAGTAGATCGAGTAGTCACCACAGATTATATGCTGTAAATGTAGCCATTTTAATGATAGGAGAATTAATTCTTAGGATGCGAGACTCACGATAGTTTTCTATGTATTTAAAATACAATTAATGTTACTTTTAGGTGATTAAATTTTCGAATTATCACTGATTAGGACAAACATGCTTTAGGAATTTTAAATGTGTATGTGCAAAAATGAATAGGATAAACGAGTAGTATTGCCATTCAACCTTAAATATACCAAACATTCTCGGCCAAAATGTATTTATTTATTTAATCTTTTTTGCACAAAAGAAAACTTATCGTACAAAAGGCGGACTTAATGCCATGACGCATTCTCTACCAGTCAACAAATACAAATACAAAATGCTTAATTGCACACCAAAAAAGTTTACAAATTCAGTACAGAACAATAATTCGGGCAAAGCAGATAAATTGTGGGCGGTGCAACTAACTTAAACAAATTTTAATAAATAATATTTAGATAAATACATATATTCATATAATATATACACATATAAATAAATACAGATGAAACATACTAATCAGATAACCTAAGAATTCACAACTCTGCTAGCGTAGAGGTCACGCAAACATTTTTTGAAAGCGCATTTGTTCGGAGCTTGTTTGATCTTGAGGGGAAGGCGGTTCCAGAGACGGGAAACTTGGACGGTGAACGATTTGGACATAAAACGTCGGACATAAAATGTATTAGGACAAAAAACATTATGCGCTAGTTTTTACTCGCGGCTGCGCCCGCGGCACTGCGTTGATGACTACGTATCCTACGTTTAGTTCATTATCTGATCTCTGTACAAGATTATTTTAATTCCTTAGAATTTATTGGATTAATGAATTTCAAACATTCAAACGTCTTCACACACTTTCATACATTTATAATTTTATTAGTTTTTTTACGTCACCCAAGGCCGTAAGTGAGATCACTTCCTGGCCAAGGCAAAACTGAAAACTTTACACAAACCACGGGCGGTAATTCGTAAAGCTTAAGACAGGCTGCATAATATACAGCCCCTGATACAACTTATTATATAGCTGTGTAAGGGCTGTATCATAGAATAGATAATAGTACAAGTATTAAGCTCTTACACAGCATGTGCTAGTTGGGTCTGGCTAAACACCTCCTGGGATGGGATCTGGGACGTTCACGAATTCACCGCCCGGTATGTAACCAATGTACTATTCCTGGGGGCCTATCATGGTGGCGTTTATCACGCGATAAATAAGTGACAAAGCATCTGTCACTCACTCTCGCATTTTGTCAAAACGTGACGGATGCTTTGTCACTTATTTATCGCGTGATAAATGCAACCATCGTAGGCCCACTGATCTCATTGTATACCAATAAGAAATATAACTTTGATTAAATTGTACCTGCATATGATACTTTTATTGGACGGTTAATCGCATTTAAACAGGTAAAATTGATACATTTAACTTTTATTTAAATATGATTGAAATAATGTAGTTAATAAGGAAAACGTATTATTTTCAGGAAATTACTGGACAAAAATGCGGTAAGTATTAAATTCGCCATTTGTTCTACTTTTGTCTTATTCAATAAAGCTTAAATAAATAAGTATCAATGTGTTTACACGTTATTTTATTCTGATAAGTATGCTAATATAACTACTACTATTACTAAAAATATTCATCAAAATTGTAATCAAGTAACTTTAAACACGTTTGAAATAAATCGTGATTACAACAAAATAAATATTAACTACTCCAAATGCTCTAACATTAATTGCAGACAATTAATAATCTATAATAGGTACATAATATTATATGAGGTCGGTACTTATACAAGGTGAGCAGATTAGTAATGTCAAATTTGGTTTAAATATCTATGATACCGATTTTAGATGGCATGCTTAAGTATTCTCAGTTCACGAAATAAAAATTATATGCCTAATCCAAACGGCATTCACAGAGCCCGCATCATGAATTCTTCAATTACGACGGATCCATGGCGTTTATATTTTATTATTATTTTGAGCCCATTGTGTCCCACTGCTGGGCAAAGGCTTCCCCCTCTTTTTCCTCTGCTCTTTCTTTTCTGCTTTATCTGGCCAGTCCTTGAGGAAAAAGTGCAAGCCATCGCCGACGAGGTCTGCCACGTCCCTGCCTTGAGTGGCGATTATAGTTACGTTATTAATTCGTTTAGTTATGTATTTAAAATACCGTTAAACTATAATTGACACCATAACGCATTACAAAATACCGATTGCCGGTACCTTCCGTAATATACGAACTGGTAAGTGACGTAGAACATTCCGAAAAAATATCAATTTTATTATGTTGTAAATTCGGATTTACATATAAAAAAATAAATAAATATCAGACAACCTCACACAAATCAACCTAGTCCCAAATTAAGCTCAAGAAGGCTTGTGTTATGGGTACTAGGCGACGATATACATTACTTATATAGATAAATAAATACTTAAATACATAGAACATCCATGACCCAGGCACAAATATTCGTGTTCATCACACAAATATTTGCCCTTGCCGGGATTCGAACCCGGGACCGTCGGCTCAGTAGGCAGTTGCTTAACCACTGCGCCAACCGCGTCGTCAAAAACATATATTTCACACTTGTATCGTTTCGTTAATTTTTTGACTGACTGAAAGTATTTTTTTTACTGTTCATGTTTCATGATGATTATAAAACATACTTCACGTAACATATAGTCTAACGGGTTCTCAAATTCATACTAAAAAAAAAAACAAATACGGTTTCGTTAAAAGGAAAACTTTCGGTAAAACGTTACAGATGGGACAAAAAGTTTCGAAAATGTTTCAGAGATATCATTTTCAAACCGCTGGTAGATTTACTTTAGTACAGTTACCAGTTCTTCCAACCATTTGCGGAACTTAGTTGGAATTCTGCATTCGGTAGGTACTCATATGATAAAATAGATGACAGTCAAAAGTCACGTCGTAGTTAAGTAAGTACTTAACTACGACGTGACTTTTGACTGTCATCTATTTTATCATATGACAGGATAAGTATCCTGTCTGAAAAAATGACTGACTGTTGTGTTCCTTTCGGCGTTTCTTCTCAACAGTGGTCTCCTCTTGTGAAATGCCGGTAGACTCAGACAAGCAAAAGTGCCCTTGTGGCCTACTTGCAGAATAAATTTCATTTTTTCATTATTATTTTATTTCACAGACGAACGCAAGCATGAAACACATGATAGCAGTTGTTATGGCAAGTCGCAAACAGATCAATAAAACATAATAATATACTAAATGCTATCGCTCGTTCAACGAACGCCACTGAACCCTGCTATCAGCCCTTATCAGTGAAATGCACTGATAAGGTCGATCCGATAGGCAAATTTGTTTTGATTGCTATCCGTGACTAATGGCATTGTCTAGAAAATCTTCAGCGATTACAGGTTATACAAAAATTGCCAAACACACTAATATTATAAAGGCGAAACTTTGTGAGTGTGTTTATGTGTATGTTTGTTACTTCTTCACGCTCAAACGGCTGGACTGATTTTGATACATTTTGGTATGAAGGTAGCTGACACCCTGGATTAACACATAGGTAATTTAATCCCGAAAAATTTAGTGTTCCGTGAGATGAGCGGGTAACAACGCGGGGCGCATCTAGTAAAACATAAATCTCAAATCTTGCACAAATTCTAAGCATTCCGCGAATAGTTAGAAACGTTTTGTTTTCTAATGGTAACATTGGTAACAGTTTTAACTGCATTATCTGCATCGGTCGGACTTGTTCGACTCGCTTACTTGTTTCAGTTATTTCTGGGATATCGGAACTATTTCTACTCTACTCCTTCTACAAACATAATATTGAAAGACAACAAATTGTGTGTCATGAAATCGTAAGTCATTATACTGAAGGTATTAACATTACGAAAAAAATTAAAGTTAAATCAAATTAGGTTTGTTTTATAACAATATAATAACTGATGGGTGATGGGCTACCTACTTCTAATACTAACCGGTTGAATATAAACGATGCAAAAAGTTCTGACCATCCACATATAATTATAGAAACCTGTTTTAGAAGGTCGATACATTTTAAAAACAAACAATATGTTAATCTGTAGATAATACCACTATAGACCCGACATCCGCAATTCTGAATTCGGACATACGAAAGATTTTTTTTAATTCACGACACAGTTTGTGGTGCACGTGCTTACTGAGCCGGCGGTCCTAGGTTCGAATCCCGGCCGGGGCAAATATTTGTGTGATGAACTCGAATATTTGCGTTTGGGTCTATGGTTGTTATCTATATAATAATGTATTTATATATTATGTATATCGTCGTCTAGTATCCACAGTACAAGCTAAGTGTAAGATTGTCCCTTAATATTTATTTCTTTATTTTTGTCCGAGCTAGCTGGAACGCCTAAAGCAGGTACGAAGAAAACTCAAATTATCACAATGGTAACTGCGTATGCCTAAGAATTGTGGGTGTTAAGTAAACGCTGTAAGCGTTGGGACAGCAAAGTCCTACATTGGCGACCACGTATAGGAAAGCGCAGCGTGGGTCGGCCCCCGACTAGATGTCGGATGACCTCGTGAGGGTAGCGGGGAATCAATGGATGCGGTCTGCACGGGATCGCACTCTGTGGAGAGTCATGGGGGAGGCCTATGTTCAAGTGCCGGATATATCGCTCAAATGGCAATATATTACTGTCAATTTAATTAGACCCTGATAATAACTGGATGAAAATTGGCAGCCATCATTTTCAGTCAGTTATTGTCATCGATGTGTCTAAAAGTCAAAACTGCGCTGTATTCTTGTTTCATGCGAGGAATCAATATTCAAAATGTAAGCCAATAGCGTTTGTTTTCCTTGTTGTTTTTTGGAAGTCAACGAATATTAAAAAAAATATTAATTGAAATTCAGTTCAAAACACTTTAGCTGTTAAACCGTCGAAGCTGAATTCCATATAAAATAATGCGTACGCCAAACCTTTCCAGTGAAAGCGTTAGCCAGGAAAATACCGATTAGTGCTCAAGAAAATATAAAGAAAGAAGTGCAATCCCAGTCCAAAAAACAGAACTGTGCAAAACTTGAGGACCAATCGTCGTGAATTACGAACGCGTCAGAGGTTGCGGCGCGCCACGCGTTGAGCGAGCACCTGCATGTCCTGGTGGATACCCTGTAGCTCCTTGTGCAGTCCTCGGGACTCCTCCAGGAGCGCGTCCAGCCTCCGCGCGGCCACTGACAAGCTGTCCTCACTCTCACTCTCACTGTCCTCTTCCACTGACAACGCTAACTTCCCGAGCCTCTCCCGTTCCACCGCCTCCTTCAGACCCCCTCCACGCTTAATAAATTCCAAGTAGATATCTTTCCCAGCTTCCCCGACTAGTTCTTCCTCAGCATCTCTTAATTCATCAGCCAAGGACCTCCCACCTTTTTTCTGTGGTTTAGGCTCAGGCTCCGGACTCGGCTCGGCTGTATACGGTTTTTTGGGTTCCGGGTGCCGATGAAACGGTTCTGGAGTATTGGAATTAGAAAATCCGTAAGGACTTGGAGATAGAAGCGCTCGTTGCAAGAACCGCCTAGTGTCCTCGTCTAAGGGACGTGTCAGACCTCGTCGTGGTACAGGTCGCACTATAGCTTCTAAGGTATCTCTTCCAGGATCATCAGGTCGCAGTAGCTCTAGTATTCTCGCTCTCGGCGCAGAGATGGTCGTGCTGACATCAAATTTGGCTACGACTTTTCCTTTTTCGGGGGACGTGTGGATGTCTCCAGTCGGGGTGTATGCTCGGAGGTTGTCGTTGAGCATTCTGTAGTTCCTGTGTTTGACGTTGCCCTCGGGGGGGAGGGCGTGGGAGGGGCAGTCGGCGGGGTCGGGCTCCGCGATCTCGATGAGCGCGGGAGCGGGCGAGGGCGACGCTGCGCGCGCGCTCATGACATCCGCTGCGTCAAGACTGGCGCGTGCGACTTACTCGTAACTTAATGATTCATTATCGCACGCTCTTGCACTAGGACTGGGAGCGCGCGCGGCCGGCGGCCGACTGACGATAGGGAGCTAATTCAATTTACTTCTATTTACAGAGTTAGAAAATCACGCACCGGCTTATTGGTTGTTTTAAAATAGCTTTATGGCGGATTTAAAGTGATTTACTAGTTGGCTTTTTAATGGAGGTATTAAATGTTGATATAAAACAGTGTCAATTTTGACTTCCTCAGTTTGAGAGTCACGCGCATGAAAATATTATTAGGCATATTATGACCTTTATGATAGGAATGAGGACAGAGATAGTAAATTGTTTATGAAACGTAATCAATATTGACTGGTGTACCTATATACTTATATGCATAAATTAAACACCAATATTATTATATTATAAATTATACAACAGCGCTTTTAATGACTCGAACTAAAACTTCGATTGCGATTCTTGATAGAGTCATCACTGTCATCAGTTAATTAGTCAAAGCCTTGCAATTACGTGAACAAGTTTCTATTAATAATAAAAGAGTTTACAAAGCATATTTCCTATTACAATCAAAATTATTGTACACCTCATTACTTAGAAACGCATTATTAATGAAAGTATTTACGCAGAAAGTGAACATGTTACTGCAAAGGCAGTGCGATTAAAATGCCACTCTATACACCTATATGTCTCTAGAATGCGCCTGCTATTTGTTCTCGCTGGGAAAAATAAAATCATAACCCGCTTTCTTGTACTACCGGAGGAGGGTAAGAAAAACCTATGTATGTCCAGTATAATCTGTGAAGACTGTGCACAAAAATAAAATTAAAATCCGTCCAGACGAATTGGGACATAAGACATAATGTAAATTACAAATAACATAGTTTATCATCATTATCATCGAATACCCTTTTTATTTCTCGCTAATCAGTGTTTCATTTCTAACCGTATAGATATGGCTTCCAGACATCTATAACCTTATGCATTAGTTAGACTACAGTGCAAAACTTGCACTCTCATCCTGAGACATAGGACGTAGCACTCCAGTGTTTATGACTTACTATACCTTAACAAATGTCGGTCCGGCCCGGGGGTAGTGGCGCTACAAACAGCTTTCATATGGCAATAATGTGCATACGTCATATATTTGCTTGATTAAACGTCAGTAGCAATTTGTCGAGGATTTGTCACTAACCAAAACATTGTTAGCGAAATAAATACTGAATTCTATTGAAAAAAAAAACTTGACTTTCATCACTGAATATTTTGGCCTTATTATGGAAAAATACTTGAATTTTGAGGAATATTTACATCAGTAAACAAAGAAGAAATAGGACTACTAGGATAAACTTTCGACGTCAGTTACCAAATTATATTATTGTAATTATTAAATTTCTATATTCATTGACATACTAAACTGTATTAAATCTCTTAATTTACGCCAATTTAAATCTCAATTATATATATATTTAGTAGAAAAATATTTTTATTCAGTTAAATGAATAATAATGAAAATTGACTGATTTTAAAATAAGTCTCTATACTTCTTAAGTTATCATCTTAGATATGTATTCATGTGGATTTGTATGCCAATCTGGCAATATTTAGAGTTGCTTAAGATAAATGTAACACCTACTCACCTATGTTTAAACAAATAAAAGATCTCTCTCTCTCTCTCAAAAAGTAGTCGTTGCCAGGAAAATAAATTTGTACCACTAAAAATCGCAATAATAATAAAGTGGGTTGATAAACTCTCTTTTGGGCCACACTAAAACATAATAGTTTTTTTTTTTTACCTATTAATTTTAGGAGCTTGGTCGTTTAACGATCATGCCGCTCCATACGTTCTCTGATGGTAGGTATATTACAATTTACTGAACGCAACTTTTATAAAACTTATACAATATTTTGGCTTCTTCTGAATCAGGGTTGGCCAACCCAGCATTACAATCTCCAATGCTGAAGGTTGAACGTTGAGACCCTCTCCGCACACATTCTACCAAGACATGATGAACATCCTCTATACAACCGCATTCACTACAGTTTGGAGTATTGGCCTTTCCCATTAAAAAATTGAATTTATTAGTAGGGATGTGTCCGGAGCGTTATCTCATCGCTATTACAAGATCTGGCCGGGTCAGAGCACAATGTGCTATCCAAGGAGACTGTAAGGGTTCGGGTTGTATGGTCTTATATCAGATCCCACTTTCTTGCGATCGCTTATCGAAAAACTCTTTCCATAACTCATAGCAATGCATTCTGATTTTACTCAGAATTTACAGATAGTTTAGTTGTACAATTGACTAAATAGAGAATGCCTTTAGGAATTATATCCACCATTTGTATTGTCCAATCAATGAGTACAATGTATCCTTTACTTTTCCAACCGGAACACTTTCCTTACATTAAACTGGGTTAGATAAAAAATGAATTTATTAATCGTCCGTAACCAACTCATCGGCTAATTATCATAATTAGGTGTAACTGACTGCAAAGTGAGTTATTACGGCTTGGATTCCCGTCAGCAGTCGGCCATTCATCACTAGCATAACTAATAAATAAATATTAAGGGACAATATTACAAAAAACCGGCCAAGTGTGAGTCTGACTCGCGCACCGAGGGTTCCGTACAAACTTTCACTTATCCCATCTTAATTGGCCTGGTTGAGTTGAGTTTGCACCTGAAATGTATGGCGCCGCATACAAACGAGGTGCAAACTTAACGCGAGTTCTCCAAATATGATGCTTGAAAAGGACTATATTTTTATGATTTTATTACAAATGTATAGTTTTCAGATTTTAATAACTATTTGTAGTATGTGACGATATTACTTGCCAAATTTCATAGTTCTAGGTCATCGGAAAGTACCCTATCATTTTGATTCCCTTGAGATTGTCGAAATGTACGTTTTTTGGGACATAAACGGCCGTATCTTTTTTTCACGTTAACGTAGAAGTTTGATTTGTTTACAGCTTCAAGGGACCGTAGACTTGAGTTGGTGTTAATTTTAACTCGATACCTCCACGCGTTCTTGAGATAAAGGGTTTTGACAGACAGACAGACGGACGGACAACAATGTGACCCTTATAGGGTTCCGTTTTTTCTGATTGAGGTACAGAACCCTAAAAACGACCTAGTCCCAAAGTAAGCAATGCTTGTACCATGGGTACCTACTAGACGACGATATACGTAATTATATAAATACATATACATGACCCAGGAACAAATATCCGAGTTCATCATACAAATATTTGTCCTTGTTGGTATTCGAACCCAGGACCGTCGGCTCTGATGGTCAGACAAATGGTCGTTTTTTTTACGAAAATAGTCTAATAAATCAAGATTGTTGTAATGCCTAATAACCTTCGTAATGACAATGCATAAAAAATCCCAACTTCAGGAAAATATAATTTCTGTCAAATGAAATTATTGCGTAACGTTACAAATGGACCACAATATTTCGGATTTGTTATTAATAAGATACTAAGTTTTGGTAAAGACTCAAGTTCTTGAAGTCTACATTGCAAGAACTCGACTCATATTTACGAGACTCTGAGTTCAATAGACTCCTGATGATTGATTGACATGATTCCTGTATTCACAACCCAAAAGACTCAAACCATCATATATTCTATAGTCCTTTTTCAACTTTAAGGATGAAATATGAAATAAAAAATAATTTATTCAGTAAGTTGGCCACAAGGGCACTTTTACAAGTCAGATTGTGAGTCTACTGGCATTTCGCAAGAGGAGACCGCTGTTGAAAAGAAAGCCGAAAGAAACTCAACAGTAAGTCATTTTTTCGTAAATTATACTTAAAAACTAATACATTTATATTATAACTAGGTAATTCATACATATATGTTAGAGGAGATGTACAAGTTTCTCCAAATCAATGTTTATACTAAAAATTATATAAAATAAAGTGTTTTTTTCAGAGATGTAGAAGGTCTCACGCGTCACGACACGCAATATAGATTGGTATAATTAATTAATGAAATAATTCAATTCCGTTGAGATGTATAAGGTCTCAAGGAGTCAAAATCAATAACTGATGCAACAAAATAATTAAGTACTTAATTTAAATTTCTTACAGATGTACATGGTCTCTAGGCGTCACAACATGCAAAACAAAATAAATTAATTTAAATCCTTAGAAAAGTTAAGGACTGAATAAGAAACTAACTATACAAAAGAAAAAATAAATAAATAAATAATTAAACTTAATTTTTGAAAGATGTATATGGTCTCTAGGCGTCACAATTTACAAAATAAAAAAATATAAATAATAAATTTATGATAATAGTTAAATTTCATTCCTCAGAGATGTATAAGGGCTCTGAGCGTCATTGTACAGTACACTAAGTTTATTAGAGATGTATACAGTCTCTAAGTCTAAGTAAAAAATAACTTCAGTCGAGTACAGGATGAAGTCCCTCACGTCAGTTCATTAAACACTGGATACCTTGGCCGTTACCCATCCGTCTTTCTTACACTATATTGAAAGGACAAGATGTGTCTCTTCATACAGTCGCGTATCAGTTGTGCTACGCATAATCAAAGTATCCGCGGCAAAAACGACAGCTCACACGCTATCATCGAAGAATTCCGAGTGAAACAGGCCACTTACTAACTATGAGTATGGGACGCATGCGCGTGCACCGTATCACAGCGATACAGACTTTAGTATAGTGTATAGTTGGTGATGTGTTTTTATAAATAGTGACTTTACTTGCGTATAGGCCGAGATCCCACTAGAAATTAGGCACGTACTGCTGCTATCTCTTTTTACAAATGAAACGTGAGTTAAGATTTATTTACATCTGTACTGTACTATTATAAAATTGTAACAATTAGTAGCAAAAAATAATAAATAAAATAAAGACAAACAACGGTAAGACTATGCACTTAAACATAGATTAACTTAACTGGTATGAGATACTTTGTGTGTTCAGGGACAAAACAAGACGTGGGACGACTCCCGACTAGATTGACTGATGACCTCGTGAGGGTAGTGGGGAGTCAATGGATGGGGTTTGCACGGGATCACACTTTGAGGCGAGTTAAGAGGGAAGCCTATGTTCAGCAGTGGACGCCTGCGGATGATAGATAAAAAAGATACAAATTACAAACTGCTGATGTGTGATGCGACTTCATTGAAATTACATTACAAACTCATATTATATTAATATAACAATATACGACTGTCTCCTATCCTATTATTTCGCTGAGCAAGAAACAAAGCCACTAGATACAACTAACAAGAGCCCTAACTCCGAGGTATACAGTCCAGAATAGCATGGTATTTAGATGTAAGTAAAATTTGTGCATTCTAAGTTAATGCAGTAAGGTTTGCTTTGCTATGATTAACTTTAATAGAAATCGGTGCAATATTGTGAAAGAATGCGGACAGCGAATTATTGGAATTGGGAATTTCACGAGTTTGAAACTGAATTTGTAAACTTTATGCGGAACGGGATAAGGGTGAGATTTGATCATATTTCTGAAACTATAATCGATTCGTCATTTAGATTTGGACAAATGTTTTAAAAATAATGTTTTGCTTCGATGTTTTCCTGGATTTATGACATATTGTCTTGTGTCACTTTATTCTGTGATATGGTCAAGTGATAAAGAATATTTCCTCGGTATCCATCACAAAATTGTTTCCCATCTGTAACGGTTCGCCAAATTCTTATTTGTCCGAAAGTATTCTTTTTTTGAAACCCGTAATATTTTCAGGATTTTATAAACATCGTTTTAAAGAACCCATTGGGTTAGGTTAGGTTTGTTTTATAATTAATTTGAAAAATTAACAGTTTTGGAAAAAAATAGCTTTCGGACAAATAAAATTTGGCTAAACGTTACAGAATGGGAAACAAAAAATTGTGTTTAATTAACCTTATGTGTGAGTGCGGCCCGACATATTTCGAAGTCATAAAAAAACAGTGACGAAGTTACCGCGCCGTTGTACCATGATTAAGAGCTCGTCCATACGACTTTGAAACATGTCGGCCCTTTCTTGACAATCACGTGAGTGTAAACTGCTTAATACAATAATTAAATATGTCTCACGAAAGTTGTAATCAGATTATCTTTCTCAAAATAGGTTTACAAATACAAATACAAATACTCTTTATTGCACACCTCAAATACAACACAACATGAGATACATTACGTAAAAATGACAGGCAGCGGTAAAAAACAGGCGATCTTATCGCTAAATAGCGATCTCTTCCAGACACTTCCAGACAACCTTTAGGTAGCGGAGTATTTGAAAATTAATGTTTGAAATTAGTAGGTGGTGCAGAATAATAATAGGACTAAACAAAAGACCACCATAAAAAACAAAAGTGATAAACATACTTAAATAAAAATATACAGATATAAAAATATACAGACTTACCTACATAAATACTTACACATAATAAATAAGTATATCGTAAAGTAATAAATAAAACAAAAACGGTACCGTAAGGTCGAGGTACTTTGACCCCACAAGGTTACTTTGTCAATCGGTAAAAATGGATGCATTTTATCGAGTCCATAAATTAATTAAAGTTAGATATTATCACAACAAGCGTGATCGTTAAAACGTCAACGTCCGGAACTCCAGTGAACGTTCCGAAACGTATGAAAAGTAAAGTATGGATAAAGGAAAAATCCCTGAACGTAAAATTACGCGAGCACATAAAATTCTGGCCATGAATAAGCTAAGTGCGGCACACAGTGATGAAGAAGGGCTACATGACCACATTAAATGTTTAAAAACCATACATACCAAAGATAAGGCTTACATACCAAACCAAAGGCCATACATACCAAAGGTCAGAGCTTAGTTTGTTTATGCGATGGATAAATTTATCATAAACAAACTAAGCTCTGACCACTGTGGACAACAAGCATCATTCAGTTTCAGTAGGAAAATTGAAATTGATCCACAAAACACTATGTGCAGACCTATTACTGAGCATCGCTTAGATTTATTCAATCGAAATATTCAGGAAAAAATGTGTTATCTTTCGTTTCCTCAAGAGGATGCGGACGACATGTGTAAGGTCTTGTTTGATTGCATAAAAAAAGAATTTGATTCCTGTCTCAGTCTGAAAAAAGTACAAAGCAAGGTTAAAACTATATTTAGCGACTGGGCTACTCCAGAAATCCACGAAAAAAGACTTCGTCTCTACGATCTTTATGATCAAAGATCAATCGATAAGAGACCGGAATTTCTGGAGTACGTGAAGAATTTTTCTAAATCTTTCAAGCAAATGTGTGCAGCCGCTAAATCTGATTACCTGTCCAAGAAGATCATTAATTCTAGTGATAAAGTGAAAACTGTTTGGAAGATGATCAATGACGAAACTGGGAAGACTAAAGTCAAAGATCGTCATTATAACCTACAAATTAACGATACATTAGTAACTTCCGATCTTGAAGTTGCGCATCACTTTGAGCGGTTCTTTTCTAATATACCTGTGGAGACGACGCAGTCATTAAATTCATCACCAGATGTTGCTGAATCAATATTATTAACGAATGTAACAGAATGTACAGAGATCTTCAAATTTACTCATGTTACCCCTAACAATGTTATTAAAACCTTCAGATCTTTAAATTTGAAGAAGACCGAAGATCTGTGGGGCCTTTCTGTGAAAGTGTTACATTCAATCGTAGAGGTGATTGCACCATATTTGGCCGATATTTTTAACAAATGTATTGATAATGGAGTATTTCCTGATTTGATGAAGCACAGCAAGATCATACCTTTATTCAAATCGGGAACTAAATCAGACCCCACAAATTTTAGACCAATATCAATACTACCTGCATTAAGTAAAGTTTTTGAGAAACTCATTCTTAATCAACTTACATCTCACTTTAATCGACATAACCTATTACATAGCAGTCAATTTGGATTCACTAAAGGTCGCTCCACCACTGATGCAGGGGTGGTGCTGGTTAAACACATCTTTGATGCCTGGGAAAAGGCTCAAGATGTTGTTGGAATTTTTTGCGACCTATCTAAGGCATTTGATTGCGTTGATCATAATAATTTAATACGTAAATTGAAACACTACGGAGTAAAGAACGGTGCACTTGACCTTGTCACATCATATCTTTGGCAGAACGCAACGCGTAGTCATCAACGGAATGCAATCAACTGGATCACCTGTTGCTATGGGTGTACCTCAGGGCTCAATTCTAGGCCCCTTTCTGTTTCTAGTGTATATTAATGATCTACCAAACCTTGTGCAAGATAAACATGAAATTGTGTTATTTGCAGACGATACTTCTCTCCTTTTCAAAGTTAAAAGACAAGAAAATAGCTTTGTTATTATTAACGACGCGCTGTCTACTATTGTGGATTCGTTTACTGCAAAGAACCTACTTTTAAATGCCAAGAAAACCAAGTGCATTAAATTCACATTACCGAATGTGAAACAAGTAGATTGTGCCAAGGTGACATTGAAAGGTGATGTACTAGAATTTGAAGACAAAACAGTGTTTCTGGGTGTTACTTTGGACTCAAAACTGCAATGGAATGCGCATATAGCCACTCTTGCAGGTAAGCTTAGTTCCGCAGCCTATGCAGTGAGGCGAATCAGACAGTTAACAAACGTCGAGACGGCAAGGCTTGTGTATTTCAGTTATTTTCATAGTGTAATGTCATATGGAATTCTGTTGTGGGGAAAAGCGGCGGACATCCAAACCATCTTCGTGCTACAAAAACGAGCCGTACGCTCAGTTTTTGCACTAGGAGCTCGTGCATCGCTAAGAGAAAAATTCAAGGAAGCCAACATTCTCACCGTGGCGTCTCAATATATCCTTGAGAATATTATGTATGTCCGGAAAAATCTACATGCATTCAAGCTCAACAGTGACATTCACCAGTATAATACAAGAAGGAAGAATAAGCTTCTTATGCCTGCTCATCGTCTCCGTAAAGTTAGCTCTTCGTTCGTGGGGAACTGTGTACGTTTCTATAACAAAATACCTACCGAAGTAGTGAGTTTACCTTCCAGCAAATTCAAGTCATACGTAAAACGTCATCTAATAAATAAGGCGTATTATACTGTGAATGACTTTTTAGATGATAGGGATGTCTTTAAGCCAGTGGTTTAGTCATGTGAATGTAAAGTAAGCATTATTTTAGTCGGTAATATTAGTTTGTTTGTAATGTAACATGAGAGCACATTATGTTGTTTCTCACCGGGCAAATAGCATTAGTGATGAATGCCCGGCAGTGTGAGCAAGTCATGCTCGCTTAAAGGTCTTTGCTTACGGTGGCGTCGTTGATCGGGTCGCAACCTTCCCTATAATATGGTTGAGGGAGGCGATGGCTGAGATATGCGTCATGCTCGTGAACGGGTGCCGTTTGTGGGGTCCGGTCTGTTCATACTAGCAAGGGCCTAATTAGTTGTGTAGTAACTGCTTTCCAGTGTTCAATGAACTGACGTGAGAGACTTCATCCTGTACTCGACTGAAGTTATTTTTTACTTAGAGACTTAGAGACTGTATACATCTCTAATAAACTTAGTGTACTGTACAATGACGCTCAGAGACCTTATACATCTCTGAGGAATGAAATTTAACTATTATCATATATTTATTATTTATATTTTATTTTATTTTGTAAATTGTGACGCCTAGAGACCATATACATCTCTAAGAAATTTAGTTTAATTATTTATTTATTTATTTTTTCTTTTGTATAGTTAGTTTCTTATTCAGTCCTTAACTTTTCTAAGGATTTAAATTAATTTATTTTGTTTTGCATGTTGTGACGCCTAGAGACCATGTACATCTCTAAGAAATCTAAATTAAGTACTTAATTATTTTGTTGCATTAGTTATTGATTTTGACTCCTTGAGACCTTATACATCTCAACGGAATTGAATTATTCATTAATTAATTATACCGATCTATATTGCGTGTCGTGACGCCTAGAGACCTTCTACATCTCTGAAAAAATCACTTTATTTTATATAATTTTTAGTGTAAACATTGATTTGGAGACTTGTACATCTCCTCTAACATATATGTATCAATTACCTAGCTATAATATAATTGTATTAGTTTTTAAGTATAATTCACGAAAAAATGACTTACTGTTGAGTTTCTTTCGGCTTTCTTCTCAACAGCGGTCTCCTCTTGCGAAATGCCGGTAGACTCACAATCTGACTTGTAAAAGTGCCCTTGTGGCCTACTTACTGAATAAATTATTTCATTTCATTTCATTTCATTTCATTTCATTTCATTATTTCATTTCATTTCATTTCATTTCATTTCATTTCATTTCATTTCATAAGTTAATATCGGACTTAAAAAATGAAGTCAAAAACCTACAGGAAAACCAGATTAAATGCGAGTCTAACTACCAAAAAATCATTGACGAAAATAACTCCTTAAAAAGATTATTAAAGAACAGCGAAGAAATCTGTAATAATCTAAAGTTACAAATAAATAAAATAATGGCAGACAATGGGGATCTCACGCTACAAATGGAACACATGGAAACCGAAAACACTGAAATACTAACGCCATTAAATTCCACTATATTAAAAAATCAGCAAGAAAAAAGAAATTTAGCATATAGAATTAAAGAATTAGAAGAATAAAACTACAAACTTTGTGAAGAAATTAGGATATTAAAAATCTCGTTAAGTGATATGAAGCCATCTAACCATAATAAAACAAACAACGAACTAGAAAAAGATTATTTGAAAGTCAAAAATGAAGGCAAAAAATTACTCAAACGCCTGAGTAAAATAAAGACTGATTATCTTGATCTGAAACAGAAGCTAGGTACGCTATAAAAGAAAGAAGTAACAATCCGCCAACTACAATATACGAATAAACTAATCCTAAGAACTTTGAAAAAGCTAGATAATATCTCAACTAACAACTATAAAAGCTCAACATCTCAGAATAGAAGCCCTGGAGCACTGCCTCTAGCAGAATATAACCCCACTACACAGAACGTTACACAGAACCAAATGGGAACTCAAGAAACACGAGAAGAAAGAAAAGAAAACGTAAAACCAAAACTTCTGATCCTGTCTGATTTGCACGGTACGGAGTTATCTTACCTATTGTCAAGAAAAAGAAATGACGAATATGATATTTTCTCAGATGTCATATTTCACGGAACTACGGATCAAGTGCTGAGGGATATAACTAAGAAGACTACGGACTTAACGAAAAAAGACTGTGTTATCATCATGTGTGGAGGTAGTGATTATGGTGTTAATAGCCCAACCAATATAACCCAGCAGTTTCAATCAGTTGCAAGTTCTATTACTAACTGCAATATAATCTTCTGTACTGTACCAATTAGTTTAAACATATATGCTAGTGAATTTAATAGATTTGTAGATGCTATTAACTACGAAATACCGAAGCTATTAACAAATAACCATGTTTATGTTGCATGTATTGGTGATGCTTTGATCTCTAGAGATTATAAATATGATGGCTATAAACTAAACACCAAAGGCACATATAAAATTATAAACGTCATTAATAAAACTCTTAATGACATCAATCAAAACTCTAATAGTAACTTAACTTTTTTATGAATGATAATTGTCCTACACTCTCTAGTGAAAACCACGTCGCTATAATGCACTTAAATATTAATCGATTAGCCAATAAACTACTAAGCCTGGAAGCTTATCTAGAATGTGAAGTAAATATGAAACCAGAAATTATTGCTTTAACGGAGACATGGCTTGAGCCGCTTGAATTTCAATCTATGAATCTACCTGGATACTGTATTGCAGCTGAAACTTCCCGTCATATAACTAAAGGTGGTGGTACACTTATCTTTATTAAAAGTAATCTGGTTGAACATTGCACACCTCTCGATGTATCTTGTTATAATATCGAAAATAAAAGCGAAATGTGTGGTTTAAGCGTAAACATAGGTCAATTAAAACTCCATGTAATTGTTCTTTACAGATGTCCTCAGTCAAGTGTAAAATCATTCCTCCATACTATTAGTAAACTTTTAAACTCCATTAAAAACACGAACATCGTAATATGTGGCGACTTTAATATTAATTTTTCGGACAAAAAGGCACCCGATACTAAGGAATTGGTACAAATATTTCGCGAGCATAAAATGAAGCCAACGATCACTGGGCCCACGCGGACTACAGCAAAAACAGCTTCAACAATAGATAACATTGTTACTGATATCCAGGACTTTTCAAGAGCTTTGGTGATACCTTGCTCATTTTCTGACCATGATGCCCAAATTATATACTTAAATAATAATACAACTGTAAATAACTCCAGTGCTATACAAAAGACTCACAAAAAGAGAAGGTTCACAAAAACTGCAAATAAATGCTTCAGAAATGCACTCGAACTTATAGATTGGTGGGATGTTCTTAGTGGTTTGAACATCAAAGAACAGCTTCTGACTTTTTATGACATTTTAAATAAACTAATTGATGTGTATTATCCTATAAGAATGACGCGTATAACAGCGCGTAAAAATAAATGGCTAACTAGGGGTGTCAGGAAAAGTTGCAGAACTAAAAGAAAATTATATATTAAATTAAGAAATAAATATGACGAAAAATTAAATATGCATTTTAAACTATACCAGGGAGTTCTTAAGAGAGTGCTTGTAACTGCTAAAAGTCTATACATGAAAAATACTATAGCGAAAGCAAACTGTAAATCAAAAGCTATCTGGCAACTCGTTAAAGAAACCACTGGCAAGACTTCTGAAAATAAGACAATAAATTGGAAAATAAAACATGGTGACGATATAATAAGTGATCCCAAGACAATATCGAACATTTTTAATAATTACTTCCTTAGGGCAGGCTATGTATGCAGCGCTAGTAACAAACGGAACGATTTTACAAATTATCTTAAAAAGAAGAAAATTGATAACACAAAATCAATGTTTATAAAACCTATAACGGAGTGCGAGATTAGTCTAATCGTTAAAAGACTAAAAAATTCAAATTCATGCGGACTTGATGACATACCGACTACTGTACGTACTTAAGAACAATATTGACATCTTATGTATACCACTGTGCCACATTTTCAATGAACATATTAAAGCGGGGGTTTTCCCTGATGTACTTAAGTATGCTAAAGTAATTCCTATATTTAAAAAAGGTAGCCCCTTAGAAATAAATAACTACAGACCAATTTCTATATTGTCTGTCATCTCTAAGACTTTTGAGAAATGTCTAGCAAACCGAATAAGTAAATACCTTCATGACAATTCATATCTTTCTGATAAACAATACGGTTTCTGTAGAAATAAAAACACAACATCTGCTATAACTGGACTAGTATCTGAAACTCTTAACAACATAAATCAAGGTATGAAATGTTCAGGAATCTTTTGTGACTTAAGCAAAGCCTTCGATTGTGTTGATCATTCTATTTTACTGGCTAAATTAGAGTATTATGGTTTACGTGGCTTGACTCATGATCTCTTGGCATCCTATCTGACAAATCGAAAGCAAGTTGTGGAAATTAAGCATTCCAAACAGACGGGACTTACCAACCATGATGACTTATGTCTGTCAGATGAAGGCATAATTGAGCGTGGTGTTCCACAAGGATCTATTCTAGGACCACTCCTTTTTATTGTATTCATCAATGATTTGCCAGATAATATATCCAGTGGAACATCATACTTATATGCGGATGACACAAGTCTTATATTTAAGGCTGAAAACTATAACGAACTGTCGGAATTAGTAACTTTGGGTTGGAAAAACTTAACAGAATGGTTTCAGGCAAACAAATTAAAACTAAATCTGGACAAATGTTGTTATTTGAATTTTGGGTGTTCAATTTCTGCCACCAATTATGATCTTGATCTTCCAATAAGTAAATCAGATTCTATTCGGTTCTTGGTCGTCGATATAGAATTTAATTTAAAGTGGCATAATCATATAGACAATATTTCCAAGAAATTGGCAAGTGCATGTTACTCCTTAAAGACACTATCAAGGGTAAGCAATAACTCTACACTTAGGACAGTGTATTATGCATACGCCGAAAGTATAATTCGCTATGGGATAGAGGTCTGGGGTATGACGTGAATAAAGTTTTACTTTTACAAAAGAAATGTATAAGGTTGATAGAGGGATACTTTCCTGACACTCATAGGCATCTATTCATAAAAAATCGCATGAATACTGTAGTCTCGCTGTACATTTATCATGTTTGTATTTATGTCTATAAAAATCTGCAACATTACAAATCCAACAAGCAAACAAAAAGGTACCCTTCTCGAAGGAACTTAGACATAGAACTTCTAAAGTCTCATTCCGCGCTATTTAGAAATAGCCTGAACTACATAGCTATTAAAACCTACAACCACCTAGATGAGTCAATAAAGAAGTCAGATAATCTTACGGAATTCATACGGAAGCTAAAAACATACCTGAATGAAAGACCGTTTTACAATTTAGACGAGTATTTTGGAAAAAAGTTTGAAAATACTAAATAATAAATTATGCATGACATTTAAATTAGTCTAATCATACTAGTCACTCAAGTTCTGTTATTTTAGTCCTCACATACACTTTTTATAATTTATATTTTAACTGTCCTATTTATACAAAATAAAATAAAATAATGATTATTATAAGTTGATTTTACACTTGTTCTGACTTAAGTATTTTATCTTACATTTAAACCTATTGTTTGAGGATTTAATGATGTACTCTGTTATTTAATTATATATATGCTGTTTACGGATTTAATATCTGGAATTTGTAATTTTATTGTATGAATTTAATGTTGTAATTTGTAATTTTACTGTTAATGGATTGTTCTTTATAATTTTATTGGATGTGGCTGTAAATTATTTGTTCTGAATATTTATAAATTGTTGCATGGTGAAACCAATTAATTGCAATAAAGAGACAATACAATACAATACAATACAAAAAAAAAACCGACCAAGTGCGAGTCTGACTTATTAGTCAAATGATGTCGTTCTAAGAATGTATCAATTTTATAACATGGTTTTCTAAGGGTGGACAAAGTAACCCTGTAGAGTCAAAGCACCCCGACCTTACGGTATGAGCCACAAGGTTAAAGGAGCGATTATTATTGCAGTGTACTAAGGGAGAGACAAATAGTGTTGGTTTAATGAGTGTAAAATTAATTTCTTAGAATACGGTTGTCACGTGGTGTATTTTTGATATTTAGTTTCATGGTCGTAATTGTCACAATTATAACCATACCTTAAACGTTCTATTGTTTTTTGAGTAGGACAACACAATATATAATTTTTCTAGTCTAGCAACGGGAGTAAAGCTGTCATAGGTCAGGGTTGCTAGATAAATATTTCATATGACAGGGTAAAATTCAGAAATAACATATATTCGATAATATTATTTACACATCCTTAAAATATAATAATTTAAAATAAAGTATAAGAAAAATAAACATAAATATTAAAATACAGTATATGTTATTTCTTAATTAATATAATTAAATAAAGGTGAACCAGGGATCTTGATTGGGTAATCTTCACAGTCAAAATAGGCAACCCTATTTACTACTAGAAACCATTGAAGTCTGTAGAAGCTACATATCCGTTTTGATACGAATTTCCGAAATGTGGTGCCATTTTCATCTGACTCCTGGTGTGAGCAGCTGTGTCGTGAGTCTGGTGCACCGACGCCATTTCCGATGGAGATTTCTGTGGAAGTGTTATTTCGGGATTAGAAATCGTGAGTAGTGATCTTACACATAGTTAGTTTCTGGTCTTTGTATCCTCGTTCAGTTTTTAACTGCTGGTTCCTTGTTTTAGCCACATTATTGATGGCGGGTGGGAGATCTTCTGCGGAGGCAGTTTAACTCAAGATTTTGGAGTCGCTCCGGTAAGCAGATTATCATAACCTCTCTGCTTAAATATAAAGCAATGTGTCTTTCGATTGCACTATTCTAATGCAGGATTTTACTTCTATTTCAGCGAGTATAGGGAATTAAAATTAAAATTAAAATTAAAAATAAGAATTTAGAATTTAAAATTTAAGATCAAATTAAAGATTAAAATTAAATTGAGATGAACCTTTTGTTTTTGGAAATTTAAATTAAACCCAAATTTAGAAGATGACATTGTGGTCAAATTAGATTTTTCCACACATCCACTCAACTTACCTCATGGCTTAAGGTATACACCATTTTCCAAATTTAATTCTGCATCGGGTCTGTCACTGTAATTTCCTGTTTCTTCAATGCCCTGGCCCTGTTCTGCGTGATCGAGACAGAAGCATAGCCGGAATCCCTCCGTAGCTGGGGTCCCGAGCACACTGCAAGGGAAGTGACATCAATCAGGACAGGTTCTGAGTACGGACTAAGCAAGGTGCGTGTCAGTCTCCTTTTAGATATTAAAAACGTAGGGAAGTAGGATTTCACTTAAAGTTAAATAACGTTGTTGGCACTGTTAAAATTTAGGTCTTATATATAGACTAAGTCGAACATATTATACACCCAGTGATACTGGCTGAGCTACTTTTATAAGCGTGTCCTAGAATTAAACAGCTCTATAAGTCTCCTGCCAAAGCAGGCATAGGTTAAGTCTGTACATAGCCTAGTGTGATACAATAAAGTTGTAGTAATTACCAAATTTTTCCTTTAATATTCCACGTAGGTCACCTGATTAATATTATTGAAAGGCATCCTTTTTCTAGGTCACGATATACTCAACAAACGAGTGTATTCATTTATTTAGTTGTGAGAATCTTTTAGTAGTGTTTTTTTTTATCTCACAGTTGTTTTTTTTTTGGAAAGAGATTGGCTCTTTCCTTTTGGAACGGCCTTCCAAAAATTAATTTAGCCGAGCTTGGAAGGACTACGTTTCACGGTTACTGGAATTTCAGCACAAGGTTTATTCGACACTAAAATAAACGCAGTTGTTAGTTAACTTGGCTGCAGAGGATATCCAGTGCAATTCGTAATACAGTTACATTTTCACTCGACCGAGTTACTGTATTGTATGCCTCCGCTTCATAAATCTTCGCTAATAATTATTTATATTATATTCTATACTTAAAAAAAAAAATGGCCACCGACCACAATGAAGCGACCATTACTGCCAATGTCTCATTGCCAATCGCACACGGCGACAAGATAGAGGATTGATACCACGTTGTTCGGTGAGTTGAGTAAATCGTGGTTTTTGTAAAAGCGATTTACAAAAAACCACGCGGACTATCGGGCCTTGACCCAAGAGGGCCTATGTGCGCTTCAAGTTGAATCCTTCATTAGCCATTCACTCAAACGTTAGTTCACTGCACAATACGCTGTAATAATACACATTGAACAACCAAAATGAATAAATAACGAACAACGAAACTTGAAGACATGCGGCCATCTTAGCCACGGACCGGAAGCCCGTAATAATTAGCTGTATCCGTCAGAATGTGTGATGACACTGATGACTTACCAGAACCATAAAACTACCCAACTGTAGTCCAATTACCCAACTATGGTCTACAAAAAAATTCATTCATTTCTATCAAAATCTTTATTTATTTCGGTTCGTGTTCTGACATTCTCATCCAATAGGATGCTCGCTGCATAAAAAAAATTGTTAACAAAAAAAGAACCGACTTCAATAAAACTAAAAATCTAAAAATAACCAGTTCAAGTACAGATTACTGTTGAATCACTTTTTGAAGTCGGTGCCAAACCACTAAATTATTATAATATGAATATATTATAGTTTACGTGCCCATAATATTTCAAGAATACCTTCGATTCCTCATGGATCTCATCATCAGATCTTCACCAAAATTGTATGGGACCAACGGAGATGTCTACTCATGAACCAAAAAAGAATTTTCCAAATCGACTCATAAATGCCGGAATTCCGAGGTAACAAACATTAAAAATAAAAATAAAACAACCGCATTGAGAACCCAATCCTTTTTTGAAGTCGGTGATAAAAAAATAAATAAGGGACAATCATACACAAATCGTCCTAGTCCCAAACTTAGCAATCTTGTACTATGGGTGCTAGACGACAATATATGTATAATATATAAATACATAATTATAGATAACAGCCATGACCCAAGAACAAATATTCGAGTTCATCTCATCACACAAATATTTGCCCCGCCCGGGATTCGAACCCAAATACACAACACAATAAATACATTACAATTTTGCCTAATTATAGCTATCTTCGATTCTCGACTTGTAATATTTATCCCTAACCCTGACGCCTCTCGTTTACAACAGGATTTCCTACCGATTGCACAAAGGCGCGTAACCGAACTAACCGATAATGAATTGAATCTGAATTATTGAATTGAATGTAATCGGTTCAATTAGCAACCGAACCGCAACCGGTATCGAAACACTTCTAATGATAGGGGAAATTAAATAATAATGCTATAGGTACTGTTAGACGTTTTTGTACTTCTGACCAGAGAATATGAAAGTAAGACACTATGTGTATTAATTTAAATATCTATATATTTAAACTGAATTCGACGCAAATAAATCCTATTATCACACTTGCACGGAGCGAAATCACGAATACGAATAACTGTCAAATTACTATACTACAGAAAAATATTACTTCTAACGATTATCCCATTATCAAGGCTCAATACTGATAAGATTTTTTTGTGATAATCAGGGTTCATAAAATGCGAGTGAAATTCATCGAAGTGCTAGGGTCCTCACTGATCATACGTCATTCCAATCGATTTTGTTCGCATTTTACGATCTCTGGGGATAATACGACATTTAACAAACTTCCACTCTATAATACGAAAAAACGTATTTTGGGTATAAAATTTGAGGGATACAATTGAAAGGTAAGAACTGGCTAATCAGGTTAAGGATGTCAGGCGTAGGTAAAAATAAATTACCAAAAATTAATCGGGAACCTGTGAGAATTACCCCAGTGATAAACTGATGTTCTATGGCGTTTATTTTCATGCAATCTATAATTATAGGTGGATTCCCCTCTTCACAAATTTACAACGGAATATAATTAACTTAAATCACTTGAAGAAACATGTTATCAACTGCCCCAGACGATTGTGATGATTGCTATTTGCTAATCAATATGCAACTAACAAAATTTGCATACTTAATAAGAATCATTACTAAATGAAGACTATTTAGTTTCGATTATTGAGAATTGTTACGAAATCATCATCACCAAGAATTCCTTCGGTACAAACATGGATTTGGAAATGTCTTTATTTGAGCATTGTGTTTGCGGTAAAAGCAAAGTTAAAAGGATTATTTCGTGAACCTATGTGAACCGATTGGACGCCATATTTTTTGCTTCCTTAATTTTGCTAAGAAATACATTATTTCACGATATATGCATTATCTTATAATATATCGTCTACCGTATGACCCAATTCCAAACGTCCTTCCCAAAAAAATTGCTTAAACACAAAATGCAGCCTAAATCCCAAATGCCACGTCCAAATTATCGATTAATTACCCAAATCGATCGAGATAAAAAATAAAAATTAGATAAAAAGCTGATGCCTGCAGGATCAGCAGAGGTCTCGAATACCAATCAGCCCCGCATCGCGCTGGGCTGCCCGCAGGTACCCCAGACCACCGCCGATGCTAATCCACCGCCGAAATTCTCGACTACTTGTACGTATCAGTTGTTTTTGCGCGTTATCAGATAATGACGTTGTGTTATCGCTGATTGTCACAATTACTAGTATCATTAGCTGTCTAATTTCGTGGCCCTTCTGCCCATTTGGTGTGACGTACTGATCATTGGCAGGTGTTTATGTCCCGTGTGTGTGTCTACGAAGAATGCAGGGTATTGAAGAGTGTGTACAAGTGAAAGACCTCTTTTATCCTGAGGGTTGTGGAGGTGGCATTCCGCCATGCCGAAATCTTAATAGCTTCGGATTAACAGACTAGTAGAACCTTTAATTTTGGCCTTTTATTCACAATTGACGGTGAAGTCTGTTTTCTTCGCCCAGGATACAGATATAGGATCCAGGTTGACGATTAGAATCGATTTTGCATTATACGATCCCTGAACACACACATGATACGCGATAGACTATAGCTTATCTACTTACGCTCCGGATAGATCGGAGTATTTTGACACTAATTCTATTGTTGAGAAGTGAAAAAAGGCGTTGCGGATGATTTTACAGGGTTTCAAACCTAGAGGGTAATAACGGGACCCTATTACTAAGATTCCGCAGTCCGTCCGTCTGTCTGTCTGTCTGTCCGTCCGTCTGTCACCAGGCTGTATCTCATGAACCGTGATAGTTAGACAGTTGAAATTTCCACAGATGATGTATTTCTGTTGCCGCTATAACAACAAATACTAAAAACAGAATAAAATAAATATTTAAGGGGGCTTCCATACAACAAACGTGATCGGTTGCGTTAACTTTGCATCTCATTTATATCCGGCGCCATACATACCAGGTGCAAAATTAAATTAACCCGGCCAGTTAAGATGGGATAAGTACGGAACCCTCGGTGCGCAAGTCCGACTCACACTTGGCCGGTTTTTTAATCTACTTTCTCAGTAAATTAATGTTTTGAGAACTTCTACAAGTTCGGCAATTTTACACATTTCAGCTTTAAAATATTTATATCTCGACAGATTATAAATCCCTTACAGAGATATTATTATAAAATTATATGTTTAAGAATATATTTTATAAATCTGTAAGTGATAGTACTTATTTAAAATATCTACATTTTTGTAAATTCTAGTGAAAATCATTAATGAACGCCTTGGATATATTTCCTCCGCCATTAATTATTAAGACTGAGAATTAACCTTTCAAAGAAATTTATAGCTCTTAATGATTAACAGTCCCTGGCTATTATTATTTTTGAGCCTTCGTTAGCGGAAAATGCTTACTTTTAATATTAAAGGGTACTTGTTCAGAAATAAAGACTACTGTGAAAATGTGGCGGAAGTACCTGATTATAGTCATTATTCATTTGGATGTCGATGATGGGATTTTATGATGTGGTTGGTGCAGTTTGTAGTGCACCTAGCCTTTTGAGCCGGCGGTCCTGGGTTCGATCCCGGCTGGGGCAAATATTTGTGTGATGAACTCGACTTGACTTCCTCTACTTGTTCCTGGTGCATGGATGTGATCTATGTTATATTTATATACTATGTCTATCATCGGCTAGTACCCATAGTACAAGCTTCGCTTAGTTTAGGACTAGGTCGACTTGTGTAAGATTGTCCCTTAATATTTAGTTTATTACTATTTAATCTATTCAAGTCTGCGCCACTACTTACCAACTAAGCAATTACATCGTTACGTGAATCGCATCAAACAACAACAAACATTAGGATACCTACCCTTGTTTAAGCGACTATGACAAATACAAGCGAAGCTTAATTAGCCGTTTCTGTCGGTTATGGGACCCCCTTCTTCTATAGACAAACATTTCGTAAAAACGTGGTCCTTAGACCACATAAAACAGAACAAAATAAACCCATCGTGTTTGAGCTCATTTAAACTCTCTCGAGAGCTCTCCAAAAATAAATTCGGGCCCATAACCTCATAATTAATAGAACGACCATATCTAGCGTTTACTACAGGCTGATTTTATTTATTTTTAATAATTTACACATAGAATGCAACCATAGATAAACTAGATGGCACTAGTGGTGTTAATGTTGATAACCAACCTCATCAGACAAAAAAATGTTATGGACCCACCGGCGGCCTGCGCTTCGTACGAATATTGCCCAATTTGCCCGAATTATCCCTGTCTAGCTCAACGACATGTCAGGAATCGAACCACCCCAGTATTTCCACAAGGCACCTAATTCGCCACGCGCATATACTTAAACTTGTAAGACACACCTTTATTCTTCAAGCACTCTCCACCAGCTCGAGCACTCTCGCGAGGAGAGCCCCCGAGAGCGTCCCCCGTGCCTCCATATAAACGATCCAATTCACAAAAGCTTTAACAAACCTCCCTCTTCAAACCAACTTAATCCTTTATGGTATTAACATAATGGTGAGAGCTGAGTGGACTTGGTGTGAGATTTGATGCGTTTTAGAAGTGCAGCGTTTTGGATGGCAGTGTTTGAAACAAATGAATGAAGCTATCTTTTTCATTTGTTGTAGCTGGTTGGTTAGTTTTGGTTGTCAAGTGTTTCATAGTAGCGTAGCGTAGAGAAAAATCAGGTCAAGTGTTATAGAAAGTCAATTGACCGAGCGAAGCGTCTCCGTTTCAACTTGGCCCAAAATGCTTTCGCATGTATGAGTTCTGGATGTCCAGACATCCGGCTGTCCTGGCCTACAGGTCGAATTTCTCAACCGATTCTTTAAGTTAATTTACGATATCATTGCCAGCCATTAGACGTCCACTGCTGGATAGATACCTCCCCCAAAGTTCTCCACAACGATTGGTCATGTGCCGCCTTTTTATAATTACTTCCTGCAATCCTAACCAAGTCGTCGGTCCACCTACTATATTATAAAATAATGAATGTACATATATCCATTTCAACTGTTTTACTTAAAACTCAAATCGCATTAAATAGGTACAGTGTGTATTGTTGGTGTGCTATGAACCATTATTAAAACTAATTGTTAATTTTATCTCTGATGAGCGTAATAACTTTTTGAAAATTACCTATATGACTGACACGTTGAGTTCTATTACAATAGATGACTAAGTGAGAAAAAAATTAGATTCATTACGTGCTGCTTTATTTTACGGAAAAAAACTACATTACAAAAGATATTCATTAGGGCCTATGCTAAGAACTTGTAAAGTTTGAGCTTGTATCAAAAACACACGTTATATTTATGTTCAGTAGAATTAACTTGACTATCATAATGCAGCATGAATAAGTACAATAACGCAGACATTCTTAGATATTCATGAAACTATGTGGGGTCATGACTTGATCATATATGAAGTGGTCGGGGAGGCTTCACCGCTTCACTCTCTCGGTATGTCTGACTACCTCTCAGGAAACTGTCCCAAAACTATCTCCCCATGACCAGGGTTCGTAAAATGCGAGCAAAATTCACTGAAATGCCATCCTCCACACTACTCACGAAGTTTAATGAAGTTGGCCGAAGTATGGGTTTCCACAGCGAAGGGCCCCTCAACACTATCATATTCGCCCAAGTTAACTTCCCATGTTAGTATCGTACTCAAATGAACTGTGTTATTGGAATTTAAATATAATTAACATACAAATACAGGAAGTGTAGAAAAAATAAAGTTATATACATATAAATTATAACGGATATATTGCGATTTTCTTTATTTACCTTCATAATGTAACGTTTCGGCGGGGTTGCACACGCTGTGGTCTCAGATGAACTGGGTGATACTGCACCAGCACATCTGTCATACGCGACTATTTCTCGCGCCAGATAATTACCCATCTCTTTCTATGCAGTAATGTCAGGATTGACGGGTAGCGCTATGTCGCTCGAAAAGAGTCGCGAAGCATAGTTGTGCTAGACGGACTGGTCATAGAGTATATTGTATATGGAACTGGTTAATCAGCGAGTTGTTAGTGGAGACCAAATTGTTTTAATAAAATGTATGGGTGGGAAAATATTTTTTTTCCTACCACCCGTTTGCTTACTAATTATTGTCACAGAGCCATCATAACACTCCTAACAAGAATTATAGTTATAGTATTAAGCGTTTTTTACTCACGTGAAAGTGTTATGAACGGCCCGACATGTTTCGAACCCGGAGCTCTTCATCACGGACTGCTACCCGTACACCGGCGCGGCAACTTTGCCACTGAGATTCTGATGGTTACAATTTGTGATTTATATGTTTGAGTATTTTCATCATAATTAAAACTAACGTTCTTACCGGTCTCAATGGTCACTGTATGACACACTGCTCCTTGAGATAAGTGCACTTAACTAATAACTATCTTTCCGTATGTTTATCGATCAATCAAGTGTGTCCACTATATATTATCACACTAATGTTATGAAGGCGAAAGTTTGTGAGTTTGTGTTTTTGTATGTTTTTACTTCTTCACGCTCAAACGGCTGGACCAATTTTGGTAAACTTTGGTATGAAGGTAGCTGACACTCTGGATTAACACATAGGCTACTTATTATACCGAAAGACTTAAAAAAATATCTTCTTGGGGGATGAGCCGGTAACACCGCGGTGCAGCTAGTATGAAAATAGGGAAAAATATGTCTCTCATTTCACCTATTCCATCTAGGTTGGTTTTATGGAAACTCGGATTTTCATCTCTGCTCATAACTGGGACACGCGTCTGTTTGTCGCGCGACAAATACTACCTGTCTCTTTCCTCTGCGGAGCGATTTTGCTATAGCCCTGCGGAGAGATATGCTATAGCCCTGCGGAGAGTTATGCTATAGCCCTGTGGAGAGATATACTATAGCCCTGCCCGACGCGTATAACAGTTATACCAGAGGTGATGCCAGAGATGAGTGAGTCCATACTGACATCTGTATGAATTTCTTAATTCTCGCAGACAGAGTCACGGGCAACTCTAGTAGAGTGCAGGCACTTGATGACGCAGCGGCGGCGGCAAGCGGAGGCGAAAACCGTCAACTTGAGAAGCCGGCATCGGTCTGGCGCCGCGCGGGCCCGGGTTCGAGACTGATACCGACTTTACACTAACTAACTGTCTTATCTTAATTTTCTTTTTTTTTTCAATTGGTTTTTTTTCTTTGCCTTAGTCGGGTACTAAGTGTCTTATTTGGGTATTAAAATTGGTTAAAATCCGTCCAGCGATTTCGGTGTGATGACTGATGAGCCCTATCCTACCGAGATACCGACTTTACACTAACTAACTGTCTTATCTTAATTTTCTTATTTTTTTTTTTTATTTAACATACATACATAATTAGAATACGACCTACAAAAGGATTTCTTTTTGATCGCAGAAAGCTAAATCAAACGTAACAAATGTATACTGACTGTTATAAAATTTAAAAATGTATTGATTATCAGTTTTACTATGGAGAGTTATATTTTAGGAAAAATCTTAAGAACACAACACTCAAAAGGGCTAATATCGGGCAACCTCACACAGATCAATCTAGTCCCACAGTAAGCTCTACCAGGCTTGTGTTATGGACACTAGATGACGTTAAACATAATTATAATTAATATATAGATAAATACAAACTTAAATACAAATAACATCCATGATCCAGACACAAATATTCGAGTTCATCACACAAATATTTGCTCTTGCCAGGATTCGAACCCGGGACCGTCGGCTCAGGCAGTTGCTTAACCACTGCGCCAACCGCGTCCCTAGTTTTTCCCGTTACTCCTTCAATTTTTGAATTTAACATGTTCCTTTATATTGATCCAGATCCAAATATAGCAATGCAACCCAATTGAAGCAATTTATATACAGATTAATGAATGGAATCGCATCTGGGATCGTGTTACTCCAAATTAGTACTGGAAGAGCTGACTCACTCACTGAGTGAACGACCGGCCCATTGAGTGAGCGGTACTTGCTAGTATACCGCATACTTTTACATCAGTTGAACAACACCATGTGTCTTTTGGAATAAACTTTACGATTCAATTTCAAAAGTCTTCCAGTCTGAGAACGACCAATGTTCCTTGGTGGCCATTTTGAATTTGCAGCTGAGAATTATTTTAGTGATCCTTGTGAGTGGGTAGTAAGGCGGGTTTTGGAGTGAGAGTTTGTTTGGTCAGTTTAAGGGTGGTTTGTTGTTGAATACGCTGTTGAAACGGGGTTGGTGTTGCCGGCTACAGGAATTCGTAGTGGCTGGAAAACGGATTTAGAATTTTGTGCAAGACTCACTGAAATATCCACAGTTGATGGCGTAACTTTATATTTTTGAATGAACAGACTATCAATTAGACTTAAAACACTTTTAGCTCACTAAGCAATACTTATCGACGTTTGGGAATAAAATTTTATTATATTTCGGATGGGTGGTCCTAGGATATGCTATTTGCTATCTGGATCGTTTCATCGGAACACTCGCTCACCCAAAAATTCTGGGATGAGTTTTGGAGTGAGTGTTGGTTTCGTGAGTTTAGAGGCTAATCAATTTCATTTATGAACATAAACCGTACTTTTTTTCATATTTAAGAGCCTGAATGAAGGAAGGTATATATAAATGTTAGAATGACTGGGTCGGATTCCTACTCCAACCTATCATTAGATTCGTCTGCGTATTTTGGTTCGTAATTTTACTGAATAGGTTTGGGGCTTTATAACCGTTACATATCGAGCTGTCTGAATTTGTCATGATAACAGTAAGGAACTTGCATCCATGAAACCCAGACGGGACATCATCCGAAATCAGAGATAATTATAAAACTAAGATACACCGTCGAGGGCTTTGTTAGGACGAAATAAAGTTCTCAGCCACGCTAAGGAAGAGGTACAGCCACATAATGGCATAGAGTGAAGAAAGAGATGGAACAGGATAGCCTGACAGCACAGACGACATTCTTAACTAAAAAGAGCTATCGGATAAAAATGTACACGGAGACCCATACTGAGAATAAGGTTATTTATGTATATTGATACAAAGGTTAATTGTGAAGATAAAATTGTATTCAAACCACTGCAGTCCATGTGAGGACCGAACTCACGAACTCTACCGAAGCAGTGCTCAACCAATGAGCTATCAGATTGCTTAGAAAGAACTCTATTCTCTCACTATTAAAAAATGTGGTATATCCACAGAAATAGAATCAACATTATGTGTCAGTTCAATACAGGGAATCAGGTCAGTTTAAAAGTTTAAATTTACTTTAGTCTTCGTTTATTTTCGCTCAAACTGTAAACGCCTAAACAAAACGCGAATGCTGTACAGGTTTCAGAACGGCAAAACGCCCCAAGCTGAACTAGCAACCCCGTGACGCATGCGCGCTGCGCAGGGTCGATACGTCCAAGCGTCAGTACGCGGCGCGCCGCCCCCAGAGCGCGCCGCCCGTGACCATGACGCGAGCCCCGCTCGCGCTCCTCCTCCTAGCCGCTATAACCCTCAGCCATGCCGAGAAGAGTAAATTCTGTAAGTTTACCACTATCTAGAAACTTCTCGAACTAACCTGCTTTTTTCCAAGTAGATTCTTCAAGTGGTGCTAGTTTGTAAGATTTGGAGCGGTGATCTTGTAAGATTTTTGGGGAAACTCTATAAGTACGTGTAAAGTCTGCGTATAGGATGTTCTAAATTGTGCTGTTACTCAGTACAATTATGCTGTTTGTCTGAAGTGAAGGCTGTATATCGGATTTGGTAAGATTTTGAGCGCGATCACGACTGTCGCAAACGGCGCAAGACTTTTGAGTGGATTCTGTAAGAGTATCGTAAATTCGTGAGTCTCAAGAGTCTCTTAGCGTCTCAATGTACTTACGTCTGACTTTTCTGTTGAAGATTATTCGTAAAAGAAAATTGTATAGATGCATACAATTTATGAGCTTATATTTGTGTCTAAGAGATACGAGCTTATGAAACCAAATACTTGCCGTGTGGTTTTCATTGAGTCCTATCCTAATATTTCCAAAGTTTTCCGCGTTCACCCATTTAAATAAATATTTACAATTTGAATTAAATCTAACACTTTACAGTATCTGTAGTTGCGGACATAGAGAAAAACATTATTTTTGTCTGCCTGTATGTTATCCTCGTCGCAAATGAGGAAATGTGTTGTTGAATTGTCAGTACACTCTGTCTCGATTTTCATCTCGGCCGTGTATAAGTAAGTAAGTACCATAAGATTATTTCAATCTCGTGGTACACTCCCGTTGATTTTCCAGTGAGTAATAAACCGGATATTCCGATGGCATTCCATGATTGTTCCGGTTGGGGGTTAGTGCGGCCGCAGTGTGAGCGAGTTAATTTGTTTTCTTTCACGAATTTGGGTCACTGGGACTGATAGCCGAAGGGACGGTAATGTGGACAGTTTTATTTGGGGATTTATGGCTTTTGAATGATTGAACAGTTGTTACGAATATAACGTTGTTAATTTTAAATGTTTTTGTTGAACGCATATCACTTCGTCAATGAAACAAACGTAAAACAAAACAAACTCTATTTATAAATAATTGCTGATAGCATTCTACCAATTCGGACAAACCAAAATAACTTTATATGTCGGAGGGCATGTTATTTTGTTTTAATATAAACATCAAAGAGTTGTCAAAAACATACATAGTTATGACGCTTTAAAGGTATTAGATACTGCTTAAAATTTCTAATCTTAATCATTATCTCTCTGAAGAAGAAGAACCATAAATAGGATGTTTATGATAAAAATACGATATTTCAGATATTTTGTTTGATAGGTAATATCGCTTATGATAATAACGCTAAACAACATGACATGTAACAATACCTATAGGTTAAACAAAATTCTTGTTTAATCGCCACAACAGTAATATGAACTAAACGCTAACACTTTAAAAGTTACTAAAATACTTGTTGATCTTCTGCCACCCTTCCGTCAACTTATTCGCTATCTTGTCCACGGGACCGGGGCCTCCGCAGTGCCTGGGAGCCCCAGCAAGGAGTACGGTCTCTCCAGGACCTAACTTCACGGACTTCTCAAGTTTCACATGAGATCCAGTGGAGAAGCTGGAGCCAGCTGAACTAGCGGCCACTGTCATCTCGGCGGGAAGGCCGGGTATTAGGGACAGCTGGGCTTCGGTTTGGTCTTTGCCGATGTTGGAGACTACGAGGAGGGAACCGGTGCCACCCCATCGTAGGACGGCCAGGGCGTCCCCGAGGCGTTTTATCTGGGGATTATAGTAGTATATTAGTAGTGCCTGTCAAAAGGATCTCTATATCGACCTCTTTTTCATTATAGACATTGACTTTGGACAAAATGGAAGTTAATATCTGTCATTCACTCTTGAATATAGATTACGAGATTCAAAGAAGACGTGTCGATTTAAAAGATCATTTTGAATCAACAGAATATTTTTTATGTGCCAAAATCACCTCTGCATGTGGTCCGATAGCAGGGCTCTTCCTCATAGCGGCGGCCACCCTGACCACTCCAACATGGCTTCCGTCGTTCGCGAATTGGGTCTTAGCGTTAGCATATCTATAATTAGGTGCTAATGGCAACCAGGGAGTTCCAGTTGTGAAGGCAGCGTTGGAGGTGTCATCCCATGGGAATGGGGCGAAAGATGGTAAACCCGGGTTTGGGAAGCAGGTTTCTGCAGTAGCCCATTCGAGGATAGTGTCAGCGGCGCCAAGTTCGTCTCCTTGCTGGATGATGGAGGAGCCTGGAAGGACCAGGTTGAGGAGGTTGATGGCATCTACCATGTCACCACCATGCCTGGTTGTGATGCGGCTAGCGTCCGAGGAGCTCGTCTGTAAACAGAATACCGCAGATACTTTAATACAGCTTAGAATAAGATCCCCAGGATAGATACTTATAATACTTCCACATGCCAATGAAGAAAAATTATGTTAAAAGTAAATGTGTTAAAAGAAAAATTATGTTAAAAGCGATGATGTGATCGTTGCGCACAAATAAGATTCAATTAAGACCAAGCAATTGACCGGTGTGATTATTGACCAAGTGTAAAGGTATTCTAATGTTTAGCTCAAGGAAATGTAAATCTTTAAAATGCAGATCCTTGGATCTCAGAGTCAACCTGCCTTGGAATGTCGTGCATGAAGCCTCCTTTTATATAAAACACCTAAGTAACGGGTATACCTGCCAGGTGGCAGCCGCATCTTGTGGAGCATTTAACATGTCAACATAGAATGCCACGGCCAGGTGAGGAGCTGATCTCGTGGGAGTTATAAGGGCTGAACTTATTACACTGTTTGCCCCTATAGTCCCATCGCTGTAGTACTTAGCAGCTTCCTCTGGTGGTAAAGATGACTCCACCAAGATGACACTGCAAAGATATATTTACATTGATATCATCGTTACGGAAATACTTAAACTTGATTTTCTAAAAATCCTATAATATTTTGTAAACTTTCGGTATAGGTAAATATCCTTCCTCCTCTGTCGGGAGGGAAATAAGTGTCGGGAATAGTCTCTAGGAAAGCACTATTTGATGGAAGCTTCTTTTCTCCATGAACATAATTCGATGGTTTTGCGTTTTGATCGATTGAGGCGGTGATAGATTGGTAGGTGTTTGCTAAGTTGGGTCGACTAATTGTGTTGATTCGGACCCCAATATTTTATCTATTTTATAGACACAATGTGTCTCAACTAGGGCGATTATTTATTCAGTGATCTAGTTTTCTAGACTACTTCGGCTCTAGTGATCTCTGATTTAAAGAGAAATAAGCTTATTTCTGGCTATTTATAAAACCTAGGCAGTTCCTAATGTACTTCGATTTCCAATCGTTATTCATTTTATATTGCCTTGTGTCAAAAACACGCTTAGGTTGATAGGTAAGACTACGTTAAACTATAGAATCTAATTGTATGGCATTGAAAGGTGATACCTAAATAAAAATTATGATTATTAAGTAAAAGATAATTTTGGTCTTATTAAATAATTAACTGAATAGAATTGTTACAAAAATAATCCCATTCCCCTTGTCTTGCGTAACTTTTGGCATATGATTTAAAACAGACTCATACGGAGTTATTGTATTAATCGGTGTAAACTATCGTGAAATTGTCAGGAACGGCCCGACATGTTTCGAACTCGTATGGAGCCCTTCATCAGGGTCTGCTACCCGAATACCTTCGCGGCAACTTTGTCAGTCACAATGTTGCTACAATAATTAAAAATCTCTCACGAAAGTTTTAATAAGATTACATACGGAGTTTCCATATTAGATCCCCTAGCGCACGTCATAGCTTCAGCCACCATTTTCCGCAGCAGCTTCACACCACACGCTTGTTCCTTGAAGTCAGGGTTCAGCACCAGCCCAGCCACCCCTCGCCGCAGCCAGGCACACTGGGCTGTGGCCAGCGCAGCAGCCACACCCTCCGAACAGAGGTTGAGGATGGGCTCGTTGTTTCGAGTAGAGAAGAACGCGTTTCGAGTGGTGTGGTACGTCCATTGGTCGATACCTGATTCCAGCTGTAATAAATGTCAAACTAAGTTGGTTCTGTGATTCAAAAAGGGGCTCCACTTAATCTGATCCTGCAGTTTCCTGTGTGAAGATTATACAGCTTACTACCTCTACCGTGTCTGCCCAATTGGCTATAATATGATTTAAATTTAATAAATTATGGTAAGAAGTACGGTTAAAGTATAACATTGTATGAAAAATTGCAGCTTGGTGTAGCTCACACTTTCAATATTTTTGACAGCGGACTGACGGTGGTCGAAACCCGTGTAATATCACCCTTGTAAACCTTATAAACGAAAAACTATCCATTTTGCTGAAGTTTGTGGCCCGGCCATTATTTGCATCTTGCTCTAGCGTTGGGGTGTCAGAGAAGGACGGCCATAGATGCCGACCACAAATTGCAGCAAAACATTGCTCGTTTAGAGGCCCGTTTATGCGCGCTTGTTGGTTTGATGTAAAAATTGGTTTTATGCACTCAATGTCACCTTTATACAAAATTGCTCATTGTGCACTTAAGTATTAAAGACGATTGGAGCAATGAAATGTACTTATATTCAAAGAAGCTTGTGAATTTGACCTACAATGAAGCCGAATAGTTGCTTGAAGAGGTTGCTCGTTAAATAATTCGCCGAAAGCAAGTTTGAGATGTTGTTGAGATCGGGAAGGCCTAATTAACAAAAATGTGTTCCTTAATATTTCAATAACTGTGGCAAAAACCCAACAAACGTCCGCTGTAGTTATCGTACGTAGCATTTTTCTTATAAAAGTAATGAAACCTTAAAACAACATTAATTAGAGAATTGGTACAAAGCTCTTTGTGACTTCATGCTCAAGGCCAGGATTTGCCGTTTCTTGGAACGGGCCAATTAGCTTCAAGTAAATAATTTTACATCTTTGGCTTCTATAATCTTTCAGACTATAGGCTTTTTGAATTAAGTCTCCATTTAATTTTGATTAATGCTGTTCTATTATTGAACTAAAGAGACAACGATGCGAACTTACCAAGAAATACCAACGACTAAATGCGCGACCACACTGCCATACAAAACCGGTCTTTTGCCATGTAAATATGGCTTAAAACTGGTTTTACTATGACAAAAAAGCCAGTTTTTGATTACCGTTACCGGTTTTTGAGCAACCGTTTTTGAACAACTCATAAACCGGTAACGGTGCATTTACGCAGTGACTTGTAACGTGTCGTATCCGTAAACTCTCTACACCGCTGCTCAAAAAACGGTGACGCACCGAAACGCAATCGAATGTATGAAAAGCAATAGTCGCTAACGTATGTGCCACGTCTTTATCAAGCCTTTGATCATCATCATCATCATCATCCACTGCTGGAAACAGACCTCCTCAATAGACTTCCACATGGACCGGATAGAAGCGACCCGCATCCAGTGAGTACCCGCAACTCTAACCAGGTCGTCCGGCTACTTTGCAGGTGGCCGGACACTGCGTTTGCCGGTACGTGGTCTCCACTCGAGAACCTTTCTGCCCCAATGGCCATGGGTTGTGCCCCGCCCATTGCCACTTCTGCTTGCGGTGACCTTGGTTCGTCTACGACTCTCCTCATTTTTGATTCGATCTTGTAGAGATCCCGAGCATAGTTCTTTCCATAGCTCGCTGAGTGACTCTGAGCATCCTTAAAAGGATACCTTTGGCAAAATCAATTATACATATTGTATTTGTTCTGTTATTTACCGGGGGAGGCTGGTCCGGTGCCCCGTCGGCCCACAGGAACCAGTCCTCGAAGCCGGATACCTTGTTGGCGCTGGATGTGAACCACTCCGAAGCCGCACTCGCGGTTTGCAGTCGCAGTGTGGCCACCACTTTCAGCTCTGTAATGGCCATAGTGATGCAAAGTAAAATGATAAATGAAAAAATTACAGCGTCCAAGTAGCGTAGCAAATTTAAACTACGTCCTTCATTATCGGACATTTTTGAATAGGTAACCAAACATTTATTTAACTGTACGTTAGTAATATAATCCTCCAAACGTCAGTGTAGATGCATAATAATAAACAAGGCAACCACGTTCGTCAATGCGAAATGGGTAAAAAATATGCTATTAGTACCATCTGTGGATATTCACCCGTGATACTCATAGGTAAGTACATACGAAAACAAATTACATGGAGGCCATTGTATTCCATTCAATGATCTCTGAATATCCTATGTCCAATTGTATATTTTCCGTGAAATATAATTAACACAGGTACAAAAATTTTATATTTCAGTCAGTCATTTACTTATTTATTTGTTTGGGAAATAATTTCATTGTATTCTAACACAATACCTAACGTTGCCTAGTACGACTCTGGACAGAAACCTGCATTTCCGTGAACCTCGGTAATTGGTGTAATAGATGGCCTTGCGTAATTGTATGTTAGTCATACACTGTTATGTTCAGATGTCCACTGAGTGTGCAGTTATGAACTCGTAAATATAACCTGTTATGGCGATTGAAGTTTTTGGCGGGTTTGTTCTGTAAGCATGTTTTCAACGACATCCTTCGTGACATCTCAAATTCACGGCATTGAGGAAAAACGGCCAAGTGCGAGTCAGACTCGCGCACCGAGGATTCCGTACAACACTTCCCATGTTAACAGGCCGGGTTAAGTCAAGTTTGCGTCTGGTATGTATGGCGCCGGATACAAATGAGGTGCAAAGTTAACGCAACCGATCACATTTGTTGTATGAGAGCCTCACTTAAATATTTATTTTATTCTGTTTTTAGTATTTGTTATGGCGGCAACAGAAATACATCATCATTTCAACTCTCTAAGCTATCACGGTTCATGAGATACAGCCTGGTTACAGACAGACAGAAGGACAGCGGAGTCTTAGTAATAGGGTCCCATTTTTTACCCATTGGTACGGAACCCTAAAAAATATATAAAAATAAGGAGCGATTTTAATAGAGTCTCAAACTAAGTATATGTCGAAAGCTGTACCAATAGGCAAGGAACAATATACAAATTTATTTTGTTTCTATGAACCATGCTTCATGACGGATGACATTCTATTCATACGTGTATATACGTACGTACGTATTTTAAAGTAACTTTCTCAGCAATGATGAACCTTCTATTCCTTCTATTGGTGCCTATAATAACCAACGATCCTTGTTTTTTTTATCCGTTCCCCGTAATCCCCAAAAACGATCTAATCCAAAACTGTTAGTGCTGAACGGTCAAAGAATGGCATCTAAGCCCAAGGCTCCGATGTAACTTATAATTACGCATACCTAACTTGTTGGCCTTCTCCAGAACTTTCCCGAAGCCATCCAAGCCTCCGTACCGCTGATCAATGCCACCAAAGTCCAGGGTGCCAGGGTTGGCGCAGTCAGGGCTCTTGGTGCTGAGTGGGGAGAGTATGACGGCGTCTGCTCCTAGGGCTCGTACGTAGCTCAATTGCTTTGCAGTTCCTTGGTGAATAAAATAAATTGCGATAAAATGACGCATTTAATGGCGATGATGCACCACGACATGGTTAGGATCACGGACTGAAATTGGACGAGGGCGGCGCAAGACCGATCGTTGTGGAGAAATTTGGGGGAAGCCTTTGTCCAGCAGTGGACGTCTATCGGCTGGTATGATGATGATGATGATGAACCATCGTATGCTCCATTGGGATGCCTCTGTTTTATTACTGTTCTCGCTAGAACCATGAACAGACGTCGATGATGCCAATTTTCAAAGTTCTAATTTCAACTGTTGTCTCTGAGCGGGTGGTCTTAATTTTTTTTTAAATTGCTAAATATAGTATTTATCTTCCGTCCGATCATATTCATTGACAGTAATTGAAAGGAGTCGGTGCTGAATTACGAGTAAGTACTTAAATCCGCTTATTAAGAGTTATATATCGGTTATCTGCACTTACCTTGAAGGTCACCGAGTCCATCTCCATCAAAATCCTTAAACGAGTCCACCACCACCCTGTAGTACACTGCACTGGTCCACCAGGGTACCACGGTCTCTCCCAGAATGGTCCCACCCACCACAAACAGTACGAGCGATCGCAGCCACATCGTCATGGCTAATGATTCGACCATTACTTTATTATGTACCTATAGTGATGGGCTCTGATATCGGATTGTGGTTTTAATGGTTTTATGTCATTTTTAAGTTAGATTTAGCGGTGTGTTGTTTGTCGCTCGTCAATAAATTTCCAATTTTTTTTCTATCTAATAATATCTCGAGAATATTGTCCTTAAACAGCGGGCCTATGATGGTTGCTTTTATCACGTGATAAATAAGTGACAGAGCATCTGTCACTCACACTTGTCTTTTGTCAAAACATGACGGATGCTTTGTCACTTATTTATAGCGTGATAAAAGCAACCATCATAGGCCCGCTGGAGTACGTTGGACACTTGTTGGATAATATTTCAATTGAAAAACTGGCACAAGGCACAGGCACATATCGTAGACATAACTAGTTACTCATGTCATAAAACCCGAGCATTAGCAAATCCATTGTCAGTAAATAAACACATTCCTGGGCACTACGTCGAGGAGCGTAAATTGTGACCATGGTGATACGGCACCACATTTGTGGACGATGATTTTAAATTCAACAAAAATGGCACCACATCATCATCCAACACATCCGAAATGTAACGTAAATAAAACAGTTATACATAAGTTAACTTCCGTTTTATGAAACATGTTCACATTATACGATCTTTTCTCTATAACATCTATATTAAAAAGCTTTTTTTGTCAGTCATCACCATAACACCGCGGTGACAGTGGCCATCAGTCATCGGAGTCCTGTCGTTTGTCGATTGTTTCTGACCGCCCGTAATGGCGGGGCCGAGGGGTTACGGCACAGTAAATATATTCGTTGAAACAGTAAGTCAACTAAAGTATGTTATCGCAGTGTTGCCGTATGTCGATTGTTTCTGACCGTCCGCCGGGGGAGGCAGAGGCGCCTATTCCATAGTCTGTACATTCAATGGAGCAGTAACTCAACTAAGACCTTTCTAGACCTACGCAACGTTGAAGGGTGATGAGCTGCCACTCTTAAAATTTAGTGTACGAGATTCAAATATAAATTTTAATAACACTGTCATTCTTTCTTAATTATATATATATACACGTGAAAGTCCCAAACGTATGCCCAGAGAATATACATATATTTCACAATGACAGTGGACAAATATCTGAATATTTACGTTTGCTTCAGTTTTCTGAAAACCTTTCTATGCGGCACTCGCGAACAACGATGTTGACTTAAGCTTATTATGCCTGTCATATGTAAATTACAGCAGTTAGCAGCAGCAGGAGGTAAGTTAAACAAGATCTAGTTGCAAGTATATGAACATAGTTTATTGTAAAACAGTACTTTAAATATATTCGGGTTATCGCTGATACAAGCAATATGCGCCTTATGCAGTAAGCTATTGTTTTACTGCTAAACACTGAAAGAGGCTTGTCGCCATACTAGAGTCTAACCACGCTCTTCCAAGCAAATAGTTTGACAGTTAATTTGCTTGAAAGATTAAGCGTGTGGTGTGACTCTATAATCGGTTTGTCTTACTGTTTAAGCTTTTTATTGTGCCGGGTACAAGAAACGCAAGGTTCTGGCAGCGGGTTATTAACGATCGGTGCAATAAGGATGTTTATGTAGGGTTTAATTTGGAGTGGAGCGGAGGTTGGCCATTGAAAATGTGACCAGCATGCGTACTTATCCAGCTTTACAAATGAATAATTAGATTTAGATTTCTATCATACTAATATTATAAAGGCGAAGTTTGACACTTACGTCCTACATCAGCTACGTATAGCAACTTATTTAAAAGAATTTCTATCCAGATTTACATAGAACCGAAACTGAAAAATAAAAGGTGAATTAATGAAATCTACTCTCAAAACAACTCAAATTGATAGAAAAGTTAAACTAAGAAGAAACAAAGTATTATTTTGTTAGAGAACGCAAACGTGAATTGAGCAAAATATCAAAAGAAAAGTTGTTGAGAAAATAAAGTGGACTTCGAAATCCAATCCGCAGGTTAAGAGGATTTTGATTATGTTTGTATTTACTTTGCAGGTCTTGAAACGAGATTATAGTTATTGACGACATTTTAAGAGGCTTCATACGGACAATCACACTCATATTATAAAAGGCGAAAGTTTGTGAGTGCGTTTATGTGTATGTTTGTTACTTCTTCAAGCCAAACAGCTGAACTTATTTTGACAAAATTTTGGTATGATCGTTGCCACGGGATCCCTTTGATTCCTATAATTTTATTGTGTCGATTATCGATAGTCAGAAAATGTTCTCCATATTATTTATGCTCATAATTGTCAATGTTCATAAAAATTGTTAAGCATACTGCTTGTTGAATCTAACAATAATGTCCAATAATGTCAAACATTATACGTATCAAAAGTCACAAAGTACATCTCCATAATATCTGAAGTCATATCACTCATTGTTCAGAAATAGTTTGTGTCATATATTTTAATGTACTATTATTTGAATGTATCTCATAATATTTAGATTGAATTAAAATTGTTCGAAGCAAGAATCAAGCTGATTATACCTACACTAGATTTTTTAAGGGAATAGCTGCTAATCTAAGATTACTGTAATTATTTCAAGGAATAATCCATAATTGGCTGAACCTTAATGTATTTTGCATGTCTCAAATAAATGAGAAACGATAACTACTCCTTTTTTATTTCTACTTACCACATGACTCGTAGCAGTTCGATTCTGTTATGGTCGCAGTTCTAACCCAACCTAAGCCATTAAGTTCGGTTTTAACCTAACCTACTTTACTGGCAGCAGTTCAGTTCTGTTGTGGTCACAGTTCTATCCTAACCTAACCCATTAAGTTCGGTTTTAACCTCACCTACTTTACTGGCCGCAGTTCGGTTCTGTTGTGGTCACAGTTCTAACCTAACCTAACCCATTATGTTCGGTTTTAACCTAACCTACTTTACTGGCCGCAGTTCGGTTCTGTTGTGGTCACAGTTCTAACCTAACCTAACCCATTATGTTCGGTTTTAACCTAACCTACTTTACTGGCAGCAGTTCGGTTCTGTTGTGGTCACAGTTCTAACCTAACCTAACCCATTAAGTTCGGTTTTAACCTAACCTACTTTACTGGCAGCAGTTCGGTTCTGTTGTGGTCGCAGTTCTAACCAAACCTAACCCATTACGTTCGGTTTTAACCTAACCTACTTTTCTGGCCGCAGTTCGGTTCTGTTGTGGTCACAGTTCTAACCTAACCTAACCAATTAATTTCGGTTTTAACCTAACCTACTTAACTGGCAGCAGTTCGGTTCTGTTGTGGTCACAGTTATAACCTAACCTAACCCATTAAGTTAAATATTATTACTTATTATATTTCGGCAAAAAGGCAAAATGAATATAAATAATAATAATATTAAATATTATTTCTTATTATCTTTCAGCAAAAAAGTGAATATGAATGCAAATAATAGTATGATTAAATATATAACTAATATATTTTCGACAAAAAAGTAATATGAATACCAATAATAGAGTGATAAAAAATATGACTAATATACTTTCGGGAAAAAGATAATATACATTCAAATAATAGTACATTAAAATATATGACACAAACTATTTCTGAACAATGAGTGATATGACTTCAGATAGGAGATGTACTTTGTGACTTTTGATACGTATAATGTTTGACATTATTGGACATTATTGTTAGATTCAACAAGCAGTATGCTTAACAATTTTTATGAACATTGACAATTATGAGCATAAATAATATGGAGAACATTTTCTGACTATCGATAATCGACACAATAAAATTATAGGAATCAAAGGGATCCCAGTAAATATGACATAGGGCTTAAATTTCAATATTTGGCATAGAATCGAGTCGCCGTTGAGTTGTTATAATGTGCGAAGACCTTAACTCAGGTCGTAGACGTCGAATATCGCTCGACATAATTCGAATCGGTACGATATTGTCACACCGAGTTTTTGTGTGGACACATACTGTTTAAAACTCAAATACAATGTTATTGACGTATTTTTTTTGTTCTCAGGTAAGTAGCTGCACATGTACAGATTGACAGCATTTTCGTAAAGTTGGGTAAAATAAGTTTATTAAAACTATTATTTAGTTACACTATTATTCCAGAAATGCTTTCTTTTAAAAGTTTTAAGACCTAACGCTTGCGTTAGACTTCATCATTTCATCTTAGACTTCCTTATGGGCCGGATAGAAGTGACCCGCATCCGAGTTCCCGCCACCCTAACCAGTTCAGCTACTTGAAATGGTTAATAATGATCATACTAGCTCTAAAAAAAATATTTTTGTGGGAGCTACGTAGCTTTTTAGCAGACAAAAACGCCGATCGTCATTTTTGTCTTTAGCTTATCTGTGGAGTGGCGTAGAATACCGACTTAATAAACAGAAGGGCTACCTCCAATGTTCGAAATTCGACCTACGTATAGTGCCCCCTCCTCACTCATATATATATACTTTCACAGGAGATCGAGAGGGACGGCACTATTCGACGGTCAAATTTAGAACATCGGAGTAGCCCGTAGTTTTATTTACGGGACCGGTGATGTCACTATCATGTGAAAATGGCGGACAGCGTTTAAAGAAACCATATTTTTTCAGCCGTCTTCTGCTTTTATGAACTGATAAAATATGTATTTCGGTTTCATATGCTAAATACTATCCATACTATAATATTATAAATGCGAAAGTGTGTCTGTCTGTCTGTCTGTTACCTCTTCACGCTTCAACCGCTGAACCGACTTATATGAAATTTGGTATGGAGATAGTTTGAGACCCGGGAAAGGACATAGGATAGGTACTTTTCATCCCGAAAAAAAAATTGTATTCCCGTGGGATGATCGGGTAACACCGCGGGGCACAGATAGTACGAAATAAACATTAATTTCATACAATTTAACATAGTCAACTAGCCTATTATAAAGTGATAATTCGTCGCAACTATTTCATCACCAATGGTCCCGGGGCAGTAATAAATAGCTTAAAGCCATTTGCTGCATTAGTACTATCCATCACTGAACGCTTTCAGCAATTACTGAAGACAAATTGTGTGCAGAGACAGCACCATAATGTATATTCACCATTATAATTGTCAATTAGAATGTCCGAGTGTGTAAGGTTCCTTAGGTACTAATTTAATAAATAAGGTTTATCCTCGACGCAGGTGTCAAGGGTTCTTTTACTGATGACGTAACAAACCGGTTAAGTGCTAGTCTGAATCGCGCACCGAGGTTTCCTTACAACCACTTATCCCATCTTTACTGCTATATATGGCGCAGGATACAAATGAGGTGCAACCGATCACTTTTGTTGTATGAGTGCCCCACTTAAAAATTAAATTTTATTCTGTTTTTAGTATTTGTTGTTATAGTGCCAACAGAAAATACGTCAGGCTGTATCTTTAACGTATTCACCATCATCAGCATCATCATCATATCAGTCAATAGACGTCCACTGCTGGACATAGGCCTCCCCCAAAGTTCTCCACAATGATTGGTCTTGCACCGCCCTCATCCAATTTTCGCGATCCTAACCGACTTAATAACTTGTAATAGTGGTCATTATTTATGCAAAACTTTGTAGTTTTTACCCATTACTTAATTTTGGGTAGATACAGCTTGTGATAAACGGATAGACAGCAGAGGCTAAGTAATAGGGTCCCATTGACACCTTTTGGGTACTGGATTAGTAATATAGGCTGCCCAAAGCGCTCACAGCATCTTAAAAAGGTTACCGGTTCTAACTCATAATGCATTTCACGTTTAAGCATTTTAAACATAAAACTCATGACTTAGTTCCGGATCCCGGTAATTCCTTCCGCGCACACTCGTCAACTGTCACCGTAACCGGTAACCGGTAACCAGCAACCGGTAAGGCAGTCCGTCACTGGCGGTAATTGCGCGCGGGATGACAGCGCGACTAATACGCGTATTGCGCTGTAATTTATGCTGATGAGCTGCGTGAGGAGGGGGGGGGATTAGTGAAGGGGTGGGGGGTTTAGGCTGCTTGAGAAGGACCTGGGTAGGGTACAGCTAACGTCAAAATTAACTGATCATGTATAGCACCTTTTTGAATTAATTCACTTTAAAGTAGGTTCTGTGTTGCTCAAAATAAAAGAATCTTATTTTTTATTATTTCAATAACACAATTAATTGGTTTACGCTTTATTTTTTCCAATGGCAAGTTGAAGTTTGTCGTTGCGTACAGTTTATATTTTCGTTAGAACAGTGTTTAGTATCGTTTATGAACTCCACTGTACGGAACCCTCGGTGCGTGAGTCTGACTCGCACTTGACCGGCTTTTAATTTACGTCTATAAACATATTTTGAATTTCCATTAGGGGTAGGTGTAACACGATTTCTGAAACTTTTATAGTTTCTAAACTAACTTACGCGAACATAACCTAACCTAACTCATCTGACAATTTTATTTGGAAGGTAATAGATTTGTCAAAACGTTACATTATGCATAACGTTACAGCAGGTCATTAAACGTTATATAACAAACGTCATCAGGCACCTACTGCTGCAGATAGCTAGCTATCTTGCCGCGACTTCGCCAAATTTTCATTTGTCCGAAAGCCATTTTTTTCCAAAACTGTTATTTTTTGAGAATCATTATAAAACAAACCTAACCTAACCTAATGGGTTCTTTAAGAGGCCTTATTCCTTTTAAAAATTATTTTTAGGGTCCGTACCCAAAGGGTAAAAACGGGACCCTATTACTGAGACTTCGCTGTCCGTCCGTCCGTCCGTCCGTCTGTCACCAGGCTGTATCTCAAGAACGGTGATAGCTAGACAGTTGAAATTTTCACAGATGATGTATTTCTATTGCCGCTATAAAAATAAAATAAAATAATTATTTAAAGGGGCTCCCATACAACAAACTTGTTATAGATTATGGTACAGAACCCTTCATGCGCGAGTCGGACTCGCACTTGCCCATTTTTTTCTATTTTGTGAACCGGATCGCGTCGTGTGTAGCCACCCTACAGTTTATAGGAGTAGGTAGTAATTGTATGGGCTGAATCAACTCGATCGCTTCGCGATCTCGTTGATTCAGCCCATACAATTACCTGCAGCGACAACCTTTCTGGTCTACTAAATAAGCAGTGTTCCATCAAGGAGGAAAACTAAAAGATAGGTAACAAGTCTACATAATCGTAATCTATTCTGACTATCCGAGCTGTTATATTTAATCCAGTAAAGTATTTCATTCGCAATTTCCAACCGATGTGTTTAGCACCTAAGCAAATTACGTGATTTATCAGCATTGACAGATATTTGAAACCACATATCGAATCATTTAGCGCTAGCTTGGTAGGTGATGACACTGATGACTCTTTGTACATACAACATTCTCCATTTCATTCACACGTAACAAAAATCAAACGACGGTTGAAATAGTGTATCTATTCTTTATTTAAAAAATATCATTTGTTATACACCACTTTTTTAAGCAAGTTACATTTTTAAAGGCGCATATCTTGCTATGGTAAATACAGCTTTGAATTTCCAACGATGTTGCATAATTGTTATACAAGGTTTGTAAATTAGGACAATTTTGCTCTTCCAAATTATGGATATTATCGTTTTCTAGTATTTCTTTCAACCACTTCACCTTTTCAGCACCTTTAGCATATATTTTTTTATTTTTCATGTATTGTAATATCAAACACTTAAAATTAAAATAAGGCACAAAGCCTTCGTTCCATAAAATTCCGATGTTTCTTTCTATCCACGCCACATGTGAACGTTCCATACTTGTTAAGTTATAGAATGGATATGGCGGTTTTATCAACAAAACAAGAATGCGATTTTCGCACAAAATTGCTATTTCTTTAGGTATAAATTTGTTGTCTTTACTTTTAAAACCTTGAACATCCACGATGGCGGCATTCATGATAGTTTTCGAACTATGTTACTGAGTGGTTTATATTCAAAGAGGCAGTCGTTGAGGATCAAACAGTAGGCAGCGGTATTTTCTGGAACGTCTTCTGATGACTCAATTTCTAAACGCACGTCAACTGGCCCAGTTTTGATTGAATCGTTTTGTCTTGAACAGTCGATAACAAAAACTGGAGCAATTTTGGAGAATGTATGCAAATCTAACAGCGGTTCAATACAAGCGTTGTAATACGACTGCCGAAAATTAGCATACATCTCATATAATATACTATATTTTCCTTCATCAAACTTTAAATTAAGATTGTCATATGGAAAGTATTGCGAATTTAAAAACAATTTGACATTTGTTATGTTACAGTGATCGAATGAAGCTGAACTTCTTGTCGTATTGAATTTTCTATCCGTTTGTAATCCTAATATAACAAACCTCGGTTTCTCTAACTGAGAAGCAGTTTTAATAGACCAAGAATGTTTTGTTGTTTTAGGCAATAATGGATATTCATATAAATCCCAATTTCTGAAGGCAAGCTGTACTGGTCGGTCTTTTTCTAAATGTTTTAGTAGTACAAGTCGTTCGCGATCAGAAACTCTAATATGCGGCACACGCCACTGAATTTTTGTTATGTCTATACAAATATTTTCATTTTTCTCAGCTATCACAGTATTTGAAACAGAACTGCTTCTTTGTAATATAAGCTCATGTCTACAATTGATGAGTATTTTATTATAATCTTCAGCAAATCCTAATATTTTATTTAAGGGTATTATAGCCGTAAAATGGGTATCACTTGCTTTGGCTCCATCTAAATTCCAACCCCATAAAGCAGCATTTTTACTTTCTCCTTCATTCATTGAAATATAAGATTTCATTGTTGTTGTGATTCCAGCATTTTTAATGTTATCGATTGCAACCCCATTCAGTTCGTACCTGATATTTTGAAACAAAAATAATATTGGATTGTTTATAAATTTCACTTTTTTCGTTGTTATTTTCCCTGCTGCGTCTGTGGTAGATATACTTGCGCATCCCTCGATGTAAATGGAGCTAGCTGATGGTAATACATAAACATCTTGCTGGTGTATAGGTATTCTTATTTCATCGTTTACTTTAAAATTGTTATTGTAAGGGTTATAGCTATGAATTTCATAGCTTTCGATGGAATTGTCATGATGTGGTAAATCTGCGATTTGTAACATCTTATATTTTAAATCCAAGTGAACGTAAATAAATCTTATTATTTTTTGTAATCTTCTTTGTTGCTTTTACACGTCTTCTATCTTTCAATGTTGCGGATGTAATATTAGGAGTTTTACTATGTTCGGAGTTTTTATTGAAGATAATCATTTTTAGTTTCTGGTATTTTAAATTTCGTAGATTTCAACGAAACAATTTTCAACGCGTTTGGTGATGTAATGTGCGATTCTGCAACACACCATTCTATATATTGTTGATCAGTATGACGTCATATGCAATTAATTTCTTCTTTCCCAAAATGAGGCAAGGAACTTTAAACATAAGTGACCACAGTTATATAAATTGTTTCCTTGTAAATTATCATAGTTGTAGTGAATTTTTTCTCCCATGTATTTGACAAACTCTTGTGGTGGTTTTAAATTGCCATAGCTATCAAAGTATTCAACATAATTATTTATTTTTCCATAGGCTACCCAATGAGTACCAGAATTTGTAGAGGAATCTAAATTGATAACCCCGCATTCCAGAGGTAATGGAAATTCTGGTAATTCATCTCTCATAAAAACACCGCGAAAAAATGGTATGTTTTTAGAATGTTTTGTGATATCAATATTAGTTAACGCTCTTTTGGGTAGCCGAGTAATTAGTTTTTTTTATTTGTCACATAAATTCCTAGCCCGTTTTTGTATGGCTTAAGATGTAATCCTTTCCCAATACACAATGCTTCCATATTCGTATTATGTTTTTTGAATTCCTCCAAATTTTTTTTAGCTAACTTATAGTCATTGACGGCTTTCGTGATTCCGGCGATACCTCCTGCTAAACTACCGGCGGCAGACAACCCAGCAAATATGGGTATTAAAGGCAGAAATCCTCCGCTTTTAGGCACCGGAATTACTCTTGGCAATTTTATAGGTAAATCGTCAGACGCCATTTCATGAGCAGCTGCATACGCTAGTTCCGCTAAAACTTTTTTGCACTTAGGCTTTAATTTTCTAATACGCTTTTTTGTGTGTGAAACAATATTATTAAATGTTTTTCTGAATCCAGAACCAGTTTTAACCTTTGAAGTTGGTGATATATATTTTTTTTTTCATATTTAAATTACTAATATTATTCTTATCTTTATTCATGATTGTTTTCATTTAAATAAACTGTGAGCGTAATGTTTATAGCACGGCGTTTCGCAAACAAATGAGTACATTGTAAAAACAATAAATGTTTAAATAGGTACTGTCACCTTTCCTATAACCGATTTGTCTTTTCTATCCAGCTGTTTTCGTTTGAAGGCAGCCCTAACCACTTTACGTATACCTTGTTTCTTTTTCTTCGCAAAACTTTTTCAACAAGGTATACCTCAGGGTGTAAAGTCTTTTGAATTTCGTGTACATAAAATGCTCCTAAAATTGGTCTAGACCTTGCGTCTTCCAATAAGTAAGTTGTTGGGCAAGTATTTTGAACCTTTATTATCTTAAATATTTCTGTAGACCAATTAGGCGTATATCCTTTTTCGAAGCAACCTTTATATTTGCTTATTCTCACGAAATCCCCCACTCGAAAGCTTTTGCGCTTCGATATTTTCTTCGCATGTTTTATTTGCGCATTAGTATATCTTAGCGATACTTTTTCTTTATTATTTTGATTAATTGTAGCTGGAGGCGCTCCTATAGTTCTATGGAACGCATGATTGTACTCATGCATTTTACAGTCGAGTGTTCCATTGATCCATTTATAATTTCCTTTTAAATTAAATTCTTTATATAGTTTATTTTTTAGTGTTCTAATAAAGCGTTCAACAATAGAGGCTTTTTTGTTAGAATACGTAGAATAGTGGTTGATATTATATTTTTCGACAATTTTAAAAAAATCAGTATTGTAAAACTCCTTACCCATATCTGTCTGTAAATTTTTTGGTAATCGGCCTTTTGCTAAAAATGTTTTAAATGTTTTTGACAAAATCTCTTTCGTCTTTTGTTTTAAAGGAAATGCCCAAGCATATTTTGAGAAACAATCTATAATTACGAATATATATTTGTAACCTGAATTTACATTTGATAATGCTTGCATATCAATCAAATCAGCCTGCCAAAGGTCATCTATGTCTCTTAATATAACTGTTCTTCGTGGGAAGTTCACTCTTACGTTTTTATGAATTTCATTTACTACGCCGGCTTTGCTCATAGTGCTTGTTGAATTTTCCTTCTAGTTCTTTAAGTTCAATATTTTTTTCTATTTTTTTTATACGTGCTGATAAAGCCTCAATTACTTTATAAAGATTCGCTAACTTATTTACGGTAGTTCTTATTTGCGTATTAATATATTTTGGAATATTAACGCTATCGGATAATTCAACTTCATTTATAGTTTTATTCTCTTTTATTTCATTAGAGTGTTTTTTAATTTCACGCACATTCATGTTTGACGTTCTTTTGATTACTGAATGTAATGATGATAACATTGAAGTATTTATTTACACACAAACCCTCTAGGCAATCCAATTGCTACTTTCTATTAGCACAATTTTATTATTTTATAATACCAGATTCTTTTAATTCTTCAATAATAGACAGGATTTCATTGTCATGATTGCTGTTGCCAGCGCTTTTTGATGCGATTAATAATTTTAGTCTCTCTATTAATTCATTTGGATCATCCCAATAAATATAGTCCGTTGCTTTCTTATATTTTTTTAATTTAGGCAAAGAACCGCCAATTTTAAGATCAGGCAATTTTTCGGGAAAATCCTGCTTAGCCTCCGTGAATAAAGGTTTAACGATCTGGCTGTATTTTAATCCTTTGTCTCCTTTCAACTGTCCGTTGGGATGGAAATCTCGCCTGTGGGCGCTGGTAATAATAAGCAAGTTTTTGTAAATAATCTTGTCTTTTTCGGTTACTATCTCAAGATCAGGCTTATTTCGAATTAAAAGTTCTTTTAAACCTCTAGTCATTTCGTAATTTCGGTTATTGATTGTAAGCATATATTGTTTTTCTTTCGAATCTTTATTTTTTAAGGATAAAGTGACAGCAGAATTTCCCATCATGAGTTTCTTATTTTCACTACGAATACCAAACGGAACATTAATGTTATCATAAATGTCTAGCACATCTTCTTTCTTAAGAGATATTAATGTGTCATTAACATTATTTTTAGAATTTTTGACATCATTGTCAAAATCGTAATACTCTGAATGCTTGCTTGAATCAGTTTCAAGGTGGTCTTTGAATTTTTCATCGTAATACTCTGAATGCTTGCTTGAATCAGTTTCAAGGCGATCTTTGAATTTTTCATATCCTGCGGATAAGTCATCGTCCATAGGCGTTTCGCAATCGTTTTTTAAATTTGTTATATATAAACTGGGGTTTTTTTCATCATTTGCTTTTCCCAATGTCTCCAGAGAATCCGTAATAGGCTTGAATACTTTCTTTAATTTTACGTTAGCAGCATCTTCTTCATCCTGCATCATTCTAATTTTCTTTTTTATGCAATTTGCGGATGTTATCAATTGTTTCTTTAGATCGGCCTCCATTTTTTGGTAACTTCAAATTATTGTGTGTTATATTCGGCCGCAGAAGTTAAAGTGAGTACTTTTCCAAATGAAACTAGTATATGTACTAAATTCAAAAATAAATAAATGTATCAAAACCTAGTCTGTATCTTCCTTTATCAATTGCGCAATCTTTATTTAGTAATAAAAAGTTAAATTGATTTTTCCATATAGTACAACAAAGGTCTTTAAATTTTTGCCAATCTATGTCTGTGTTTATGTGCTCATTGTATATATGTTTTAAATTGGTATCATCTTGCTTAAAAATAATCAGAAGATTGGCATTGTCTCTTAGTAATTGTTTTGGTACTTTGGAATAAGTTTGGGATAAATAAAAACAGTCTATTTGCCTATGTCTTCCCATAGCAAAATAATTTCTAATATTAATCTGATTTTCACACGCTACATCATCAAAAATCATGACGGAGTTTGTTAAAGCATCATTGGGATGAATGACTTCTTTACTTTCATTAAATAAATAAAAATTCGATCCTGGTATATTTTGCATAACTTGTTTCAAGAAGAGATATTTTGGTTGGAAAGCCGTCTTTGAGTACAAATAAATGTGTTTAAACTTTAATCCATTTTCATGTAACAATAAATTCAGCATAACGTTAGTTTTACCGCAGTTAGAAGGGCCGCATATTATGCAGCGAATTGTATTAGGTAATAGAGCGCTATGCTTTACTATTAGTGCATTTTTTTCCACATTTATAGTATTCACCTCTAATGTTTCAGCTTGCTTAACAAACCTCATGATGAAGTATGAGGTGAATCAAAATATTACAAGTCCTTATATACCTAGTACCTAATTATGTTATTTGATGATGTAATATATTAAGACCGCGACGTAGGTATTATATATCACCAAGTCAGCTGACACGTTTATGGGTAAATGACATTTCGTGTTTAAAATTAATACTAAGATGCTGCCATTTCTGCAGTGGTCGTCGAAGAAATTACTCGTGATTCAGAAATTTCTCATAATTCAAGTGAGTTCATTTACGAATGTATTGTTAAAATATATTGTTCATCCGCATTTTTATGTCCAAAAGGTATCTATTGTTATATGGCCGAATATTTTATTATATTTAAAATTCCAATTATCTCATTGCAGAAAATGTCACACCTGCTAAACTTTGACTCCCAAGAAAACAGCGAAAGCGTCGATATTGATAGCCGTCTCGTTGATGACTTATTTTATAATACTCAAGACATAGAAGATCTATGCAGAGTCCAGCATCAGAAAACCAAACTGCCTGATGAGACGAAATGCCGATTTTTGAAGAATAAACCGAAAAAGAAAACAATTAAAAAGTCGCAAGCCGAAAATTCACACAATTTATCTTATGTATCTAAAAAAGGAAAAGAAAAGGCACATCATTTGATTAAAATTAATATTTATGAACTTGTTCCTGGAGTCAAGCGGAGAAATATTGGTGATGATGTTTGTGTAAGCGCACAATATGTGGTTGAGGACAATTATGACGAAATTTTGGACGGCGCAGAAAGCTTAATAAGAAAAATTGTGAAAAAAATAAGTGATTGTGATAGTTTCAAATTGTAAAATAGAACCATGTGAAATATTTTTTTCATTTTGTGAATACATACCTATTCGTATACATTAATTGTGGCTTTTTATTATAAAGTTGTAAACTCTTCCAAAGACCACTACTGGTATTGACCTACCCTATTTACAATAGCAAGACAAAGGGAAATGGTGATCAAACAAAAAAAAAGTTCTAATTCATAATATAATTTATTGAAAAACAAAATAATTAATTAGTGTTACACATTTTTATTATTTAAGTAGGTGCTGTAAAAATATAGTTAACATATAAATCTTATCGACTAATCTTATTATACCATATTGCTATAGTGACCCCAAGGTAAAGTTGAAACTGAGCCTTCTATTAATTGCCTTTTATCATCATTCTTGCTTAACACCAATTTATTCCATTTCTGAGTAAACATTTTATGGTTTTTTGATTTAATAATACACATATTGTCTCGCAATTCCTCGCCATTATACAAGCATCTTTTATATTTCTTCATCTCGAGTTTTTTCGTCACACATTTTTTTACCCCTTTTGCTTTTTTTATAGACGCTGTCTCAGTGTTAATACAGTATAACTTAGCTCGTAATCCGACGAACTCTGATATAACTACACCACCCATTTCATCTTTGAAATAACCAGGAATTTTCATATTTGCTATCGGCATCTTGTAAATATTATTAGCCTCAAAATTACTTGTGTCAAAGTATGGAAGCATTTCTTTCATATCATCATAAAAGTTAGCAGTATTGACTAAATACAAAAGACTATCGGTGTCAGTGTAACACAGGCGAATATTTTGTTGATACCTTGTTTTCATGACAGAGTAATGAAATTGGTACAAGTGCTTTTTAGCTAGCTCTAGTACAGTAAATCCGATAAAAATAGGCATATCTAAAATTAATCTAGATTGTCGCATTTGAATGGCTACAAGGTTTTCCGAGAAAATTGACAAACTTTTGAAATTGGGAGCGCTAATGTATTTTTCCGCACCGCATAGTTTGTTCGTTTTATTTGAAACATCTTTCCAAACATTAACCAACTTAACGTCTACTTGATTTCTTTTGTTTTGAATAGTTTTTCCATAGATGCTATTCACCTGTTTTTTAAAAAAATTTTTTTCAAAGTCGCACTTAGCATTTTGTCTTAATTCTGTATTTAATGTTATGTAAGGCTCCAAAAATTTTGATTGGTTGAAAGCTAAAATGCGATGAATTTTCAATAATTTTAAACCATTATTCAAACATTCTTTTAAATGCTCGTAATGTATGACATATTTATATTTATTATGCAAATTTGCTATCAGTTTACGACTTGTTTTACTTGGAGGTACACAATTCTCTGGCGCAAATGGTAAATCTGAATGATCATCATGTAATTTGGAGGGGTATTCAAGATCTACTTCTAGTATGTATCCCTGAGGATTGTCGCGACTGACACTTTCAACATTAAAATTTTCTATATCCTCATCTTTCAAAAACTCGAAACTATTTGTTGGAAGATTTTGTAACATAGCAAAACCGTATAAATTGACGCAATCTAAGTATATTAAATATGAGCTTGTTTCATTGGCATTGTAATCTGACAAATATTTATTATTTGCCTTAGCATGTCGTAACGAGCACTGAGCAAGACCACCTCGAATGCCCTTTTCTATCATTTGGTACATTTCAACATCAGATATTAAATCCAACTGAATTTTTGTATACAGCAACATCGCGTCCCAGCTCAAAGCCGGACTTGAAACATAATAACACGGGTCTAAATTATAATAAGTTAAACTCATACATCTGAATTTTTCAAAAATATCACACAACAATAACACATCACATTTAAGGTATAAATCAGTATATTCACCCAAATTTTGTATATTAAATTCACTCCACACCGACTTTGCATGTTCGTAGTCATCGTCTGCAATATTTTCACCAGTTAGTTTACTGTAAAAATACTCTCGATCTGGCAGTTCAGTTTCGTTGTATCGATCCCACGAGTCTATGTAGTCATAGCAATAAATTCCTTTTTTGCGAAGTAATTCAAAGTGTAAAGGATTAGTATAAAATTGTTTGAGGTTTTTAAAGTCGTTAGGGTGTAATGTTTTAGCCAATTCTTCTAAACCAGAATTCAAAAAATTAAATGAGTCTATAAATTTCATTTGCGCTGGTTTTTGACCATCTATTGGTATAAATTTAGTAACTGATATGTATTTTTCTTTTGTTTTGGGAATTAAATTTATGCGGCCAATAGTATTCGATAGTTCCGTAATAAATAAATGACAATCATAACCGGAAAAATTATGAAACAGTATAGGTATAAACTCGCAGGATTTTGCGTTTAAATTACAAGAATTGTGGCTAGGGCCTCGATATTTACCGCTAAAATGGTCATGATCAGCTATGATAGGCTCGCCAATTTTAAAAGGATCTCCGCAAATGTGACAAGTCGTGGCATTTTTTAGCGCGTGATTTTCCTCATCAGATAAAGGTAACATTTCACAGTTAACTGATAATAACTGATGCAATTTCTGTACATCTTTGGAAATGGTTTCTACAAATTTCTGGGCACAATTAGGACCGCGATATGATACGTATTCATTTAGTTCTGGTTTAGATTGACAACATATATAGTAAGCAAAGCAAGTCGCTTCATGTACTTGTAGATTTTCAATGTGATTGGACTTACTTTTATCGGAATATTCTAGAAGCAAACTTTCGAAATCTCCATAAATTACGATAGGTATTCTTTGAGTCCTTTCAAAATGACTGAATGCCAAGGTACTGTTAGGTTCAGGTAAAATTGTTTTTACTCTAGCGCAATTATGGGAATAAAGTTTTTGTTCAGTATCAAAATAAATGAAGCACTCCTCACATAAATGAATTTTAGATGTATGTTTAGTCAATTGTCCGCGAACAAGCTTTTCAATACTTTTTATTAAACAGAAATGCGATTTTCCATTTTGTTCAATAAGTAACAAGTTAACGTGTGTCAACTTATGTTTCAATGTCTTATATAGAGGTCCCGTCACAGTATTTTTTTTTTCCAAACCATAGACATTAATTGATATATCGGAATTATTTTTTTCAAAAATTTTTAAGTCTTCTAAGGTTGGTGGAAAAGACATGCCTTTAATATTGAGAACATTTCTAAAATGAGGATATGAAGAAACTCTACTTGGATTGCAACTTGCTGGATACATATGCGCAACGACACTCCATAAAAAACAATAATCGTCTTTGTTTTGTATGTTCAAACATGATTTAGTATTGCGAATTTTAGCCGGCAAACTGACATACGTACCCGCCCTTAAAGGGTTGTATTTATTTATATTTATTTCCAAATGACTAATTGAATCAATAGTCCAGCCTGATTCGGAAAGTTCGAACTCTGCGCACTTGGTTATAAGGTTATCCGCATAACTAGAATACAGCGACGAAATATCAGTATTCCGAAAAATTTGGGCGTACTGAGTATTAAACGACTTCATAGCCTTTTCATTATTTTTAGGCTGTGTGTATGAAACAAAGAGTTCAACATTTACTTTCAACGCGATATGTTTTTCTAGCGACATTTTAATTAGTTCAAATACTGACGTTGAAATATTATTTAAGAACTGTTCCGGAGCTAAATGCACATTATTTGCTGTTGACTGTACTCTATAACTTTTAATTCTATTTTTAAATGCAGTAGCTATGACTTGTACATTGTCAAACTTGGTGTTTATCAGACAGTTTGATTTATGAAGGTTGCTCTTTTTATGTGACGTAAAGTTAGAAACATGAACTTTGCACTCGTTACAAAACATGATTTCTTTTAATTACTCTTTTTTATTGGCAATATATGAAGGAAAAAAAAACTACTATTTATTGCGTATTTCTTACGGCGTTATTCAATTAATTAATTATTTCATAATTTCATTATTTCATCATTTCATTATTTCATTATTTCCTTATTTCCTTATTTCATTTATCGGGTTATATACTGTGAATAAAAACACGTGAAACGAATAATACAATTATTATAATTTTATAGTTAGGGTTACCTACAAAATGATTATATGTGAGAATAATATAGATAGGGCATACTAATAATGTCGAGTATAGTGGTTAGGTAAATTAGGAATCTTAATAGAGTTACTGAGGACTTGGATACATAATCGGTTGAATTTTAGCGAAGTCTTCTTTGCCGACCTGAATCAACTTCGAGACCGCTCTAAACAGCGGTGTATTGGCGTCGGCAGCCACCTTCAATGTGGTAAGAGCGTTTTTCCAGCGCTCTTCCGCCGGCAACCGTTCCGCTTCGCGGCTGTTATAAACGCGGAGTTCGATGAAGTATTCTCCTGTCTTGGTGGGATCCCTTTGAGTCGTAAATCCTGATGCTCCGCGTTGAGTCAAAAAACTTCTCAACGTCGCCGCCCGCACCGGCTTTTGGACCTTTTCAGGTTGTGTCTCGTCCTGTGAAAAAAAGAAAGAATTAAAATACATATATTTCTTCAGTAAATTTCAGCACACAAAAAAATGTTGGCGCCTCTTTTTCAGTATTTGATACCTGTGCTAATGCTAAGAAGCACTGCACATCTAGTAGTCAATTATTTCCAATCAAGAACAAACAGAAAAATCCGTCAGTATAATCGAAAATATTGTGCGCCTACAATTGGTAGAAATTGGGATATGACACACATAAACAATAAGATATGCGTTTATTTCGCATGCGAAGTTAATCGCGTGAGATGCTAATATAAATTATTATTAGAGATGAGATAACTGAATGTAATTTAATTGGATATCCCGACAGACAAGAGCTAATAAAGAAAATTTACCAACAGTTGCGAAATAATAATTATGTAGCTACAATGTTCATCATATACAGTCAAACATAGAACCTCCTTCTTTTTAAAACACTTCGGCCGACAATAGCCAACAAGGACGTCATCCATCTGATATCCAACCATAGTCTAGGAAATCGCGTAAATAAATAAATTATAAATCTAGGTGAGCTAGGTACATACCTCAGAATCTAACACCTGCGCAGGACGTTTACGCTTCACTGGCTGCGGCTGAGTAAGCGCGATAACATCGTCTTCGGATTCCGAGCAGCTATCCGGCGCCGACGGCTCCTTCACTTGGGCGGCTGTCGTCGACTTGGCTTTTTTGGGCGCGCGTTTCTTCGCAGGCTTTTTCTCAGGCGCTTTCTTCGATGTCGAAGGCGTTGATTGAACGGAGGACTCCTCAATCGCCCTCGAGGAATCGTCCAGCTCGTCCTCCCAAAATGGATTAAGCGACCAACCAGGCCTAGAAAAAAACGAAATTTGAAACACCGTAAACAAAAAAATACTATAAACTGACCGAGTATTTATTTAACAGATAGCGGCGTAATGTGAAACTACGAGTAAATCTCTGGGTAAGCCAGAACTGATTTTACTTTTTAAGAAAATTGGCGAAAAAATTCAAAATGGGCTTGCCAGCGATTAAGTATTATATAGGTACATACACTTACATGTTTCCTTGTTGTAGGCAAGTTCCGTGTAACTTTTGCTCGGCTGGAGCGAACGAAGAAGGCTTATTTTATTTTTATTAAAAATCACGAACTCTGAAGCGGACTGTGCAGTCGGAGTCCCGGTTTGCGAAAAATAATGTGCGCAAATCGGCGGCTGTCCTTTTTATTACACGATATTATTAAGTCGCGATTACAATGGTAAGTAAGATAATCTTAGATGACAGCACAATTAAAACAAGAAAACAGCTAAACAACTTTAGTCCTTATGCAAGTAATCAATAAATACTTCGACTGTTCTTAGTTATGACTTCATCATAAACACACCTTTACGTTCCATAAAAGAAATGCGTTAGGTGCAAAAGCGCCTTGTAACATGAAAATCGATACGCAAATCTTAAAAGGAAGTAGCATGTACTCTCCACCGACTCATGCGCTGTTATTTAGACTACTGGGCCGAAAAACACATATAATTATTTTATTTGACAATTTGATTTGTTGGGATACCTTATAGATTTGTAATAATGAGCAAATGTTCGTTGCATATTGTAAAGTTGTGTAATTATAAGGGTTATCCAGACCTATGGGCATATGTTTTAACCCTTAAATGCATGAATTAAAAAAACACAACATTATAAAATATTATGTTATTTCAAATAAATGTTTCTAGTTTTCAACCAGTAATTCATTTTTATTTATGTAAGCTGCATCTTACACCATGCATTTAAGGGTTAATAATTCAAGAACGAGGCGAACTTGCGCGCGAAGGGTTTCGTTATCACAGAGCAATACTTTTGAATAAAGCATTTCTGGTATGCGGATCCCGCCTAAGTATTTTTTTTATTTAATACATTTTTTTTAAGCAATAATATACAAGCGAAGTATGTACTGCCTGTGATAGACAAACTGGCGGACGGTGGTGCTATATTAATAGGACTCCATTTGTCACCCTTTGGGCGCGGAAACCCAAAAACTGAGATGACTTCAAGATTTACTTGACTCGAATATTGCCATTGGAGCTCAGATTTTCTATCCTTGAATAATCATGCTAACTAGCTAACATGAACTCTCATTCTGAAAATTATCTATAATCGGTAATAACGATTTACGAGTGAAACTACACCGAAAAAAAAGTCGCATTATTTTCTTTTGATATCGTTTCATATATAACGAAGCTAAAAAGTCTTCAATAGAGATTTTTTAGTTTTCTTCAACACACGCATCGTTTAGATCGAGAGTATATAATTCGGATGAAGTATATAAAATCTCTATTGAAGAGTTTATTGGTTTTGTTATGTAATATTCTCTTGGATCAGACATCTTTTTTTTTTCTTTAGTGTAATTTCAGAATTTCAGTTAGTACAGACGACTTTTATTTAATAAACAAGTGTCGGCGGTCGGAGCCCGGCGCATTGGCCGCAGCCATCGGGGCCTCGTATAGAGGCTTGGTTTGCGCTCTATGTGAAGGAACTGCCTGCCGCCTGTGGCCTGCGCATGTATTGTATACAACTATTCCCCCGCATTACGCCTGCTTGCCAACGTCTTATGCTTGTAACGCTCAAGAAGCTTGTCATGCGACAGGGGATTGCGAGCAAATCTGTAGTTTGGGGGCTTTCAGATTCCGTTTCTAAATTAAATCGAGAAAAATAGTGTAAAGCGGCAAAATTATTCAAAATACCTAGTACAATAATTTTCGTTTCATAGTCCAGTTAAATTCACGTCTTGTAATTCGAAAGTTGACACATCTCTGTAACAACATTGATATAAATATCACTATTGACTCGTTTGGCGCATAATAACAACGTTCTAAAATGGTTTGATACGGTCGGGTTCCTATGCGATCTGAAACATGAATCATAGATACAGCCGGTAACGCTGTCGCGCCGCCACAAAAGTAATTGTATGCGCTGCATCAACAAGAGATCGGCTAGCAATCGAGTAAAGTATGAGTACTTACAACCTGCCGTGTCAAATTCGGCACGCTGTTGTCGCTACAGGTAATTGTATGGGCTGAATCAACGAGATCGCGAAGCGATCGAGTTGATTCAGCCCATACAATTACTACCTACTTATAGGTAAATTGTGGGTCATTAGCAGAATTGTATACGGAATGGGATCGCAAGTTAGGAGCCATTTTGTTTTATTGTCCGTTTGTGAACTCTGGGGCTATGAAACTTAGCTAATCGCATTCGTTTGTAGAATAGTAACTTTTTTTCGGTAATGAAGTTGATTGCTAAGACTCCTTATCCGTTTAAATATGCTGATTGTTTTAGACATTTATATCTCTATGATCAAACATGCATGTAATGTATTGTATCGTAACATATTATCAATGTCACTAGTTAGAACAGGGCTATTGTGATTTATTGGTATATATATTTGATACCTGTAGTTTAAATTTTTCATTGATGATTTTTGTTTCAAAAACTACTCGAAATTGTCAAAATTCACGCAGAAAATTGTTTTTTCTTAACATATTTTCGGCTGCACGCAATAAAAGCAGGAAAAAGCTATGTTACTATGTACCTATAGAACTCGGGGAATAAGTATTATTTATTTAAAATAGTTATATTTTTTCATAATGGGAAGAAAAATGATTTTAATAGGAATAAGATCTCTTAACTATTGGGTTAAATAACATAATGTTTATGCGATATAGAAATATGTCAATAAAAAATCGCGGAGACAGGTACACCCCTGTCCCTTCTAAAGACTTACGAGTATGCCCACAATCTGTCCAGCCGATGTTTATCAACCGCATCCTTAATTACGAAGACCCCGACCGCGACAGTAAAGTGGGTTGAACCCGCAAAGAATTATGTCGCGTCGGCCGATAGATAGCTCGATCAGTGGCACGTGTGACCCTACTCAAATGAGGGATTCCTGATTGCGGAACCTCAAGAATTCTGTGATATACTGCGAATAAAATAGGTCCTACGGAGGGCCACCCATTTTGTGATAATAAATAAATATCAGACAACCTCACACAATTCGATCTAGTCCCAAATTAAACTCAAGAAGGCTTGTGTTATGGGTACTAGACGATGATATACATACTTATATAGATAAATATATACTTAAATATATAGAACTATCGTGAACCAAGCACAACTATTCGAGTTCATCACACAAATATTTGCCCTGGCCGGGATTCGAAACCGGGACCGCCGGCTCAGTAGGTGGGTGCTCTACAAACTGTGCCAATCGCGTCTTATGAGGTTTCCCTTCAATATCGTATAATTAGTATAATTCAACAGTAATATCCCGGCTGTAAGGCGTAAGATGACGAACGATTTTTTTAAGTGGGCGTGCTTTAACCAAATATGCTGTCTGGTGCATTGATTAAATTAGTTGTTTTATTTTAAATTGGTTCTATTACACTTAGTTTGTAGTCACAGGTAGTTGCGATGTTGTGCATTGTGCGAGCACTTTATTTTCGTATAAAATGTCACTACCGGTGGGCACCTGTAATTGGCTTTCCATTAACTATTTCTAAGAGCAATGTATTGTTTGTAGCTGTTGGTTCTCCTAATAAATAAATAAATAAATTACACACTAGAGACCTAGTTAGCGCTTTAAAGTGAAGCCAGTGTTGGTTAGCCACGGGCTAAGTTTCGTCCGTGTGCGCATCTGTCACAACGTCAATGTCACGAGGAACACGTCCCTATGATTGGTTCGTAGACACGCACACATAAAACCAAAAGCGGCGTCATATTTCGCAAAACTGTTGTTTGAAGACTCTCGTTCTAGGCGTACTTATTTTAAAATTGTATAATTAGTTAATAAATAAAGATGCTTCAAACTTAGTGTCAAATATTTTATTGCTGATGTTATTTTTTCAGTTTCATTGTGATTTACAATATGTTTCCGCTGAGTATTTCGTTCGACTTCTCGACCGGCCTCGTCGTAATTCTTCCATTCCAATTATTTGCAACATTGACCACTTGGCAGCTATTCCTGACCTTATCCCTGTAATCAGATAAAAACAAAATACCCAAAATCCCGAATTCCTTCTAAATCAATTGCAAAACACGTTAAACGACGAAATATTTGGATCCCGCGTCGCCTTGTCAGCATAATTAGGCAATTGAGCAAGCCTGTCACTCCTGAAGGCGGGACATTCGTCACTTAATTAATCAGGCTGACTGTACGTATCAAAACATTTCCCGCCGTTAATTGGTTTCTGGTATTGCTTTCTGCGCGCTGTCAGTCTGACGTGTCAAGTCAAGTTTTTAACCCCGGAAGAAAAAAGGGGGGTGTTATAAGTTTAACATGCGTATCTGCGTCTGTTTGTGGCATCATAGCTCCCAAACCGATGGACCAATTTGAGTGTAGTTTTTTTTTATCTACACCTGTCTCGAGATGGTTTTTAGCCATGTTTAGTGGAAAGGACCATGCAGTAGAAGATAGTCCAAGATAGCTTTAATTGGACTAAGTGATAAGATCCCAGTCAATATTGAATAAAAAATTCAAAATCTTGAAATCTCACTATTTGAATGAGGGTCTCATGCTGACCAGCTACTTGTGTCAAAAAAAAAACTTACAGTCTGATTGAGAACCTCCTCCTTTTTGTAGTCGGCTGTAAAGACGGTAGAAAGTCTTCGGTCATCTCTTTACGAGGTGACACAGATACATATCTAGAAGACTCTACAGGTATCACATAGTTGTAAATGGCAACACTTAAAATAAATTAAACTGCCATAACTGTCGGCTCCACTGCGGTCGAATACCTTTATGCTTTGATATCCCTGTAATTCTCAAAGCTTTGTTCAGTTGTGTTAAACCGCGATAAGTTATGAACTGCCCTGGAAAAGTTTACGATTCCCCCCTTTAGCCGACTGCGGACAAAGGGGTGTGATATACCCCGGGGATTTTGGAACACGAATGATTTGATACTTTTTAAACTCTTAGAGACTGTATAAATCTCTAAGAAACAGCTTAGTGTAGTATGTCACTCAGATACTTTATACATCTCTGAGGAAATTAAATAATTTTAAAATACTTTATTGCATGCTGTGACGCCTAGAGACCATATACATCTCTAATACATTTTGATTTAATTCCCGTTGACGCCTAGAGACCTTATACATCTCACTGGAATTAAATTAATTAAGTAATATTTTCTTCGGTTTCCGCGACTGTCACACATTTAAATAAAACAATTTAAACGGATTATATCGCGTATATTAATTATTTGAGCCTCCCTGACGTTTCAGTACCTTTACAGATACCGTTGTCAAAGGTTGCCCTCGAACGGTGTAAAAATTTGTTTTACACCGTTCGAGGCCCAAGGTTTCCAGTCTTGTGTCTTGCTTGATCCTTGATAAGATGTACTGAATGTATTGAAATTGGGATATTTTTTGATTTCAATATTCAATTAAGTTTGACAACACTTCAATCCTTGCCAGGGAGAAACGACGTTTTCCCAGAATGTTGCGCGAGGCTATTGAAATCAAAAAATATCCCAATTTCAATAGAGAAGATGGTTGGTCATTACCACCGGCTTGGGATCCTGTTGTACATCTTATCAAGGATCAAGCAAGACACAAGACTGGAAACCTTGGGCCTCGAACGGTGTAAAACAAATTAGTGTTAAAAGTAGTATATATAGAGTTTTTGTTTAAAAGTATTTCATAGTAATAAATAAGGCAATCTGGGAGTTTTCTTTGGCGGTTCTTTCTCCTCAGTAAGCCTGTAGTGAACCGCTGGTAGATATTTTAAATAAAATAATAAATGCCCTTCTGGCACATGTGTAACTGTCTTTACACATTAGGACCATCTGGCATGTATGAACACCTTTATTTTAAATTAATATTTACAAAATGGGTAGTTTGCACAAATGTAACTTTGACAGAGAAAAATTGTGTTTTTCTCAGTCAACCTTTGACAACGGTATCTGTAAAGGTACTGAAACGTCAGGGAGGCTCAAATAATTAATATACGCGATATAATCCGTTTTAATTGTTTTATTTAAATTAATTAAGTAATTTTATTTTATTGCTTGTTGTGACGCCTAGAGACTTTATACATCTCTGGGTTTATTTAATGTTTTAAATTGATAGTTAAAATTTTATTTTAATGTACCTACCTGCCTAACATTGATTTGGAAAATCTATACATCGGGGGGCACGGCAGTGCCCCCGCCAAGTCGAGCGCGAAGCAAACACTGCCGTACCATCCTTTACTGGAACCATTTCGCCGCATTTTCAGGCCCCTATTTGAGCACCTCTGGATAAGACCAGAACGCAGAAATTTTCGTCATCCAGTAAGCTATAATTACATACTTAAAATCCAAAATTTCAAGTCTGTAGGTCATTTAGTTCCGAAGTTAAGCGAAAGCAAAGTTTCGCATTTACGACACTCACTCATTCACTCACTCACTCATGATCATCAGTAAAGAACTAGTACTTCCCATAAATTCAGAGAGCTGAAATTTGGTACAGAGTTAGGGTTTAATGGCCACATAAAGCGAAAACTATAAAAATTGGCCAAGTGCGAGTCCGACTCGCGCATGAAGGGTTCCGTACCATAAAACAAGTTTGTTGTATGGGAGCCCTTAAATATTTATTTTATTTTATTTGTAGTATTTGTTGTTATAGCGGCAATAGAAATAGATCATCTGTGAAAATTTCAACTGTCTAGCTATCACCGTTACTTCGTGATATACAGCCTGGTGACAGACGGACGGACGGATGGTCGGACGGACGGACGGACGGACAGCGAAGTCTCAGTAATATGGTCTCGTTTTTACCCTTCGGGTACGGAACCCTAAAAACTAGGATAATCGAAGATCTGGAGTACTCTGATTAGAAAACACAAGAGCCCAACCAAACTATTAGAGATCGACATACCGCCTTTACAAAAAATATTCAATTTGTTGAGTTCGGTTGGCCGTGACTGATCGTCTCTCCTGATGATGGATCGCGTACCGATTCGAAACATGTCGAGTGTTATTCGATTTCTACGACGTGAGTAAACCCGTTTAAGTATTTTAATATTCAACTTGGTGGGCCGCTTCATTTGATGTCAAAAATCCAAGGTCTGAAGTATTTTGACGACGCGTTTGGCTCGGTTTGTAAACACCTGCCTACTGAGCCGGCGGTCCCGGGTTCGAGTCCCGGCCAGGGCAAATATTTGTGTGATGAACTCGAATATTTGTGCTTGGGTCATGGTTGTTCTATGTATTTAAGTATATATTTATCTATAATAAGTATGTATATCGTCGTCTAGTACCCATAACACAAGCTTTCTAGAGCTTAATTTGGGACTAGATCGATTTATGTGAGGTTGTCCGATATTTATTTATTTATTATTTATTTGATGAAGAACCCTCAGCTGGTCTCAGCTGTATTAGAGATATGGTAATGCCCCCTTCTACTATTGGTACATAAAAAAATCGACTGTCATTGCAAAAATCCAGCGTAGTGGGACACATCTTCTAATTTAATCTAGCCTATAGCGTCCCACAGCTGGGCGGGTTACGTATTACAATCCCGAAAGTTCATAATACCTACAGTTGAAATACCGATGGTCAAAATACCGAAAATCAAAATACCGAAAGTTCAAAAAGCCGATATTCGATAAACCGAAGCCCAAATTACCTATTTTCAGAAAATCGAAAGTTCAAAATCTCGAAATTTCATAGTCCCGAAATTTTTAAAATATCGAAATTTTATAATCCTGAAAGTCAATGAGCACTTTAAAAGTGTCTGGACACTAAACTAATCTGACTTTTCCGTGGAACCGATCTGCTCCGGTGCTGCGGGATGTTCAGTCCCTCCGCCCTAGCGTAAGAAAGTGCGGCACCTATATACGCTCGCCTCCGCATCAGCTTCGGCTTTTTGGTCACCTTCGGCGACCAGCCTCAGCGCTGCGCCTCGCTTGATGCCCGCACTTTCTTACGGCGGCCGGGGGCTGCCCTCCCTCCGCGTCTCCGGGCTTTTATATACACTCTAGGGGTAGGGCAGACAAGACCACGTGGAATCGGTGTTGACAGCTTCGGTTCTGTGGCAAGTCGATTAAGAAAAGGAAAGAGTCCGGGAAAGTGGGAAATTAAGAATGACACTAAATATTCGATATTATGATTAAACATTATGTCATGGACTGCCAACCGAACCGAACTTGTCTGGAACCGAAGCTGTCAACGCTCGCCTCCGCAGCTTCGGCTTTTTAGTCACCTTCGGCGACCAGCCTCAGCCGCTGCGACTCGCTTGATGCCCGCACTTTCTTACGCTAGGGCCACAGTATAATAAAGAGTACTAACGTACTAGGGCGGAGGGGCTGCACATCCTGCACTTATAAATAGTAAGTATAGTAGTAGGCAAGTAGGTTACGTTATTTAGGTTAATATTCTTTGTATAAAATAAACATTAGAATCTGTAAGACTACAGAAATACGAGATAATTTTCGAGAGTTTAAATAATATTCCGGATTACAACCTTCAGGCAGGATCATAGTCTTCGGGATTACAGTCTTCGGGATTACATTCTTCAGGATTACAGTCTTCGGGATTATAATATTCGGTATTTCATCCTTTCCATCAAACGTTCTTTCGGGATTTTAAACATTCGACATTTTAATATTCGGCCTTCCGTCCATAGGTCTTATGATATTCGGTATTTTGAACTTCGGCATTGTAATACGTACCCGCTGGGCGAATGCCTCCCCTTCTGCTTTTAATACGCATATAAATAAAATAAAAGGAAAACTCTGGACAAGACTAGACTGGCTTTTATACTTATACTCACAAGTTTACAAGAAGAAATAGTCGAACGATTAACTTTATTCTACTCGAACATCACACAAATTAAATAAACAAATTACACCAAAATATTAATTTCGCTCAAAATTTGGTCTAAATATAATGCATTGGACTAAGAGTGGCGGTGATACCCGCACACGTCGCTAGATGGCGCTGACTGTATTTTAAAACGCGCCGTCGTTTGTTTTTCCGATAATCTTATATGGCGAAGTGGCAACCGGCCGCGTTACAGTCGTTTACGACATTCTTCTACTGCGCTTGGAAACGTTTGCTAGGGATTAGGAGGGATTATTTGCATTTCGTTGATTTCGCTTATTATTTCGTGAGGTTTGCTAAAGTGAATTAGCAGGTTGTTATAAAACAATATGCCCACGTTTCTACAAAAAGAAGTGAAATCCCACCAAAAACATTCTGTAAAAAACTAGCCAAGTCTCGATGGAGCCGATTGTTTATCTCTAAAAAGTAATGAAATCTAGACAAAGTCGCACCAAGTCTAAAGTTCCTTACTGTGATTTCTTTATTATTATAGTTAATGTTGTGTGACTTGGCCGTTGAAGGGTACACAAGGGTACAAAACCAGGTGCTCCATGACACCATTGCACCAATCTGTCGCCAGAACCGCTACAAGTCAATTTTGTTTACACGTAATGTTATATCTTTTGTAACTACCTATGTTTGTTAAGCGAGATAATAGCCCATACTGGTATACCCTTCAACGGCCTAGTCACACAACATTAACTATAATAATAAAGAAATCGCAGTAAGGAACCTTAGACTTGGTGCGACTTTGTCTAGATTTCATTACTTTTTAGAGATAAACAAGCGGCTCCATCGAGACTTGGCTAGTTTTTTACAGAATGTTTTTGGTGGGATCTCCTTTACGTGTACCCATGGAATTAGTTATACTTAACACATGTAGAAATATTATTTACGACAAAATGACTTTAGTGCAACAAATTTATGGCATTAAAACTAAAAATTAAACTTAGATTAAAATATATTTATAAAACTAAGACCCCTCGGTAGGGTGCCCATGACGCAGGCAGCATTCCCACGCTGTATGGCTATGGAAAGGCTTTACGCGAGAAAACTGCCCGCGCGTGGGTCCCGTGTTGCCTCCCTCAGGCGCCTGCTGAGCTCCCTGTGGAGTTCGCGCGCACCCTGGCCCCACGGACCAATTGTCTCGACGCCAAAAGCGAGTGAGTTTACTGTTGAGTTTCTTTCGGCTTTCTTCTCAACAGCGGTCTCCTCTTGGGAAGTGCCGGTAGATTCACAATCTGACTTGTAAAAGTGCCCTTGTGGCCTACTTACTGAGTAAATTATTTCATTTCATTTCATACTGTCAGCCTAGTGTCAAATCATCCGTGCTCCGAAAATCCCGGGCATGTGATCTCTGAGTAATTAGTAGGATTAGGCCATTTGGTAGCATACGAAATGTTCTAAAATAATGCATATACCGGGTGATCAATCCAAATGGGTCAGTAGGGAGAAGACGAAAACTATAAGAGATAGGGAAATCTGTTCTTAGGAACCATGGCTTCGATTTTAGATTTATTAAAAACTGCATTCAAATGTTTTCCTATATCTCATGCATAACCCGGAATCGAACCCGGTCGAAAGTGAGTAGAGAAAAAAAAAATTAAGATGTCAATCGATCCTATTTTTTATTGAGAACAAATGTCTGTATCTACATACGTTTAGAGTGCTCTAAGAGTCAGAAATTGCTGTTAAAGCTGAAAACGCTCCATACAAAATATGCGTGCTGTGTATGGAAAAATATTTTTTCCATTTTGACCATGATAATCTCCGTTTAGGTTCTAGTTGTCATACAATTATTGTTTTGTTGAATTATGAGGATATTGGCAACAATTTCATATTTCCTATTGGATAAAAAAAAAGAAACGTAAAATGTTCGTACCTTAATGGAATTTCACTCTTTAACAGCAATTTCTGATTCTTAGAGCACTCTAAATGTATGTAGTCCCATACAGACATTTATTCTCAATAAAAAATAGGATCGATTGACATCTTAAATTATAATTGTTTTTGTTGTAGATAGTAACCTTAGTTGTGTCTAGACTTTTTAATAATTAAGTTTTTTATAGTTATGTCATATTTTAAATTTACTGTTACACTTTCGAATATACATTTTAACCGTCAACATCTTTTTCTAATTTATATTTACCAAAATCCTTAAATAAATATACTCTTCAAGGCTCTATACCCCGCGTATTACAACACGTTATCAGCACGAAAACGCAGAAGAGTAAAAGGATTTGTGTAAAAATTGTGAAAAAGTTGTGGTTTTTTCATTGTGACTGAAAATAGTGATAGTAATCGAAATGTCACATGAAACTGGAGACTCTTCGAGTGTCAATAAGTCGAATTCCCCTACGAGTTCATCTTCAATTCCATTTTTTTGTATAAGAAATAAGGATGGATATCCTACCTGGAAATTCAAGATGAGGAATTATCTTTTACATGAAGACCTGTGGGTAACAATATGTGGTTATCCGGAAGATGACACGACCCCTGCTTCGACAAAGGTACGAAACGATGCAAAAGCGCTAGCAAAAATTTGCTTAACAGTTGACGGTGCAGCTATCACGCACGTCAGATTTGCCAAAACTGCAGCCGAAGCATGGAATTCTTTGCAGAAAGCTTTTGAGGATAAGGGAATAGGTAGAAGACTAGCTTTAGAACGAAAATTGTACAGATTAAGCTTTGCGGACTTTGAAAATATCGAGCTGTACATTAATGCAGTAATGTCAACCGCACAGGATCTTGCGGATATAGACAAGATTATAGAGGACACATCGCTTGCAGCCATACTTTTAGGAGGACTCACCCCAAAATATGATCCTCTCATTATGGCACTAGAAAATTGTAATGTCGACGTGACCACTGACTTGGTGAAGACAAAACTGCTGAACGAAATGTCTAAGGACGCAGCTGTACCTGGAGATTCGGTTTTACTTACTAAGAAGATGCCTAAGTCAAAGAAGAAGGAAGTTATATGCTACGAATGTAAAGTGCCTGGCCATAAGAGACCAGACTGTCCGTTAAGGAAGAATAAAGAGAAGGTTAATGTAGTAAAAGTAAACGACGCCACATTTACCGCTCTTAACACTTCTGGAAGCTCAAACAAGGACCAATGGTACGTAGATTCGGGTTGTACAAAACATATGACGTCACGACGTGATTGTTTTCAAGATATTACGGCTCTTGATAATGGTAGCGTTACTGTCGCTAACGGTGAACAAATTAAATGCTGCGGAATTGGAGACATTTCTCTAAACACACCCAAAAATGTTATCAACAAGATAAGTGATGTTGCTTTTGTTCCAGATTTAAAAGCTAACTTGATTTCTGTAAAGAAAGCTGTTGATAAGGGTTTTATTTGTGTTTTTGATACTACTGGTTGTAATTTTTATAAATCTAATACTTTTCGTTTTACAGGTGATTCCGTTTTACATGCCTCGCCCTGTGGTGGATTGTACGTTTTAGACGGTACTGTTAATGTTCCCGAGAATGTGGCGAACAATAATTTGACACAAGATGTGCACTCTGGCTGTCAGGACAATAGTTATAAGCTCTGGCACAAGAGGTTAGGACATTTGTGTCGTATAGGCATGAATCAACTGAAGAATCACGAGGTAGGCGTAAAGTTTAGTAAAATAGACAAAAGTAGTTGCATTGCTTGCGTGGAAGGTAAACAAGCACGAAAACCTTTTAAGAAAGTAGCGCATAATAGAGCTACTTCCCCTCTTGAGCTGATCCACATGGATTTGCTAGGACCGGTCTCTACAACCTCCTTTCAAGGAAATAGGTATATGTTGACTATTGTAGACGATTTTACGAGAAAGGTGTTTGCTTATTTTTGTCCCTTCCAAAACTGAAGTTAAAAATAAATTCTGTCTGTTTCAAACATTTGTTGAAAATCAATTAGACAAGAAAATTAAAGCGGTTAGGACTGACGGCGGAAAAGAGTTCGTGAATAAAGAGTTTGTTGATTATCTTGCTTCAAAAGGTATCGAACATCAAACGACGACGCCGTACAGCCCTCAACAAGTTGGAGTCGCAGAACGTACTCACCGTTCCATTACTGAGAAGGCGAGGACGTTGTTGGCTGAAAGCTCACTGCCAAAAGCTTTCTGGGAAGATGCTTTCCAAACTGCCGTATACCTAAAGAACAGGTCACCTCATCGAGCTTTAGGTGGACACATTCCATATGACAGATGGTGTGGTCGTAGAAGTGATCTTGAACATCTGAGAGTGTTCGGATGTAGAGCACTTGTCCATGTGCCTTCGTGTCACCGGAAGAAATTGGATGTCAAGGCAAAGGAAGCGATTTTCGTCGGTTATTCTGAGAATCCAAATACATACATGTTTAGGGATCCAGCTAATCCTCGAAAAGTTATTACTTCCAGAGATGCAACCTTTTTTGAAAATAGTTTTACAACGTTGAAGCAGAGGCAGAATGAGCCTGTGGCACAGTCCGACTCCGTACTGATCTTTGAAGAAAATGACCTCCGTACTGAGCACGAAGATCCTCAATTCTTCGACTGTATTGGGAATACCGAACCTGAGGCTGGACCATCTTCACGGGTAAATCCGGAGAGCGCTGTAGAATCAGCAGATATGGAAGATAGCGAGTGCGAGTCTCTCCATGAGTTACCTCATAGTGTCGATGTGGAGCCAGCAGATGTGGAAGAGGAACAATATATTCCTGAGCAGAGGTACCCCTCAAGAAGTAGGAAACCACCTGATTTCCTTTCATATAATGTGTCGATTGATGATTCTGACCCTATGACTTATTATGAAGCTACTCATGCCAATGATGCCGAAAAGTGGCACCATGCAATGGCTGACGAGTATAAGTCGTTAATGAAACTCCATACATGGAACCTGGTGGATAGACCGAACAAGAAGGTTATACCATGTAAATGGGTTTATAAGAAGAAACGGGACGCTCATGGAAACGTCATCAAATATAAGGCTAGACTGGTTGTCAAAGGTTTCAATCAAGTCCAAGGTGTGGACTATACAGAGACGTTCGCTCCAGTTCTTCGTCATTCTTCCCTCCGCACGTTGTTTGCCTTAGCTGCAGAAAAGGGCTTAAAAATGAGGCACTTAGACGTGGATACGGCGTTCCTGAATGGGGACTTGGATGAAGAGGTTTTTATGGAGCAACCTGTTGGTTACAGAGAAAAGGGCAAGGAAAACAAGGTTTGTTTGCTGAAGAAATCTCTTTATGGCCTTAAACAGGCGCCCCGTGCTTGGTATAAAAAGTTGAACGAAACGCTTTTAGAAATTGGTTTTACAGGAACTCCTTCCGAGCCTTGCGTTTATACGAAACTTTTTAGAAATGAACTTATTATTTTGGGTATTTTTGTCGATGACATAATTGTCTTTTATAAATCAGATTTGACTTTTGACAATGTCAAGAAAGATTTGTCTACATATTTTTCTCTGAAAGATCTCGGACTATTAAAATGCTATGTAGGTTTAGAAGTGGAAAGCAATTCCGAGTATATAAAAATAAATCAGAAGAATTATATTCTATCTTTGCTCGAAAAGTTTAATATGAAGGATTGCAAGACTGTGGACACTCCTTTAGTAAAAAAGACTATGGAACGACGAACTGATTGTCAAGTTGGTGAGTCTTATCCTTATCAGAACTTAATAGGATGCCTCATGTATTTGACGGTAAACTCACGACCCGATATTGCATACGCAACAAGTTATTTAAGTCAGTTTAATACGTGTTTTACAAAGGAACACTGGAATGCTGCAAAGCGAGTCCTGCAGTACCTGAAAGGTACTTTAAACTATTCTTTGGTTTATAGGAGAACAGGAGAACCTTTACGAGGTTACTGTGATGCAGATTGGGCGAACTGTGTAATTGACAGAAGGTCATACACTGGTTACACTTTTAAGTTATGTGGCGGTCCAGTATCCTGGGAGTCAAAGAAGCAACCGACAGTTGCGTTGTCGTCCGCGGAAGCCGAATACATGGCACTAGCGTCTGCTACAAAGGAAGCTTGTTACTTACGTCGCTTTATTTATGAAATAACGGGTAAGTTTTCTTCAATTAACTTAGCTTCTGATAGCCAGAGTGCCATGAATCTCGTTCGAAATCCTGTGCACCACAACAGGACGAAACATATAGATACGAGATTTCATTTTATTAGGGAAAAAGTATCTAGTAATATTGTTAATTTAGAATATGTGCAAAGCAGTGATATGCCTGCAGATGTCTTAACAAAGCCACTTGGCCCAATTGTACATAAGCGATGTATAGTTAAGTTAGTACTAGGAACTTAATTTTGTTTTAGTCTTTTTGGCACAACTTCGATTAAGGGCGGCTGTTGTAGATAGTAACCTTAGTTGTGTCTAGACTTTTTAATAATTAAGTTTTTTATAGTTATGTCATATTTTAAATTTACTGTTACACTTTCGAATATACATTTTAACCGTCAACATCTTTTTCTAATTTATATTTACCAAAATCCTTAAATAAATATACTCTTCAAGGCTCTATACCCCGCGTATTACAACAGTTTTCTCTACTCGATGTCGACCGGGTTCGATTCCGGGTTATGCATGAGATATACGAAAAAATTGAATGCAGTTTTTAATCAATCTAAAATCGAAGCCATGGTTCCTAAGAACAGATTTCCCTATCTCTTATAGTTTTCGTTTTCTCCCTACTGACCCATTTGGATTGATCACCCTGTATATCAGTGCGACTGAGAGCACGGCACGTGATACCGTGTTGAAACGTCGGGCAATGAAGGTAAATCAAAATATCGCGATAGACCCGGTTCAATGTTTCAATTAAGCATATTGTTGTTCTAAAATCCATGGAGTCGCAAATTGCATTTCTTTTTTCAAAGTCAAAGTCGAAGTTTAAAAATATATGGCGATATATTAGGTACCGTGATTTATGCTCTTTTATCATTACCAGGCGTCGGACTTTCTTTCCCACGGTAGGACTAATGGAGAACTATAGAGCCTTTATTAACATTAAAATAGAATTCATACTCATACTCATTCGTCTATTTAATTCCAAACTGCCTTTATGGTTATTATGGTTAACATTCCCAAGCATTAAATGACTAAAATTATACTTACTTACTTACTTCGCTGGCTAAGTGACCCGAAGTGGATCTTGGCCTCCGACACCAAGCTACGCCATCCTACTTTATAAAATTATAAATAAAATATTTTTTTTACAATATTTCAAACTCCTATTTTAACTCAATTTAGTGTCAATATCATGCACTTTCTAGTCATAAATGGATATTCGATCAATATAGAACCCAATTTACTCCAGAAAACATGGATAAAGTTGCAAATATTTACGTATTTTATGGTGGCGAAAAAAACAATGCCTACACAAATCAGGTCTTCTTCTGACTTTGTCCTTGACTATAAAATTAAAATTGCGAATGAAATACACTTATGAGTATGAGTATGAATCGTATTTTAATGTTAATATCGGCTCCATAGCTCTCCGTTAGTCCTACCGTGGGAAAGAAAGTCCGACGCCTGGTAATGATAAAAGAGCATAAATCACGACTTTGACTCCTACCTTGCGAACGAAAGTCCGAGGCCTGATCATTATAAACTCATTTAAATCCAAAAACAAAAACCATTAGGTACTGTTTATGAGAGTTTGGATTTTTAGCGACGTGTCTTTTATATCTTCTTTCATTGCAACAGGAATGTTTTTAACCCACGACGGAAAAAGGGGTGTTATAAGTTAAATGTGTGAAGCTACAGCTATGTATGTAATCATCCAGATTCACGCGGCGGAATATCTTTGAAGCTTCGTCATGCCAAGACGGGTGGATGTATTTTAACCAGCTTTGTTACAACCATAGCTGGATATCCATAGGACAATTTTCCTCAATTAGGTTACAGAATAACCTGGACATACCGGGAGTAACCCGGATATACTTACGCAGAAGTTGCACCTTCTAGTTTTAAATTCCTTTGTAAAATTGCCATGCAACCCACTAACGAAAGCTCACTACAATGCTCGGGTTGGCATACTTACCCAGTTTTAGAACATCGTCAAACGAATTGCTGTAGCAATTTACTCGGTGCAGTGCCCATTATGGGTCGAAAGTTGCGACCCGTTACTGTGTGCGACTGTACGCAGAGGGAGGTTGAGTAACATGCTTTTGGAGTTAAATTTTGTGTGTGAACTTGCTGAGTTACCTACCACAGATTATACACATCGTACAATATGTGTACCTATAATTTGTGTGACCATCCCGTAGATTACGTTGCAGTGTTTTTATGGTGATTCTTCTTCGTAGTCGTGCACACTTGGCAGAGTGGTCGTGGTCTCCGAATCCTTCGTTCTTCTTTGCTGGCAGAAATGAAGTCTCGTATCCTATCTGCTTAGTATGTTTCATCGCTGTATAATGTATATATTTATTTATATTATATATTATATTAGATGTATGTATTTACATGAATAGCATAAATGATGTATAAGTATTATAATTATGTTTTGTTACTTATGTGTAACTTAGTTGCACCGCTTAATTTTTTTCTGCTTTGCCCTAAGGTTGACTGGTAGAGAATGCCTCATGGCATTAAGTCCACCTTTTGTACGATAAGTTTTCTTTTGTGCAATAAAGATTAAATAAATAAATAAAAACTGAATCCCATTGAAAACAACTTTACCTTCATCATGGCTTTATTATGCAACATTACTTGACATTTGCGGAATCTTTAGTCCTGTTTCATCTTTGTTTACAGTGACATTCACCGACTTACAACGTCAGTTACCAAAATTTTGTCGTTGACAGTAAACTAAATTAGTACCACTAAAATTCGCAATATGGCGTGGGTTGAAAAACATCCTCTTGGACTATAATACATGTGTATGACCCTAACTTGCTGTACAGATCACATGCAAAGGTTGGCATACTTACCCAGTTTTAGAACTCCGTCAAACGCTCACGAATTGTGAAGCAATTTACTCGGCCGAGTGTCCATTACGGGTCTTCGAGTTGTGACCCGTTTTGTGCGACTGTAGGGTTGAGAGACACGGTTTTCGAGTTAAACTTTGTATGAACTTGTTAAGGTGCGCCACAGATGTATATTTCAACAAACAGTGAGATCATTCGTAAATTATATTCGTGGTGCTATCACCACGAATACTAGTATGGGAGCTATCTCCCAGCTACGATTATGTGATCATTTTATCTTTAGTATTACAAGAGGATATTTTGATTCCTCGAACTTGACATTCTTAAGAGTGGGTAGGGGGCTAGGAGCCGAAAGAACTTTCGTTTAGCCAATTCTGGGATTTTTAAAATACCTATCGTTTATTTTGACAGTTGTTTTCACTCCTTGCTAATAAAATGTACCACGATGTGACGTCACGCGGAACTTTTACGTACTATATTCTTTGTATTTTTTTTATTGACGAAATAAAGTGTTTTGATGATGTAACTGACGGTTAGCTTTTGTATGTCAGTGTAACTATTATTATATCAAAATAAAAACAATAATTACTTATTTACAAACTTTTTTTATTATAATAGCATTATACGAGTATTTGCAGAAAAATGCTTCTACGCTAATGACATTTTAAATGGTTTCCATGTACGAGAGTACAGTCTGACCAAAAAGAGTAGAAATTAAATGTTGCATTACTATATTGAATAGAAAGGGACGACACTACAGTATTGCCACTTTTTAATTTCTTTTATTTTTGGCCAGACTGTATATATATCTAACTATACTTAATTATGATAATGTTTTATTGTGTGATAAACATTATATTTACATATAACTAAATCTACACATACCTAGTTGTTAAAATTCAATTATACACCAAGAACTTAACTAATTAAAATACATGGAGTCAATTTCATATTAGCAAGTAGTAAGGGTACTGCACCTTTAGCGTAACTGTCAGACGCGACTATTTCTCGCGGATAATTACCCGTCTCTTTTTCTGTAGTAATGTGAGTGCGGGTAGCTGTGCTAGACAATCAGCTTGAAGAAAAGAAAGAAAAATACTTAATAGGCTAGTAGACCCAGTTTTGAAATATATTTCAAATGGTTAATAATGATCTTAGTAGCTCTAAAAAAAATCTTGTATTTTGCGGAGCTAGAAAGCTAAATATTTTATCAATTGAAAATTAGAAATTTCATGAAGTCAAAAACGCCGTCCGCCATTTTTGCCTTTTGCTAATCTGTGGCGTGACGTAGAATTACCTGTAAATATTCGAAATTCGACCGTCGTATAGTGCCATTCCGCTCACTCCAATATACTTTGACAGGAGATCGAGAGGGACGGCACTATTCGAAGACGCCAAAGTAGACTTTCAGTTTTGTTTACATGACAGATGATGTATCATAAGCGAAAATGGCGGATAGCGTTTTAAGCACAGATTAAAAACCATATTTTCAAATTAAATTATTAAGCCATCTTTCACTTTTATGAATTGAAAAATATATATTTAGGTTTCCTTTGCCAAATACTATACGGAATAAACATTAGTTTATTACAATTTGACATGAGTCAACTAGCCTATTATATAGGATCTGCTTGTAGAACCAATGCTTCTCCAGGCGCAAGAGTCAGTTCGGTGCCTTCGATCGTATCTCTGGAACAAAAAACACGAATGTTGGTTGACTGGTAGAGAATGCCTCTTGGCATTAAGTTCGCCTTTTGTACGATAAGTTTTCTTTTGTGCAATAAAGATTAAATAAATAAATGTTTAAATTACTCCTGTGGCGCGGAGACATTCCCCTTAGTAGGTTTGTACTTCCACACAAAGCGCTGGCAGTGATGGTTAACCAGCCCTGATACAGTTCAAGTCATGCTTAAAAAAAACCGGCAAAGTACGAGCCTGCCTCGCGCACTGAGGGTTCCGTACAAATACTTATCACATCTTAACTGCCCGGGTTAAATTTTCAGCTGGTATGTATTGCGCCGGATACAAATGAGATGCAACGTTAACGCAACCGATCACGTTTGTTGTATGGGAGCCCCCTTGATTATTTATTTTATTCTGTTTTTTAGTATTTGTCGTTGTAATGGCAACAGAAATAACTGTGAAAGTTTCAAGTGTATCACGGTTCATGAGATACAGCCTGGTGACAGACGAACAGATATACAGACAGACGCTCGGACAGCGGAGTCTTAGTAATAGGGTTCCGTTTTTTACCCTTTGGGTACGGGACCCTACAAAACGATATAGTAATCCATCATCAGCCCGCTGTCCACTAGACATAGGCCTTCCCTATGCCTTCCCAGGCGGTTCCCGCGACGCTTGTTAATAATTACACATGCCATTTTAAACTGAAGTACTTGTACATAATATCAAAACAAATCCAAAATCGAACATTTGGAAAATGGTTTGAGTAGCTTCATACTTCGTTCTTATTATATTCTAGTAAGTGAGTGAAGGGACCAAAGAGTTTACCACCTAAACTAATTTAATTTAAATTTGTATCAAAGTTTCCGCTTTGCGACGACAATTAACCATAGAATTACGTATACTTTATGGTTTTATTTTAAGGTTCCTTATTGTATCGTTAATGTTTGTCGCACAACTGAACTTTTTCCAATCGCTTTTTTTCTCGTTATATACCGGGTGTTTCCTGTAATAGGAGCAATAAATTAAAACATAGATTCTTCTCTTGAAACTGGACAACATTTGTTAAGCAACTTCTGAAAATAACGTGTATTAAATGATATTTTGTAGAATAATGTTTAGACAAAGGAGCAATGTATTGCGAAATGTCCGATATTAGTAGAGTGACAGCTATGTCAATGCTCAGGGAATGTCAACGTTGGACGACATACATTGAAAATACTATTTAATTTGTTTGAAACAATATTTTTTTTAAAGTTGTTGTACAAATGTTGTTCAGTTTAACGAGTAAAATCTATGTTTTAATTTATTGCTCCTATTACAGGAAACACCTAGTATATGTGTAAGTCAAACCACGCTAACTCCAACAAGCAAATGAACTGTCAAACCATACAAAGATAGTCAGTTCGTATGGTTTGACTATACGCCTAAGGTTCAACTTTTTGGTCCTTACCTAATTATGATCGAGTAAAAGTCCTGTAAGTGGACATAAAAAACCGATATTTTAATAATCGCCATGATGAACGAAATTCCTGGGCATAGAATTGATGGGTAAAACTGAAAACAATTGATGACAAAACAAAAACGTAGCCATTGTTTTGTGTCATGGAGTAATTAGAAAATGGTCGCTGATTTTTATAAATTATTTCCTTATTCCTGTTGTTTTGAACAATACCCTTTTTTTAGATACTTATCTTATTTTTTTGGCTATCTTACTCAGAATCGTTTGTTAATTGTAACTTCATACAAGAAAAAAAGTATCCCAAAATTTTCATTCCAGATCGTCACGTTTTTGTATGAATGTTTTTTTTTTATTTCTATGATGGTGACGCACTGCAAAATATTCTTAAAAACAACATTTTAATGTTTTTATATCATTGTTTATAATGAAATAAATATTTACATTTTGGGACTGAATTTTTGTCATGTATTTATACTTAAAAATATGAGTTGAAACTGTGTAAGTGTGTACTCGGTACCGAACTTGTACGATTCCTAAGATTTGATACTCGTAATTTATACAAAAAATCAACTTTAGAAATAGGAGGCTTTCCTTCTGCCTGAACATTACCTACATAACAAAACATTACCTTATCAAAAAAATATTTTTTTTTTTTGTAAATTACTACTTTGTGCCTTTGTGCTAGTAATTATGTTCTATTTGGTAAGTAAGTAAATGTTTTAAGCTGCATCAAATTTACACTGAGTGACGCAGCAATCGTCTTCTGTTTTCTTTTTTGTTTCAACCGTGAAAAACAAGTATTCTGATTGCGTGATTAGAGGCGAATTACCGAAGTGGATTTAATTCAAAAGTCATCATCATCATCATCATTTCAGCCATAGGACGTCCACTGCTGGACACGGGCCTCCTCAATAGACTTCCACATGGGCCGGATAGCAGATAAAAATAATAATATAGATAATTCAAGAGTACGGTTTTTTAATAGGTACAGGTACACGAAATTTCACCGTTTCGAATAGCCTGGGTGATATTTATTTAAAATACTGTTTCGTAAAATGATATCCAAGTTAAATAAAGCTTCGTTTTTACACCGACCAATTAGCTCCCTGAATTCAAGATGGCGACTTTAATTATAATCCCGTGTTAACAATATCAAAGGGGTTTCCTTAATCTCGGACATTTCAGAGATAAAATGAGCCGTTTCTGTTAAAAATCGGTCTGTAACGTCAGCTTAATTTGGTAACGGCTGTTAAATTTTTTAATTGCCTTGTTATCTTGGTTTAATTTGTATCGAGCATTATGTAAAGCAATCCACAGTTTTAATCACAAATTATAAATAGAATTTGAAATTAATTGGTTCGTTGCAAAGAAGTATTAGGGGATCATTTTTATTGACCGTAGGACTGAAAGTGTCAGTCAGTTTACGTAAGTTACGCTGTTTGTAAAAGGAAGTGATGACCAATATAATGATGATTGATGAAGTACGCTCGAAGCCTAGACGGCTAGAAGTATTAGGACAACATAAAAAGTTGAATACTTACCTAATGTCTCAACGCTTCTCAAGCCCAATTCAAGAATATACTAGGCCAACATAAACAGTTGAAGACTCACCCAACGTCCCTGCTCGAGTGAATGCTGGCCACATACACGGTGGCCGGCAGCGTGAGATGCGGCACTCGATCCAGCTGTACAGTGTCTGCAGTCTCAGCCACGTTGAACACCAGCACCAGGGTGTCATGAGTGCGTAAACTCCTCACTAGATAGAAGGAGCTGTCGGAGAAGGCTCGGATGTCGTACTCTCCGTGGGAGAGCGTGGTGTGCTTGCGCAGGGCTGTGAGGCGTTGGTACACCTGGAGAAGTTGGAGTATCTTTTGTTAGTTTCAAGATAAAAACCAATCAGTCAGATCTAAAGGGTCTAATGACACGAATTCAAGGTATTGTGCTCGTATTATGTTTATGAGCATTTTGTGCTCCACATAAGACTCAGCATATGCTAAAAAGAGCGTGAGTTGTGTCGGTTGATGTGGTAGATGTTACGTATATTATATGGTCCCGTCTTTTTAACCGACTTCAAAAAAGGAGGGGGTTCTCAGTTCGGTTGTATGTTTTTTTTTTTTTTTTTTTTTTTTTAATGTTTGTTACCTCATAACTCCATCATTTATGATTCGATTTGGAAAATTCTTTTAATGTTCCTGAAAAGACATCTCAAGGTTGGTCCCATAAAATTTTGGTGAAGATCGGATGACGAGATCCATGAGGAATCGAAGGAATTCCTGAAATTTTATAGGCACTCATAATATTTTTCATGTATTTTCTAAAACTATTTAAGTATTTGCATATGGTAGTCATCATCTTCCAATGCTGAACTGATGATGGAAGGTACAACTCCTTAACGGTTAGGAGTTAGGAGATAATTCAAACGAGATGCATGCCTTCAAGACCTCCCTGATCACCCCGCCATAAGTATTTTACATGAATCACTAAAAAGCGAAAAAAAAATTTTTTAACAAAAAAAAGAACCGACTTATTTATTTATTTTATTTATTTAAACTTTATTGCACAAAATACATAAGTAAAGTACAAATGGCGGACTTAATGCCATGAGGCATTCTCTACCAGTCAACCACAAGGTCAAACAGAGACATTATAGGTGCGGGAAGGGTGTACAACAATACGTGTATACACACGATGCAAATATCGAAACAAAAAAAAAACACTAGTTACGTTGATAAATACATAATTATGGGAATATATATATATTTATATATACTATATATATATATATGAGTATGAATATATATGAATATGGATTATATATATAGGGTACCTGCTGTTAAATGACTACGACGAGATTTACCTAATTTTGAAGATTCTCCAAAAGGTGCTTGCGCACCAAGCGCTTGAAAGAGAGCTTGTTCTCAGCTTGACGTATACAGAGGGGAAGGGCATTCCAGAGATGAATTGCCTGCACTGTGAACGAATTGCCCATGGCACCAGAGCGATGGGGAGGAACAGAGAGTAGTAGTTTACGGGAGGTACGGAGCTCGCCGCCTGGCCGGGCACTTACGAACTGAAACTTTGATCTGAGGTAATCTGGTGCCACAGGGTCATAAAGAATAGAGAAGAGAGTACACAAAATCCTTAGCGACCTACGTTCGCGAATCGGAAGCCACTGCAGCTGTCGACGATACGCGGAGACATGCTCATATTTGCGTAGCCCAAAAATAAAACGGATACAGTTGTTCAGGAGCCGATCTAGTCTGTCCAAAAGTCCTTGGGTTACATTAGTGTAGCACACATCACCATAATCTATCACCGGCAGCACCAAAGTCTGTATAAGGAGTCTCTTTGTACTTACCGGGAGGAAATGTTTAAATCTGTAAAGAGATCGTAACGTACATGTAACTCTACGACAGACCTCAGACACTTGCGGCTCCCAACTAAGGCCACCATCAATTATTAAGCCCAGGTCTTTTACCTGCGCGTCAAAAGGGATCACTATGTTCTCGAAACAGACTGGCGACAATTGCGTCAGATCCCTAGTGACCAGTGTGCGGGGACTTCCAAGAACTAGTGCTTGACACTTGGAAGGATTGACAGCAATGCCAAAGAGTCTAGACCAAGATGAAATGTGGTCGAGATCCATATTTAAACGGGATACAGCACTGTTCATATCATCAGGCCCCACATGGGTGTATAGTTGGAGGTCATCAGCATAGAGATGATATGAGCAATTGATGTAGGGGGTGATGAGATTTATAAATATGGAGAAAAGTAAAGGTGACAAAATTCCACCCTGCGGAACCCCAGAACTCAAATCGCACCAATCAGAGTAAGACCGATTGGCACGTACAGCCTGGCGACGATCACGCAGATAGGAAGCAAGCCACCGAGCCACCGACGACGAGATATTTAGGCGATGAAGCGCAGCAAGGAGAAGCTCGTGATTAACGGCGTTGAAGGCGTTAGAGAAGTCAATGAGGACCATAATAGTGAGCTGGGAAGATTCAATACCGTGCCTAACATCTTCAATAACCTTTAGCAGAGCGGTGGATGTACTGTGACCAGGACGGAAGCCCGACTGGAGTGGTGAGAGAAGCTGGTTGGAGTAGATGTAGGCAGACACTTGCCTATGCACAACGGCTTCTAGGATTTTCGACAAAAACGGAAGTATTGAAATGGGGCGGAATTCTTTAAGCAAAGTAGGGTTGGGGACTTTTGGAAGAGGAATAACATAAGAACTACGCCATAAGGAGGGAAAATCACCTGAACACATAGAAAAACTGACAATATAAGTAATAATTGGCACAATACTTCCCAGGATGCTCACTATCATTACTCTGCTTACTTCATCATGGCCAGTCGCGTTCGACTTCACGGATATAATCACCTTTCGTATCTCGTCCTCAGTGACAGAAGTGAAATTAAACATACTGTTTGAAAGGTTTGGAAGGGCGTTTATCAGCGAAATACTGTGAGATATAGTGGCGGGGTCTAAGGTTGAAGATTTTGAGAAGTGAACGTTTAAATCGTTTAGAGGAAAAGTTGACAAACTATTACACTTACATTGACGGTTACCCACGCCAATAGACTTCAGAAACTTCCATGTGTCAGCTGCTGAAGATGAAAGGATGTTGTCATGAATATATTTGCGTTTTGCCGATCTAACCATGGAATTACAACGATTTCTTACGATTTTGAACGCACACCAGTTTTCCTGACAACGATCGCGTTTAAATTTATTAAACGCCCGATCGCGCCTGGTCATTGCAATACGGACCGCGCGGGTGATCCACGGGGCGGGCGGTCGTTTCATTCTGACGTTTCGAACGGGCGCGTGCTTGTCGTAAAGTTGCAACACTGTCGCATTAAGTGCAACCACCGCCTCATCAACGGTAGCTGCAGTTAAGACGGGTGTCCAGTCTGTGCTTTGAGCGTCCCGGTTTAACGATTCGAAGTCAAGTCTCGCAAAACTACGAGATTCTATATAGACAGGTTCCGCTTTATGCGGACGGACCTTGTAGCACAAGAAAATAAGATCGTGCCGCGAAAATCCAGGTGCTGATAACTGTCCAAACTTGCCCACGTGATCTTCAGAAGAGGACAACATAAGGTCCAACCAGGTGTCCGTTGTATCGACATTGTGGTGTGTGGGCTTTAGCGGGAGAACAGTCAAGGCCGCAGACGTTGTAGTTGACAGCAACTTACGTGTTCTACTACTATCCGTCATAAGATCAGTATTAAAGTCACCCATTATAATGAGATGTGGGCATTCCGTTGCAACAGAAGCAAACAATGTTTCAAGATTTGAAAAATAATCGACCATGGGCGGACAATACACGACTCCAAGAACAACCTTTAAACCCTTAATGTTAACCTCAATGACCAAATGTTCCATGGAGTGAGAGAAAACAGAGGGAGACGAAGATATAATTTTAAACGGGATATCGCTACGGAGGTAGATGGCGACTCCACCGCCACCCTTGCCCGTGCGATCATTTCGCAACAAAATGTAGCCAGGCAGACCGTACCACGCAGAGGACAGACTGGGCTTAAGCCAACTTTCAGAAATAAGGACTGCATGAACACAGGAAGTTGAGAAGGTATCAAGTAAGTCATTGTAATGGCTCGGAATGCTTTGCGCGTTTATGTGACATATATTGAGAAAACAACTTGAATTCGAAAGTTCGCGCGAAATTAAAGTACAGAGAGTTTCAGACTCAGATAACTCTGAGCTATCAAGTGAGTGAAAAGAGGAGGACAATTCGCAGGCGGAGTGAAAGGATTCATCATCTGTCATAATATTATAAAAGCAGGTAAGAGGACAATATAATATATAAATAAAAATAAATACAATGTATAGTTAATAAGCACTTATTATGGTACGAATGGGCCTCGTTTGACCCGCCGGTCGACCATAAACACACTAGTTACGATCGAAGAAAAAAAAGAAAAATAGTTACAAACGAAGAAAAAACAAATTCATAACAAGACACTAAATAAAAAAAATATCACACGACCACCGCCGATCACTGAACATCAATCGCACTTCGGTACTTCAGTACGACTTCACTTCGACTTTCGACTTCGACTTCAGTAAAACTAAAAAGCCAATAATAACCCGTTCAAGTACAGATTACATTTGACTCACCCTTTGAAGTCGGTGCCAAACCTCACGTAAACTTTAATATATAAATATAATAACTGAGTGGTTTGGGATCGATTTCAAAGGGTGAGGTTAATGTAATCTGTACTTGAACGGGTTATTATTGGCTTTTTAGTTTTACTGAAGTCGGTTCTTTTTTTTGTTAAAATTTTTTTTTATTATATAGTATGTCGTGACCGATTTTCAACTTTACATCTGCATCAATATATATCAATCATAAATCGGCCTAAACAAATACTACCAAGGGTGAAATCCTATCACATAATAATTAATGTGTGCTCTAGATAGAACATTTACCTAACGAAAACTCTGAAATCAATTTCAAATTGGAAACTTTGATAAAGGCCTCGTTTGTTTAGCACGAGAAGCTAGTAAATGGATTTAGATAAATAACACTCGTTTTCATCAATTTTCTACTATACTATACTCACCATTCCTTAGGTTTTATCCAGGTCGCTCGTTTAACCAGCTCTTCTAGCACAACTATACTTCGCGACTCTTGTCTTGCGACGTAACGCTGCCCGTCACCCTCTCACGTTACTGCATGGAAAGAGACAGACAATTGTCTCGTGCGAGAAATAGTCGCTTGTGACAGTTGTGCTAGAGGTGCAGTGATAAAATTTGTCAATTTTTAAATATTATAAATTATAACATGATTTCAAAACAGAAATATACTCAAAAATAAATAAAGCCTCATTAAAGCATTCCCCTGTTGATAGCTGTGTGGAGACTGTTTTAGTCTTTAAATTATAAAAAAATGCCTGTGAGTTTAAAAACAAGTTAAATAAGATTAAAGTACCTACCTATTATTGTCGTTCATTTCGGCTTATTTCCCAGTTTAAGTAGTTATTGTGGGGGCATTATTTTAGCGGGCTGTTTCATTATTCGACTATGAAAAACTCATTTGTGGTACCGTAAAAGTTGCCTCGCTGATGATATTTTCATCAAATCTGATACGTCAAAGTTGTTACGGCCTTCATAAAAAGTTTATTATTATTGCTTCCGTTCTACTCATTTACGTGGCCCATCTACGCGGTAATATGTATACAGGTAACTAGAGCTTTGCCCATAATTTCGTCCATGACATCAATCTTGAAATTATTCTTCACCAGAAGCTGCAACTTCATCCACAACTTTTAACACTTTTATCTTTAACGTAGTCGGATAAAAGTACAGCTATACCCGTACCAGGATTGGCTTCCAGCTGTTTCGGTGTGATGAGCAGACAAACATTTTTTTTACCAACAGATGCAAGATGGCGATGTCGAATGAGGCACCGCGTTGTTAAGATTATGTCCGAAATAATGACACCTCTATACAAAAAATATTTTAAATGAATAAATAGTATTTTATAATAGCTCTAGTATTGATACTCGTATATTCTTAAATACAAAGAACATCCATAACCCAGGAACAAGTATTCGAGTTCATCACGCATATATTTGCCCTCGCTGAGATTCGAATCCAGGACCGCTGGCTCAGTAGGTAGCACAACTATTGTACCAACCGCGTCGTTCTAATGATTAATTTAAAATTCGTCAAATAAAATGTCCTCGTGAAATCCCTCGTATTATGGGCATTTAGTACTCCGAATAATGCTTAATCTAATAATTCTTTATGATTAATTTAAAATTCATCAAATAAAATGTTTGCTTTGAGCTATTAAATGCACTTTACAGCGTTATGATCCACGGCAGCTGGCCCATCACACGGATCCAGTCAACTCCCAAGTTCGATTCATTTTAGACTACTTAAGTAAGTAGTGAGAAATGAACCCTTCCGAACCTTTTTAGGGCTCCGCAGGAGATTAGACGTTTCTCCGAATCTTAATTTTGTTATAAAGTGCCGTTTTCTTGAGCCTATTATATAAATTGAATTGTGCGATTCTGGATAATATCTGTTTGAGTTACTTATTACTTATTTAATGTAAAACCTTAATTCTGAAATAAAACTTTCAGTGTCTAAATTGAGTACTATATAATATAATAATCCATAGGTACTAATATTATAAATGCGAAAGTGTGTCTGTCTGTCTGTTACCTTTTCACGCTTAAACCCCTGAATCGATTTTGATGAAATTTGGCATAGAGATAGTTTAAGATATGAGAAAGGACATAGGATAGTTTTCAGCCTGGAAATTATACCTAAAAAGATTGAAAAGTGAGTGAACATTTCTGTTGGGAAGCGGTCTGTAGGAAATGAAATTATTAGACCAAAAGCACAATTGCTCTTACATTTGCTTAGGCGCTTTTAATAATCCCTTTTATCAAGTTCCACGCGTACGTAGCGTAGTCGCGGGCAAAAGCTTGTATATAATAAACATGTTGTAATTATTTCAACATACTTCAATAGACAAAATTTTGCATGTTTTTAACTTTATCTACGTTTCTAGTATCCTAACTACAGGCATATTAGGAGTGGAATTAATCGCCACGGCAGAAATCGTTCGGAGAGAGATGATCACTAACGGAAACTAGAGAATTACACCCATGTTCGAAATTGAAACTTCGCATCGTGCCGTACTGCTCATTCAAATCTTGCTTGTCACGAGACCGAGAGAAAATTACAATTTCGATATTCAGAGTAGCCCTTATGGTTATGGGTTATGGGCTTCGTTTTCTGCACTTAGCCCGTAAAAGAGTCCCCTTCTGACTTCTTTAAGTTTATTTTACCACTAGCTGCGCCACGTGGTGTTACCCGTTCATCCCACGGGAACAATATAATACAATACAACACACCAATTAAAGTTTACAAAACACGGGAACACTACATTTTTTCGGGATAAAAAGTAGCATATGTGTTAAGTTATGTCAGCTACCTTCAAAATTTATCAAAATTGGTCCAGTCATTTGAGCGTTAAGAAGTAACAAACATACACATAAACAAACTCACAAAATTTCGCCTTTTATAATATGAGTGTGATTGTCCGTCCGTATGAAAGCCTCTTAAAATGTTGTCAATAACTATAATCTCGTTTCAAGACCTGCAAAGTAAATACAATCATAATCAAAATCCTCGTAACCTGCGGATTGGATTTCGAAGTCCACTTTATTTTCCCAACAATTTTTCTTTTTATATTTTGCACAATTCACTTTTGCGTTCTGTTTAACAAAATTAATAATTTGTTTCTTCTTAGTTTAACTTTTCTATCAATTTCTGTTTGAGGTTATTTTGAGTTGTTTGAAAGTAGATATCATTAATTCACCTTTTATTCAGTTTCGGTTCTATGTAAATCTGGATAGAAATTCTTTTAAATAAGTTGCTATACGTAGCTGATGTAGGACGTAAGTGTCAAACTTATTTACATCCTACATCAGTACGTCTAGCACAACTTAGACACGCGGCTCTATGTCGCGCGAGCAATATATTCATATTCATTTATTTATAATATTTTCAATATTACAATAGATTGGTAGATAGTATTCACTTTCCTTTCAATACCGTGCGAGCAAGACAGTAGACGCCGACTCGCGCGATAAGCGAAGTCGTGGCAAGATAATGCTTCCCTCGCTCCATGCAGTTTATATTTTTTAATCACAAAAGAAGCGAATTCGCAGAGTTCCTCTTATCATACCAATCGACTGGTATCGAATCAACGTCAATACCAATCGATTGATACCATCGATGGACGACCGATAGATTGGGGTGGTAACACATCCTTAAAAGCGTTCAGTCCTTACCTTATAATGACTTCTAGCGTCTTCTCTCTGCTTAGCCAAGTTGATCTCCATATAGTCCTCGGCTACTGGGAGCCACGTGTCTTCGCTAGTCGAGAAACCAGCACTGGTGCTGTTGTCCCAATGGTACGGCGTTCTCGCTGGATCTCTGGAATTTATAAAGTTCCAAATCAAGTTACTTCACCGAGTGAGGGAAGCATCTACGTTTCAGATTGGTCAAAAATTATTTAGAGTACAAATTCCAAATTATGGATATCCGAATGTTCGGATGAGTTCTCGTCTACAGGTCGCATTTCAACTGATACTCGTGAAATTTCGTGAGCAAGTTAGTAACTTTATAGGTTCTCATCGAGATTCTTTCAGAACTTGTCAAAGGTAAACTCCACACATTGGAAAATAAGATATATAACTTTCTTGTAATTTCTATATTACCTGGAAAACCTGGAATACAAATGGTACGTGTCCTTGTTTCCACGGTTGCAGGCCTGCTCCTTGACGGTGTCTTCCTAGGAGGCGTAACTGTCTCTCATGCCTATCTCCTCACCCTGGAAGTGACCGCTACACGGGCTAGAGAGACATGGTAACCATCTTGTCATTTCAAACCTATCTGAATATAAATGGTACGTATTCTCGTCTCCACGGTTGCAGGCCTCCATGTCGACGGTGTCCTCCCAGGAGACGTTGTTGTCTCTCATGCCTATCTCCTCACCCTGGTAGGTGACCGCTACACGGGCAAGTGAGATGGGTAACCTTCTGTCATTTCAAACCTACCTGGAATACAAATGGTACGTGTCCTCGTCTCCGCGGTTGCAGGCCTCCACATCGACAGTATCCTCCCAGGAGACGTAGCCGTCTCTCATACCGATCTCCTCGCCCTGGTAGGTGACGGCCACGCCAGGGAGGAGCATGTTGAGCGAGTTGATGCCGTCGACCATGGCCTCGCGGAAGCGGGTTGGCATGCGGTTGTTGTCGTGGTTGCCGAACTAAACACATTGTTAAGTAAATTAAAAAGAAAAAAAAATTGGTTTCTCTTCAAATCTGATGCGAAAGGTCTAAATAACGAAAACATTTTAGATGCTTGACTTGCACTAGTGTCTTGTAGTGACGAAATATTTGGAACCAACTAAGAACATGATAGCATATCAGATTTTTGTCATTGTTTTCCATCATGTATACTTTTAACACTAATAAATTGAGTCTACATGTGACTCAGGCTCTCGTGACAACGCAAAACTAGCTCTCTGTAATTATACACCTGAGGAACTTGATTGAAGTGCGATAACTTACCACCCAATTTGGCACAGCACCAGACGGCATATAAGTGAGCCACTTCAAGATGGTGTATACAATGTCTCGCGCGTTGGACTCAGCAGATACATCGGTGATGAAGTCGAAGTTGAAGGGGAAGTGTGCCCCGGTCTTCCCTTCCTCGTTGCCGTAGTAAAGCATGGTCATGCTAATGTTCGCGTAGCCTTCAGAGAAGAGGACACTGAGGAAGAGTTATATAAGAGTAAGAATTTAAAAGAAAAACTTTATCAAGGGTTGCCAAAGTTAAACAAGTAGATGAAGCCCCAAAAACAAGCAATCAAATATATTTTAAGATGAAACCAGCAGTCCCACGTGGAGAATAATACGAGTATTTGTTCGTTAACTTATCTTGATTACTTGATTTGTTTGAAACTCAAACTTTGATTAAGTCCAATTAAAGTGACAAAACAGTTCTTAGCAAAAAATACTGCGTTTATTGTAGTATCCTAGAGCAACAATTTGTATAGCAGTTACTCTTGACTTCCTGTTCAATGGGGCAAGCTCTATGAATTCATTGGCAAACAAATTAATGGCTAATTTAAGCCTACCGTGTATCTCCACCATGTTCATCCAGATACTCATCAGCAAAGTCCCTCCACTCGTACACAATGTCGTAGAGCTCGATCAGGTCCTTGGTGTACAACGGGATGGTGTACCCAAGCTGGTGGGACTCGAACTGGCTCATTCCACTGAGTGGGTCGTCCGGATATCTGCCGCCGTGGTCGGCTGGGTTGGCCTCTATCATGTAAGGGAGGGCATCCACTCTGTAATTATGTTAAATTGACTTCATAACCAAGGACTTTTAAATTAAAAATCTTTCAATTAAATTGTATATAAGATACCTGGAAAATGCAGTTTCTGCAATTATATGTCAATGTATTACTTAGTGAACGACGTGTTCATTTTAGAACCAAGTGTTCAGGAGTTACTTTTGACAGACAACCTTTGAATGTAATATTTGTCAATTCGACCTGACGCATCCAACGAAGCTATTATTATTTGGTACAGTTCGTTTAATGGCATCAAAGGGACAGGGATCAAGGGCCTCCTGCTCCTCGAGGGATCAACGGGATACTGACCTGAATCCATCAGCGCCCTGGTCGAGCCAGAAGCGCATGATGTTGATCATCTCATCCTTCACAGGCTGGTGCCTGAAGTTAAAGTCTGCTTGCTCCACCGCAAACTGGTGCAGGTAGAACTGCTGGCGGGCGTCACTCCACTGCCAGGCTGACCCACCGAATTGGCTAACCTGATGTTGAAACTTAGTTTCAGACTTTAGCCGTTTTTTGCAAAATTATTCGGATTTGTTAAAAATCTGATCATGCTAGTTGATGCGGATGATAACTAAAGTCAAGACCAAGAAATGATATGTTGGTAAATTGGAGTTGGCGATCTTGTATGCTTGGCTTCTACAAAGGCACAGGATTTAAATTGGTCAACGTATATACTTCTCAAGCTGATTATTTGTTTAGTGATGGTTCTCCTTATTTTTTGAATTAAAGGCTTCTCCAAAATTGAGACATAATTACACGTACCCAATTGGAAGGTGGCAGGATATTGCTCGCATTATCAGGATCAGGGTAACCATCAGCCCAGACGAACCAGTCCCTGAAATCCGGGTTCCCGGCTTCAGATTCTACGAAGTACTCGGAGTAGGTGCTGGCGTGGTTTGGCACGAAGTCTAGCAGGACTTTTATACCTGAAAACAAAAAAAATAAGATTTTTGATATACCTATGTGGTTTAGTTAAGTTTTTAAGGCAAGATTTTGTGTGTTTTAAACTAAAAGATCAAAAGAATTACGGCAAAAGTAATAATTTAAAACAAGAATATTCGTACATAATAATAAATCGTATGTATACAATATTATTTAGGGCATGTATTAGAACCCCTAGAATTCAAAGTACTTCACCGTCCCAAGAATAGGGTGGAAGCGTAAGCACTCATTGTAACCATAACGTTAAACGATCCTAACCAGAGCTTGGGTCCATCTTGTCGGGGGCCTTCCCACGCTGCGTCTTCTGGTACGCGGTCACCACTCCAGAACCTTTCTGCCCCAACGGCCATCGTTTCTACAAGCAATATGTGTCCCGCCCACTGCCACTTAAGTTGGGCGACTTTTTTAGACATATTACAAACTATAACAAATTAATCTAAACTTGGATACCTAAGCCAAACAACAGTCCAAGTTAATATAACACAATATCATGAATCAGGGGTATCGTATCTCTTACCAACAACCAATAAAGTTAATATCGAACAACTAATGTGCTCCAACAAGAAAATGAGGCCCATCGGCAGCTACGTCCAACTTTCGATAGTTAATAATTCAGACACTGCTTCTACTAACGCATACACATACATGTATATAAATATACATATGTATCGTATCGTAGGTATATCGATAATTTACCATAACATCCCATTTTCTGGGCGGCTATTGATAATATAAATTTATAATGAGATTTAAGGCTTTATAACCTAGTTTAAGGAGATTTAGAATTTGGTTTAAAATGCTATCGATTAAATCGTCTGGTTTGAACTATCTATTATTAGAAAGTATGAAATGTGATTTCTAAATTAGATAGGACGACTTTTTCAACGGGTATAAATTTGGGAATTTAAATATGGGTACGTCCTATCGATGAAAAACGTATTACTATTGTCGGTGTAACTAATTTTCGTATGTGTCACGACGTCTACTTTTTCTTCTATATAATAGCGATTAACACATTCATTTATATTGCCCATTGGTGTCAGTCATAGGTAAAGGAAGGACAGGATGGCAATTTTTTTATTGAACCACTTTGTCTTAATAAATAAATAAATAATTATCTTGAATAAAAAAATTGAAATCCTGTCATATAAGTTAAGCCGTTAAGCATGAATGTTGACGCATATAGAAAAAGAGGACGACCAAATTGTTCTTTACATAATTTCAGACTGTTAACACTGTCAGATGCCTTACTGGTAGCTTATCACGGTCTCGTAATGTCAACCTTAAGATATGGATTGATATTCTGGGGCAATTCAGTAGATACGGTGATTCATTTAAAGCGCAAAAAAGGTGCATAAGAGCTATGTGTGGCTTGAACGTAACGCTCCTCAATATTTTGACATTGCGGTAAATTAAACGGTTTTTAACCTATTATCTTTTAACTTTGTTGTTAAAGAAAACCGTTTAATTTACCGTACCGGTGTACACACCGTACAGTATTTGCTCGTTTAGTCTCGATCGTAAACGTTGCCACATCGCTTTAAACCAATTTTAATTCGTCTTAAGTCAATTATTTAATCGTCAACCGCAATGAAAAAGTAGATAAATGGAAAAAAAAACGATTCGACTCTAGCACTCGTTTTGTCATGAAGCAAAACGAACGAACGTGGCTGGAATAGTGACGTGCTGTTAACAGTAGCTGTTCCCCTGTCATCGATAATTTTGCTGAACACATAAAATATCATTAAAACTTTCGTGAGACATATTGAATTATTGTATTAAGCGATTTATAGCGGCTATTAGAGCGGAAAGTCGACCAAAGAATCAGTGACGAAGTTACCGCGCCGCTGTACTGGTAGCAGTCCCTGATGAAGAGCTCCGTACGAGTTCGAAACATGTCGGGAGTTCCTGACAATTTCACGTGAGTGTAAACCGTTAATACAATATATCCCAATGACATGGAATAAAAGATAATTGTTAGAAGTTTATAAATCAAGATAAGCTTTCTTTTCTTTTATCAAACTACGTTATAAAATTAAGAAGTTACATGCTCCAGTCAGTAATTCAAGCGGCTGACAGAATTGATGAGGATAACGAAAGTAATCAATAGTATTGGCAAAATAGCAGTATTCTGAGGAACAGCGATACTCGATACCTACGGCACATCACTAGCGGCAATCGAACACTTGATCATTTATTTAAGCGCTTGCAGCGTTGCTCCGTAAATACCGCGCTATTTGAGGACCCGATAGTCTCCGTCCCATTCACGAGTTCAAAACTATGTAGCTTAGCTACTCGTGAGTAGGGTTGTCAACCTTAGTGCACAGATTTGTGGTACCTTTGCGATCAAATTGTGGGACTTAGTATTAAAATCAGGTACTCCTTCACACGACCTAACTAGGTAAGGTGTATTGGCCATCGTAGCATATATAGCAGTGGGACATAATTACATACATAGTTTGTATGTATGTCCCTTTGCTGGACTAAGGCCTCTCCCCTGTTTCTCGCTAGTAGCCTCGGTGGAGAGCAAGTTTCTGCCAAGCGTTCTCGAATGCAATCCAAACTATCCTCTGAGTGGATACCGTAAGATGGCTACCGAAGAAGAGGCAGAATGAAAAGGAGATGGCGTCGTAGTATATTTTAATTAATATCATGCATCATCGCTTTGCTCTAAATTACAACTGAACGTTAATTTCAGTACTTATAGTCTAGTCTAGCTTCAAAACAGGACAATCGGCGTCCTGAAGCATACTTTTAGGACTCCAGAAACGGGACGTTTGGCAACCCTACTCGTGAGGGCCGCGTGGCTTCGTTACTCGTAAACAGACGGGTTGTTATGAAGCATAAAATACGACCAAATTTAGAAGTATAGGAGACTTAAAACACTACTGTAAAGTCCCCCCGAGAACTATGTTAATTAGTTACAAATCAGATAACAATCAAATACCTACTAACTATCTTATCTAATACACGGATCCGGAATAATTGTAAAGATAAAGTATTTATGTATCGCAAGTAAACACTTCAATAATAAAAAAAACGTATGAATTTTTTGATGCTTACGTAATATCAGATAGTGATCAGACAGAGAGGAAAACCACGTAACCAGAAAAGCATTAAACATGACTGTGGCGGATATAGAAGTGGAAGACCAAAGAAAATATACATGGATTCTGTGAAAGATGAATAAGAAGAAAGTTAACGACGAGACGACGAGTTACAGGGAAGAATAGAGGAAGGAAACATGCTGCGCCGACCCCAAATAAATGAGACGAGGGCAAAGAAATAATGATGAGGTTATATCAGCTAGTGTAATTATTACTTTTTCCCTAACACTTACCCAAACTGTGCGCCTTATCCAGCAGTTCCCTGAAGTCCTCCATGGTCCCATATTCATGGTGGATCTCGTAGAAGTTGCTGATGTCGTAGCCAAAGTCGATCATGGGTGACTCGAAGATGGGCGACATCCAGATGGCATCCACTCCCGCGTCGGGGAAGTGCTCCAACTCGCTGATGATACCTTAGAAATTGATGATAAATAAATATTAAGGGACAAGGGAAATCTACCTAGTCCCAAACGAAACCATGCTTGTACTATGGATGGGTACTAGACGACGATATGCATAATAATATAAATACATATATTTTTTCTGGGTCATGGGTGTTGACCCAGAAAAAATATTTGAGTTCATCACACAACCTTGCCGGGATTCGAATCCAGGATCGCCGGCTCAGCTAACTTAACCCGTACCTGAGAACCAGAACTCTGTAAGTGCTATGTTAAATACATGAATTTACATTCTTCCGCCACTTATAATGTTATTCGTTTCGGATACGGCATTCAACTTGGCAAACAGATAGATACGGTTAAAAATTTAAATCTACGAGTAAAATGCCAGATTCCTAACAACCTGGTTAATACATACCCTGTAAATCACCAATGCCATCTCCATCGCTGTCCTTGAACGACCTTGGGTATATCTGGTACAACACGCTATGCTCCCACCAGTCCAGAGGTTTCAGCTCTGGCGGTTCAGGTGTAGAATCCCTCGAAGCTAGGACTGCCCAGGTGATACCACCTAGGACAACAGATGGGAGTTCATATATGAACAACAAACATATATGTTTGCCTCATAGATCGAAAAGGTATATGATCAGAAAACTATTCCATTTACGTATCCGACTTCTTTTGTAAAGAAAAAAATTAAGGCCTTGGTCATTCCAACCAGCACGTTCACAAACATAGCATAAGGATGCCGCGGGCAAATCATAAATTCAAATAAATTCTACCAAAATCAAGACAAAACGTAAGCCGTTCAATTAACCGCTATCAAAAACATCAAAACCAATCGAAACTTGATTACGGGTCTGAATTAAAATCGTTACTTTCAAGTGGAGAAGTCTCAGCCAGTCGTTACAATGGAAAAGTTGCAAAATCAGGGTTCAGACAAAGCTGAGTTCAGTTGATTGATGAGGCTCAGGGCTATAAATTAATTCGAATATATTTTAATTTGGAAGAATACGATTCTTGCAAAATCTTCAAGTCTTTTGCGAATGTCAAAGTCAAATTTTTTTTAAAGGTTGGATAAGTTTTGGAAAGATAAATTTGAACGTTTGAGAGAAACTTTAAGTGATGGATAACATAAACGAGTTGTATGTTTTTTAATTTTACCAGCTTCAATACTAATTTTAAGTATAAATGGACTATTACTTACTAGTTCTCTAAAACTTATAACTTTAAAACTAGCGTTAATGTTATTTATCATCTCTGAAGATTTGAAGACCTTACATTTTTATTTACCTGTTATCAATTTGTATCTATATTGGAAATCACAAAGTATTATTTTACATAAATAATAGTTTAGGTTAAGGTTAGTCACAATTTCGTAGATATTGCATTTTAAAATTGAAACAGTCGAGTCAATTTATGCTTTTTAATACAAATCCAATGGGTGATCATTTCCATTTGCTTGATATGGGCACTTATTGTGATAATAAAATGAATTTTACACCTTTAATAACAATGTTTATACCTGCAATCATGCCACATATGGCTATCGTCCCGATCGTAATCGCAAGAATCTTGAGCACCTTCCCCATGTTGAGCAACAACAGTGCGTGACCAAATACTGACCCCTGTGATACCTCCTCGATGTTAATATCATTATAATATCGTCCTTATCGTATAATAAAACCAGATTATCAGAAATGATACAATATAATCGTTAATTACCTAGTTCTACCATGTGGTGTTTTATATTTTATGTGTCACTGATGCGAGAAACTAGTAAAATGTAAAATAATGTCTACCGTACTACCCTAGTGATATAAACTCTAGGTATAGGCGTCACTGAAAAGAGTCCTGAAGTGGGTATTACTTACTTCATAACATTAAGCTGAGTGACGACCTTTTATCATAATTTAATCTTTAAGTATTACACAACAATCAATTGTTATGTTTTTTACTATTATTATATTATCTCCTTTTTATCTTTATGACGATCATAGTATAAATACATGTAAATTTGTTAGCGTAATTTATACTGACATTTTATATTATGAAATAAATAAATCTAAATCTAAATCTATTACGCGTTAATCATGTTTATGTCTATACTACTTATGCTTAATAACCTTATTTCTTTCTTTCTTCTAGATTAATTTAATACTTATTTCCTGTCTTGTTTCCACTCACCATCACCTATTTACTCCCACGCCGTTTTGTTTAAGAAAATCTGGTGAAATATACAATCAGCTCTGCTTTACCAAAAACTTAAGAATAGTCAGACAAATTTAACATTTGAAATAAAAACAGCTTTACTATTTGAACTAAAAGCCCATCAAACCGCTGATACGTTAACTCCTGCCCTTTTCAAGGCTCGAATTACCAAATCGATATTACACACAATAAATAATTCATGGACAAATTCGAACGCACGCTTACGCGGAATTGTTTTTTCCAAGCATTAATCACACGAGGTTAATTAATCAGAGAAGACGTGGGGCGAATAGGGACGGGAATATCAAAAACGAATTAGACCCAAATTAAAAGGCTTAGGATGCTAAATATGGTTTCATTACGTGTGGAAAAAAATCATCGGCATAATATACCTAAAGTAAAACAATTAATAACACCTCGACACGAAATAAATAGATAGGTACACAGAAAAAAAAAATTACAATAGAGGTAGACAACAGACGGTCTTATAAAAATATTGTCCCATAAAAAAATAAGTGTTCATTGTTGTATTTCGGATGCTGTATTGTATAATTAAGATAAGACTATAATTTAGCCGCTGCGTAAAGTAGTGGTATGAACAAATGAATTTAATACATGAGAAGAACGACGGAATGAGAATTCGATCGATTCTTATACTACAAAACTAGAATTGTCAAAATCCAACAGCAAAAGTACGTAATAAAAAATCAAACTAAAATAACACATACGTTACACCTACACAGTATACAGTTACAATAACACATAAGTTCCAATATCAACTAAAGTAATTGAACCACACATAATTGTCACTAATGTTCATGAGATAATCCACAGAGAATCCAGTGACTATTAATAAACAAGATAATATAAAATTAACATGAGCAGAAATCCAGAGGCTAATCATATAATTTTTCCATTTCTCCATAAACGACCAATAAGTCGAATCAAACAGCCCTCATCAACATTTCAGTCGCGCGCCGCGAAGGAATTAAGCTCGTACACGTTCACTTAATCGAAATATTGAACATCGTTGCTCGATACAGCGTACGTGGGGTGAATAGGGACCGGGGTGAATGGGACCGGGGGTGAGACCGCCTGGATCCCATTGGGTTCGTAGGGCTCATCTATATGCAGTTTTGGTCGCTGATTATTGGTTAGGCGCTATGTTGTTTGTTTACGTTTGTATGTTTGTACGTTTACGCTTGTACTAAAAATGTTCCGATTCTCTCTCGATCCAGTGCTCTCATTGACTTGCAGTGACTCTTACATAATCTTTATTGATGTAAGTAATTTTATGACATTATATTGATGCAAAGAGAGCAAAGACATGTAACCAGAAAAGCGTTAAGCATGAATGTGGACGGATATAGAAGAAGAGGAAGAGCAAAGAAAAGATGGATGGATTGTGTGAAAGATGATATGAATAAGAAGGAAGTAAACGACGGGATGATGAGTAAAAGGGAAGAATGGAGGAGGAAAACATACTGCGCCGACCCCAAATAAATGGGATAAGAGAAAGGGAATGACGACGTATTATTGTATTGATACTTGTTAGAAAATGCTTAGGCACCTCAGGATATAAACAACTAGTAGCAGAGGTCATCCAAAACCTTCCAAAACAGACATAACCTTAGCACGAACGAAACCAATTTAAAAGGGCCGTTAACTTGTAATTAGACCAAAAATATGCTTTTGTATTTTTTGCTTTTGAAACTACGGGTACATTCCTTTTCTTCAAAAAATATCGTCTTCAAGTTCTTGTAATAATTGAGAAAACATCTCTTATATTCAATACATCTTTGGAATCCTTAAAAGCGTATATTTTCTTTATCATATCACGATATCCCGAACTAACACGCGCTTTGTTAAACCCTAAAGTGTGGGGTAAGGGCGTCTTATGATGTATTCATGTGTAGATTATGTTTGTCGCGGGACAGAGCCCCGAGGGCCGGGGCCCCCGGCACGTGGAACCCTCTGTGTGATGGGGATCTTTTATGGAATATTCCAACAATTATAAACCGTTTTAGGGGATTTTATTGAGTTAAGTTCCAATGCATAACGTTATCGAATCGATGAGTTGATATAACGATATTTGGGTGAGTTGGAGTGCATTATTATAATGTGGAATACACCAGTTATTAACCGGTAACGTCTTAAGTATATTTTTAGACTTCTCCCTGTATTTGATCATAGAGAAAAATGTCTAACACTGTCATTTTTGAACGGATAAGGAGTCTTACCAGAGTTTTATTTTCGTTTTTACTCATCTGGAGATATTAATTTCCTATAAGTGTTTCGCAATTAGGTCGCCACTATTATACCTATACTTGAATTCAACGTAATATTGTTTCTACTGAAGTGCAAGGAAGTTATAAAACAGTTAACAGCTTGTTAAAGTCATTTATCATCACAATTATCAGATAATTACGGCTGATGTACGTTCTCTTGGCCGATTGCATGTTCGATACTGAAGTAAAACTAGCATTATCTACCTCGAAATGCAAATTATGAAATATCGCTTCTGATGGTGATGAGATACAGAAACGTGCATGTTTGTTAACACGTTCACGGTTACTGGACTACACATATACACAGACAAAACTCATACACGACAGATAGCCAAAGACGGCACAGTCAAGGCATTTATATAAAAATCTAATAAAAAATATATATAAACCACTGTATCTATGCTCTTCTGATGCTATGTGCATTTGACAACTGGTGACAAGATGGGTTTTATTCCTGCCTCGCACGACTGCATTGTGGAATTAATTATTGTCGCTTGCAGTATTTCCGGACCGATACGACCTTCAAACCTTCAATAAAAGAGCGTACTCCTACCTGAAAGGCCGGCAACGCACTTGTGACTCCTTTGGTGTTGCAGGTGTCTATAGGCGACGATAATCGCTTTCCATCAGGTGATCAGTTTTCTCGTTTGTCGCCTATAACATAAAAAAAAAACTACACTTTTGTCACCTTTTATCACAAGCGAGGACTCAGTTTAACGGTTTGCATATTTGACTATAGGCAATCTAGGTCATTAAATACTGTCTTAAAATCATGCCGTTCAGCATAATGTAAACAGTTATACCTATCTGTCCGCGGGCCGTATTCAAATAGATAATGCCGATAAAACATAATAAGCACTGATAAAACTCCAATTATTTTTATTGAAATGTAATTGGTTTTGTTGTTTGGTTGGTGGTTGAGCGCAAGTCATGAGCTGTAGCGATCTCTTGAAACGATGAGCGATTTTTGGCAAGAGTTACATGTGAATCAATTCAAATAAAATAATTAAAATGGATTAAGTATATCGCGTTTATTCCTTATTTGAGCCTTCCTGAAGTTTTATCAACTTAACGGTTACCATTGTCAAGGTTTTCTGAGAAAAACATATTTTTTCTCTGTCGAAGTCATAACAATTTAGACCGATTATAAATAAATAAATATCGGACAACCTCACACAAATCGACCTAGTCCCAAATTAAGCTCAAGAAGGCTTGTGTTATGGGTACTAGACGACGATACGTATGTATTGATCGCGATAAGATCATATAATGATATGATTATATCGCGTATATTAATTTATTACGCGATATATTCCGTCTAAATTGTTTTATTTAAATGTGTGACAGTCGCAGAAGCCAAAGAAGATATTGTTATAAATAATTTAACAACATAATTATTTTGTATTTTTTGCCCTCGCTTGCTGCCTCTTATATTTTGTGCCCCAAATCACGTCGTTATTTTAATGGAAGCATAAACGTTTTTGACTACGGTTGATTTATATTCGATGAGTTATCATTACAAGATTGAACAGGTATTTTCTGGAATAGGTGTATATATCACATATTTATATTACCAATCTTGACGACCCGGTTGGCTCGGTTTGTAGTGCAGCTGTTTACTAAGTCAGCGGCCCCGGGTTCGAATCCCGGCCAGGGCAAATATTTGTGAAATGAACTCGAATATTTGTTCCTGGGTCATGGATGTTATCTATGTATATGTATTTATATATCTCGTCGTCTAGTAGGTACCCATAGTACAAGCTTTGCTTAGTTTGGGGTTTAGGACTAGGTCAATCTAGGTCGATTTGTGTAAGATTGTCCCTTAATATTTATAATGTTTATTTATTTATTTATTGAATCTTAAGGGTGCCTGTCCATAGAAATAGAGCGGAAAAACTGAACCATACAGGCTGCGTATTTGTGAAAACCGAAAAAGAAGTGCATTAATTTTATCCTCCTGACACAGGTATACCTACTAGGAGGGTTCAAAAACTTGTAACTAAAATAAAACAATTTAAACGGATTATATCGCGTATATTAATTATTTGAGCCTCCCTGACGTTTCAGTGCCTTTACAGATACCGTTGTCATAATCCGTTTAAATTGTTTTATTTAAATGTGAGACAGTCGCGGAAACCGAAGAAAATACTTGTAACTAAAATTATTATTATATTATTATTTGTTTCTCGTCTCACAGTCTCGGGCTCATACTCCCCGGTCTTTTGAAAGGCTTGCGTGGGGATATGGATCCAACACGTAGAGGCCCCTTGGAGAAATTATTATTATTATTATTAAAATCTGTGGAATCTGATTGGTCCGCGTTGGCTTAAGCTTCGCATACGCTTCCCAAAGATCCGGAAACCACTGTCCCGCGAATGCGTGCAATAAACAAGTATAGTTTCATACAACATATAGTTATAATACATATGAATGCTTCAAAACCCCTTCACTTAATTCCAGTCCTATAGAAATTCAAAAATCGATCCCCAGTCAGTCGGAAACCCGATTATTGGACAAAGCTATATGTTGGGACTGTCGCAATGTAAATTTAAATTGGGGTCAAAGGGGACGCCCAGGTGTGATCGATAGCCCGCGTTATTTCTGCACCTCGTAAACTATTGGCCTAGTTGGGAACTTCTTACTTCAATTACCGAGCTACGGGGTAAGTGCGAGTCGGGGTAAGTGCGAGTTTGAGTTGTGGTTTAGAGGGTGTAAATACCGGTGAAATACAAGCTACTGAAATGTGAAATAGACTGGAAACCAAGTTAGTTCGCGAGGAAAATACATAATGATCTTCTTGCTTTGACGTAGTTGGGTACAATGTTCTATAATCGGTAAAGTAAGGGAAACTAAAACACGTACGTTTTTTACCCTTATTTTTACGGCGATAAGATCGAAAAGGTACCCGTTTCAATTTCCTCGCCAGTAAATGAGTAGATGGACATCACAGATGACTATAGAATACGGAAGTAAAAACTCAAAACCCACTTTATTCTTCACGCGGACGAAGGCACCCCCTAGTAATGTTGTAAAACTGCGTTTGGTCAGCAAGTAAATATGCAACAATTCGTTTTCTGCACGCCAGTAACTGTATTTTGACCTTAGAATAAATACGCCTAGAACGAGTTTTCTTACAACAGTTTTGCGAAAGATGAAGACAACTTTGGGTTTATGTGTGCGTGTCTACGAACCAATCATAGAGACGTTTTGCTTGTGACATTGACGTTGTGACGCCGCTCAGAAGATACTCAGCCCGTGGCTAACCAAGACTGGCTTCACTTTTTTCATTGAAGTGAAATGACATGAAAAGAAAAAACGAAACGAAACGAAATGAAAGAAACGTAATGAAACGAAATGAAACGAAATGAAACGAAATGACACGAAATTAAATTTATTCCGAAATTCAGAGATTTCATAATAGTTACAATTATATAAAAGTAAAACACAGAATACAATTTATACAATTTACAAATAATCAAGTTAGTATCTAAGCGTATTTACTCTGAGATTTTAACCTTAAGGGGTAGATCATTATAGCCATATACTCGTGTATGTAATTACTATAGCGGGCGTTTTTCTGGTTGACCGCGCACGAATTGCCGTGTCTTCCAGCCCACTGGCCTGATTATCATAACAACGGATATCCCGGTGTGGCTACAACACATATCAATACCACAGGACAGAGATCATAACGGATATGCCGCTAGTTCAGCGGTTAGTGACATCGGTGAGAAACGGCTATGCGAGTGAGCAAGATAGCGTGCTTGGATCTTCTGCTCCCACCTATTGCCGCCGCTGGCCGCTGCCGCTTGCCATCGAAGTCATGGCTGGGGCATGATAACGAGAGCTGTGTCGATGCTAAACTTTCATCGCACAAGTTTAGCATGAGTTTTTGTAGCTGCTCTATTGAAGACATCTCTAGCAACTCCAGATGATGCCTCGTAGAGAAAGAGAACAAAACATGACAGAAATTTCTTCGGAAAATGAAAAGACTCCTTAATTACCATGTATGAACCATTGATACAAAAATGTGTGTACCACTTTAAAAATAATGAGACAATACATCTTTCATAAATTCAACCTGTATTCAGTTAAGTTTGTCATACAGTTTAATATTTTTGTTAGATCAATATTCAGCGGATGTTTTAAAAGAAGATGTGAAAATACATCCTTAACCCTAAAGCAAACCAATTGACGTAAACCTAGTTCATTTCCTTTAATGGCAACGACTCGATTCCGCACGAAGCAAGGTCTCTACGTGTCTCAACAAGATGGTGAATGTTTGCATCACCCTGAATCGTGAGACATATATATTTGTCTGTTTGTATTAAAAAAACAAGTTTTTGACCGGACTTAACACTGTCTGTAAGTTGATAGAACAGTCTTTGTTGCACACCTCAACACGAAATAAATACAAACATAGAAAAAAACTTAAAGTTTAAATTACAATGGTGATGGAGAATAGGCGGTCTTATCGGTAAAGAGCGTTCTCTTCCAGACATCCATTGGGTGGCGGATATTACATTTAACTAGGAGAGGTGTCCGCGAATATCGGCCACGGCTAAGAAATAGTTATATTATAAGCCTTTTTTTGCTTTTCCATAGACATGCCTTTCACATGGGGTTTCACAATGGGAGATTACTGTTAAGAAAAAACGTGGAAGAAAACTCAACAGACAGTAATTTTTCAGTAATTATACTCGACTATTAATTTTACTTATAGAAATAAAAAAGTCAGATCCAAATAGTAAAAGAAAATCATAAAAAATCTGCTTTAAGGAACCTTCCAATCTTCCTAATCATAATTAATTAAATTTAACAATACCTTATCAAATATCAAAAGCCAAGTAAAATAAATTCTTCAAACACGGTCCAATATCGAAGAAATGTCAAGAAAAAACAAAAAGGCCTTGTTTTCGGCTACGAGGCTACGTCGTAGGGCGTAGAGGGTCTACGCTACGCTACGCGGGGCGCGGGGTGAATGACCTGCCGCTATAATGGCGCCGGTCGATAGCCACCCCTCGCCCCGCCCGAGGACACGTCTTTGAAAGAGCGGACGTCAATTAGCTTCGTTAGACGTGGGTTAATCATTTTAAAAAGCTTCGTTAAACGTGGGTTGATCATTTTAAAATTCTTACCAATCGACATTTTGACATCTATGCCAAAATGTTGCTAAAATATCTGAAAAATTAAGAAAAATTTAATACTGTTTTGCAATTCAGTGGTAAGTATTTTAACTTTATGAAATTATTGAGACACGTCGCTTCTTTTTTTAAACCTAAAGAGAATGAAGAACTTTGTCTTTGAATCATGAAATCAAATCTGTATCGAGTTCGTTAATTTCAGCATCGCATTCAGATTGCAGAACGCAACGACAATCAAACGCTGTCACTGTCAATAATTGCAGTTCAATTCAGGTTACTTGTATAAATAAAACAGCACAGCATTCTTTATTATTATTAAGATTAATTATTATTATTAACATATATACGAAAAATAGACATACACATGGACAAAAGAAACAAGAGAAACCATAAATTAAACACATTTATAAATATTGTTGTACCATATTTTAGTAGGTATTTTATCAACCACACGTCCACACAACAACTACATGTTGACAAAAATAACACTTAAAAAATCCAGAAGAGGGTTGCAATCTTTCCATGCGGCAGTATTAGTGCCTTTCCAGAATAATCTGAAAAAAAAAATGAAAAAATCTGAATTCCTTAATATTAGGTCCTAAATTGTCACCCTAATATGCGGTGATAGTTAATCCTCAGTTAATAATTGACAGTTAATGCCGGTGACTTGCTCCGAAGTCTCGACGAAATGAGATATGGACACAATAAAACATAATATTATCTTTGTACATGGTATTAGTTTGTCTATCTTCCTCTCGTACTCACTCAATTGCGCAAAAGTTACCTAGAAGAGATCTCTTATAGAGATGAGTTCGCCTTGGGACCTATCTTATTTGTAATTGATGTATTTTTAACTGTGTTTGTGTACAAAAAAGTGTTTACTTACTTTCTTATAATAATAAAAACGGTTTGTTAAAGTCCCCCCTTACTCGCTATTCCTAAAGACCGCCACAGCCTTACCGGCTTAGGATGAGAGCTGGCAGACGTATCAGATCAGCGGGTAAACGCTTTTTGTATCGTTGGCCGCCTGTCTACCGCTAATCAGACACTTGTGTCAAAATAAAGGAATTGTCACGGGTTTCTGACAGATTTTTTTGTGTACTCGATGCTTGAGACTGGCACTGAAGTACTACTTTGTCTCAAACCCGAATGATGCTGGAATATTTCATGAACACCAATTTTAAGTTCATGTCGTATTCATGTGCCGATGTACCTAGGTGACGATCTGATCAAGATCACGGGTGGTCGTTGAATGAAGGCGGCGCTCGGCGACGAGCGGGGACGCTACGGAGAGATCATCTAGATATGTCAAATTTATAAAGCTCCTTCCGCTTAATATGAAGATGATTTTCCTAATTTTCTTTAGCCAGTTATTAATTTTTTTTTTGGACATCTGAACATACCGAATTTTATTAGAATTGGTCCAGCCGTTTAGGCGTGAAGAAATAACAAACATAGAAAACACACTCACACAGTTTTGCCTTTATAATATTGACCCCAACGAAAACTTATAAATTTTTTTTGGACATCTTATCGTTACTTTTTTGCATATCTAGTAATATACTTTGAAAAATAGTAGAAAATAAATTTAGTTAGCCACTGGCTTTGTAGGACATTGTTTTAGCCGTAAGAAAAATGTTCCTAATAAATACATAATATAATAAAGAATAAAAATCATTAAATTTTTCAATTTTCGCTTCATTTGTAAACATTTAGTTTACGTTAGCTGACGTTACTGCTTTAATAAAAATAAAAATAATAAAGCTTGAAAGTGAGGCCAGTGTTGGTTAGCCACGGGCTAAGTTCCGTCCGTGTGCGCCTCTGTCACAACGTCAATGTCACAAGCAACACGTCTTTATGATTGGTTCGTCACATGCACTCATAAAACCAAAAACTTCATCTTTCTAAAATCTATTGTATGAAGACTCGTTCTAGGCGTACTTATTCAAATGTAACATATAAATTACATGTGTAGCATCTATCCTTTTCTATAATATACACAAGAACTGGCATGTGACAGGAATAGTTGCAGGAGTTCAATTTACAATGCGTTCAAGGAAATTGAAACGTCTCTTAGAAGATTAAAGTTAGTATTTGCGTGGATTTCATAACGTTTAAATCACGTTTAAATGGGCTATACGTTTCTGAGCACGGAAATCTATGCAATTCGTATGCGAGCGTTATTATAATCGCGAAAGGCGTTGGTTTACTTACATATTTTAAGATCAGAGCCTAGCTCTATAGGATGTTTAATGTGAGTTTTAATTCCGTGGTATTGTAAACGGATTGAATTATGGGCATGTAAAATAAAAATATCTTTTATAACAACAAATGCAACTTACGCAGCTTACTTACTTCTTTGGCACTAATTCGTAAATAAATAGATAAATATAAGACAACCTCACACAAATCGAACTAGTCCCAAAGCTCAAGAAGGCTTATGTTATGGGTACTAGACGACGATATACATACTTACGAGTATATAGATAAATATATACTTAAATACAAAGAGCATCCATGACCCCAGGCACAAATATTGGAGTTCATCACACAAATATTTGCCCTGGCCGGGATTCGAACCCGGGACTGCCGGCTCAGTAGGCAGGTGCTTACAAACTGAGCCAACCGCGTCGTGAAATTCATGATATCAATTAATTATTTATTTACTGTAGTGCGCAAAATATAATAGTAAATGTACAAATGGCGGACTTATGCTTCAATGCATTCTCTACCTCAGCTCCATACCCTCAGAACCATTAGGACTACACAGAAACATTTGCATGCTGCAGGGTCTTTTATAATAATTTGTTACATGAAAAAGTAATTAACACATAAGCTATACACCTTATATATATGAAATGAAATTAAATGAAATGAAATAATTTATTCAGTAAGTAGGCCACAGGGGCACTTTTACAAGTCAGATTGTGAATCTACCGGCATTTCGCAAGAGGAGACCGCTGTTGAGAAGAAAGCCGAAAGAAACTCAACAGTAAGTCATTTTTTCGTAAATAATACTTAAAACAATTACATGATACATTTGTGTTATAACTAATTACACTGGTACACGTAAAGGAGATGTATAGATACTCCAAATCAATGTTAAGTAGGAACATTAAAATAAAAATTTTATAAATTTAAAATATTAAATATACCCAGAGATGTATAAAGTCTCTGGGTGTCAACGTGAATAATTTAGAAAATAATTACTAAGCCTAAATTGCTTAGAGATGTATATGGTCTCTAGGCGTCATAACATGCAATAAAATATTTTAAAATTATTTAATTTCCTCAGAGATGTATAAAGTCTCTGAGTGTTATACTACACTAAGCTGTTTCTTGGAGATGTATACAGTCTCTAAGAGTTCAAAAAGTTAAAATCAACATTGCATAACTTCAATCGAGTACAGGATGAAGTTTCTCACGTTTGCTTAATTTAACACTAGTATGCGGTTGCTATGATTCATAAACAAACACAAATGACATGCAATATACTTATTGTAAATGAGCATTCACTCCGGTATGACAGGAAATATACAGCTTATTAAAGTCGGTTACCCTGAAGATTTTGTTAATGTATTTGATATCGTCTGACATAGTTGTTTATATATTTATTTATAACCGACTACAAAAAAGGAGTCGTGTTCTCAATTCGTAACTGATTTTTTTGTATGTTCCCCGATCAAGTGTGTTTGCTCTCATCGCTCCTAAACGGCTGAAGGGATTTAAACTATTTTTGAAACACAAGTAGCTGGGTATCCACATATTTCTATAGAATTGCCTTAGGTAAATAAAAAAGAAAGCTATGACTTTTTCCTCCTTTTTCCAGTATTGATACGACATTCTAGTTTGCAACATCTATTTTATGCTCAGCACATGTTCCATTGCTCCGTCGACGCCGCCAGGTATTCCGTGGCAATATAAAGGGGAGTACATACAAATAGTAGACCATGAGCCGCAGAAATATAATGCGATGCGACACATAGGCACTCTGTGAGCTAGTTTGTATATGTAGGCTGAAATTATTTTTTTACTTTTGAGCCCTGCTTTGAGAAAAAAAAACTTACGGTAAAGAAACCGAACGAACTTCAAGTTCTAAAACTACAAGGCTAACAATAAAACGCCCAGCTCTCATAAGCGCCTTTCGAAATTAATATTACACTATATGTAGTAGGAAGTCCTAAGGACCCGGGCTAATTAGGTGGCTCGAGCAGATCCCGCCCGGCAATAAGCCCGGCGTAATTGCGCCCCAGTGGAGCGAGGTCGTTTTACTTTTTTAAGAGTTATGATTCCGGGCTGTATTAATTTGAGGCGATGTGGCATCAATTTTGCTAAGTGAGGTTATGTTATTTAGTAGATGGAGTGTTAAATAGGGCTGGGATGAAAGTGTAATGCTTGATGGTATAATGGCTTGATGCCTATTTGGCTTTAGGTCTCCACAAAAGTGGATTTTTGCAATGTCAGGGGACTTCACTCTAACTTAAATTCAGTCCATCAGCATCTAGAGGCTGCTCAGCCGACCCTACTATTTCTCACGGAAACACAGATATCTTGCCCTGCCGAGGATTCGAGCATCTGCAGTTGACGACCGATAAAGTTCTTGAGCAGTATCCCACCGCGGAGTTGGTGATTTTAGGAGACTTTAATGCTCACCACATTGACTGGCTCAAGTCTCAGTCCACTGATTTCGCGGGTAGGTCTGCTTTTGAGTTTGCCCTGGCCTATGAACTCTCACAACTGGTTGATTCTCCAACGAGAATACCAGATATTGAGAATCATACAAGCTCTTTACTGGACCTCCTGTTGACCACACACCCGGACGGATATTCTATCTCAGTGAACGCACCACTCGGTTCATCCGACCACTGTCTCGTCCGGACTGATGTGCCATGCGCGCGGCCTGAAACTCCTCGGCCGATCAGTCAGCGCCGTATGTGGCAGTACAAGTCAGCAGATTGGGATGGATTGCGTGAATTCTACGCATCGTACCCGTGGAGGCAGCTTTGTTTTACATCAGAAGATCCTGACACCTGCGCAGCCGCCGTCGCCGAGACGATTCTGGTGGGTATGGAATATTTCATTCCTAACTCACTAGTGGCTGCAGGCGCAAAAAAGCAGCCGTGGTTTAATCGGCCTTGCAAGGAAGCCAGACTTCTAAGGCAAGCCGCGTACGAGGCTTGGACCACGGCCCGTAATAATAAGGACCCAAACATCTCTGATGCTAAACGCAAACTAAATGCTGCCTCGAGGAACAGTAAACGAGTAATTGCCAGAGCTAAATTTGAATTCGTCGGCAGAATTGGTGAGCGACTCGTAGGCTATCCGTCTGGAAGTCGTGCCTTTTGGTCGCTGGCCAAAGCTGCCGAAGGAAACTTTTGTCGGTCGTCCCTACCACCTCTGCGAAATGCTAATAGCAATCTAGCCCATAGCGCTAAAGAGAAAGCCGATTTACTTGGTAATATCTTTGCCTCGAACTCGACTTTGGATGATGACGGGAGCACCGTGCCACCTATCATCCCATGTTGCGGTTACTCCATGCCGGAAATTACCTTTTCTCAAAGGGATGTCCGAAGGGAGTTGCTTAGTCTAGACATCCATAAGTCGAGTGGGCCGGACGGCATACCAGCAGTGGTGCTCAAGCAGTGTGCTCCCGAGCTGTGCCCTGTGTTAACGCGCCTCTTCGCGCTTTCTTACCGGAAAACGCAAGTTCCGTCTTCGTGGAAGACTGCCCACGTGCATCCTGTGCCCAAAAAAGGGGACAGATCAGACCCATCGAACTATAGGCCTATAGCTATTACCTCCCTTCTTTCAAAGGTGATGGAGCGTGTAATCAACACGAAGCTCCTAAGATATCTGGAAGAGCACGATCTGATCAGCGACCATCAATACGGCTTTCGCCACGGTCGCTGCACTGGTGATCTTCTAGTATATCTTACACACCGATGGGCATCAGCTATTGAGAGTCAAGGTGAGGCCTTGGCAGTTAGCCTAGATATAGCCAAGGCATTCGATCGGGTCTGGCATCGTGGTCTTCTGTCGAAGCTGCCATCTTACGGACTACCCGAGGGCTTGTGCAAATGGATCGCCAGCTTTTTAACCAACAGAAGCATAAAAGCCGTAGTTGACGGCAGCTGCTCTAAACACATGGTTATAAATGCTGGCGTCCCACAAGGCTCAGTGCTATCTCCAACGCTGTTTCTGATTCATATCAATGATATGTTATCCGTTGGTGACATTCATTGCTATGCGGACGACAGCACTGGGGATGCATTCTACACAGGCCGTGCTAACATCCCTCGTTCCGTTGTGGAAGAAAGCCGCGAGCAACTTGTGTCTAAAATTGAGAGTACTCTATCTAGAGTCTCCGATTGGGGGCGGGATAACTTGGTCCGGTTTAACCCCTCTAAGACACAAGTTTGCGCGTTCACCGCTAAGAAAACTCCGTTTACTGTGGCCCCGCAATTCCAGAACACATCCCTCAACATCTCAAAGAGTATTGGGATCCTTGGGGTTGACATCACCAGTGACGTTCAGTTCCGAAGTCATTTAGAGGATAAGGCAAAGCTGGCATCTAAAAAGCTTGGTGTACTGCACAGAGCGAAGCGGTACTTCACTCCTGGTCAAAGGCTACTGCTGTACAAAGCGCAAGTCCGACCCCACATGGAGTACTGTAGTCACCTCTGGGCAGGAGCCCCCGCATACCAGCTTAGCCCTTTTGACTCGGTACAAAGACGTGCTGTGCGAATTGTTGACAATCCTAAACTCACAGACGGAATCGAGCCTTTAAGTCTGAGGAGAGACTTTGCCTCCTTGTGTGTGTTCTACCGTCTGTATAATGGGATGTGTTCTGAGGAATTGTTTGACATGATGCCCACGGCTACCTTCTACCACCGCACTGCTCGCCATCGGCAGGGTGTTCATCCTCACATGCTAGAGCCTAAATGGTCGAGAACTGTCCGGTTCCAGAGGAACTTCCTACCGCGAACGCTTCGCATGTGGAATGAGCTCCCTGCCGAGGTTTTCCCCGGGGGCTACAGTATGCAGTTCTTCAAGAGGGGAGTAAATAGGTTCTTAAAGGGTCGGCAACGCGCGCGTGATGCTCCTGGCGTTGCAAGCGTTCATAGGCGGCGGTAACTGCTTAACATCAGGCGGGCCGCATGCTTGTTTGCCACCGTCGTAGTATAAAAAAAAAAAAAAAAAAAAAAAAAAAAAAGGTGGTTGGTGATATTTGGGTAAGGACCAAAAAGTCGGACGTAATTTAGGCGTGGTTAGCCTTAGAAAAAAAGCGATCGGAAAAAGTTCCGCTGTGCGACAAAAATTAACGACATAATAGTGAACCTCCAAACAATACCTTAAGGTACATTATTCAATGGTTAATTTGTCGTCGCACAAGGGAAAAATTGATACAAATTTTAATTAAATGAGTTAAGGTAGTAAACTTTTTGTTCACGCATTTATATTATACCATACAAACTTGTTACGCCCCGCAGTTTAACCTGATTTCGGGTTTAAAAGTAGCCTATGTGTCTATCTAGGGTATTGGCTACCTCTATACCGATTTTTATCAGAATTGGTCCAGCCGTTTAGGCGTGAAAAAATAACAAACATAGAAAACACACTCACACATTTTTGCCTTTATAATATTGACCCCGACGAAAAAAGAGGGGTGTTATAAATTTAATACGTGTATTTGTGTAGGTTTGTGTCTGCATGTAGGATCGTAGCTCCCAAACGTATGGACCAATATGAGTGCATATTTTTTTAATCGAAAGACTTGTCCGTTGAGTTGGTTTTCATCTGTTTGGTGGAAATAGGACCAGTATTTTCCAAGATATTCAGCTTTAACTGGAACAAGTGACAAGATCTCAGCCAATATTGAAGCTAAGAATTTCGAATTGTGTAGCTATATTCAGTTTAGTAGCATTTTCTATATCACTCATTGAATGGGGGTCTCATGATGACCAGCTACTTGCATCGGGGATGTTTTAAATTTTAAATTGAAGTCAGTTATTAGTGTGTATATATTTATGTATGTATATGTGTGTGTGTTTGTCTAATTCCCGCCTCTTGGTCTTAAGATGTAATTGGTTCTTGCTGGGATCTGGGAATAACAGCGTACCACGTCGTCAAAGTAAATAATTATATACTGTATAGCTGTAATCAAAAAACCATACTGGGGAGACAAGAAACGATGTGTAGAATAATTCTTGTCAATTTAGGCCTGGATTAGTAACAACAATTTTCATTTTGCTCTCTCGCTGCACCGATTGCAATCTTATTATAAATTGCAACCCACAGCTGTGTCGGACGTGGATACTGATCTCGGCGCTGGATCTCGATCTATACGCCGCAATATGACAGCTTAGATGATTATTATGTCACTTCGTATGAAGGGTAGAATTTATAAGAAGTAATTTACTAAACGTCAACTTGAAGAAGTGTCCGCGTATAGTACGAAAGATGCTTTAAATTGGTGGCGCTACTGTGGCAGAAGTGGCGTTTGTTTATACATATGTACATTTTTAATAACTGATCTGAATCTGAAGTGAGGGTAACCCAAAATTCCCTACCTAATAAATAGCAATTACCAAGAAAATAATAAAAATAACACATAGTTCACGCTGTCTAAAAACTTGTTTTTTTTAGGGTTCAGTACCTCGAAAGGAAAAAACTGAACTCTTATAAGATCATTTTGTGGGCTGTCCGTCCAGTCTGTCAAGACTCTTTATCTCAGGAACGCGTGGGCCGTGGAGGTATCGAGTTGTAATCATCTACTCAAGTCTACAGTCCTCTGAAACAACATAAAAAAGATGCGGTGGATATATTCATGCGGTAAAAAACGTATTTTTCGACACTCGAGGGAATCGAAATTTATAAGATATTTTCCGTTGACCTAGAACTATGAAATTTGGCAAGCAATACCGTCTTACACTACAAGTATAGGAAAAAATCAAAAAACTAGACATTTCTGATTAAATCATAAAAAATATAGCCCTTTTAAAAAATTGGAGAGCCCTGTTGCATTAAATTTGCACAGTGCAAAGAAACTTCACCCGGCCAGTTAAGATGGGATAGGTGTTTGTACGGAACCCTCGGTGCGCGTGTCAGACCCGCACTTGGCCCTTTTTTCATACCATGTTGCTACTCACTACGTCATTGGAACTATTATTTGACTTATATAAGATACTGCTCCTTGTATTCACCCTCCACACTTCGTAGTAGGGTATTTCAACCAGAGACTGTGCGTTAGTAGGATGCAGTTTTAGTTAAGCATTTTCTCTCTTGTATCTTGTATACATTTCACGTTAATAATACTCTCTTAGTTAGAATTTACGTGAATGCATGCTACATTTCGTTGTGGAGTGAGCTCCGCAAATTGTGTGCACAATTGTACATTACATACCTAGGGCGGTTCATTCATGAATGTCCCAGATCACTGTTGTTTGTGTCATAATAAATATGCGAACTAGGTATTTACGAATTACTACCCGTGATTTGCTTAAAGTTTCATTTTCTCTCAGAAAATCCCACTTATGGCCGGGTATTGGTGACTAACGGAACAATGAAATAAGTATATAGCAGGGAAGTTACTTTTCTTATTCGCTTACTGCACATGTTGTTCAGTTTGTTTTTCTATTTATTACTAAATGAAGACACGTGATACGTATTTGATATGTGTGCCTACTGAGCGGGCGGTTCTGGGTTTGAATCCCGGCCGGGACAAATATTTGTGTGATGAACTCGAACGTATTGTGCGTGGGTCATGGATGTTGTCTATAGAAGTATATCGTCGTTTAGTACCTATAGTACAAGCTTTGCTTAGTTTGGGACTAGGTCGATTTGTGTAAGATTGTCCCATAATATTTATTTATACAAGGAACAAAAGTACACATTAGAGCCAATGAGCGTTATTTTTTTATAGAACACAAAGAACAATAAATGGCATTAAATTGGGCCTTCATTTCAAAAACGCTTCAAAACAACCTATGATTTGTATGGTCAGCACTAAAAGTAGCTGTCATTATTACTACTAGCTTATGTCAAAATGCATACTAAACTTGTCTTTTGACTGTACATAGCTTGGCTAGCCAGATTTTCAAGCTGGTATGCGAGTGAAGATAAGAAGGGCGTCTTTTGATGATGTGCTCGCTAAATAGCACGAGTGTCTCCCGAGACTGCGGCACTCGTAGTTAATACAGTAACTGGTGTAGTAAAACTTCTTCATTTTAAGAGTCAAACTCTTGTCTAATGTAGTTTTCTCTATCTAACTCTGTCTATAGCCACTTCCTTGATTTCCCTATACGACATGACGTCTATCTTCTCTTATTTGTTTAATGTAACTTATTCTTGGCCTTCCTCTTCCTTGCTTCCCCTCAACCTTTATTTCTTTGATGTTATTTATAAAATCATCATGTCATAAGGTGGCCTAACATTTTCCCTCTCTTAAACTCTATAATTTTCAGCAAATTCTTTGTTTTCTTCCACTATTATGATTACAGAAATATATGAGGATGCGCCATATTGCGGAATTTCACTGGAACTAATTTCTTACACTGGCAATGTCAACAATGTCAATATCATTCGTGGTGATTTCTTTAAAACACAAATATTTAAAATTATCCAAAGAAAATGTCTGGAACCATTCACAGTCGTGAACGTAAGATTATAAATAAAGTATACATGTGTTTACTACACGAAAAACAGTCAGGAAAATAGTGCATTCGATATGATGATATCGATGATATTACGACGTTAACATATTGGAACTGACAGGTATTTAAACTAATGTCATAATAGTGAGTTGCGATTGGTTGCAAAATTGTTGCCATATAGGTAAGTCTTATAAATAGCGCCCTCTTGACAATACTCATATATTTCTGGTCAGGCTTTACTTCTTCGTTTGTAATTTTTTCCATCCGACTGAGGTTCGTAATTGTATAAATTTTATGTCGTTCTTATTTTTTTTCTTTTAAACGTTCAGGCCCATATATAAATAGAGAAGACTTTCGATGATCGCCGACATTCGTAAAGAAATGGCACCCCAAGAAGATTAAGTTGTGTAATAAAGATTAAATAAATGGATGCGACTACGATTGATGCCGGCGGCTGAAACGCGTATATACCAAGAAGAACCAAGGAGAGGTCGCAAACAGCGCAATAATCGCAGTACATCCCCGTGAAAGTGATTAAAAAGAGAATTTACGACAGTTTTTGCGTCTCGTGTCGCTTAATGTTCGCAATTAAACATCGGAATGGAGTTCGGCCCAGAGATTATACAGGACAATTTCCTTGGGCCTTTATAAATGTTATTTTTCGCCAACTGAACGGAGGAAAGTTAAATGTTTCTATTAAAATGGTTTTTGGGTATAATAGGGGTTTAAATACGAAAATATATCTGATTGTCCGAATTGAAGTCCTGAACATTTTAAAGCAAAAAAAATCTAGAAAGAAGTTAACACTACCGCTGGAGTTAATGTTTACGTCATCCTAGGCTGTGTGTGGGATTTTCTGCCCGCTACGCAGAGAGGAAATCTCACTTCCTGGGGGCCTATGATGGTTGCTTTTATCACGTGATAAATAAGTGACAAAGCATCCGTCACGTTTTGACAAATTGCGAGTGTGAGTAACCTGTGGCCCCCTGGTCAAGGCAAGAAGTAAAACTTTAGACAAACCTCGGGTGTTAATTCGTAAAGCCCCAGATTGCAAATTTATGGCCCTCACCTTCTGTTCGGGCTACAAACACCTGCGATCTGGGACATTCACGAATTCACCGCCCTAGGTAAGTAATGTACAATCGTGCACACAATTTGCGGAGCTCACTCCACAACGAAAGGCAGCATGCATTCACGTAAATTCTAACTTAGAGAGTATTATTAACGTGAAATGTATACAAGGTACAAGAGAGAAAATGCTTAGCTAAAATTGCATCCTACTAGCGCACAGTGTCTGGTTGAAATACCTACTATAAAGTTTCTGAATTTACATATGATGAGTTAGGATTAAAACTATATTCACATTTTTAGGTATTACGTGGTATTACCCTAGTTTTATCGAGTGACGTTTCATCGAATGTCGTCCTCTTCATTCTTGAGATTGTTATAAAATGAACCCAACTTATTATAACGTTATCTATACGACGATTTTTAAATGGCTTCAGGGAAAAGTTTGACGATGAAATGAAGATTCTTTACTGAAATATTGACTGCCTTCTCTTCTTCAATTTAAGAGCTGAGCTCTTGTCGGAGTAGCCATCGCCAGTCGTTTCTTTCTTGAGCTTTCTCCTTCACTTCTTGGTAGGATATGACTTTAACCTTTTTTTTTATTTGCTCAAAGTAATTTCATCCTGGCCTGCCTCTACCTCGCTTTACCTCCAGATTTCCTTCTATGATATTTATGAGGAAAATATCATCTCTCAGTCAAAAAAGTCATTCAATCTGACTGTAGTCTGATTTTAAGGTGATCGCTAAACATTTTATGAAATAGAGATACGGCGGAACAGGAGAACCCTGTTCTCCTAGTCTATTCAATGAATTTGAAACTGTAATCTGTTGGTTTGATCGTACCCGTTCTCTAAAGACGTCGATATCTGCTGCATTCTCCTTTTAAGTGGATCGCTAGACCGGAACAACGACGCCATTGTAACCGGCTAGGCTTATCCGCTAAAGCCTCTAAGTATTTGTAAAGAGGATCAAGAATTTGCGAGCGACGTGCGACGTAATTTGCGTTTAAATTTAGGTGCTGAATTACTTAGTCTTAGAGACATTATCACAATGAAAACGGGACTTACGTTTAACATTATTTAATTGCCTACACAACACGTCTGATGGACGGATGTGTGCCGCTGCTTATCAAGAACGCGCGCCACCTTTGCCAGAACGAATGCGGTAGGCAGGGCAGGTGTGCACTACCGCGTAGGCTACTAGGATGGTTCGCAGCGCGCAGTGAACCCGCGCTGGCGAGAAGGTGATTTCATAGTTGAACGAGCGAACAAAGCGTGCAGACACAGCTTGGGTCAAAATTCTTCTGTACATATATCCGGATGTTTGGATGTGCGGACGTCCGTTTGTCCGGATTTTAGGCCGATCTTCGCTTAGAGGTCGCATTTCCCAACCGATTCTCATGAAATTTTGTGAGTAGGATTGGGTAAATATTATAACTATATTAGAATAGTTTTTCGATATTTTTCAAAATGGCGACGATATGAGGGTTGAAAACGTAAAAAAAAACCCTAATAATTTCCAACAAAAGTCAATGAATTATGCTCACATGTTACGAACCTGTTTATCACCAACAAACATCGCAAAGCCGCGGTAGACACTCAAAATTTTATCAAACGATGACGTTACCGATAAGCGGAGATGTTTACCTAAACATGTCACTTGAACAAATAAAACAAAATCGTAAACTTAATCGTTTAATACAAATGTTATAAAAAATAACACACTAACCTAAAACCGTAACTAAATATTTACTCGGTAAACATTTGGATACGATTATCAAGCACATGCGCCCTCACATGTGGTCGATTTTACCACAAAATAATTTAATCCGCTGTTCAAATTAAATTTGCTGTCACGTTGCCACGCCGCAATAATAGTGGACAAACAAGCTCGACACGAAATTAAATCGTGACATATCTCCTGCAAATTATGTAGGTTATTGAAAATTTAATTAAATGCATTTTGTGGTATTGAAACATCAATAAGAACAATCACACTTGAAATAATAAAAGCAGACGTTCGTTTGTGATCTTATAAAAAGTAGCAATAATATAAGTACCTATCAAAATTTACATAATGAAAATCCTGATGAGAAACTGCTTATAGATTATTGAACCATTGAATGGTATGTTTCTTGTTTTTTGTTTCTTAAAGAAAGAAGAAAAAGAAAGTTGTGTAGGTATTCAAAATAATGAGACATTACATGTTTCACAAACTTATAAACATATATAATATATTTAAAGTACTTCGCCAAAACACATACTATGAAAACCTCTGTCGAAGAAGAAGAAGAAGCTAAGAAAATTATCGTTGTGTAAGTACCAATAAAAATTGTATGTAAAACTAAAACCAGCTGCAAACATGGAATATTTTAAAACGTATCTCAAAGGAGGTTCTCCGTATCATCGAAAACCGATACACGCTCGCAACTCAAACGAGACAAATTCACAACGTGTTTACTATTCCTGATTGCCAAACTCTCTCGAAATGGGAACCTTCTTAGAAATTCGTATTGAAATGAAAAGCATTTATTGCTTTCACATAAAGGGTCTAAATGGGCCGTAGGCATAGTAACCTCTTGAATCCCTTGTCAATCTCTCCTTTGAAATTTCCGCGGAAAATCCCCTTTTCCAAATGTATTAGTGTCTTGGTTTCGTTATGTCGCAATTACGTTTTTTCTTCCTTTTGGAATACGCTGAATATTTTGGATTCTCATCTCGAATTGAATCCGATTTTGCTAAGACATAAATCTGTTTTGATCACAGATTTTTAGGATAGCTACCGATTTTCAATATTACTGAGGTAGGTAAGCGGATTCTATTTTGTGGTTAAGCAGTTAGTCTCATCGTTTCTTTTTAGTATGTAACAGGAGCAAAACATTAAAACATAGATTTTACTCGTCAAACTGAACATCATCTGTTCAGAAACTTTTTTTAAATACTGTTTTCATAATTTTCATTATTTCAAACAAAGTAAATAGAATTTTCAATGTACGCCGTCCAACATTGACATCGCTTTAGCATTAACATAGCTGTCACTTTACCAAATAATCCAAATATCAAATGTTTAACTTATACATTGCTTATTTGTATAGAATCTTTTTTATCGATTCTAATTTTTTTTTTTTTATGTGGTTATACCACATTTTTATTTTTATAAATAATGACACAAAGGTAAATTAAGAAAGAAAAATTTAATGCGATTCGATTGTAGTAGATCGCATTCAATTTTTCTTTCTTAATTTACCTTTGTGTCATTATTTATACATTGTTTCTTTGAATAAACTTTATTTTACAGGTTTACATTATAAATTAGTTATTTCTAAAAGTTGTTTAATCAATGTTGTTCAGTTTCATCTATGTTTTAATTTATTGCTCCTGTTTCAGGACCCACCTGGTATATTCAGACTAGATAGGTAATCCTTTATTAATTGTTTAAAGCCTTTACTCTTTCCTCAGAAAAAGTTAATGGAATAAAGACTCTAGCAAATTGCAGTTTTTCGTTACTGATACTTTTTTTTCACTGCCCGCATGGTTCCATGATTGCGCGTATTACCTACTCTTCGAAATTGGATTTCTTCATAAGATTGGGATTATAAACTAAAAAATATTAGTATAGTGGTTACTATATAGAAATGATTGCAATAATTTTGTTATGACATCTCCATGTTCGTCTTTAAAATCTACGAATAATTTCTGCAAAATCAAAAACAAACAAACACTTGGAAATTATTCATTTTCATATTGCAGCACCGTTTCATGTTGCTCTTCGCCTTCTTTTCTCACTTAACAGATTAAGTTATAAAATCTTTATCTTCAAAGTCCATAAACAGGTCTGTCAGTTGTAACAGCATCAGTCGTGAACCACGGCAAAAATGTTATTTCATCTGTGATTTTCATTTTGAATTCTAATTAGTATAAACCTCGATGTTCCCCATGCTGTCTGTATGTACGTTGATGACCAGCTGCATAGCCCCTGTGCCAGCACCTGTACCAGCTATGAGGTCCCGAGGAACCTCCAGGCCCATGGTGTCCCCGGACACCATGGAAGACAGGGAGCGGGTGCTCCGGGTAGGGGCAGATGACACGCTGGTCAAGAGGAGGATAGTGAAGGCCACCACGCCGAAGCCAGTCCTGAAATTGATAAATTAATTCTTGATATTTCTGAGGAAATTCAATTCGTTATCTTAGCTTACTATCATGACGATAGACGGGTTGATGAAACAACTGTTTTTAATCTAGTTTAAAAGAAATTAGACAACTTAATTAAAAAAATATATTAATGAGATCATATAACTTCTGCTACCTTCTAAGCTTCACCTTTAACTTCAGCATATGCTTGTTCTCATATCAGTGGGAATTATTACCTGATTCAACATTCTTTCTGTTTATCTTGAGCAGTTGCGATGAAATGAACTCAGTTTTACAATCAACGCCGTCAAACTTCATCCTTCGTTAATTAAGGTCATCTTCTATCAGCACTAGCCAGTCTCTCTTTAAAATCCGTCACTTTTTCTACATTACTCATAGTTTTTTACTTCATGGAGTTAAATAAATATAATGACTGAAGTATATTTCTACTTTAGCAATATGTTTAATATCACTTGGTCAGCCCAGTCATAATGCTCGTGATATAGGTATGGCAGTATAGTTTCTGGATATGTATCTCTGAAATTTCTTCTCCAAATTGTCACACTAGAAGGTAAAATGAGAAAATAGTACTTACATGGCTGGCTTCGCATGGGCACGTTTTCTCGCTGTAGCAATAACTTCAGATCCCCACCTGATCGCCGAACAGTTTGTCGCTGAGTGCGAGATAAGATGACGTTTGAGATAATCCCATCCATATCGGGCGATATATCCTATCTATCAAACTCAAGATGGAACCTTCCATATTTAACTAAGTTTAGAGTTCAATTTGCAGGAGCTTGAGAGCATGTGAAAGTTAAGATAGTGTATCAATAGAAATGTTTGCGTTCTCAAGAATGTCGTTTATTTCGTAATTCTTACATAGAATTGAAATGCGTGTTCGCATACTATGTTTCACTTGATCGTGCATATTATACATACTTATTTTGTTTATTTACAGCTAATGGAAGCCTTCTCAGGTACCTACATTAACAAATTCACTTTAACATTTTAAATTTAATGAAATAACAGCATTGAAGATTTTCCCGATGTAAAAGAATACTGCAAAGTTAATATCTCCTTAACATACATAAATCATAATATCATCCATTAAATCTAAACACATTTCAGAATACTTTCAACACTGGAAAGAATTTTACAATATTTACAAAAGCATCTAAAAAGAATAGATAAGAACAAGAAACAGCAAACCACTTAGTGCTAAAAGATAACAATAGAAATAAATCCAGGACAATAACAATCCCTGCTAAAACTGCCTTTGTCTCAACACATTTAATTTCTCTTTAGGCGGGTTTTTATGAATATTATTCAGTAGGGCACTTTGTTAAATCCTGAGCTTATCCTGCGAGAGGTAATGTGACATGGCAGTCTTGCATTATTTATTACGAGTGTTTGAATTAAATAGAATGCTGGAGGTAAACTTGGCGGGATTGTGCCCTGGCATATTGGATACATAATTTACCTGAGCTTCGTGACCAACTATTTCTGTGTCTCCGTCTCTGTGGTTTGTTTTAAAATGAGGGGTTATTTGTTAATACACATACCTAATGTGAACTTGGTAGATTCTAACTATGCTATTCTGGATGCGAAAGTTTGTGAAATTGTACGATCCAATAAACCACAAAAACCACGTAATAGATGGCAGAATAGGACATAGACGACGCGGTTGGCGCAGTTTGCAGACACCTGCCTACTGAGCCGGCGGTCCCGGGTTCGAATCCCGGCCGGGGCAAACATTTGTGTGATGAACTCGAATATTTGTTCCTGGGTCATGGATCGTCGTCTCTAGTACCCATAGCACAAGCTTTAGTTGAGGACTAGGTCGATTTGAGTATGATTTTAATTTATTTATTTATATAGGCTACAATTTATTTGGATATACATAAGAGGACTAAATAAGAGTAAAAAGGTTGTATGGATACATTTTTTCTACACGAGTGAAGCTACGAGTATGGTGTAGTGCTTTTTATTGCATACATAATTTATCCGAGCTTCGTAATTAATTTGTGTCTCTTTGGTTTGTTTTAGAATGGGAAATTATTCAAACTAGAGATACTTCATGTGAAATGTGAATTTTTGAATCATACCTAACCTATGCTAGAATGGAGCGTAAGGGTTAGTTACCGATTTAGGGCACAAAGAGGCTATTCTTCTCGAAATACCGCAAATCATGCTCTAGTTCTAGTAATTCTTAGTTCTGTAGGTAGACTCAAGTTTCGTGAAGCAGTAGTTTTTGGAAATAGATGTTGTTTTCGATTTTTATTGCTCATCGGTTAATTTATCTGCCTCTGTTGCTCATCAGATATCACCTGATTTATCACCTGTGTAGGTACCTATGTTATTTGAAATTTGAAATTGATGTATATTAACTGTTTTAGTGTACTTACTTACTTTATCATTGTCAAGTTGTCATCGTCGTTCCTCTCTAGGAAGGTTTTTAAGAAATATAATCAACAATGATTTCGAAACAACTGGTCTTTGGATAAAGAAACATTCGAAAACTTTTGATCGAATATTTAATTTTCATTTTGCTTATGCATTTGCTGGTTTGGTTGGATGGCTCGAAAATGTTCTATCTTTTCATTTAAGTATCACCAATCCTAAATATATTCTCCTTCTTTCCAGATTACATGGACTCCTTATGCAAGGACCACTTCCTACAACGCCAGTACCGCAAGCTCGACGGTGGCGTCCTCTGGTCGCGCAACGAGCGCAACCTGGACTGCACGGTGACGTTCCAGACGCACAGCATCCTGCAGCGGTTCATCCTGCACTTCGATCTGCTGCAGCTGGATTGTAACGACCACCTGTACGTGTACGATGGCGCGCACGACACCGCTCCGCCTAAGGTCAGTTCCTTAAATACCATCTTTTCAATCTAGTATTCACTTAGATAGCAGTCCACAATGTTTTTCTTGAAATGTCCAGCCTCGCACAACTGCATTGTGGATTGAATTGTTGCTTGCGGTATTTCCGGATCGGTACGACCCTCAAATCTTCAAGAAATGAGCGTACTCCCACCTGAAAAGGCAGCAACGCACTTGTGACTCCTCTGGTATCTATGGGCGAAGGTAATCACTTTCGATCGCGATCAGCAGTTTGCTCGTTTGCCCCCTATGACATAAAATAATTTAATTTCTCTAAAACCTTCAATGTTCATAGACTTCAGCGTTATATCCGGTCCTTAAGCAAAAAGATAATGGACATATTTTTCTATTTATCTAGTACTCAGTCTTAGTAAATACTTATATAGTACACACTATAAGACAGTAACCCATTTAAGTAGCTTGCAATATGCATATTGCATTGCGTTTTATCGTAGTTGCTAAATTGAAATATGCTATGCTAAGTTTCATATTATGGCATTGTAATGTTTTGAGAGACGGCAATAAGGGTCCAATTTAACAAACGAATAATATTAAAGTAACCTGATAGGGAATACTGCAAGTGACGCAGGGATCAATCACTTCACTAACAAATTTAGCTTGGACTTTGCACCGCCTGTAATTCCAATCTCCAGTATAAGGAAATAATTAAGCATCTGACAACTTAATACCCTCCAGGAAACTGCTGGTCATCTCTGCAAATTAAAAAGTTGCCTTCTATAAACTATCCGGCTTAGTCTTTTAATTAAAGGCGAAAGATTTCTCAAGTTATTGATGGCCGCAGCTAAAATGAGACGCGGATTGTTTTTAGATTGAAAATGTTTCTTGGATAACGGTGCTTTACTGGGGAAAATATTAATAAAAGTTTATGCATTGCTATGGAAAATGTTCAAGCTATTGTTGTTACAACATTTGATAGGATGTCTTCAGAACAACCTCTTGTTATTCGTAGGTATTAATTACCTGAACAGAATAATGAGGAAGATAATTTATCTTATTAGTTGTTAGAAAGTAAAATCGTAGCTACAAGATGGATAAATGAGAATGGTAAAGATTGCCACAGTACATATTCTGATCAAAACGAATTAAGATGGTGGAGTATGCATCTATTGCATACAATGATATACATTTATTTTTTTCTAAAAGAGATAATAATCTTCGACTCTTCTTCTTGGTATCCCTTTAATAATCTAACCTGGCTATACTTTTATATGAAAACGAATTTACGAGAGCTATTTTTTTTATTTGCACCCAGGAATGTACGTAAAGATTTATTGGTAAAACATTAATTCTCCTACCGTTATGCTTTATACCTCCTCCTGGGATGATTTCTTTAAAATCGTTCTAATTTGGCGGCATTCCAGAGCTAAGCGTGTCGACAATTATCCGGCTATTTCCGATTATTGCCGAACTCTTCTGACCGTCTCCGAATAAGTATCCATTATCAGCATGGTTAATGTAATTGTTCACTTGGTGTTTGTGTATTTTCAAAAGTTCCAACTCCTCTGGTTTGAAGGTGTCCATGGGCGTCACTATTCGCTTACCATTAGGCGATCCGTTCGGCATTTGCCTTCTTATATGATATTAAAAATGGTATTGGTGCATCTATAGTTCCAATCAGATAAGTACTTAGATAAGATAGTAAAATGAAATGCTTTTTCTAAAAGATACACTATCCTTAATTTCATTGGATTCTTCTTTTACTTCAAATAATTTCCTAAAATATCTGCTTCTCTGTTCCAACCTCAATCTGACCGGAAAATACCTACATACATATAAACAAGAATTTACGGTATTGCTTATTTCAATTTGCTCCCAGGCTCGCCGTAAAGATTTATCGGTGTTACATTAATTCTCCTATCATTATCGTCTATATCTCCACCTGGGACGATTTCTTTAATATCATCCTAATTTGGCGGCATTCCAGAACGTCTCGACAATTATCCGGGCTATTTCCGATTATTGCCGAGCTCTTCCGATCGCCCCCGATTATTCCCGATCAGGCAGGGCTAATGGAAATCTTCCCTTGGTGTTTGTACAATTCAATGAATGGAAAGTAGGCGAGATGCATTCGCGAATGGGTGGTAAACCGGGAATGGAGTTGAAGACGCTTCTTATTCTATGTAATCTAATGCATGTAGATTTTAAGGCTGTACTTGATGAGGCCAATTGAATAAGGGAATTTATTTAAAACACAAGCTTCTGCATGAGAAACATGTCAAACAGTAAAATGCTATTGCTAATTTTGTACATCCACAAGAAAAAATTTAACTATTACAAATCTTTCATTCCACTGCTAATCGGGCGACTCTGGATCTTTTGTTTTATGACCATTCCAATTATACTGTGCATAACACTACATTGTATCCAATATATTATAAATCATGTGACACGATTAATATTTTTTTAATAAACTCGAGTTTATTGATAAAAGGTTGAAGACCAAAAAGTTTGCTTCCTTAACTCATTTGATTAAAAGTTGTATCAATTTTTCCATTGTACGGCGACAAATTAACCATCGAATAATGTACCTTAAGGTACTTTTGAGGTTCATTATTATGTCGGTAATTTTTGTCGCACAACGGAACTTTTTCCGATAGCTTTTTTTCTAAGGCTAACTAAAAAGTCTTTACCCAACAAGACTTAGTATTCATGCGAAGCCATCACGTTTTGCTGTTATTCTTTGAGTTTATCTGTCTCTACTGTGGATTTCTGTTCTACGTCTTATTATCAAATTTCATCATATTGTTGATATCATGAATTATGCATAACCATTTCAAACTTAAACATCTTTCAGTATTTAGACAGAAGTATAAGCGGGGCATCAAATTATACTAAAACTCAAGACATAACCTAGACGGGGACCATCTGGCCAAATAGAAGTTGAGGACTCAAACGACATTCAGACCAGAGTTTTATATTTAATTTTGTCCCCAAGAAACATTGGGGTTTGTTAATTCAATAAACAGTCGGCAGGTGTCGCTTTACTTAAGAAATAATCAACAGCCAAATAAAGAGCAAACTTTCCAGATTTTAAATTCAAATTCGGGAAGTTTCGGACAAACAAAGGATGACTTTCGACTCGGAGTTGTCTTTGATTTGTTTTTTACGGCCCCTTCTATTTGAATAATGGGAAAGTGGGGTTCTTTCATACCCAAATGTCCTTCGGCTGTGGGTGGTGGAGTTTCACATTGGCCAGAAGATCGCTATTTTACGCTATAAGAAATATTTCTTACGGTGCTTGAGTTTACTTCGCGTCTTTGTGGATTTATGAATATTCGCGGTTGACACATTCTATTTTACTTCGGATCTTTGAAGGACTAAGACAACTTTACAAAATTTTATTAATTCAATTTCTAATTTATTTATTCGTCATATTATATGTATAGGTAAGGTGACGTTTGTGGTTTAAAGACATCTAAAGCCGCAGACTGAAATATTTTAGTATTCGTGTAACGAACAACTAACTAAATGATTGCATACATAAGTTTTCGGTCGTTGTAGACGAAATTGCTAAGATAAAACTCATAGGTACAATATACCTAGTGTCCAAAATAGACTAAATCGATTCGAAAGACTTGGATGACATTGCAAATTGAGCGCAGGGACTTTCCGAGTCCTCTGCCTGTTCCGCCACAGTACATATTATAACAGTCCTGTTATATGTACTGGAACAGTAAAACTTATTCATTAAAACGCACGCGACGAGCCACTTTAAATGATGTTAGGACGGATTATTGTATACGGCAACTAAACACAGCAGTGCAAAATAGACGCGATATCTTTAAAAATAAATCGCAATGGCATAAGTATATTGCCCTGATTTGAACTGAAACCTTGTTGAAGATACCATTCTAGTCTTGTACTATTAGAATAGTAGTAGAACCCCTAGATATATGTGGAAGCAGAAACAAATTCTTGGAATGTTTGAGCCGGGTAAGCATTGTAAAGGATAAACGCTCATTTGCTCGTTGTTTTGTTTTTAATCGTTTTGACGAAGCGTGTTGTAGATGACTCTCAATAATATAAGAACGAAACTAGCTGTGGAATATCATATTGTCCCGCTACTTAAAGGACAATACTCAATTCTGCTAAGAAATGTTCACTGTGGCTCGGTGCTGGAATTGGTATCAGTCGATAACTTACTCGGATTATGTCGACAACTCGAAACGGATTCGCAAATTCAACTGAATAGTCGTATTGTCCCTTTTTAGACTCTTTAAACATGTACATACATCGAAATTCGGAATTAAATAGTTATTTTCGGTTAAAGAAATATATTCTCCGAAACGCTTTTTGTATAGTAGGCTGTGAAAAATTTAGATCAATAATTACCACGATTCTCTTATTGCGCGACTCATCGTCACTAGTAAGAAAGGTGTTTAAAGGAAAGATACAGATAAGATAAGATAGGGGAGTCCCAGGCAAAACGCAAGATATTATTAGAGTATTGGTTGGCTCTTTGCAATATAGCTCAGAGATTGTTATTGCAAAGAGGTCGGTTTACCCGACGTCCGAAGCATGGTACTAATCTGACCCGGACGATGAGATCACGGAAACCATCGAAGCGATGGTCGCCGCGAACTCTTTGAACGGTGCCTCAGCGTAATCCTCGCCGGCGGGGTACTACCGCTGCTTAGTTCGCGTTTTTTCTCTGTCATTAGCCTGACTCTTTTTCCCCTCTCCTCCCACCGTAAGTCAGACACACTCGGTTCACCCTATTCCCAGTGCGTCACCCTCCCCAAATTACTCCTGTGGCGTGGAGATAATCCCATTAGCGGGTTATACTCCCACACAAAGTCCGACTACTCGTAGTGAGGGCTAACCTGCCCTAATACCGTTCAACTCGTTCAAGTCATGCCTTATAAAAAAAATTGCTTAGCCAGTATTAGTCGCGCGACAAAGAGTGTCACAGTTGTAAGAAGCGCTGCACATAAAGGCAATAAAATATATTACCAACCACATTTCCCCCTCATCCAACTCCGAAAATCTTCCCTATGTCTTAGCACAAGAGTTTAAATTCGAAAAGGCACCAATTAAAGTTGTCACTGCAAATGGTTTAATTTTGACTGGATTGGACGAAGTTCCGTCGGAGAAGTTTCTTGATACATTGTTTTAGTCACACGTTTTAATTGCTTTCAAGTTTGCGATTCGGAACATGTTTCTTCGAGAAGTAATTTTAGCAAGAACTAGGTTTTGAGAGTTTGTTCACTAGGAATACCTATAGTAAAATCATTAATATTGTAAGGAGTTTTCATTGAACCACTGATACAAAAACCGGCCAAGTGCGAGTCGGACTCGCGCACCGAGGGTTCCGTACAAACACTTTCCATCCCTAAGTGGTTAAGTTAAGTTTGCACCTGGTATGTATAGCGCCCCATATAAATTAGGTGCAAAGTTAGGTATTAAATTTTTTTTTTATGGTTTTCGTAATTATTCCTTTATCTATGCTATAAGACGTTGCTTCGTACCAAATTTCAAGATTCTGAGTTCACGGGAAGCACCCTGTAGGTTTTGATTCCCTTGCAAGTGTCGAAAATATGCAAATTAGGTGCAAAGTTAGGTATAAAAAAAAAAATTTATGGTTTTCGTAATTATTCCTTTATCTATGCTATAAGACGTTGCTTCGTACCAAATTTCAAGATTCTGAGTTCACGGGAAGCACCCTGTAGGTTTTGATTCCGTTGCAAGTGTCGAAAATTTGCGGCATAAACGGCTGTATCTTTTGATTGCGTTGGCTTAGAAGTTTGATTTTTTCACAGCTTCAAGGGACAGTAGACCTGAGTAATTGATATAAATTTCAGCTTCATACGTCCACGCGTTCCTGAGAAAAAGGGTCTTGACAGACGGACGGACAGACGGACAACAAAGTGATCCTATAAGGGTTCCGTTTTTCCTTTTGAGGTACGGAACCCTAAAAATTAAAGCACAAAGAACAATTGAAATGAGTAACCTGGCGAAAGAGACCAGGAATCAAACCCGGTACCTCTGGATTACAGGTCCAGAATGTTTAGGAGTTCTTTTGTTGAGTTGAGTGTTGAGTGGTTATTAGCCTGTACATGTTGTAATTTACTTTAATCACTTTTTACAAAAATAACTGATTTCAACGGGAAGACATTTCCAAGAACTACTACCTAAATGAGAAAAAAAAACGAAATTGTCATAGATGTGTTTATATTGCCGTGCCATTGCAGGGTGTCATTTGCATACAAATAATCAGGTTCCTACAACATCATCAACATTGTCATTGTCTATATAATCGTGACTGAGGTAGATGTGGCTAGCAATGAAACGACAGTTCAGGTGCTCGGTCCGTTTATTACTGACTGACAGGTCAAAGACATCGCCATAATATACTACACTCCTCCAGCGCCATTTGAGCTTCTGGGGACAAACACACCGGTTGTAACATTAATAATATTGCTTATAATTTACTTTCTTATCTCTAGGCCTTAACGTGTGCCTGCCGACTCCGGGCGACCTTTCGTTGACGTTTCTGTCACTGTCCGCAATGGGCGCCTGCGCGGATTCTGCGCGAGCAGTGTCATTACAACGAACTTCCTCCGGATCGGCCGGCACCGAGTCTTGTGCCTCGACCCACTCATCCTCTACCTCTTCCCTTTCTCCTTCGCCCTCGTTATTTTCCACGTTTACAACTGTCTCGGGTTCCTCGATACGTGTTGAAGAAGAAGGCGCAAAGTGCGAGTGGGACGTGGCTGAAGACGGGGATAGCGGGGCGAGTGGCGGCGGCGATGGCAGCGGCGGCGACTCGCCCGTGGTCGATGACTCATTTACCAGACTATGTTCAGTCTCATCCGGCAAAATGCCTGTAAATTTTCGCAACTGGTCTATATGACGTCGACATATAACATTGTAGTCGCTAACATATACGTCATACATACGGTTACCTATTACATCTCGAATGATACCTAACACCCAAGTATATTTTCTTGCTATGTACCACTTTAACCAGACGCGATCCCCAATGTTTTGTTTGCGACAATCAGACGCCACTTTATTGGGAGAATTATCTCGACACGGTGGCATGATTAAATCCAGCCTTGACCTTAAGGCTCGCCCAAACATAAGCTTGGCCGGCGAAACGCTGGTAGCACAGTGCACTGTATTCCTGTATTCGAATAACAATCCCAACAGTTTTTCATCCAAGGCGGCGTCTGATACCGATTCATTCATTAAACAACGTATAATTTTTTTACAGGTTTTTACAGAGTTCTCGGCACATCCGTTGCTTTGCGGGTGGTAAATAGGAGATGTTGTATGCCTTATGCCATTGTTAACACAAAACAAATTAAATTCGTGTGACTTTATTTTTACATCATTATCTGATACGATCTCATATGGAATTCCAAATACCGAAAACAACAATTTTAATTTACAAATCAGCGCTCTAGTAGAAGTTCCGCCATTCATTCGAATGCATTCCAGCCATTTAGTGAAAGCGTCAATAACTATGAGATAATCCCGAGTTCCGATCGATAGGTAATCTATGTGTATGCGCTGCCAGGCGCCGGCGGGGCGCGGCCAGCGGGCCGGGGGAGCGCGCGCGGGCGCCGCCTGCACTTTATTGCACGCACGCAAAACACGACCCAATGTACCTCTCGATATCACTATCTATAGACGGCCACCATAGTTTCGACCTAGCGATACTTTTCGTTTGGACGATGCCAAAATGACCCGTATGCAATTCACTTAGCAACCGTTTACGATAAATCTCAGGTATAACTATTTTGTGTCCACGAAAAAGACACCCGTTTTCCACTTCTAAGTCAAGTTTGCACTGAAAAAATGGAGAAATTGATGAACACTTAATCTTTCGCGGCCATCCCTTATTCATATACTTTATTACGGTTTGCAAGGTTCTGTCATTCGCGGTAGCTATTTTAATATCGTCAAATATTATCGGTGAAATGTTAGAACCTAGAAATTTCAAGTGCGATCCATCCTCCGACCCCGCCTGACCGCTACCGCTGCACTGTGATGAGTCATCACGAGTTGTATTGATGCGCGAGAAAAAATCATCTACGGCGTTCCTTTCGCTACTGATGTACCTATTCTATTAAATAATTATAAGCGGACAAGAATAAAGTATATCTTTGCAGGCGCGACGCTGCCATTACTGTTACGCCATTCTTTTTACCGAAAATCGACAACAGAGGACGGTGATCCGTTCTTAATATGAAAGGTACCTGTCGCCCATACAAATATTGATGGAAGTGCTTAACCCCAAATATAATGGCGGTGGCTTCTTTCTGAACTTGACTGTAATTTCGTTCGCTCGCCGACAGAGAACGCGAAGCGAAAGCCAGCGGCCGCTCGGTGGCGTCGGCGTCATGGGCGCGTTGCGCCAGCACGGCCCCGAGCCCTCCTGGTCCCGCGTCTACAGTCAACACGAGCTGGGCATCGGGGTCAAAATGGGCCAACACCTTATCAGAAGCCAGCTCGCGCTTGACTGTTTCAAACGCGCGGTCGTGCCGTTCGGTCCATTCCCATTGCGCGCCGGCTCGTAACAATTCGTGAATCGGGCTCAAATGTGACGACGCGTTTGGAACGAAATTACGGTAGTAGTTCACTACCCCAAGAAATCTCTTCACTTCTGTAATATTTGTAGGACGAGGTGCCTTTAATATTGCCTCAATTTTCTTCGAACAAGCCCTCACACCATTTTTGTCTATGACATAGCCTAAGTAAGTTACACTATCTTGAAAGAACGCGCACTTATCCTTTTGCAGTTTTAAGCCCGCATATTTAAACCGAGATAGTACTTTACGCAACCTATCTAAATGTATCTGCTCCGTTCTCCATGGGGTATTTGTCTATATGAATATCTTTGTTAAGTGTAACCGAATAATCTCCACCTATTTTTACTTTTCCATTCTCTTTTAAAACGGGGACTATAGGTGTTCCATATTTTGAAAAATTTACTGGCACGAGAATGCCTAAACCTACCAACCTATCTAATTCCTCCTCCACTCGATTTTTTAACGCAAAAGGAACTGGGCGCGGCTTAAAAAACTTTGGTATTGCCCCTTCTTTAAGCTGTAATTCAATTTCAAATTTATTGAACCGTCCTAATTCATTATTAAATAGATCAGAGTATTCATTAATAATTTGCATAACTTCACTTGAGCGCTGACTGGACAAGGTACTTGTATCTATTATATTATTATTAAACGATGTTAAACACAAGTTAAATTCCGCCATAAATTCTCGGCCAGCAAGGGGTGGACCTCCATTATCGACCACATAAATTCCAATTTTTCTCGTATCATTTCGATACGTCACGTTTGTTTTAAAATACCCTACCGGTGAAATTGTATGGCCATTGTACAGACAAAATGTTAAATTACATTGTTGTAGACCAATACTAGAAAAATATTGTTTATACAATTTGTGGGAAATAACAGTTGTTCCCGAGCCAGAGTCCAGTTCCATTTGTAATTGTATACCGTTAATCACGACCGGCAATAAAATTGGCAAATATTTCACGTACCTTACGTTCAACACTTCACATTCTTTGCAGTTTTGACATCCACTTTCATCAGGGGAGTCCGAATCTGCACCCAAATTATGCAAACGCGACTTATACGTAATTGCCCCTTTTCCACCACACACTTTCTTTAAATGCCCTTTAACACCACAAACTTGGCACTGGTAATTTTTATACCGGCACTTATCGGCTTCGTGACTTTTCATGCCACACATGGAGCACTTGTGTCCCTCGCGTCCACGGCTGGCGGCGGCCCTGGGTCCGCTCACCCTGTACACCGGCTCCTCTTTAATGTGCGCCGGCGTCGATCCCGTGGCTGCAGCGCGGGCCTGGCGCGCACTTGCTGCCTGCTGTGCTATGTCCAGTGCCTTCGCGAATGAGAGCGTGGCAGCGTCTTGCTCAAATAAACGGTCACGTTCGGGTCCTATGTTCATGCCCAGTACAAAGCGATTCACTAAAAGCATGTCTAATGAACTGCCGAAATCGCAGTTCACAGCGAGTCCGCGGACACGCACCGCCCATTCCTCAACGCTTTCTCCCGCAGCTCTTCTCGCCTCGAAGAACTTCTCCCTGTCCGCAAATGTACATCTTTTCAGGGAGAAGTGTTTGTCGAGTTCGGCCACTAAGGAAAGAAAAGTGACCTCTTCCAACTTCTTCGGATGCACTAAATTTTTAGCCAATCGGTATGTGTCGTCCGATAAGTGAGTGAGTAACAACGGTCCTTTTTTGTCATGCGCAACTGTATTCAATTTAATAAACTGCTGTAATCTTCCATAAAATATCTGCCACTCCTGAGAATTATGGTTGAAAATGTTGAGATTCCCGATAAACGCCATATTGTTTTTTTTTACGCGCGCGCGGGTAGATCGTCGCCAGTGAGGTAGATGTGGCTAGCAATGAAACGACAGTTCAGGTGCTCGGTCCGTTTATTACTGACTGACAGGTCAAAGACATCGCCATAATATACTACATTTATTTTTCGTTTATTTGATAAATTTACCTATTTCTGTCAACCTAATTTTTTCCTTTTTACCTTATTTATTTCCTATATTTTAATCAAGAATAGTAACTATAATATTTCCGCTATACCCGTAGCTACGTAGTGTCCTCTACCAGAAACTTTCTCCATATCATTCCCGGCGCACAAATTCTCACCGAAACCACAACTTGAGAGAGCCACATAGTTGCCCGTCCACCTGAGATTAGTGCCGAACTATCCACACAAGTGCGCAACTAACTTCGAGTTTGTGTGATGTGAGGCCGTCCTCATTGTCATATCGGAAAGTTGAACGTATGAACTGCATTCGACCTGGTGCTATTGTATCAGAAACTTTGCTAGTGTATAGGTACAGTCACGAGAGTTGTGGTAACACACAGAACAACATGTCTTTTAACCCGTTACAGGATTCACGTATAGAGAGTCCAGAGCAAAGGTGTACTATGCAGCTATGCTGCGAGGATGCGGAAGCTACCTGTTTCCACCAGTGCTATGCTATGTGGACCAATGAATAATATTTGGTGGATATGAAACATATCTATAGCAATGTATAGGCCCTCGCGTCTATTGCAGGCGATTTATGGTGTAATGTTAGGGAGACACCGTTTTTGCTGGCTAACTAAACCGATACGAGATCCCTGACAAGAGAAGCGTGCAACAGGTGGTACCGCGTCGCCTTGACGATATTTTTGTCTCTTGTCAGCGAGTGCTGCAAGCCAGGTCTCGTCGCATAACTTGCGACCCTCTACAACGCGTTTGCGCCACTCCGTCCGTTTCTCCATCCAGCTTTTCCGATTTTTGGTGGTCAATATGGAAAGCGTTCATGTCCTTCTTTATGTAATCTATAAACCGAAGCAATGATCTGCCAACATTGCTTTTTGCATTCGCCACCGCGCCAAGAAGAACACTAGCCCATTGGTGGAAAGGCACCCTAAAACTTTATTATCTGCAAAATACTGAACATTGCACCGCTAATTTTTATTAAAGCAGTAACATCTGCTAACGTAAACACGTAACGTAACATCTGTTTACGTTAGTAGATGTTACTGCTTTAATAAAAATAAGTAATTCGGGTGTAGCACATCGTTACTATAGATTCTCAACAAATTTGAGACGATGGTGCCGACGATAAAGTCTAAATCTTTACTGTAGATGGCGCTACGATGCCACCCAAAGGCATGTCGAAGCAACTGGTTGAAAAATTCAATGGCTCTGACATCTGATTCGGTGGTCCAATTGGGAGGACGCCCGTGTTGGCCCGGAAAGCCGTTGGAAACGCAGGTTCGAATCCTGTCCGAATCATTAAATTTTTCAATTTTCGCTTCATTTGTAAACATTGCACCGCTAGTCTAGAACTTTCCTATAAAAGCAATCCTTTCCAACCAGCGCGCGCCGCCGCAGAGCGTATGATTAAAAAATATTAAACGGCCTTTGTCCCGTACATGATTATTTCTATGGCGGTTATACTCGGCAAAGTGTTAATAAAAGATGGTAAATGGGTAAAATGGCGCGGCCTTATGGGGCACAATGAAGCGGGCAGTTATTAGGAAGTATTATTGGGTTTTGTACGGGGATTTGTTTCGGTTGTGAAGGTACATAGTTTATTTGCTTTGCCCGAAAATTGATAGAGATGGACTTGATGCCACATGGATTAGATTTTTATCTAAATAAATAATTGAAATAAAGGACCATGGGGAAATTTGTAAGGAGGCTGGTCCAAGAACAATCTATAATCTGTTGGTTCTTGGTCGAATTTAGGGAATGGTTCTCTATTGTTCAAATTGGATATAATCATTGTGTATAAAATCGTAATGAACATTGCAGTAAAGTTGTGCTATTTTCTTATTAGCAGGGTTCATAGAATGCGGGCATAATTCATTAAAGTCCTAGGATCGTCACTGGTTGTCACACGTCATTTTAATCGATTTTGCTCGCATTTTACGATCTCTGCTTATTAGACTGAGCGAAGCGAAGACGCATGGGAAAAAAAATATCGAGCAACCTCACACAAATCGATCTAGTCCCTCAATAAGCTCTAGTAGGATTGTGTTATGGGCACTAGATGACGATGAATATGTATTCTTATATGGATAAAAACATACTTAAATACATTGGAAATCCGTGACCTCGGAACAAATATTCGATTTCATCTCAAACACTTGCCCTATCCGGGATTCGAACTCAGAACCGTCGGCTCAGTAGTCTGCTGTACTACCACTTTCGGAGTGGTACCAAAAGCGGAATGGACGTGATGCAATCAATCGTTTTAGGAAATAACAAGAACAATCATATAGAAAAGCGCTATTAAGTATAAACGCTAGGCTTGAACGTTCCGACGCAAATCCAAAAGGCCTATCTTTAAAGGATTTTCAGTGTTATACTGGATCTTAATATTCAGATAGCGCCATACTTTCAAAAGAGCGTATATAAGTACAAAATACCGATGACTTAAGCCGTTTTGTGAGGGGCATGTGCCCGATGCAGATCCGAAGAGAATTTTAATATCAGCCATCTTTATTAAACGGCGCATAAAGGGGCAGCTGACGCGAGAGGGCGCTGAGATTTCATCTAGGAATTCTGGGACATCACGCTCCATAGAACATTATTTCTAAGTCGTACTTTATTTGTGACTATTATGTTTCTGACTCGAAGATTGCCACCGAAAAATGGAGCGCAGTATACTGGACTTGTGGATGGCTGATCTCGTCAGAAACATTATATATTATCCAAGAATTTTGGGACATCACGCTTCATATGACATTATTTCTATGTCGCAGTCGTATTTGTGATTATTATCAATTTATTACAGACCTATTTTATACTTTTCCGTAGTATCACTGGCATGGTATTGGCAAACCAATTTTGATTGCAAAATAAGCGCTTAGGTTCATTTCATCCATATTCCCATTTTGTCAACATTCCTATTTCGTCCACATTCCCATCTCATCTAAGTTTTTTAATTGTTTATTATTTCTATGGTAATTTGGATAAGTTGGGAAAATGGCGACATGGGAATGTGGACGATTTGGGAATTTAATGGTTGAAATAGGAATGTTGACAATATGAACAAAGTGAACCTTAACGAAAATAAGCATACAATAAAAAAAGTCAGTGACAATGAAGGAAACAACGGATCATCCGTACACAGATAGTGCATATATAATTATATATTATTTACTCTTGTTTTGAGGAGATCCAAATTATATTATCCAGGGAGAAGATTTGGCAGAAGCTCTTCAACTCTTGAGTAGTTAATTGAGGAACGTAAACTACTAGCCTAGTAGTATTTACTAGGTCCATAATGACAAAATGTAGAAGAATTTACACACTAACTAAATCAGCACGTAACATATAAGAAAAGAATACTGCTAACACAAGAACCTCATCTTTTACGTCGACAGAAAAACCCGCAAACATCTGAACCAGCAAAAAAACCAAGTCGTCTGATGTATCGCCTCCTTAGGCTATCACGTCGCCCCGATCGCTCCCAATATGACAGCGATATAATACCGCCATCGCTCAGTAAGCCGTCGATGGCGGAAATATGGCCGGGCCCTGGCTACCAACCCTTCTCTAACAAAACGACGTACAACACTGAGAAACCCCCGTCGTTTACTACCTTTTGTTAATTTGCTGCTCGTCTGACTCTTAATGTTCGAAAGGGTGTATGTGTGGACTGTGTTGTAGTGAGTTAAGACGTTTTGTTAGTTCAGGCTAGTTTAAAATGGGGGCTTTGCAGTACTTACTCTTCGGCACGTGGCGGATCGAGGAGAATGCTGTAGATTTATTCGCGTTTGGTCTGATCATCTTATATTGTTAGTATATGAGAATGTTCTGGGCAGTGTTACATTTCGCATGTAGGTTTTAGAACGGTTAGTTACATAGGTTAAGGCTGGGTTTCCACCAGAGATGTGCGAGGATGCGTAGCGAGGAATGTGTTTTTGCCAACCAAAGGAATAGCTTCAATTACTTATCCTCTGCGCAACTGATTCTATTGGTTAACGAAAACACATCTCTCGTTCCACGCATCCTCGTACTGATGGAAACGCAGCCTTATACTTACTGCGGGCCTGTGATGGTTACTTTATAATAAGTGACAAAGCATCCGTCACGTTTTGACAAGATGCGAGTGTGAGTCACAGATGCTTTGTCGCAACCACCACAGGCCCCGATGGTGGGCTTTAATAATGTCTTCATGCGAAGCGTTTTCCCTGAAAAATATAACCTGGATCTATTCAAGTGTGAGTAGGCATCATTTAGCCAAGTATGTTTCATCTTAGGCCTTATTTGTTACTTAACTGATGTTAACTGGTGTTTAACTGATGCGATCGAGGTTAAATGCTTGGCTATCTAGAATAATAAAGAGGGCCGTGGCTGAAAGTAAACGCTCATGATTAAAGTTCACATATTACACTCGGCAGTACTTGACTTTAACGATGTGACTAATTGATAATGACCTGATCACAGTTTGGGTCCCATGTTATTTTATATGGTTAATATAAATATTCAAATCCTAAAATAATTTCTGTTAGAAAATAGGGGATGGCGATAACACCCTCATTATCATTATAAAGACAGCAGATTTACATTTTCGATATATATAAATATTTCGTGAACTTTAACGCTGTGCAAATAATTTTTTTCCGCTTATTTAATCTCTTATTTGTGTCAGGCACATTTTAATCCAGGATTATCTTCTCTTACATAGGATGAATGACTTATAAGATAAGGAATTTAGTAATTATTAATAGAAGTTTATAATTGACTACAGCGTATTAATATTGTCCTATAGGTACAAAGGTATCTGGCTCAGAGGTCCCCAAAATACTGGTGGATAACTTGTAACTCGCGCTGTATCGTCAACCGTCTTTAGAATGATTAGTATCTTCAGCCCCATTCGTTTTGAATTCCTCAAAATTATTATAAGGTGTCACGAGTTATCCACCAGTACTTTAGGGACCTCTGAGCCAGATAACTTCCAGTAAGGTTCATAGGACACTTTCAGTTTTTTTAATACCACGGAGGTAGCAAGTAGAAGCGTTCTGCCTATGGACACTTGCACCTCCAGGGGATTAATTCCATTTGATAGTTACTTTTAGTATTATTGATTTATACTGACTAACAAATTTTATTTGACACATATTGTTTTACGGTCTCTTCCACCAGGTTACGCATTTCAATTTTTTCTTTGAGCATTTATCTTTGTATCAATGATTTAAAAATTGTTGATGATTTTTGGAAGCCTTCCCAATGCCAAAACCTAATGTAGTATGTCAATATCTGACCGATGTATTGTTGTTCCAGGCGGACCTGTCCTGCCGCAACACGAAGCAGCAGGTGTCGGTGCTGTTCACGCGTAGCAACTTCGTGACCCTCAAGTACGTCACCGACAACTGGGGCACCGACGCCAACGGGTTCAAGCTCGTCATCACTTCCGTCAAGGACCCTAGTAAGTGTTGAGTTTGTACAGACATACTGACAGAAAGAGACATTTTTTTTTAAACTAAACTGCTTCGCATTGATGGGCAGCTTGATCGACACCAACCACCCAGTCAGGCTGGCTTTCGTCCTGGATTCTCCACCACCGACCACCTCCACACACTAAACCAGATTATAGAAAAAATCAACGAATTTAACTCTCCCTTATACCTAGCATTCGTGGATTACGCCAAAGCTTTCGACAGCATCACACATTCCGCCATACTAACCGCACTTCAAAATCAAGACATTGATCCAATTTACATTAATCTCATGAGAACTATTTACAATAATAGCACAGCAGACATTAAGCTTCAGTCTTCCGGCCAATCATTCAAAGTGCAGTGTGGCGTCAAACAAGGGGACCCGCTAACTCCAAAATTATTCACAAGCACACCAGAGGAAGTTTTCAAGAGCCTGGCAGTTTCCTGGGAAGCAAGGGGAATAGTAGTTGGTGATAGAAGGCTTTCAAACCTTCGTTTCGCCGACGACATTGTTCTCTTTGCTTCTTCTGCAGAAGAGTTACAGCTAATGCTCAAAGATCTGAGCACCGCAAGGCTTCAAATTGGACTTAGAATGAATCGTGTAAAGACTCAAGTAATGACCAACAGCACGAAACGTAGGGTCGACCCTACGTTTCGTGCTGTTGGTCATTATTATCTGCCCGCCTACCTCGAGGTAGACGGGCAGATAATACACTATGTCGATGAGTACATTTACTTGGGCCAGCTAGTCTCTTTCAGCAACAGACAGGACAAAGAAGTCGAACGCCGCGTCGAAAATGCCTGGAAGAGCTACTGGTCCATGAAAGAGTTCATGAAGGGAAACCCCCCACTGTCACTGAAGCGGAAACTTATCGACATGTGTATTTTGCCTGTCCTAACCTACGGTGCCCAAACATGGTTGCTTACTGAGAGCCAAAAGTCCAAGTTGAAGGTTTGCCAACGGGCCATGGAGCGCAGCATTTTAGGGGTGAAAAGGACGGACCGCATCCGAAACACCACGCTGCGCTCCAAAACATGCATAGCTGACGTAGGTAGCAAAACAGCCAGGCTCAAGTGGGATTGGGCAGGCCACGTTTGCCGTATGCATCCAGAAAGATGGGCCAGCATAGCCACTAAGTGGGTGCCCAAAGATGTACGACGCAGACGGGGTAGGCCTAGACGGAGATGGCGGGATGACCTGGACGCATTCATCAGCAACTGGCCGGAACAGGCACTAAACAGGGACCTGTGGAAGTCTGAGGGAGAGGCCTTTACCCAGCAGTGGGACACAAACACAGGCTAGTAAAAAAAAAAACTGCTTCAGGTAGGCCGATTTGACTGTGTTAAAGCTGATATACTTGAGAAATCGCTTATTTGTACACTCGAATTAGCACCATCTTACCATATAGAAAACCAATAACGAAAACAATCACAAATGACGGACAAAGCTAGATGATGTTGACCGAGACTGTTAATTTACAGATGGACAACAGACAGACGGCAAACAGTAGAAATTTCCTCTAGATTACGAAACGCACGGCACCCTAAAGAGTTTTCTCCGCTATGTCACAAAAATGTGACCTTCATTTGCCCCCCATGCCCCCTTTTGTCATAACGAACCTCTAACACCTTTTCATGCCTTCATAGAATATAAGGAGCGACGAAAAAACCTTTTCAATTCAGTTTAAATTGTTATTACAGCAGTAATGAGCTCTCCGCATCACAGTATAGGTATGATAGGCAGTCATTTGACTTCATATCGACGTATTATCAGAGGTATTTGAGGGTGCCATGTTTATGTTCAACTGAAATATCTGACGGGTTAAAATGATCTGATATCCTCACTAGGTGAAAAAAAATCTTCCCTGTCGGGGTCAGGTCCAATTTACCCGATAAAAAAGAAATTATTTAGCCAGACAATACCAAAACAATATTTGCCTCTCTCCTAATTCTGATACAATTTTTGTCTTTTGTTGAATTTGGGTGGACAGTGTAATTGACTATAATGTGGTTTTGCTTTTTGCTTGTACCTATTTATTATGGTTAAACAATAGATAATATTTTCTTCGGTTTCCGCGACTGTCACACATTTAAATAAAACAATTTAAACGGATTATATCGCGTATATTAATTATTTGAGCCTCCCTGACGTTTCAGTACCTTTACAGATACCGTTGTCAAAGGTTGAGTCAACCGTTTAAATTGTTTTATTTAAACAATAGATGTTTTTCTTTCTTTCTTTCTATTCGTGGAGACATTCAACTGATTATATTTTGACTGTGCTCCTACTGCCCTTGTGGGCCTTGATATATTTTCCTACTTTTCACCCTGCTCAAGCTCAACCCTTTTTTCTTTAACGTAAACGAATTATATTGATATTGTTGTTTAAGAGTAGCACTTAATGGTAACTGGGTTCTATGATATAATTTCTCTGTACATAACAGTAGGTACATAACACTTATATTAATCAACAATAAATACAAGAATTTAAAATATGTGACATTGGACATTTGACAAAGGATAAGCAATAACTTCGTGACGTTGAAGAAATCTCGTCCAGTATAAAGTCTAGATGTAAAAGTATCCGAAGCGCCACCTTTTCAGCTTGGCCAACATTTCTTTCTTCTGTCCGGATGTTCGGATGTCCGTTTGTCCGGATTTTCGTTTTAGTTCTCGTTTGTGTGGAGGTTCGATAATTATACAGATTTTTTGGATCGAGTCAGTAATTCAATTATTTCAAAATGTAATTGGTGGAGAAGTTGGGATTGAAAAAGTCAAATAGTCATAAAAATGATCGTTAGGTCCTCAGCTTACGGAGCCACTAGTTTAGGAGCTGCAATGTTAGAAAATAGACGCACAGGTTATTCCACCCCTTTAATAATAATAAAATAAGTAATAAATACCGGACAACCTCACATAAATCGAGTCCCAAATTAAGCTCAAGAAGGCCTGTGTGTATATAGATAAATATATACTTAAAAACATAGAACAACCATAAACCAAGCACAAATATTCGAGTTCATCACACAAATATTTGCCCTGGCCAGAATTCAAACCCAGGACTCAGTAGGTACACTACAAACTGCGCCAACCGTGTCCTATATTTAATGGTTAAATCGATTGAAGAGGCAAGAGTGTATCCGGTAGGTTCACGTTGACGGCATCAAAGGAGCCTTTAAACTCAGCGAGCCCACGCCGTCCCATTTGAGTTAGTTCACTTGAATAACCTTTATGTGTTAATATGACGGCTCCCTATTCACCTTTAACAAATCCTTTAGTATAGAATTTCTATTTAGGCTAAGGGGGATCCTCTTCTATCGTATTATAAAATTGTAGATTGGAATTGAAAATATTTTTTCTATGGAGCGTGATGCAGGATCGTCTGTTTTATATGGGCACGCGGCGTCATGCCAGTCTGGCGCCATCGGTTGGACATACTTTTATTTGTCCTCTCATCACGCTGAAACGGCTGGACAAATAACCAATTTCTATAGCTGGAAATGCGAAGATGGTTATATGATACTTTTTTCCCGACTGCGGTGTAAAAATGACTCGTACAAACTTGCCCTCCAGCCTTTCATAGAAAAACACTTCACCATTTTTTGGTGAAGTGTTTTTCTTATTCTCTTGATCAGATCTGCTTGATTTCATCATGAACACATTCCTCCTCGGAATTCGAAATAAGGAAGAAGAAATATATTATCAAGAAATCCTGGAAATGTTTACCTATAGGTAAGTAGATTAGGTTATGTTTGTGTTATAACATTCCAAAATATTTTAAGGGTTCAGAAAAAAATGTTCTCGATGAATTGAAATGTCTATGAAATTAAAATTCGATGAAACATTTGTCTATAAAACAACACTAAGGGTGTGAATCGTAGATCACGCGAGCTTATTTCTGTATTGATGAAATTTAAAACCTAAGATTTTCGCCATTTTGAAAACTTCGAAGAAATGAATTGACAATTTAGCTTTTAAAACAAAAAAGTGATACAGACGGCGCTTTGGTGAAACACTATGCTTACTTTCACGCGACGTGCGTAACGTCACGGTTGCTCAGGGGCCAGAGCACTACTGCGGATAACTAGAGGTCGTGGACTCGATCACTACCTGTAAAATTGTGTATTTATATTATATTATTTAACCTGTGTATCAATATTATTATTAATAATTATTATTATTATTATTTATTATTAAATTGTCGAAAGGGCCTCTACGCGTTGGCTTCGGCTCCGTGCACGCCTCCCAAAGGTCCGGGACACTTGTCCCGTGAGCGGGTGCGACATACAGGAATAATAATAATAAATTTATTCAAAAAACATATTACAGCTGTGATGACTACGGACTAAACAGACTTATAACTAGACGATAATACTATATTAATAAAAAGAATAAAATAGGCAGCCATATGACCTTAATCTTCCTTTTGGAAATAACGATATTAGTAGATGATGGGAGTGCCAGCTCATTTTTGTCTTGAAAAGATCCAAGTTGTATATACTCAAAGATGTATGTTGCCAGGGATAAGCACAAAACACTTTATTGTAGCTATAGGTACGTATAGCTACAATAAAGTACATGTCTACAGCGACAAAAACCCTCGTTAAAACATTTTATCGATTCTAAGCACCTACAAATTGACGCGGTACAACAATATGCATTTTTCTCCCGGGACGGTAATGACGGATTTCCGGGCGCAAACATCTTTTGAGACAAAATTAGATTTTACGCTCGGCCGCGTGGAAAAATGCAGAACGGGAAGGGTATTGTTATAATTTACAAGTTTCTGCTCAACAATGTTCGGTGTAGGTGTGTAGGAAGGATTTGAAAAGTTTTGGGACTAAAAATTGGAATACTTTTCTGTTCAAGCGTTAATTTCGAATTATGAATTCGTAAAGTTTAGGTATCGAACGATTATTGGAGAAGGGTGTTGTTAAAATGAAATTAATCAGTACCTACCTAGGTTGTATATAAGAGCTTATACAGCCATTATAACTCTAGTTTTTTTTTTATAATTAAATAAATATCAGACAACCTCACACAAATCGATCTAGTCCCTAATTAAGCTTAAGAAGGCTTGTGTTATGGGCACTAGATGACGACATACATATTTATATACTTAAATACATAGAACAACCATGACTCAAGCACAAATATTCGAGTACATCACACTTATATTTGCCCTGGCTGGGATTCGAACCCGGGACCACCGGCTCGGTAGGCAGATGCAGTATAAACTGTGCCAAGCGCGTCGTCCAATGAACTCGTATATTTGTATCGTTTGGGACAGGTAAAGACTCCTCCTCCTCAATCGGTCCCTGAATGCTGAGGATCTTGACTCTGTCAACGTAATCTAGCAGGTATTCCTCTCCATGACGCTCGATCGCTTGCCTATTGAAGCTGCACTAACCGGCCTGTCGAGGCTCTCCGATATCTGGTTAACCCATCGTTTAGGGCTACGGCTCATCATCATCATCATCATCATCAGCTGATAGACGTCCACTGCTGGACAAAGGCCTCCCAAATGTTCTCCACCCTCATCCAATTTCTGCCCGCGACCCTAATCAGGTCGTCGGTCTCCTTGTTGGGGGCCTTCCCACGCTGCGTCTTCCGGTCCGCGGTCGCCACCCAACCTTTCTTCCCCGACGGCTATCGATTCTACGAGCCACGTGCCCCGCCCACTGCCACTTAAGTTTGGCGATTGTCTGAGCTATATCTACAACCTTGGTTCTCTTGCGTATCTCATCATTTCAGATCCGATCCCGCGAACAAACTCCGAGCATAGCTCGCTCCATTGCTCTTTGAGTAACTTTGAGCCTTCTTATGAGGTCCACAGGTAGACATAATAAAGTCAAATTTAACAACGAAAATGACACAGAATAAGTCCACCAAAAATTCACAAAAAGTTCACTGTATCTGCATCATCAATGTCCCTTTAAAGTTCCCAAAACTAAAGAGTTACTTTCATCTCATCTCATTATGAACTCCCAACCAAACTTAAACTTGAATCTCAAAAACGTCACATCGTAATAGAAAACTTGAGGCACTTAAGTCGTTCTTTGTAGTTGGTAGCATTGTTGAGGGACAATCCTCAGTCTAAGGCTACTCAAGTATGCACAAAGCGCAGTGGAGGCACGACCTCACCTTAATGGGGTAACTTGCAAACTTGGGAACTGTCCATTACATTAGAAAGACGTAAGCGCCTACGTTTTTATAGTGAGTTAGGATCTTTTCTTGAACTTGGTTCATTATCAGGTCCAGTTTGAGGTTTTATGATCTGAGGAGTTTTGAAGTTTGAGCGGTGTTTATTTTATGGAGGACGTTTTTACATTTTAATTTGAAGCAGCCATGTGTACTTACAGGTTATATTTAGGGATTTAAATCCAAGTAACTTCTACACCTTTGGTGCCGATTGGTAACCAAGTTTTGTAACTGGCTACAAAATGGATATCAGAAATTCCCTCTTTGTAGCTGGTTACGTGGTGGGCCTGCGTAGTCTCGATTGGTAAATGGGAAACCGAAATTCCCTTTTGAAATGAACTCAGTTACCGAATCGGATTTTTTCGCGTTGTGAATCTGGTTACCAACCGCGGTTACGAATCGGTATTAGAAAAGTCCCGTTTTGTAATCAGTTACAACAAGGGATTCTTTCCCATTTCGAAACTGATTACCAACCATGTACGAATCTGTAATGGAAAAGCCCCATTTGGAAGCCAGTTACCGAATGGGGTTTTTCCCCGTTTCGAAGCTGGTTACGAACTTTGTTAACAAACGGTACCAAAGGAATAAAATAGACCACGCGACGCGGCTCCGATTCAGTTTATCCTAAAATTCTTTCGTATGTCTGGATGTTGGATGTTACGTATGTTCTCGCCTAGAGGTCACATTTCTAAGCCGATTCTCATGAATTTATATGAGTAGGTTCTATAGAAACAGTACTTATATTTCTTTGTCAGTTCAGTTTATCGATTTTTTTCTTGATAGCGGGGATAAATGTTTTTCAGTCAAAACTCTATCAAAATTGATTGATTAAAATTGTTATCTACGAGTATACAGACGTAATTTGAAACTTTAATGGGTACAATTTTGATCAAAGGTTTGGTTTAATTCAAAGTAATGATTGATAGCTCAGTTGGCAGAGCACTGCACCGGAAACGTAGGTTCGAGTCCTGTTTACATTGCAGTGGATCACATTTCATTTTTCTTTTATATTACCAGTAGATCTTTGTCAATATTTAAGGGGTAAGGTAAGGAGGTTGAGCTACCCATTAAATATTGACACAAAGGGGACCTTGTTTTATAAACAATCGTTTTCATTTCATAGAAATTTGATGAAATTAAAAACATTTTATTTCTGAATCCATAAAATATTTTGGAATGTTATTACCTTATAACACAAACCTAACCTAAGCTAATCTATAGGTTGACATTAATTACAAGATTTATGAAAAACGTATGACTTCGCAGGAATTTTTTGTCTATTAAATGAAAAGTCTTCAATATTAAGCATTCGGTGGAGTGATTTTCTATAAAATAATGAGGTACCTACCTAAGTGTCGTACGATTTGAAACACCCTTTATCTTTAAAGTTTGCCTACATTTCATATTTTCCACGTTACACAATTTTCATATCACGTTCATACTCGTATTTACCGTGTACCGCAATTTGTTAAACAATAAATCTTTCGGAACAAAGCCATTGTTTCTAACTAACGCACAATTTGTTCAAAGCAATGTTGGAGCAATATATTAACTCGCTGTTATTACTGAACCCTAATAAAAAGGTTCTTTCGAACTTTTTTTAAGTACCTACCTAATATTGTTTTTTCAATGAGAAATTATATACATACATTGAAACAATAGGTCATAAAGAATACATGCATCATCATGTCAGCCGATAGATGTGCACTGTTCTCCTCAACGATCAGTCTTGCGCCGCCCTCATCCAATTTCTACCCGCGATCCTAACCAGGTTGTCAGTCCACCTTATTGGGGACCTTTCCACGCTCCCATGCGTTTTCCGGTCCGCGGTCGCCACTCAAGAACGTTTCTGCCCCAACGGCCATCGGTTCTACAACCAATGTCCCACTGCCACTTGAGTTTGCCGACTGTCTGAGCTATATATCTACAACCTTGGTTCTCTTGCGTATCTCATCATTTCGGGTTCAATCCCGCAAGGAAACTCCCACCTGTCACGCTCGCTCTTATTATGCGACCCAGATAAAAACCTCTCAGTTTTTACACAAACCTGAATTGACAAGTTTCTGGGTTTCCTGGAATCATTATGACTGTATACGAAATCTACGAATTTATAAAAAAAAACGGCCAATCTTAATTGGCCTGGTTGAGTTAAGTTTCGACATGAAATGTATGGCGCCGCATACAAACGAGGTGCAAACTTAACGCAACCGAGTTCTCCAAATATGATGTTTGAAAAGGACTATATTTTTTGTGATTTTATAACAAATGTGTAGTTTTCAGATTTTTATAAGTATTTGTAGTATGTGACGATATTACTTGCCAAATGTCATACCTAGTTCTAGGTCATCGGGAAGTACACCCTATCATTTTGATTCCCTTGAGAGTGTCGAAATGTACGTTTTTTGCGACATAAACGGCCGTATCTTTTTTTCATGTTAACGTAAAAGTTTAATTTTTTCACAGCTTCTCGGGACCGTAGACCTGAGTGTATGGTGTTAATTTCGAATCGATCCTCCACGCGTTCTCAAGATAAAGGGTCTTGACAGACAGACAGACGGACGGACGGACAACAAAGTGATCCTATAAGGGTTCCGTTTTTTCCGATTGAGGTACGGATCCCTAAAAAGATCTTAGAATCCACTTTGAAAAGTAACGCTGAAAGAAGTTTCCGATACTGAAAATAAATTTCTTATATAAACCGTACATGTATACACTCATATACTTTTGTGAAAACGTTGCGTTAAGACCCTTACTGGTATGTAAAAGCGTCGGCAGATAAAATATGAAACAATGCCTCCATCGCTTCTTTGCTGCGGGGAAGCGCAGCGCCCCGCCTACACACGCCGCAATGTACGGGGAACAATCCTCTTGTGGAGATCAAAAGATGTCTGGGTGGGGCGCTTAGAAATTATGAGCACTTGAAACTTTTGAGGATTTTTTACTTTTTAACTTGAAGGTGTACTTAAGTTTTATATTGTGAAATTATATAACAATGTCTGTTTTTGAAGCTGAAATAGATTAAGTGACTCGGCTCGCGTTTACATATGCAGATTATTAACAGTCCTAATATACATAATGATAAGTAGGTATACAATGGTACATAATATGCATACTTACTTACACCATTTTACAGAGTCGGATCAGTACTTTTACCTGTTATTTATTACTGATAGTGAACGTGGAGTGACATTTCTTAATAAACAAACATTGATTATGTTCAATTTTGTTTCTATATTGATCAATAAAAAAAGCTTTTCTCTTTGTCATAAAATAGAGTGTTTCAGATTTCCTTTCCTATTTCGATAATTATGTTTCGGCTTCAGCCCAACACTTTTTGATAGAGAAAACTCTTTTGAATTATGTGTCTGCCTATTGTTATTACTTATACTGTCCAATGAAATTTAAGAATTTAAATGAAATAATTATATACGATATCATTTTCACTATCACGCTCACCAAGCCTATCACACCTCATTACCAATCAGGAGATCTTATAGCTATTATTAAATATATCGTTCCAGAACACGGTTGCAAGGAGTTCCGCTGTGAGCAGAGCAAATTCTGCGTGAGCGCCGACTTGACCTGTGACGGCGTAGACCACTGCGCCGATGGATCTGATGAAAACACCGCCGCATTATGCCCCGGTCAGTATCGGTCAATTTTGTTGTGAGCATTAAGGTTTAGGCAAGCGCCGACTTCATCTATGACGGTGAGAATCCCTGCATCGATAGGTTTGAAGATAACACACTACCCGTGCGCTACAACAGCCAGTACCTAAGTATACTTAGCATCAAATTAAGTCCCTCTTACTATGACACAAGACCAAGTAGACCCAATGTTTCGACGGCTTTAAGAATAGACGCTTTTATTTATAATGTCTGGTTGATTTATGCTTTTTTTATGTTCATATTATATTTTTTTGTTCTTAGCTCATATTAAATTTTTTTCAGCTACCACAGACGGTGCTGCACATACTGAAAACGACCCGTTCTCTGTAACAGACTGAAGAGCCTATGATAAGATAACTTTTCATTAATGCATACAATTTACTCATGCATTATTTAAATTAAAAATTTATAATGGGATTGTAAAAAAATTATAATATTTGGAGTGATAAAATCACTGATCAAATTCATTACAAATAAAACATTTAAATCATTTTATTTTCAGTTTCAGTGTTGTAAACCAAAATAGCTCTTTGTATATTAAATATTTTGCAAAGAAAAGGCTCATATTTATTTGTTGTTTTATTTATTTATTAATTAGTATAATTTTGATTGAAGCAGATTAAATTAGATAAGAAATTTACACTTTCTGTGTAGGCCTAAATCTGTCGATCGTTATGGTACTAGTAATAGTATTACCATGGCTTACTTGAGTAATATTGACTTGCATCAAAAATTTTACGAATAGAAACTGAATTATATTCTTAATATTTGCTGTACAAAACATACCTCTCGTAACTTTTAGCCTACTATTTCTACAAGCGATGGCAGTCAAAATTATGAATAATTTCACAGGTTCACTTTACCTATGTGCAGTTTACATCTAATCGGGACATTACTGTTGCTATTCACTTAATGGTGACTTTTTTGATCACATTCAAGGAATGGTTAATATTCAAAGAAGTGCTGATATTTTCAGTGGATAAAAAAAGAAGTCCATTTCTAAAGGCAAATCACGTCGACGGTAAGCTATGTTCTTGATGCCCCGACGTCATTTATCACTACATAATGTCGTAAAGTTTCGATGAAGTCGTCGACGGAAAGCTGTGTCCCAGGCGTTCATAACTAACAATAAACGTTTGGAACAACCGACTGGAAAATTATCGTGTGCTAACGTAACACTACATGTTTACAGAAAGCGGTGGCAGCGGCGGCCGCGACGCGTGGGTGGTGGTGGCGGCGGCAAGCGGCTTGATGCTGCTGCTAGCCGGCGCCGCCGGAGCGTGCTGCGCGTGCAGACGGCGCGCCGCCAACCGGCGGACACACCTACAGTGTAAGTAAACAGTTATAAAAGAGCGCGTTTGCGGTGGTTGCATTTAGATAAGCACGCCGACTTTGCCTATTGCGTCAAAAGCAAAAATGCTGTGACAAAGTGGCACCATGTAGTGTGCTGTGCGTCTTTAGATACACTACAGTTATACGGTAATACTATACTTAGGTGTGACTATTAAAGCGTTTTAAGAGGCCTTATTCAAAACACATATTATGACAAATATAATCTCAATCAACTTTTTAAAGTGAATAATATTTTCCCCTGAGTTCTAAAAAGTCACATAGATTTCATGCTTTTATTGCGTGCAGTAGAAAATAACATGAAAAAAGTTTTCTGCTTTGTCAATTTCGAATAGTTTAAAAAATTAAAATTATAAAATACAACAGCCCTGTTATAAGTAGTTGATAAAATGTTAAGATACAAGTTTGATCATAGAAAAATGTTTAAAACAATCCGCATTTTTGAACGGATAAGGAGCCTTAAGCCACGGTTTCTTGGGTTCACTTTACCTATTATAAATCTAGTCTCTTCCATCTGTCATTTTGTAGCTATGACATTGATGATCATACTCGCTTTCTTTGGCGCTTCCACTGATTCTCTAACCTATACAATTTCTATTCCAGTACAACAACTGGCGAACACAAACGGCGCCAAGCCCGGCTCTCCCTCCACCGTACTGCCGGGAAACTGGGCGCTCCCTGCGGGCCCGCGCGGGTACTCGGCGCGCCCGGGCCGCCTCCGGGCGCGGGCGCAGCGCTGAGCGCCCCGCACAAGGACGAGTGGTTCGTGTAGCCACCGGCGGCCCGACGGGCTCGCAGGGCGGGGGCGCCGTACCGGCCCCCTTATAGCCACTGGCTAGGATAGTTGCTGTCGCTTACGTGATATAAGGAGAAGAATCGGGGTTGTTTTAAACAGTATCGTACGCTAAATTATCAATGAGATTGGGATTGTAGGTATGTGATAACTATTTTGTAAATATACATACTTTAAAAAGTATAATTATAAAATGGCAGTTGCTTCTATCCCTTTCTCATCGAGGTTTGATAATAATAATGATTTTAAACAATTCGAAACGATTGGGCCATTATTTGCATTAACTAACACCATATTAAAGTGGTTCACGCAGATGGCCTCCTATGGATAAACGACAAATGTGAATTTTATCGTACGTAATTTACCGATACAGACGGTTTTAAACTACACTAACATTGGCGGTGACTGAAAATAAGCGCTCTAATAAACGGGACATTTTCTAGCGCCGTCAGATATCTTCTTCTTATTATCATCTAAGTTTGGATAGTTAATTGGCGATATTGTAAAGAAGAGGAACACAATAATGAGTCTGATTTCTTTACAATAGTACATTTACACCTATTCTCCAATATTTTGTTGACGAATCGGTGAAAATGATTCGCAAACAGTAACAATTTCAAACTTTATTTGCCCCTAAAACTAACGGCCTAGATAATTTTGTTTATCGACGCTTACATTTTAAGAGAACTTAGCAATATCATCTCAATCTGTGAGCGTCCTTAGAAAGAAAACCGCTAATTTAACACGTTCAATGCGAAGCTTCATTTTGTGAAGTCGCTCTCAGTGCGTTACAACCCATGAGAGTCCTGTATTGAACTTTCTGGCTGTGCGGTACAAGTCAATTACAGCCTGTAAGAAGGGTTCTATATTTTACCTAAAATGTCTTTACTAAATACATATATACGAAATTTAATTATAACAATGTTTAGTCTAATAATGAGTCTACCTTATACTGCCTTCGCCGAAGTTGATGACTGTTCGTTGAGATTTTATAGACGAATTAATTAACAGGTCAAAATTTACTTGTAACGCACAGCCAGGACTGGCACAGATAAAAATGTCGATGATTTGTAGTGATGGGAAAGATAAACCAAATAAATATATCGAAACAATGTATCACTTTTTTTTTACATTTGTTACATGTGCAACCAGATGATGGGCTCATGTAAACGTCATTTTTGTGATGCGTTTGAGGGTATTTCAATTTCGTTCTCCGTACTTAGATGAACCGCCGACGATGGTTGACTGCCACTCGGGGACGTGGAGGTTCTAACCGAATCATGTTCCAATATGCGAACTTTGTCTTTGTTCCAGCTTCTTAAAATTTTTGTCCAACATTCTACGAGACCGCATTTTAGACCCATTCATGTTTACGTATAAACAGAAACAAACGTGCGTACTAATAGCAGGGTAACAACACTAATGCACTCTGCACTTACGTGCAGTGCTGTACAGGGCCCTACACAACAGGTCATATATGCCCTGTTCCGCACTGAATAACAAAAGTTTTAATCTGGTGCGAACAGGTCATATGTGACCTGTTAATTAATTTATATGTTGTCGGGTAGATTGTAAAATGACGAATCTAAATGTATACTTGACTGTATAAAAAAAATTAAATATCACAACTTTATGGCCTTCGCACCAGGGCAAAGTCGCGTATTTCGGTCGCCGCACCAGGCGAAAGTTCAGAACAGGGTCAAAATGACCTGTTTCGCAGTGAACGTGTTAAGGGGTCAAATTACGTTTGAAATTCTGAAAACTATAGAATTGTATTCTTTAAGTGGCGATGTCAGAGCAGTTAACTTGAGTGTAAAACTCTCGTAAGTTTCAGACATTGAAATATATATGATAGTGAGTAAACCAGTTTCATGATGTATTTTAACTTGTATGTAACTTACAAGCTAATTACATGACAGAGCTGCTTAAGCCACGTCGAGGAAAACTTGTGATTAGATCTCTTTTATAATGAGAGTCATTGAAAGGAAATTTATAGTATCAATTTAAACGAGAGTCTATGAAGGGAACATTCTAATAAATGCTCATATGCTAGTTTCAGTGGTCCTAAAAGGGATACAAGTCGGAGTTAACCTAGGAGCAAAGGAGCTTAAGTCTCACAATAAAGTTATGCCTTATGACCTTTTGTTCTGGTTAAAAATTGACTTCTACCCCTTTTTACTAAGGTCACACATTATTATTAAAAGTCTTTTCAAGGTGCATTGTAAATTTGAATCACATTTAACTCGTGATTCCTCGACAAACCTAAAACGTGTTCTAGTGTAAGAAAACCTTGGTTTATATACTATATTGTCGCTTGAAAGCAAAGAGATACAGACGGACTTAAAAGGCATATTAACTTGGTTGAAAATTACAAGACTCAAATTTCTGGAAAGATCAATTGGAAGCATTAACCTTTTTATATCAAGTCGGGTATTCAGATCATAGCTTACTTTCGCGAGGACACGTTTTTTATTGTAATAAAATTAGTTATTTCTATAAGCCACATTGAAAACAGTTGGAAATTGAACTGAACGACACATCCAATTTCTTCCATAATACAACATAATTATGCCTTAGTCGATCGGTTTCCTTATATCTATACTATATACTAAAATAAATTAGTTAATATGCTGAATGATCATATGCATTTTGAAGGCGTAACTTCCTGAATATACAACCTCGTTTAAACTTCCATTTTGCATTTATTTTTACGATATGTTCTTTATTATTTAGGTTTCTACCTAATCATGTCTATCGTAAGGGGTATTTATTGCACCCAAGTACTTAACGTGTATCTATACTATAATAATATTGACGTACCGCATGGGTATTCTTGTACTGGAAGGGTACAATTGTACTTTTCGTGTATTACAATAAACAGAGGGTAAAATATTGATATGAGTAGAATCTGCTATTAAGTAGTATTTATAATCTTCAGCTAACCGCTAACTGCCATAGTTTACGCAATAATTAAAGTACATAATGTACACACCTCATGTAATATTAGAAAAAAAATACACCTAAATATTAGGTGCTCATCTTTGAATAAATATAAATACTTACTGATTCGTCGGTTCGATTCCCAGCTGGTTCCAAGTGGCTCTGTCCCCGCTTCCAACCCTCCTCCTTACTACTCCAGTACCGTCTGATAATCCGCAAAAGCTACAACTGTCGTGTTACAATAATAGCCGTTATAGAATAGATTAAGCAGATGTATAAACAAATTTGCCGCAAGAATAATAAATGTTGATCACAGACAATACTATCATAAAAATATCATCATATCATTTAATGAAGTGGTTATCACTATTAATTACGTAATAGTGGGTGAACTTTATGGAAGCGAAACTTAGGTGTATTTAAAGATAGTGGTTGTTCACTTTAGGGGTAATACGGGACATTAAATTGTCTTTAGTACCATGATGAAAGGAAGCGAAGATTTCGGATACTAACTATTGAAGTGGGTTTTTTGGTGCAATACTACAATTCTGCCATCAAAAACTTGCATGTATATTTGAGCCCCTGGTTTCGCTTCTGCAGTTCTTTATTATTCTTGAGGTTAGCTACATTATTATCATGATGTAAATAAACATTTAGAGGCCAGTCACATTCTTATATTAAAACTGCTAGCCTCTATTTTCGAGTACTATATGCTCAGAAATTGCGAGCAAATTTGATAAAAATAATGTGACTGTAACTTTTCATACAAAAAAGTTACACATTTAGTAGTAATTTTAAGGGGTGTAACTCTTTTGCTTACACATTTTGCAGACTGTACTAAATATTATTACATGAAGACGATAAATACATTCTTATTTACCTCCAACAATAAAGCAATAAATGTATAATATATATGGAAGTATTATATAACATATCTTTATACACGTACATATCTTGGGCCGAATGTCTACCTAATGTAATCGTAATATAATTTAAAGTTAATATAGGCATTTTATAAATATAGCAAAATATTTTATAAAATTACATTAATTTTATAGCGTTAAACTGAAATACAGGCGTTGAGAAATGCAACTATACCATCCTTACCATGTATAGTTCATATTCCAAATTCATAGGAAAAAGAACTAAAACGAAAGTTTTATAGCACAATTCTCATGTCATTTACCAACGAACGTATTTCGGACTAGGTAAAGGTCGGCGTACGTATTTAATATTAAATCTGAATGTATAACTTGTATTCGTGTATGTTAAAGAGGCCTGAGGAAGCGGGGAGCGCGACCCTTAGTACTGTACTCAGCGGGCATTGTTGTACAACACGGGTACTGTTGTACCCACAGACAACCCCCACTAGACGGAGCATGTAAGGCGACCCGCGTGCACCAACGATATGGTACGGCAGAACATTAAAGTATCAACACGGCGGCCACCGTTTAGTTGCGTCCTTGTTTATGATCCATGCGTACGTCAACGAAAAAATAAATCAAATAAATAACATAGTAAATTGTAGTGTTAAGTGGTGTAGAGAGACCTCATAAACATGCACGCAACTAAACGGTGGCCGCCGTGTTGATACTTTAATGTTCTGCCGTACCATATCGTTGGTGCACGCGGGTCGCCTTACATGCTCCGTCTAGTGGGGGTTGTCTGTGGTTGTACCAAAAGGGTACAATTGTACTCTGGTAATATTTTGTTGTCCCAAATGCATACACATTCCACGGATGTCTGGACCCTGGCACCAATATAGAGTACTATATTGGTATAAACACACGTATTTCAGTAACTTAGTTCAGTAATTAAATAATAATTATTCGCGAGATATATTCAATATTGTTAATCAATTCTGAGCACTACTCAAGTTTACCAACCGCCAAAAAAATCACCAAGAATACAGATGCATCCAAGGGGCATAAAAGTACAACGGTACCCCGCAGGTACAATAACCCCCAAGTACAGTATTCAAAGGGTACACTGTAGGTACTCTGAGGGTCCGTCGCCTCGCCACGGGGCAGGCACGACAAATCTATCCGAAAGTATGTAATCTAAGTTAGCGAACATTTTTTTAGGTGAATTTTTACTCGTTTAGCGGTCTGGACTCGTGTGGTGTCCGATTTTGGTGTTACGAGCGCAATGTAAATTTATCGATATGACATTAAACATTTTTGGCTTATTGTTCGTATTATTGGCTTGTTATTCAATCCCTTTTATTACCCTTTAGATATCGGCAAACTGATCATATATATAATGGAAAAAGAAGATACATTAATGCAAAGTGGCTGTGGGCTGTAAATATTTGTACAAGAGCCGACTACAGTTGGATTCAATAATGTTCTTAGTTGGAGGCGTCGTGTACACCCTAAAAAATATTTGTTTCAATTCAATTATTGTGACACAGTGTACGGACCCAGGCTTTTCGCGAAAACTGCACATGCGATACAAAGAGTGCAGAATGCCTGCGCGCGGTTTTGTTTCAACATTCCACGTAGGTCGCATGTCACACCTTATCTCAATGAGAAAGGAATCCTCAAAATGGCTTTCCGTAGAGAATTGCACATGGCCTCGTTTGTACATATTAATTAATTATATTTTATTGCATGTTGTGACACCCAGAGACTTTATACATCTCTGGGTATATTTAATATTTTAAATTTATAAAATTTTTATTTTAATGTTCCTAATTAACATTGATTTGGAGTATCTATACATCTCCTTTACGTGTACCAGTGTAATTAGTTATAACACAAATGTATCATGTAATTGTTTTAAGTATTATTTACGAAAAAATGACTTACTGTTGAGTTTCTTTCGGCTTTCTTCTCAACAGCGGTCTCCTCTTGCGAAATGCCAGTAGATTCACAATCTGACTTGTAAAAGTGCCCCTGTGGCCTACTTACTGAATAAATTATTTCATTTCATTTCATTTCATAAAATAGTGTATAAAAATTTGGCAAGTGCGAGTCCAACTCGCGCATGAAGGGTTCCGTACGTATCTATAATTGTTGTATGGGAGCCCCCCTTAAATATTTATTTTATTTTATTTTTAGTATTTGTTGTTATAGCGGCAATAAAAATACATCATCTGTGAAAATTTCAACTGTCTAGCTATCACCGTTCTTGAGATACAGCCTGGTGACAGACGGACGGACGGACGGACGGATAGCGAAGTCTCAGTAATGGTCCCGTTTTTACCCTTTGGGTACGGAACCCTAAAAAAGGCCCGAATATCTTTTTGAAAAGATAAGAATTAATTGGGTAAGAGACCAACATAGTTTTAATACCCGCAGTAAAATATTAAATAAAGCCGTCATTCCTAAACATAAAACTAAAGGGAACAAAGGCGGGTTTAAAGTTAGAATGGCTAAAGTTTGAAATGACCTTCCTCCACCACTTCGTCTAAATATGTCCCAACCATTGTTTAAGTCTAAACTGAAAACCATGTTGTTACACAGGCAAACTGACAGCGTTTTTTAAAGGACTGGCACCCATATTCACTGTTCATAAAAAAAAACTACATATCCTAATTAACTTATCCTTAACTAATGTTGCAGTAGACTGATAATAGCTTTTTATACAGCTTTCTCTTTTTCGTGTTTCGTTAAATATGTAAAAAAATATATATATACTAGCTTTTGCCCGCGGCTTCGCACGCGTAAACACAATATCATACGTTCACTACACTTATTGCGAGGCCAAAGGCCGCCCACCCACTTAATATAAGTCGAAGTAACTTAATGCGAGGCCTAAGGCGTAGCACCGAATGTGCGGAGCGTCTCAAAGAAGCCGCCCACCCACTTTATATAAGTTGAAGTAACTTAATGCGAGGCCGAAGGCTGAGCTCCGCGTAGCACCGTAGGTGCGGAGCGTCCCAAGGAAGCCGCCTACCCACTTAATATAAGTTGAAGTAACTCAATGCGAGGCCGCAGGCCGAGCTCCGCGTAGCACCGTAGGTGCGGAGCGTCCCAAAGAAGCCGCCTACCCACTTAATATAAGTTGAAGTAACTCAATGCGAGGCCGCAGGCCGAGCTCCGCGTAGCACCGAAGGTGCGGAGCGTCGTAAAGAAGCCGCCCACCCACTTAATATAAGTTGAAGTAACTTAATGAGAGGCCGCAGGCCGAGCTCCGCGTAGCACCGAAGGTGCGGAGCGTCTCAAAGAAGCCGCCCACCCACTTAATATAAGTTGAAGTCACTTAATGCGAGGCCGAAGGCCGAGCTCCGCGTAGCACCGCAGGTGCGGAGCGTCCCAAGGAAGCCGCCCGCCATCCACTTAATATAAGTTGAAGTAACTTAATGCGAGGCCGAAGGCCGAGCTCCGCGTAGCACAGCAGGTGCGGAGCGTCCCAAGGAAGCCGCCCGCCACCCACTTAATATAAGTTGAAGTAACTTAATGCGAGGCCGCAGGCCGAGCTCCGCGTAGCACCGAAGGTGCGGAGCGTCCCAAGGAAGCCGCCCACCCACTTAATATAAGCTGAAGTAACTTAATGCGAGGCCGAAGGCCGAGCTCCGCGTAGCACCGAAGGTGCGGAGCGTCTCAAAGAAGCAACCCACCCACTTAATATAAGTCGAAGTAACTTATTGCGAGGCCGAAGGCCGAGCTCCGCGTAGCACCGAAGGTGCGGAGCGTCCCAAGGAAGCCGCCCGCCACCCACTTAATATAAGTTGAAGTAACTTAATGCGAGGCCGAAGGCCGAGCTCCGCGTAGCACCGCAGGTGCGGAGCGTCCCAAGGAAGCCGCCCGCCACCCACTTAATATAAGTTGAAGTAAATTAATGCGAGGCCGAAGGCCGAGCTCCGCGTAGCACCGAAGGTGCGGAGCGTCTCAAGGAAGCCGCCCACCCACTTAGTATAAGTTGAAGTAACTTAATGCGAGGCCGAAGGCCGAGCTCCGCGTAGCACCGCAGGTGCGGAGCGTCCCAAGGAAGCCGCCCGCCACCCACTTAATATAAGTTGAAGTAACTTAATGCGAGGCCGAAGGCCGAGCACCGCGTAGCACCGAAGGTGCGGAGCGTCTCAAGGAAGCCGCCCACCCACTTAGTATAAGTTGAAGTAACTTAATGCGAGGCCGAAGGCCGAGCTCCGCGTAGCACCGCAGGTGCGGAGCGTCCCAAGGAAGCCGCCCACCCACTTAGTATAAGTTGAAGTAACTTAATGCGAGGCCAAAGGCCGAGTTCCGCGTAGCACCGAAGGTGCGGAGCGTCCCAAGGAAGCCGCCCACCCACTTAATATAAGCTGAAGTAACTTAATGCGAGGCCGAAGGCCGAGCTCCGCGTAGCACCGAAGGTGCGGAGCGTCTCAAAGAAGCCACCCACCCACTTAATATAAGTCGAAGTAACTTATTGCGAGGCCGAAGGCCGAGCTCCGCGTAGCACCGAAGGTGCGGAGCGTCCCTAGGAAGCCGCCTATTAAGTTACTTATACATGTGTTAAGTGGGTTGGCGGCTTCCCTGGGACGCTCGTGGAACTCGGCCTACGGCCTCGCATTAAATTACTAAGGGTTTATAAAGTAACTTAGCACCGAAGGTGCGGAGCGTCCCAAGGAAGACGCCCACCCACTTAAAATATGTTCAAATAACTTAATGCGAGGCCGCCCAGCGCCCACCCACTTAATATAAGTTTAAATGTGTGAGCGGCTTTCCTGGGACGCTCTGCACCTTGGGTAAGTAATATAAGATATAAGAACTTATGCTATAATATTCATATTGTATACGCTCATATTGTATAAGCTTGTTTTGTATACCGTTCAAGGTGTATAACGAACGTTGGATATAACATCAAAATATCTATTTTTGTTAAGTATAACGTTATTTAAGTATAATATCATTGTAAATAACGATCATAACGTATAACGTTCATAATATCTCAGATTTATAATGTATATTACTCAATACACCTAACACCAAAATGCATAATGCTCGTATAGAATAACCGTCTGCACATCAATTGTGTACATACTTATGCTATAGTTCGCTGTAAAATTTTAATATAATTATGTACCTCCATGCAAGCAAGCATTTTAACGCTCCGCTCGCTTCGCTCACTCCGCTATCCATGGTCATAAAACAAACCTAACCTAACCTACAGTTTTCGGTTTTTGACCCATATTCCATTTTGTCGCAGTTCTTCCAAACGGTATACTCGTATTCGCCAGAATTTCATCTGCCATTATCATTGTGTACATACTTATGCAATAGTTCGCTGTTAAATTTTAATATACCTCCATGCAAGGAAGCATTTTGACGCTCCGCTCGCTTCGCTCGCTCCGCTATCCATGGTCATAAAACAAACCTAACCTAACCTACAGTTTTCGGTTTTTGACCCATATTCCATTTTGCCGCAGTTCTTCCAAACGGTATACTCGTATTCGCCAGAATTTCATCTGCCATTATCATTGTGTACATACTTATGCAATAGTTCGCTGTTAAATTTTAATATACCTCCATGCAAGGAAGCATTTTGACGCTCCGCTCGCTTCGCTCGCTCCGCTATCCATGGTCATAAAACAAACCTAACCTAACCTACAGTTTTCGGTTTTTGACCCATATTCTATTTTATCACAGTTCTTCCAAACGGTTATACTCTTACTTGCCAGAATTTCATCAGCCATTATCAATTGTGAACATACGTATGTCGTATGCAATAGTTCGCTGTTAAATTTTAATGTAGGTACCTCCATGCAAGCAAGCATTTTGACGCTCCGCTCGCTTTGCTCGCTCCGCTATCCATGGTCATAAAACAAACCTAACCTAACCTACAGTTTTCGGTTTTTGACCCATGTTCCATTTTAGGGGCATAGGGGTAGCAGTTGTAACCTATTTAGTATATCATACGCTATTATGTTTTCTAATCATTATACTAAAAGAAAGTATATACTATGATCGATATAGGTTATGTATGTTATATCAACTGAATTTAGAGTATTTGAGTGTTATATAAAAAAATATTCTACAACATGAGTATTATGCTAATTGACCGTTATTCCTAATAAAAATATTGATTTTGATGTTATAGCAAAAGTTCATTATATCTTGTGAACGTTATTAATATGAAATTATATATTATGTAGTTATATCTCATGGGACGCACCCCTGCACCTTCGGTGCTATGTGAAGCTCGGCCTACGGCCTCGCATTAAGTTACTACTTATATTAGTGGGTGGGCGCCTTCTCTAGGACGCTCCGCACCTTCGGTGCTACGCTTGTGAACATGATCTTCGTTAAATTAAAATTGAGGCAAGACTTATGTTTAAAAAATCGTTTTTAATATTTATTGTCTATTGTAGATTTAATGCGAGGCCGCCCACCTACTTAATATAAGTTGAAGTGTGTCAGCGGCTTCCCTGGGACGCTCTGCACCTTCGGTGCTACGTGGAGCTCGGCCTACGGCCTTGCATTAAGCTACTACTTATATTAGTGGGTGGGCGACTTCCCTAGAACGCTCCACACATTCGGTGCTACGCTTGTGAACATCATCTTGGTTTAATTAAGATTGAGTCAAGACTTAGGTATGTTTAAAAGATCGTTTTTAATATTTATTGTCTATTGTAGATTTTAAAAACTTAATGCGAGAGCGCCCGCACACTTAGTATAAGCTTAAATGTGTGAGCGGCATCCGTGGGACGCTCTGCACCTTCGGTGCTACGTAGAACTCGGCCTACGGCCTCGCATTAAGCTACTACTTAATTTAGTGGGTGGGCGACTTCTCTAGAACGCTCCGCACCCTCGGTGCTACCATTGTGAACATCATCTTGGTTTAGTTTAAATTGAGGCTAGACTTATGTTTATATATCGTTTTGAATATTTATTGTTTATTGTAAATAACTATTCAAAACCTTGAAAAATAGTTCGCTCATAGTCCTACCTGAACATATATTAATGACATCTATTAAGATGACAGTAAATTATTTTCATCTACAATGGCACTAATACTAATATAATAATATGACCTGTCATAATAATTTCCTAGGTAACGCCATAAGATTCAGGTGCCAACTTAACTCAATCGAGCGTATATCATTAATGGCGACAGCACCACTGAACGTATACGTGATGGCCTCACTGTTTTGTTATCCGTGGTATAATGAATAAGGAAGCAAAGGAAAATGCATGAGATGACACGGTTATTATTTCAGTAGGTTCTGGGTTCAAATCCCGGCTAGGTGAAATCCTTTCTACATTGTAAATTTAATAATTTTGTCTTGTCTCGAATCATGGTTGTTTTTCATACAAAATGCATACATTGTCGAGCAGCAACTCTCAATAACTAATACACTGCTGCTTATATTAGGTATGCGATCAATATTCAACAACTTCGGTAGTAATTCTCGAAGTCCAGGTTAACCCATCACAGCTACACCCTAGCTTGTGCCGAATCGTGGTGAACTCTTGGCCTTGGTGTGTCGAGGAGACCCATCAATGGCTCCGAAACTTTACTTGTATGGAGCTGGTTTTATTAACTCAGGAAAAATCTTAACAGCGCGATGCAGCCGCTAGTATGGAGATTTTGTCAAAGCAACAACGCCATCTAGCGGAAAATTGGGTCATTGAGAACAAAATCTCAACACACCGTTAAAAACAAAAAAATAATCATATATTTTATTACTTTGAATAAATTTTATATATAAAAAAACTGCATAGATGCAAAATTGTGGCTAAATATATCGTATATTTATCTTTTATTACATTTCGCTACTTTATTAGTAAGTTAGGCCAAACACAAACAATACAAAAAATTTGCGCCTAATGTTGGTTGGTAAAACATATTTAAAAATGTATTTAATTTACTTAAATTGATTCGAAATACTTTTATTTCAATTACACTCGATAATATGGCATTAAAAAATCTGTTTTATTCATTAACATTTTTTATTGCGTCTCCGGGCTTTTTTTTGGTCAATACTTACAAACTACAGAAGAATATAATTGCATATTCAATAAAAGAGCATTAGTTCCTATTGTCGCAAATTGTGTTTTTAAAGAAATGTAGGTATGTTTTTTTTATTCATGAGACAATTTACAACGAACATTGCACTCATATTTTCGTCTGTGTTGTTCGATAATTGGCGCCATCTTTTCTATCTAACTAACACGGTTTCCGTAACTCGACGCCTCAAACAACCTTAACCTTATTGTTAATACCGGTGCGCGGTGGGCCGCGAGGAGGTATTATGTCGAATTCATACTTTTTAGTTTTTGTACACGTAAGAGCCACGCCACGCGGGGGTCGCGTCGTTCTAAATTCAAAATCACAAACGCTGTCATTATAAGGTTACACATTGTAAGGAAAATATTTCATCGAATTTATGTTTTCAGAGATAAATATTAATCATAATAAAAAGTATCCTTTAACCATCTTTGGATGTTCAGCTATTCCTGTACCAAAATTGGTAACTTTTTATCCAGCCGTTTCGGCGGTATTAGAGGACAAAGGTTTATTTGAAAACAGATGGCGCCAGGTTGGCTTGGCACCGCGCGCCCATACGAAACAAATGACGATCCTGCATCACGCTATCGAGATTTTTCCTGAAATCATGACCTCCCTCCATAGAAAATTAATTTTCAATACAAATTTAGGATTTTATAATAGTATAGATATATCCTGACCGTTTTCGGCCACGGCGACTGCTTCAACTCCTCTGTTGGCGTTCGTGTGCTCTCATGTGGCTAACGTAGCCGATCTTGTTATTAAAGCCCCGTGAGCACAACGGGCACGAGAGAACACCATTATTATAATTATGTTAAAAAATAGTAGTGTATTAGTCGCCAAAAAGTCACTCACTGGGCAAGCTGAAAATCAACGCTGGAACTGCGCCGCACCGCAGCGGCTAGGTTTCCAGCACATTGCTGAGCTTGTTCTTTTGCCACTGTTCAATTATTTGATCTTTTTTCTTGGTGTTTCTTTTTTTGTATTTTTTTTGATGTACTTACATAAAACTGTGTTCTGTTATTTTGGCAATAAATGTATTTTCTTTCTTTCTTTCTTTTTTTGTTTTTTTTCTGTATGTAAAGAAGTATGTTTTTTTAATTAGACACCAGACTAAAGTAAGCCATACAGTGTGCCATAGTTTTGGAGTTACAACTTCTGAGAAATAGTAAACTTTAATATATTAGTAATAAAATAATTTCTAATATCAGGAGAATATAAAAACAGTGATTAAGTCCTCTTTCTAAGCGGAATTCAGATAAAAATTTATGAATTTTCGCATTATGTTCGCTATTTGAATGAATGAATGAAATAAATAAGCTTTCTTTACTCAAATACATATGGTACACGTCTAAAAGGTTTTAAATATAGAAAAAAATAACATATTTGGCCGCTGACGCGACGTTTTTGCGCTTTTTGCGCAATAAAGTATATAAATAAGTATTTCGTTGAATATATCATTAACATGTAGCGCCGGTATGAATGAATATAAAATGGACAATTATTTTCTTATACTTAGTTTTAGTCATACGGCGGCGCCATCTAGTGTCGAGTAGCAGTACTCTTTTGACGGTTAGAAAGCTGCCCGAGCGAGCTTTTAGTTTCGTCCGAAAAATACACAATACAACTACAGTAACTTACTGACCATTACATTGCAAATTAAGTCGAAAATAACGAGGATATTACGCGAAATGCTTCGAGTACTGCATTATTTTCTTTTTATGAGTGTTATTATACTTTAACCATCTCAATTATTTACAGAAAAGTATACTTTTTTTCCCCGGCCGGTGACCGCTGTGTGCGGTAACCACGTGAGCACGTTAACGTTGCATTTTGATCCATATGGTTTAGTGATAAGGGCGAATTTAAGTTCGAGCTATGTGATGTAACTTTAAATCAAATTAAAGTTGCTCAGTTGAGCTTTGGCCGCGGTTCAAAGCGTGCGTGTGAGCTTTTAAAAGCTTTGTTATTTACGGTTTCGCGGGTTTTAAAATATACGAGTGAATTTGTGTGAAAAACAAGAAATCGTTTAAGTATATTCCGCAAGACAATGTTTTAGTGTATGTTTAAGTTATAATAATGTATTTTGATTGAATGCTAGTGATATATAAAAGGTTTTAAATTCAAAACGTTTACGTTGATTTTAAAAGGTTAGTATTTTCAAATATCAATTACTTTCACTCGAAAATGTGATCAATTTTATCACGTTTACTACCTTGAGTAATTTCAGTGGTCTAAATTGAGTACGTTTAGTTAAAGCTCGAGTGTTTTCTGTGTATTAACTAACGAATAAGATTACGTTAGCTCGATGTATTATTTCGGTGTATTTATTGAGTGATTTCGGTGCACTGACTGAGTAATTTCCGTGGGATAAATAAGTGAATTCGGTGTATCAGTGTAGTGTAATAGTGGTACATAGATAGTATAGTGTGTTGTGTGATGTGGTGACGATGAGGCTGTGGCTGTGGTTGACGCTGCTGGTGCCGCTCGTGGTGGCTGGTGGTGGCAAGGGGAAGAAACACCGGCATCACAAACCTGGTGAGTAAAAAATACATATATTGTAAGGGTTGAAGCTGAAATGAAGTATACAACCTAGCTGAATCTGAACACGAGCCCTTTGACACTTAGAAACTTATTTCGACGAATGTTTCATATTGCAGAATTGTTATTGCTGTAATTATACAGGGCGTCCCAAGACTATGGGACATCAAGGGAAACTACCTTAAATATCGTAGATAGGATATTATGCTGAAAGAAAACTTTATGTTATTTTTAAAAGTTAGTAATTCTAAGAAAATCTTTAAACGCAGAATTACTAACTTAATATAAGTATAAAGTTTTCTCCCCATTTAACCCATTTATATCATGTGTCATGTACAATAGAGTCACAACTAAATGTAATATTAAGTATTCTAGCTCAGTTCACGCAACAAAACGATACCTACAAAGATGGCTAACAGGGCTATCATATGATGAAACAGAGGAGTTACTGTGAACCTCAATAAGGTAAAAACAACCTGCTGTTATCATAAAATGTATTTATTTATTTAAGTATATATTTCTTTATTTTATTTTTAACTACAATTTTTAAATTACATTAAGTTTAAGATTATACCGACCGATCCATCCATGTATCATGTTATGGTCTGGCCCCTGCAATACAGGCTTGCCTAGTGCGGGGACCTCTGATATCCTGCTGGTGCAGTATACCCATAATAAGATGAGCATATCACATACGCTTGTATCATATTTAGATTTTGTTATTTATGCTTATTTTTAATAAATATTTTTTCATTTTCATTTTTCATTGTCATTTAAATATCCTTCTCACGCTTACAAGTCGTTGCTGAAATGACAATGGTCAACCTTTGGAGCACCGAAGTCACTCACAGAAAACTGTGCCTCAGGCGCCAGGCAAGAAAATTAGAAGTACTGCGGGCCTAGGATGTGGCATTTAAAAGGTTAATTAAACCGTGTTTACACATTTGACAAAATGTATGTAATGAAAATTAGACTAGCCAGCGACTATCAGCAAGTTCGTTGTGAAACGTATCGCAATATTTCGATTTATGAGTTATTAATAACTCCAAATTGACATGGTTCTTCGTTCATGTATCAGAACAGGATGTTCAGAAGTTGCATTGTAAATATTGCTTGTAGCTAAGTACCTATTTAATAAATGAAAATGGTTTAAACTCACGTAAATATTGTCAGTAATGGTCTGACATGTTTCGAACTCATATGGAGCTCTTCATCAGGGGCAGCTATCCGTGCTGCTACGCGACTCGCGGCCCACGTTTCCATGCCATTTATTATTATTAAAGACATCTCACGATATTTCTAATAATATTAAGTACCTATTTAGTAACCCTATATATATTTTCGCAATTACAAATTCTCAACTAATATAAATTGGAATTCTGTATCTTATTACTTTTTAATGAATTCTGTGCTAGGTTATTTCTTTCGTGTTTAAGTGTCCCTTGCGTTAGAAATTTATTATAAAATATATTTATTAGATTTTGTGTCCTGTACAATAATCGGATTCCGGGAGACACGCGAAAATTAGAAAATCTTTGATTGCAGTTATCACCTGTCTCGTTTACACGGTATTACAAGGAAAGTGACAGGTAGTATTTATCACATCACAGTTATGCTAGACGTGCAGGGCTCATAATTTTTATCCACACTGTATAACGTAGTTATGTTAAAGGCTGGAGCACACTTGTAAAGTAATTAACACATTTTATGTTTTTTTTTGTAAATTGTCATTATTCATCAACTCACAATAACAATACTGACTAGTGTAAACATTCCCTAAAGTGTGATAATCCTGGCACTCATTGTTCCGCAGGTAGTCGCAGAACCTTCCTTTAACACGATTAGGTACCGAGATTTAATGTGTTTAATCCATACTATAGACAAAGACCTACATTACTGTGCAGCGATGACGAGCAAAATCAGTTTTTGTTATGCTCATGTTATGGCGACACCGCGGAGTCATTAATTCCTGGAGTTACTGGTAGTACTCAGTACTTGATTACAATGGAAAATCAAATTAGTGTATGCATTTGCACATACATTTTATAGGTCTTAACACTAGTGTGATCCTATTATGAAAACAACCGAAAAGTTTTATAAAACCACACTCGTGCTTTAAGACCTGTCATTATGTGTAGGTACCCAAAAACAGGTGTTTTGCAACTCACACCATATTGAAGATTTTACTGGTACTACACTGAAAAAAATACCCAGTGGAGCCTACTGAAATTACAGTAGGCGTAACCGTTATTACAGTTAGGTTTACTGAAATGTCAGTAGGCCTCACTGTTATTGCAGTAAGTCTTACTGTAATGTCAGTAGGCTCCACTGGATATTTTTTTCAGTGTAATTTATCTAACTGGCAAAGACAAATTGTTGGTAACTGACGATAATGTTGAATGTCGCTTAATGTCACCGATGTAAACAAGGACAAAACATGACCAAATATTTCTCAAATATCAAGTAGTTTTTGTATAATAAAGCTAAAACTATCCACATCAATGAAAGTCAAGTTTCTAAGGATTCATTATAATATTTCGTAAGAAGAACAAAGAATTGAGGAGTCGAACGAAGATACAGATAAGAACGAGAACGAAGAAGAGAGAACAAGTCCTTGACAAATCGCTATTGACGTTTAATAAAGACGTATACACCTTATTGCCACATAAAAGCTGTTTATAGCGCCACTAACCCTGGGCCGGACCGACACATGTTAGGCTATAAGAGTTGCATAAACAACATTATAATGACACTGATTTCAGTGTAAATATTCCAAAGTGTGATAATCCTGGCCTCCATTGTCCCGCAGGTAGCCGTGGGACTTTTGTTTCACTCGATTAGGTACCCAGACGGCACTTGAGTTCAAGTGCGCTGGGGTTGTGCAGTTATGGCTCCTTGTCCGTTCAAAAATGCTGATTGTTTTAGTAATTTTTCTCCATGATCAAACATGTTTCTTAACATACCTATTATTGATGACTAAACTACTTAGAACAGGGCTATTGCGATTTATTGGTATACAGGATGGAACATTTCTAAAGGCTGAGCTGACAGGATAGTGTCATCTGAGTGATCTACAATCGACCTATTATAATTTGTAAAACTGGATTTAAAAGTAAAAAAAAAGCCATCAAAATAAAATATTTTAGTATCAGTGACAACCCTACTAATTCAAAGGTTTCATATACATTTTAAATTGACACCTGTCTTTAACTTCAGCGATGTCAAAAGACGCTAGGATTGATATTGTGCAGATTTGTGTACTAATGTTTAACAAACTATCTCAAAAATGGATAGAAATATTTACGTAGTTCATTGGTCCCACAACTTATCTACTTTGCCTGATGGTTGACTGGTAGAGAATGCCCTATGGCATTAAGGCCGCCTTTTGTACGATCTGTTTTTCATTTGTGAAATAAAGATTAAATAAATAAATAAATAATCGGTGAAAAATTAAGTACTCACTCTGAACAATTCCCTGTTTGCTTACAAGCCCCTCGATCTGTTCCACCCCGTATATTTGAAACCTACAGTTTGAAATTTTCATTGATAATTTTTGTTTCAAAAACTACTCGAAATTATCAAAGTTCACGCAGAAAGCTTTTTTTTCTAACTTAGACTGACGTAATGAAAGCATGAAATATCTATGTTACTAATCATAATTATAAAAAAAAGGAATAAGGCATCACGGAAAATGAGTCAAATTTAACTTGCAAGATTTGATTACAGACGCACTGACAGACATACACCAGGATTTGTGAATTTATAGTTTCACTTTATATATAAAGCTATAGTTTCACATTATAAATAAAGGCTTGTAAAAAGTCCATAGATGTCCCTGGGGAAGGCCTATATCCAAAGGCATTCGGCTGTGATAACTGCACACTGTTGGTACATAACGAGTGCATCGCGCTGCGCCCGCGCATGTATTTTTAGTGCCGGCAGATAACGACTAGTATTGTGTGCACTTTATGCGCGTCGCCGTCGGTACGGACACCTTAATAACAAGATGTGTATCGCGCGATCTTTTGCCATGAACAATTAATTATTAATGGTTGGTTATGTAAGTCACCAGAAATCGAACCGATGGGCATCCCGATTCAGTATACATGGTATGTGTATAATACATGCATAATTTATCAGCATTGCACCCGTGCGGAGCCGGGGCGGGTCACTAGTTAATTATAACATAACTAATTACATTGGTTTTTGACAAGGCACCGTTGGGTTCTTGTCAGTTGCTTGTGACTTGGGCTGCCCTTTTGCTTACCATCAGACGAGAAGGAGCCACTTAGTTGTGCTGATAAAAAAAATATACAGTCAGCCCCAAAGGTACCTAGCCGACAATTTTAACATAAACCAGTAGTAAAAATTTCGTCTACTTTTGATGCTGACTGTACCTATATTATGTACACAAATCGTACAGCACGCATAATTTTTTTTTTAAAACCCGTTAAGGCAACTGGATTTTATAATTCTGTAATATGTAAATGGTATAGTTACAAATATAGAAGTAAATTATACAGTTTAAGCCGCACGTTTTTATTATAATAGCTTTACTTACACCCACTATTATGAATACAGCAATAACGTTTAAGTTTTATTGACATAATATTATACCAGCGGTTTGTATGGTATAATCCTATTTGGTGGTCGCAGTTTGAGGTGCAAAGGAAAACCGCATGTTGTTAATTTACTTTCTAAACCTCGAATAACACGATATATATAGGTACTGCTTTTTCGCAGAATTATTTTTGATCGAATGTTTCACTTCACAGAATTTTTAATTCTCTGTAGTCATACATTTTTAATAATTCTTGCAAATATCATCCGATTGATTAGATTAGTTTCAATTCATAATAATCCCAAATAGAGGACGGATTCAGAGAAAAATGCTTTATACTAAGTCGTACGCAGTCTTAGGGCTGTAGAAATATCATTTTGATAATTTTGTTGTTTTATTACTATTTCCTTTATTTATTTTAATTCTATTATCTATCTTATATCTATATTCTCATATATCTATATATATAAAAGAAAGTCGTGTTAGTTACACTATTTATGACTCAAGAACGGCTGAACTGATTTGGCTGAAAATTGTTGAGGAGGTAGCTTAGAACCAGGAGAAGGACATAGGATACTTTTATATATTTTTTTCCTTTTTTTTTCTCTACATTTATCGACTTTCAGGCGGTACAAAGTTCGCCGTGTCAGCTAGTATATATATAAAAGAAATTCGTGTTAGTTACACTATTTATAACTCAAGAACGGCTGAACTGATTTGGCTGAAAATTGGTGGGGAGGTAGCTTAGAACCAGGAGAAGGACAGGATACTTTTTATCACGTTCCCGTGGGATTCATAGTAAAAGCTATCTCATTTATCGACTTTCAGGCGGTACAAAGTTTGCCGGGTCAGCTACCTAGTTATGAATACAATAAGTCGATTCTACATCCGATAAATAATATTATATTTTCGGGAAACTTACCATGATACTTAATATATAGTTACATGATTTAAAGTATGAAAATAGTTAGATAGTAATTTCCTAAGGTAATCCATAGATTTTTACTTAACTATGACAACGTAGAACAACATTATTATTCTGAAACTTTTAAGGAGAATAATCATCTCGTTTGACTTCAACTGATAATTGTGGACTCTAAGTCTCATAACAATCTCAGATGAGAGCCGAAAATTAGCTCACAGGACCCTACCCTTTCCCATAATTCTCACCAGGAAATCAGTAACAGAATCCATTCATCCATCCCTGTCACAGCCACGGCATTAGACAGAGACACACGCTTCCGAGAAGATCGAAACGTGCACGAGCGTGGAAACGACACCCGATACCTGGGAGACTACTCCGAAGTTCGAAATTCAAAATTCGTAATTCATTTCTTAGAATGGTGTTTTCCAACCAGTCCTTAGGAGTCAAAAAGCCGGCCAAGTGCGAGTCGGACGCGCGCACCGAGGGTACAAGTAAATTTTTAACGTCAGGGAGGCTCAAATAATTAATATACGCGCTATAGGTAATCCGTTTAAATTGTTTTATATTATTATCTTACAGTCGCGGAAACCGAAAAAAATATTAACTGAATATTTTTTAACTTTTTTTGTTTTATGTATTTGTTATAGCAGCAATAGAAATAGATCAAAAATGTGAAAATTTCAACTCTTGCCTCACGTCTAGCTATCACGGTTCAGCCTGGTGACGGTATCGAGCAAAAAACAGCAAAAAAAGTCACGTTTTCTGTATGGGAGCCCCACTTAAATATTTATTTTATTCTGTTTTTAGTATTTGTTGTTATAGCGGCAATAGAAATACATCATCTGTGAACATTTCAACTATTACAGCATACAAGATACATCCAGGTAACAGAGACGTGATCGGACCGCGGAGGTTTAGTAATAGGGTACCGTTTTTACCCTTTGGGTACGGAACCCTAAAAAAATTACCAGAGGGGGAATTAGTTTAGATTTGGTCCTTGCGAACATAAAAGTGGCCTTTGGTCACGAAAACGTTGGGAAACACCATGTTAAAAGTTAAAAATATATGAATGAGCGGGATGGCATTATACAGGGTATCCCACGGCTAATGCCACATGGAAGGTAAGCCTTAAGTATTATAGATAGACAATTTTACTGAAAGAAGACATCATTTTTATTTTTAAAACAATTCGAACTGCATTCAAAGATTTTTGAATAATTTAAACCGGGAATCGAACCCGCCAAATGGTAAAAAAAACTGGTTACCTAGTCGGTTTTACGGGCGAAGATTTTACGTGACAACGCGCGGCGGACCGATCATGTTTGAGTGGGAGAGAGACGCAAGGCAATCGCCGGTCCGGCGGGCCTCTCTCTCGTTCGGTGACTCATCGTAACAGACGTGAGCGGGCGTTACACTTTTTCATGAGTGATTCCGAGCGCAACCTAATTTAAGACGATTTTGCTATTCAGCGAGGAAATGCTGCCAGCGTCTTCGGGACCATGCCGCGGGGGCACAGTTTTTTACACCTTATTTAGTTTATTTTAGTTACGTTATTATTTTATTTATAACTAATTCCTTGATTAAGTTTACAGTGTCATTTGTTGTTATTTTCATTTAAGACGTTGTCACATCAAAAAACCGTAATCTTACGACACCGATCAAAATGCTCAATTGGAAGCATAATTTTTTCTAAATAACATAGCATTTTAAATATAAAAGGAAGAGCATGAAATTTTACACTTTAAATTTCAAGAAAATTAATACCTACTTAGCCTTTTATTTGACTTTGCTGTGCTCCTAAACACTGAATTCATAATTTTCGTATAATTTCAAGCAAAAATGGTTATTTTAAATAAATGTAACTTTCCCTTCATGTGGCATAGCCGTGAGGCATCCTGTAGAAATTTAACATAGACTTTGGAGTTGGTGGCCTGTGGTTGCCGTGCATCGATTGGTAGATAAACATTAGTATAATGGTGGTATAGTCATGGGTCTGTTAATTGAAATGTATATTTTCGTGCTTGAGTTATTCGTGGGAACCAAAAGTTTAGAACCTCCATGTATACTAGGCATAATGTATCACCTATAAAAAACCGGCCAAGTGCGGAGTCTGACACCACCACCGCGCACCGACGGTTCCTTACAAATATTTACCCCAACTTATAACTGGCCGGGTTAAGCTCAGTTTGCACCTGGTATGAATAGCGCCGGATACAAATGAGGTGCAAAGTTAACGCGACCAATACAGCCTTGTGACGAATAGAGACAGACAGACAGACGGACGGACGGACGGACAACGGAGTCTTAGCAATAGGGTCCCGTTTTTACCTTTGGGTATGGAACCATAAAAGTAACGAATAATTTAAAACAAAGCTATGCAGCGGGTAAAAAATGCTTGCATGCGCTTCCCATTCCCACATTCCGGGTCGCTCGCACATAACTCTATATTGAAATAATCGAGCATCCTCAACATGTCTAACCGGCGGCGTAAGTTGTATTCAATGATAAATGGGTAAGGACCAAATTCTTTGCAAATACTGTCATACATTAATGTCCACCTCATCTCAAACTTAAAATAGAACATTTATCGTTAATTTGTAGAGTAGAAACACACGCCAAATAACAGTTCCTATTAACCCAATCATCAATAAACGAATTGATTTTCAGAACAGTTAATAAAAAGAAATTCAGAAATAAAAAAAACAATCTTTATTATATTTCCCATACAAAATGAATATGTCCGTACTCTGCTTTCTCGAGAATATATTGATTTTGTTTTAAAGTACGAACGCCTTAACTTATACAGTTTATTTGTATATATAGCTTAGGTTTTGTTAAGACGCAGGTATAGTTTAATATTCGATATCCTTCATCATTTTAAATTTTGCGGCTATTTTATGCATGTCCCAAATATTCTTCCATTGTGCAACCTCCAGTTGTGCTACGACATTACACGGAACTTACAACGCTATTCCAGTAGATTCTTCAATTATTTTAATGGAACACTGACTCCGAACTTGCAAGCCTGACTTCGATAGTGCTGCCATGTTGTTTTTACTGACAGTCGAGCATCGTGTTGGTGGAAGCTCCGCGTACAGTTAAAATTCTGTGACTTCTTATGTAATTTTATTGTTTTCCATCACGCTTTCTCTGCTTGCGAATGATTAACTGCAAACTATAATAGTATATTGCTGCTACACATCAAAGTTCACTAGTAATACTCGTTTATTTTATTGAGTGTGAAACATTTCTGGTTAGGTCGTGAAGTATTTTGCCTCCATTGTGCGACGAGTGACACAACATTGTGCGACGAGTGACACAACATTGTGCTACGTGTCACAATGGAAATTCGTCGAAACGAAGACAACGTTACCAATTGTGCTTATTACAAGCTTTTATTTAATTTCACCTGTCCCGATGTTTATTTATTATTCATCTTCAAACCTTGTACACGTACATTTACAATTTTATTATGCTACTTTTTTTCCGGTGTGACACATTCCATTGTGATTTCCGTTGTCCAACGATGCAAAGAATTTGGTCCTTACCCAAATGCACTAAATACTTGAATATTCCACATAATACGGATTCACAAGACAATCGATCGAGGATTACATCTTGGCGGGGATGTTTATCTCCCTCTCTGAAGACAAGGGTAACACTGCCCTCCTCTCGGCGCGTTCCGAAGTACGACTAACAGTTAAAACTGACATCAATAGTTTTTACCCTGAAAGTGACTGGCGTGCCGCCGTACCTCGTACGTAAACTTATGTGGAAGCAAATACAAAGACAAGGGTATGAGAGCGCAAGCGATTCCATCCCTTATCCGCTATACCGGATTCAGGAATTTAGAGGCAGCTTCCGTTACGCTGCTAAATGCTGGAATAAATTACCACCTAAGAAAAAGTAAGTCCATAATCGTATTAAAAAATCGTTGTAAGGCTGTTGGATCTGCAAAAACTATTTAGGATAACGATATTTGGTTTTGCGATAGCAGATGTGGCTTTAATACACATTGAGATTGTGCTCCTTTCTACTTCTACACTCCATAAACAACACCTCATACTGAGAAGTTCTTATCTGGATCGCGTAAGAGCGAGCAAGACAGGTATATAACGTGAATCGTAATCTGACTAGTAGCATATCTATGGCATCGACAGGTTGACGCGCACTTTGCTCTGACATCACTGACAACGCTCGGTTGCGGCTAATTTCTACCGGGGCTCGATTAGTGCCGTGCATTTGTAATGACCAGGCATCGGACTTTCGTTAGCAGGGTAGGACTAATGGAGAGCTATGGAGCCGATATTAACATTACAATACAATTCAAACTCATACTCATTCATCTATTTCATTCCAAACTGCCTTTATGGTTAACATTCCCAAGCATTGGCTGTAGGCTATTACTGAACCGGTGAGCTACATCCTCGACCCCGTAGTCACTTTCCATCAGGTGATACTGAGGACAATCGCTGGTCACTTTATGAGAAAGTAAAGGCCAGAATAATAACATTATGAAACTAAACAACCAGTTGAAATCTGGTCACATTATATTTCCCGAACCGATTATACCATTTGGACCATAAACACGTCGTATATTACTTTATTCTGGTGCATATCGAGCAGCTGCCATCGTTATAGGAACCAGATTGGAGACGCGGCGGAAACCGTCCATTCATTCGGAGATGGTTATGAATAATTTCGATACGAAATTACATAATTCTTTACAATTCCAGTCGAGTGCTTGAGGGAATAAGTTCGTTATGTGCTTGTAATCACACTAATATTATAAAGGTGAACGTTTGTGAGGGGTTTATGCGTAGGTTTGGTACTTCTTCACGCTCAAACAGCTCGACCAATTTTGATAAATTTTGGTTTGAAGGTATAACACCCTGGAATAACATATAGGCTACTTTTTATCCCGAAAAATGTAGTATTCCCGTGAGATGAGCGGGTAACACTGGCGCGCTGATGAGGCGCAGCTAGTAATAAATAAGGCCCTAATATACTCCCCCTGTTTTAAAACAAGAAAAATCATATCTTTCTGACTCAACATCTCATCAACACAAAGTCAAATTCTTTGACCCATTTATAATTGAACCACACACAGAAAAAAGGCTCAGATTTTTACAAAACAGGTGACAAACGGATTGATGACCATCCCAAGAGAAAATCTTCAGCCAGTGGGTTGCAATAAAAAAGCAGCTCTTGAGATGAAATACCACTGTCCGTTTACGTTAAGTTTGCACCTGGTAACTATGGCGTCGGATACAAATGAGGTCCAAAATTAACGATATAATGATAAGGATGTTTTAAGCGAATTTTTTAAACAAAAACAGACACCTAATAAACGGTCCGACACAGAACTTAATTATGTTTGCTTAAGTTTTCGACAAGGAAACAGTCAAGAATGAAACTTCGATTTGTATTGAACATGTGCTGTCTTGCTTTCTTGAAGAACCCTGCTACCTAGAGCATCGGCGTTAATGTTAACGTACGATAAACGCTGCCATTATAGGCCTGCAGGAATATTTAAGACACTAATTACATAGTGCACATGGGGTTTGCTCGATGAAATGAAATATCTGTGAAATTAAACGTTCTATGAACCAGTTGAAAACATGGGTAAATTGCGTAAACTCCATAGGTCACACAACCAGTGCAACAGAAAGGAAGCTTGGCTACACACGATACCGACTTAGCTCAGACTTCTGAATGACGCTAAATAGAAAGAATGAAAGAAAGAAATAAAAACATTTATTCGGGGACAAAACATAAATCAACAGGATATAGTTAAAGAACAATAAATAGTAATGGGTGCCTAAAACCCATAGGTCACACGAGTGCAACAGAAAGGAAGCTTGGCTACACACGGTCCCGACTTAGCCCAGACTTCTGAATGACGCTAAAAAGGGGACGGAATAAATAGTACTATCCTGGAACATACAGATATAGCCCACGTCCCGTACTCATCTAACTCACTCCCATCACCGCGTTCAACTGTCAACCCTATTATACTGCTTTAAAGTCGTAATCACTTCGGGATTTGGTTGACATATGCTGTTCTGAATGGTGAAGTTGTTTGAATCACCGGTCACTTACCCTTGCGAAGTTTTTTTAGTCGTAGATAAAATAATTGATTGGTTTGTAAGGTTTTAATTAAAACTCTAGATGTGATCGATTGGTTGAAAGAAATATGTGATGAGACCCAGGTCATTTAGGTTAATCTGTGTAGGTTGGAATATTAATTGCATGCCTAGGGAGAACGCGTACAAATAGAAATACAAATACTCTTTATTGCACACCTCAAACATCAAGGAATATACATCATAACATGAGATACAATAAATAACAGGCAGAGGTAAACAACAGGCGGTCTTATCGCTAAATAGCGATCTCTTCCAGGCAGCCTTTAGGTAGATACGAATATTCTAAAATATTAGGTGGACTTATTGCAAAAAGCGTTCAGAGTTTTGGTTGTTACCATGCGATATATAAAATAAAAATAAGCATTATAAAACATCAGTAGCGATTATGTTTACAACCAAATTCAAAACATGCATTGTTTACCGGAATACTGTTAAATCCTTTGTTTTACTTATGAAATACTTACTGAATCTGAAAATGATGAGATAAGTATATTATAGCACAGACTGTAGAGTGGTCTAGACGCTTTAAAAAAAACTATGTCATAAAGGGGATCATCCGTTCAAGAGCTCTGCTATAGCATATGCCATAGATGGACTAACAAAATATGCATATAATTATACACACTCTGATCTTGTAATTGTAACAATCCACTTTTTGTGGGGAAGTAGAAAAGTGAAGTCGAGGGTTGAAAGGTCTTTTTTATAAAACTATAGTACATTATTGCAGACGCCGGGAAAGAAGAGCTTGCCGAGTGAATAGGTAGACCGATACGAAGCCGAAAAACCCTTTTCACGGCTAGCAGATTCATGCCATGTATAGTGCTTTTCTCAAACATATGCAATGAAAAAAAATACACCACAAAAAAAAACAGTTTAATTAGGCTATGGCGATAGACAGACGCCATGTTTAAAAGAAGTCTCGGCTTAGGGCTTAGGCCTTATATTTTGTAGGAAATTCCTTTACAGTTATCTCGAGCTGTTCCGCCCGAAACGTGATACTTCGAAGCCTGCTATAACGCACGTTATGGCGACATTACTTTGCATGTTTGAGAAAATTATATCAAATATTACTTATAATATCGTCTGTATCACTTCCCGCAATAAATTCAAGCGTTAAGATGGTCTACAATGGATGTTTATTTCGGTTTACGCGACAATGCGTCTGTATTGTCGTCTATTTTTGTCGCACGAACTCCAGTTCGTGGAACGACGTAAGCGCCGTCGTCTCTTTAATGAGATGTGTCGTTTTGTGCGAGCAGGACAGTATTGTCGACTATTTATGTCGCGCCGCGATCGGGGCCGTGAGTCACTGTTCACTGCCATCATGCCATGCGATTTCGTAGATGTATGCAAGTAATGTATATACGTTTTTAATTGTCCTATTTCTTGAACAAGACTAATTTTGTTTCCTAAAATTAGGAGCGTGTTTATCCCTAACAGGTTACTCAGATGTTGATTATGAAAAAGGTTTTTTTAAACAGTCATAACTGGAGGGTATCTTTGGTTAATAAATTATAAAACTAAGGACGAATGGACTGTACAAACAAACGAGCAATACCTCTGCATCAAAAGCTTTCATTACAAAAACATAATCGACTTAAAAAAAACTAAAAAGCCAAAAGTAGCCCGTTCATGTACAAATTACATTTAAATTATCCCCTAACTTCTAACCGTTAAGAAGTTACACCTTCCATCATCAGATCTTATTATTTATTTATTTATAACTACATACAGGTTAAACCGAGAGCCTCCTTTTTTGAAGTCGGTTAAAATACCATAACTTTCTCGTAGGTGTAACAAATACTTTTCTGAATACCGCATCAAAATCGGTTTAGCCAAACGCGAGATAATAGCGGACAAACATACATACAGGTCAAACTGAGAACCTCCTTTTTAGACGTCGGATAGAAATGCGAGTTATTGAAAATCGTTAGACCTTCACAAGGTGCCAACTCACAAAAAAAAATATTTTCGGTATCGAGTTCTTTGATTCTGAGGTAAGTACCTATAATAAATAAACATAAAATAAAAACTATAAAGGAATTGAAAACCTCATTTTGTAGTCGGCTGGAAAGTAAATACAACTGCGTTCCCGAAAAACGGGAAAAAGTAATTGAAGCACGAAGTCAATTAAAAATTAAACAAGTAACATTACCGAAAAATCTGACAAGATTGTGGTCCGACCGCTCCAGTTTCGAGACGCAATGTGCCCTTCCCAATGACACGGTGCGGCATTCCTTGCATCCTGCAATACTGTACCCTTACCAAGTTTACACTGACCGTTCTCGCTAGCGACTGCGTGAACGATTTTTATGGAGAATTGTAGTTCTACAATACTCTGGTTACTACCGCTAGGGGCGGTGTACTCTATTCTCCAAACAAATCGTTTACGCTGTCACTAGCGAGTGCGGTCACGTGGTGAGGGTACTAAGGTTGATTGTAATGTACGTGAATTGCCAAGTAAGTAACTGTTTTGAAATACGAGATAACTAGGAGACCATAAAATGGTAAGTAAATAATGCCCGAAATCTAAATGTACGTGGGAACATGGGGCCTCCGTATTGATTTCTTCAAGAGGGTCGTCAATAGGTTCTCTAAGACTAACTCGCAAACGTTCATAGGCGTTATTAGTCTATCGTCAGGCATGCCTGAAACTTATCTATCGACATTAAAAGCCAGAAGCCTTCAAACCCCTGAACAAAAACAAGATTGTGGTCGGGCCGCTCACTCCAGTTTCAAGGCAATGTGCTCTTCGTTCTTCCCAATGACACGTCCCGCGGCATTCCTTGTCTAATGTCCTGCAATATCAATACTGAAACTAGAGTTATATTGTACTTGAGTCGTACAAGCAAACTACGGTTTTGATAACATGTCCTAGGAATATGTCTTTTTACCTTTTCAGCGAGGATATGAGGACAAACACTTGTGTTCCAGACGCCACAACGTCATTTGCTGCAGCAATTGGATACATTTAATTAATCGCTTGACGTCTGGGACACAATTCTTCATCAGCACTGGGTTTTTCTGATGAAGAATTATGTCTCAAAACCCAGCTCCTCATAAGATTTCAAGTCCGAAGACTATTTCCGTAAGGTCCTCAAAAGGTTAAAAATTAAACAACTTACTTTTTAAGTTGGTTTCTGGTTTGGTTGGTGGCCGTTCATTGGAACGGCCACCATACCACTACTACCATTTAGTCTAAGAAATAGCCGTCATCTTATTTGGCACTTCTGTAGTATAAAAAAAATACAAGTCGAATACAGCTCGATATGTTTCGAATCGGTTCGGGATTCATCATCACGAATCGAGCACTGTGTTTTTTCTCATGTATGAATTAAGTTGGTTGTTTTGAAGCTTTAGCTCTTCTAACAGCTTCAAAATAACCTAAAAAATATTAATAGATGTAGCAAGATTTTGTATAGGTAATGTAAGGTACGATGCGTAGAGAACAAACCGGCACCAAAACATCTAATGACGTAAACTATTTATGTCAGAACTGCGAACGATCGTGCCGTTCTCGCATCGTCACCACAGTCACCAAACAAGTTGTCTCCACAATATTCTATAAAATTGTCTGCAACAGACGAAACGACCTATGAGAAACTCAGTTTCGTATTTTAATACCTTTTCTTTGATTGTCCCAAACCCAAAGAGCAACAACAATACTCAAATCCCGTGTAAAGCGGCTGTACCTACATTAGTAAGTTAGTTAGAAACCGGTCGCACAATTATTTAGCTCCCAGTTAATTGGCTGTCCAGCTCACAGTCCGGCTGTCTGAAGAAAGGTTTGTGGAATGGTTAATGAGGCATTGTCATTGCTATAGGATTTTCTTTAAGCGTAGTTTTAAACAAAGGACGACATACTCAGCTAACTTAGTTGTCCATCAACAAAGTTGTAGTCGGGTCAATTTCCCAAGCAGTATTTTTTGATGGCAAGATTGAAAACGCAGGTGCAGAAAGGTTGAATAATAAAGTACCATTTTTTTCGGAAACAGCCCGCCATTGTCTACCTCGGGCAACAGCTAAAATTAAAATATTAGTATATATACTAATTTAAAAATATATATTTAGACCCAATTTCTCATCAAGGTGGGTTGTCCCCAAGCCAGTTTTGTTTGTAAAATGCCGGGTAAGTCAAATACTATGCATGACAAAGAAAATCTGTTACCATTATTTTATAACCATATAAATATGTAACGAAAAAAGCCCAATACCCGTTTTATAACTCCTTTGTATACCCTTGAATAAGTGCATATACGTTTGTCCCGAGAAAACTTCTCATTACCGCTGACAATGTTTCGAAACGATTTATTTCCCAAATTTGATCAAGTACGCCCTCCGTCCCCCACACACTTCAAAGAATTAGTCTAGCTGCGGCGCTCGACGAGGCCGGTTGTGTATAGTGGCAATACGTTGGCTTGTATAAACCTGAATATTTCATCGCGGTGGACTGGGGACAAAAAAAATGTCATTCCGGAGTTTGTTATAGCTTCCTTATTTTTTAACTGCGTGGTTTGGAATTTATATATATCAGGTAAAGCATACTCGTGATTTCAAGAGTTGAATTAGTTTTAGAATATAGTGCTTACTTTTTTTTAAGAAATAAAAATATGTCGTGTTTCTCATTCCACCATTCTCATTCCGGTGTTTCCGGTGTAGTAAAATGACTTTAAACCCCACCAAAATGAGGAAAACACCGGAATGACATCAAAAGTAGCTTCACTTTTCATAGATATTGTTGAAATAATAATATTTTTTTTATTTTGTTTTTAATGCCAGACTAAGATATATGTTTATATTATTACGTAATGGCAATATAATATATATTACGAATATAAAACGTAAAATTGCTTTCATAATATGCCACTTTTCTTTCATTTCGGTGTATGAAATTTCATTGCGGTGCACTTATTTTATCATCCTGGTGTACCTTTATCATTCCGTGGTGTGTTTCATATTCGATCTCGAATATCTCGAAAACTATTTCAGATTTCAGGGTCCCTTTTACATATGTTTAATAATATAGTCTAAAGTATCTCATCACATTTAAAAAACTCAAAAATAATCAAAAATAAAGAATCACACCGAAATGATACAAAAAAGGCGTCTTGTTGAAATTGACCCAGTCGCGGTTTGAATCCCGGTAATGTATTTGTGATGAGTTGAAGCAAATAAATTATAAACGTTTTACTAGCGTGCATTTTGAATCTCTGCTAATTTAATATTGTTTATTTATTTATAACTAGATGGTATGGTACCCGTGAGCTTCGTCCGCGCTGACGAAAATGTTATTTTGAACCCCCAATAAGTGTAACATTGTGTACTTGTATCAATCTGTGTGTCTGTCTGTGACATCGTAAATCCCAAACGGATGGACCGATTTGAGTGCGGTTTTTTATCAAAAATCTTATCTTTCGAGATGGTTTTTAGCTATGTTTGTCAGAAATAGGAGCAGCCGTGGTCAAGATATTCAGCTTTCATTGGAACAAGTGACGGGGTCTCAGCCAATATTGAAATTCTATCCTAAGTACATGTGTGATTTATATTCAATTATATCATTCATTAAATAAGGGTGTCATGACAACCAGCTATGCGCCTATGATGGTCATCTGTCACTCACACTCGCATCTTGTCAAAACGTGACGGATGCTTTGTCACTTATCTATCGCGTGATAAAGCAACCATCATGGCCCCGCAGGTTATTTTTTACATTAATGAAAATGCCTGCTTAAGCAATGATTCATTAAACCTCCCAGCAACCTTTCCCGGACATTGTGAGCTGAACCAATTAGACAGCAGCAGAATATTTAGGACCGGTTCCCGGGCACGGCCGTACACGGAATTTGAGTGTTCATTCTCCATGCATTGTCAGAGCTCTTTTGCACTGGGTAAAATATGCCAAAATACTGTTTCTGAGATGAATTATTATTATTGTGAGCCCGTTATGTCCCACTACTGGGTGAAAACCTCCCCTTCTTTTTATTTTTTCCGATCTTGAGCGATATCTGGCCAGTCCTTTAAGAAAGAGTCCAAAATTTGGATGGATTTTAAAGAACTAAACCATCCCACCGTCGTCGCCTACATTCTACAAGGTCACGAATGCGTTACATGAATAAAAAAAATCCCACATGTTCCTGTATAACTTTTTTTTAACTTTGTTACGTGTTGGTTTTTTCTTTTAAATGTTAGCATATTTAATGAGCTGCATTATTATAAACAAAAAACAATAACGCTTATCAAAATCTTCTCTTTTAGTGCTCAATTACTTTTACAGCGTCAGTTTGCTCTGGGCAAAATAGATAATACGAACTCTTTATTAGTTTATTACAAATAAATAATTACAGAAGTGAACACAAATTAGTAATAAAAAAAAACCCCTTTACGTTGTATTCGAAAACGCCGCACGGCCATATAAATTCTACTATTATTGTACAGATAAGCAACTTCAGCGGTGCAGCGAAAAGTCCATTTTTTTTTTAATATCGGACACCCTCACACAAATCGATCTAGCCCCAAATTAAGCTCTAGAAGGCTTGTGTTATGGGTACTAGACGACGATATACATACTTATATAGATAAATATATACTTAAATACATAGAACAACCATAACCCAAGCACAAATATTCGAGTTCATCACACAAATATTTACCCTGGCCGGGATTCGAACCCGGGACCACCGGCTCAGTAGGCAGGTGTCTACAAACCGAGCCAAACGCGTCGTTAATTTTAATATCATATTTGAATAGTTTTAAGAAATATAAACCAAGTAACAAGCTTTGTTTATAATTCCTAGCTATTTATGTATAATCTCAGACTTAAGCCACAGTAAGAGGATTTGTCGTCTTATGTCCATTGAAGCGAGCCGCCTACACCTTTGCCGCTGTAACTTGATAATTAAGGACGACTTTAAATCGAAGTATTTAATGTGCTTTTTGTCCGATTCGAGTCTTGAGTTATTTTGGTTTGGTTAAACCGATAAGTCTGAGGTTTCACGATGACAAGAACAGAGCTTGGAAATATCAATTGGTTCGTATAAATTAATTATATCTATGGGAAGTGTTAGTCTTGTCATATATAATATTCTATTTTATTATTATTAAGTACATTTAATAATAGAAGTACTGTCATTGGCGAAAAGAACCATAGGATGCTGGATATTTTGATATTATTAGGCAAGTCATTAATATATATAATGAAGAGAAGTGAGCCCAGCACGCTTCCTTGAGGGACACCAAATTTAACATATTGTTTGTTTGACGGATATTTATATTCTCTTTTCCTGAGGGAGCTAATTTTTGATATTTCTGTAATTCTGTATATTGCTGTCGTCCGCTTAAGTAAGATTTTTTGAGATTCAATACATTGCCTCTGATTCGGTACCGGCTCAATTTACTTAATAGTATTAGTATTATTTAGTGTAATGATAAGATTACATGTAAATTAAGAATGATAAATTGTCGTCTTTCATATGCCTTGCAAACCTAGATTGCAGCAATACTGCCGTTTTGTGGTACTGTATGACATACCTGCATCTGCAGTTACCTGTGTAATATTATGTTTCTGATGCTATTGTATAACTACCCTTAGTTTACGCCTACTTTTTTGTTATAATTTTATATGTGTGTCACATAGTCACTTTAAGCGTAATTCTCGTTTCAACGAATCCATTCATCACCGAATGATTTTTCCCAGTAACTGTGAAACGCCAAAAAGCTGCCTTTCTGGCAATAGTGCTTAATTGTTTATGCTCGAATTTACTGATAACTAGAATGCAGCAATACAATACAAGTACCCGTTATTGCACTCCTCACAAAACATACAGGAGAAATACAACGCAAGAAATACTACAATAGGTATGATATGGATTTAGAAGATTCGATGATCGTTTTGGCATGATTGATATTCTCGCCGAAAAAAATATTTTCTCAAACGTGCTCAGAAATGTATGCGTTTTTGTCCTGAAATGAAGACACAAAGTTTTCTCTATCCCAAACTCGTCCAGCAATTCCTTAGCCTCTGCAGTAATGTCAGTTTTTTTATAAACACTGAAATAGATTCCCACCACAATTCATAAGAAGCCATCGCGTCGGTTCAGGCGATAGTGCCTTTTTAGGATCATTCAAGATACACCGTTAATGGAACTCAGTTCCTATGAAAACCATCGAAATGACTCATTAAAATCCAAACCGTAACTTGTACTACAAAAAGAATTAATAGAAACGAATAGGTGATAACGTCCCATAAAACGGGCAGTTAAAATTAACAAAACTTCTTTGTGTCGGTTAGTTTGACGACCGTTTTATGGCCCAACGGAAGAAAGATGGACTGTAGCGGCACTAAATCAGAGTCGTAAAGCTAATGAAGGGTCAAGATGAAGGTTTAATTTGTTTTGTTATCTACGCGTTTGACTATAAAAAGGAAATCAGGACAAATGTACATAAACATTAGTCTGTAGCGCAGATGAAACAAGAAAGCGTTCTTGAAACTGTCCTGAGTTTTCTAAGCCTTGTGTACCGTTGTGATTACTAAAGAGTAGTAAACAATTTATATTTTGACGACGCAGTTGGTACAGTTTGTAGTGCACCTGCCTGTGGTTCTGGGTTCGAATCCCGGCCAGTATAAATATTTGTGTGATGAACTCAAATATTTGCTTCTATATCGTCGTCTAGTACCCATAGTACAAGCTTTGCTTAGTTTGGGACGATTTGTGTAAGATTATCGCTTAATATTTGTCATTTTTATTTTTAATCTCCTACAGACTTTATCATTAATCCATTTTATCACTAATATTTAGTAACTAGCGGAGAAGTACTTGCCAATAGTAAGTTTTAGGAAAATGTGTAAGATTTCTTTATGATTTTTTAATGAAACTCAATTCGTCGATTGATTAAGCTTTAATTGCCGTGTGATCCCTAAGCTTTTACTCTACGATGGCCATAAAAATTAGCGAGATATAAGTACAGTAATTTATTTACTACTATAATTTATTTACATCCTATCGTAATCTCAAACATCAGGTAAATTCTAGCGGTACCACAAGGTTGAGTGGTAGGTCCAGTACTGTTCTTATTGAACACTAACGCAAACAAACACCTCTGGGAGTTGGGCTGCCGCACAAGCTCCCGCTGGCGACCTCATGTGGCGTAATAAAACTGATATAATTTATTGCCTCTAAATCTTCATTAGGCGCTTGTATTTAGCACCTGCTGGGTGCCGTTAGGAGCAATGATTTTGATCAGTTATACTTACAACCACTGGGGTTTAATCAAGATCGCCAAGTGTTAGTTTAATCTCTAAAACACCGATAAGATCGCGTAATGTTACTTTGCCTTCTGTTATTTTTGTTTCTATCTTAGCCATTTGAGTCATTTTTGGTGCACGGTAGTTTTATTTTCCGAATAATTTTTCGTCGAATGATTCATGTCGTAGAAAGCATTTTTCTCTGAAATCGTAAACTATATGGGATAATTACAAATACAAAATACACAATTATTTACTTATTGTTTCAATGTGAGTGGTTATAGATGGTGGTAGGGTTAGTATTTGGTTACATCACAATCAGCCAGAATTTGGCGTGCAATACTTTGACTCTCAATATGCATGTCATTAAAACCAATGGAAAATAATCAAATTATAGCAAATAGCAATGTCGGACTAAAAATACGTATTGAAAAGAATAAAAATATATGAATAAAATTATAAAACAAATTAACCTAACATGAATTAGGAAACCTAACATAGGAAAATATGTATTTTCAAGAATTTGTGAAAAATGTTTACAATGAAACGACAAATTAAAAATGTGATGATTCAGACGGGATAGTGATTTAGTTTACGCTAGCAGATGTTACTGTTTTAATAAAAAATAACCGTTAAAAATGTATGACTACAGACGAAAATGAGACGAAAAAAAATCGAGGAAATGACTCATTTGATGAAAATTAATTCAGTGTTCCTGATGAGGTGTGTATAAGGAGTATATATTATTATCTGCTTATTCTCTACAGGTAAACTTGTATAACTGTATATTCGACATTTAAGTCGAATCAAGATTTGTTCCGTTTACATACTTGTACCTTAAAATGGTGCAATTTCCACAATAGGAAAGCAAGATCCGGGTTACCAACACAATAGTATCTAATCGTATCTGACCGCGATCTGTCGCAATCCACCGGCAAAGGGCCAAGTGGTCGAGTGGTCGAGTTGTTTGCTGAGCACACACGGGAACACACGTTTCGGGTGTCGATGGTTGCTTAGGGCATACCAGAGCGGGTGTGTGGTGCGAGCGATGAACGAAGGCGATAACTTACTCGAAGTGTATAGAAGTACAGTCCGTGTGCTCTCAGATTGCGATTCGGGTCCGGGTCCAAACTGAAAGGTTCTTATCTGGATCGCGAGCGAGAGAGTATAAAACTCGAATCGCATTCTGTCAGCTGACGTACTGTAGCATAGTTTCCTAAAAAAATATAACAATCCGTCAGCTAAATTATGAAAGAAACAGAAAATAATTTGGACAAGTATTTTTTATTTTGTCTATTAAACAAAACATTACGAATAATAATAAATGATGTTAGTAGTATACAATAGTATGATTTTAGATTTGGGTACATTGTAATTATTTAACATATTCAACTTTGATGCGGTTTATCTTTGGTATTTTTTGTTTTATTGACAAAAGAAAAAACATGTGTCCAACATTTTTTGATAACTCGAACTCGAACTGGCGGATTCATTGTTATATTATAATTTTTTTTATCTAGGGAATTACCCAATTCTCCACGCTTGTGCCTATCCCCAGCACCTTCGTAATTTTACTGGTTATGCATCTGTGTAAGTGTAACAGTTCAAAATGTCATAAAACGCTACTTCCTGTACCTTACACCGCAATGTTTGCCCAGTGTTTAGTCAGTCAGCCCTCGAGGCTAATGGTCCACGCGTGTGGTCACCCCCAACGGCTTTAGTCGTGATTTTACTGATTATGCAGCCAATACATAAAACGCTACTTCTTGTACCTTATACCACAATGTTTGCCCAGTATTTGGTCAGCCAGCCCTCGAGGCTAATTGCCCTCGCGTGTGGCCACCCCCGACGCCTTCGTGATTATACTGATTATGCAGTCGTGATTGTACTACCAGTTGCTCAGGAATTTAGTTTACGGCCAATGAAACTTGCTAATTGTCGTCTTAGAAAAAAATGGGGGGTAGGTATCTAAAAAAAATATTACTATTGAGTTATGTCCATAGTATAGCTTTAAACACTGCACTAGAGAAATAAGTACTATCTGCACCGCGTGGTGTTATCTGCTAATTCCACGGGAAAACTACATTTTTTCGGGATAATGATTAGCCTATGTGTTAATCCAGAGTGTCAGCTACCTTCATACCAAAATTTATCAAAATTGGTCCAGCCGTTTGATCGTGAAGAAGTAACAAACATACACATTTTATTAGACGTGTTAAAAAAATCAACTATAATAAAGCAAATGGCGGTAACTATTTTTAGTCATTTCGAGTAAATTGAGAACGTCAAAGCTTTTTTATTATACCGCCATTTTGCTTTAGTAATGCCTGTACCAACTAGATCTAGAACGCTGTTAGAATCGATATTGGTATTTAAGATGTTGTTCGGATCGTAAATATACAACTAAAATGTTAATACTGGCCCAACAAGGTATAGGGAAATTCGTGCACCAGCGTGGTACTTTGTCGTAATAACCTGCAAGGTATCACTTCTATTTTGAGCACAACTTGACAAGCCACTATCGCTTGTCAAGTTGTATTTGTGTGAGTTCGTGGGCTAATTCTAGTGACTCTATATGTGTATTCAATTATGTTAGTTATTCTTTAAAATACCGGCTAAGTGCGAGTCGGACTCGCGCACCAAGGGTTCCGTACAAACACTTCCCTTCTAAACTGGCCGAGTTAAGTTAAGTTTGCACCTGGTATATATGGCGTCCCATACAAATAAGGTGCAAAGTTAACGCGCCGATCACGTTTGTTGTATGGGAGCCCCACTTAAATATTTATTTTATTCTGTTTTTAGTATTTTTTGTTATAGTGGCAACAGAAATACATCATCTGTGAATTTTTTTACTGTCTAGCTATCACGGTTCATGAGATACAGCCTGTGACAGACGGACAGCGGAGGCTTAGTAATAGGGTCCCGTTGTTTACCCTTTGGGTACGGAACCCTAAAAATAATTCGGCTGTTTTGTGAAAAAAATATTATACTAATAGTGATTCTGTTACCTATTTATAATAAGTAATGACAATAAAAAAATGCATCATAAAAGACACCCAGCGCATACTTACACAGGTCAATAAATGAAACAAGACAGCTGATTGATTTTAACAGGCCAAAGGGAATTGAGTCAACGAGTACATGTCAATCTGTCAATGAATTGAGTTGTTCATACATGACAGTTACATGCACTTTTACCCTTTCCCAATTTGTCTTTGCGGCTCATATTGCGGCGGCAGTCAATGAGATAAAACAAATAGTATAGATTTTTGTATTCGTATTAGGTTTTAACACTGGCAAAGTTAAGATTGTAGAGTGCTCAGGGATTGACAAGTGTTATTAAACAATGACGAATTAAATAACGAGTTTTGGATTAGGTCTGTGAAAGTTTATACCAAATGAAAATCTTAGATTACAGCCATAATATGTCTCTAGTGATAAGTACCGAACACTGTGGAAAGGATAATAATCATAATATGCTGATTTTTAAATTCAATTATAATTAAGTATCGTCACCAATTTTACCTAATTTACCTGGAAGGTGCTATATCTCTTTAAATCCGATATTTATCCGATTACAAGAGTATAAAATATACAAAATCGAATCTCAAAGTATTCATATATCTCAAAACAATGAACAATTAAGTAAATATGATGAAAAATTAAGTACCTGGGTGAAGCTAAGATAATCAGATTCACGAATAATTAGGTACTTAGCTACAATATTTCTTGCGGATATAAGTACATATTATATTAACTATATTTTATAACACCTCATTTTTAGGGTTCCGTAGTCAACTAGGAACCCTTATAGTTTCGCCATGTCCGTCTGTCCGTCTATCCGTCTGTCCGTCCGCGGCTTAGCTCCGTGATCATTAGTCTTAGAAAGCTGAAATTTAGTATGAGTATGGGTATGTCTCACGGCGACAAAACGGTAAAATAAAAACTAAAAAAAAAATTTTTTTTGGGTACCTCCAACGCCTAAAGTGGGGTTGAATGATTTTTTCGTTTCAACACTAGTGTGTGGGGTGTCGTTGAATAGGTCTTTTAAAAAGAATAGGGAAGAATGTAAATATTCGCTCCGAAAAAAAAAAAAAAATAGCATCCTCCCACCTCTAACTTTTCAACACGGGTCAATAAATTATGGAAAAATTCATGAACATGAGGAGATAAAACTATATTGAACAAAATCGGTTGAGCCGTTTTTGAGCTATAGCAAAATTTCATAATTTTCTTAAAAGGACGTAAGTTGACTTCCAGAAGGTAATAAGTAAATACAGTTACTTTGGCGTTTACGACCTTTTTATAGAGCTTGAAATCTTTCTCGTAACTTAAGTCTATTGTGAAGGATGAGCAACTACGGAACCTACACTGAGCGTGGCCCGACATGCTCTTGGCCGGTTTTTATAATTACCTACTCTTTAATAAAACTAAGTTCTCTTGCATAATCAAAATGTTTTATTACATCCCCAAATGCCCGCGGCGTACGGTAGTATAAAATTAATAAGGTATCATGTTTAGTACCCGTTCTGATGTTTCGAGGAACCGTTTATGCTTGCATTATACTTTGGCGCAAGTTGAGAATGAGATCAGGCGGACATACATTGACGTTATTCTAAAAGTGTACCCGTGTTGTTAATATTCAGAATCGGCAATGTATATCATCCTTGCCTCGAGTCACACCAACGTGCAGTCCGGTGTCAGAGTCAGTTGCAATATTTTGGACTGTAATCTGTAATGATAACTGAATAGGCACATCGCAAGTTGGCATCATAAAAATAGTCTTAATGATTTATTATTTCTTAACACGAATCAAAGTAAGCTCGATCAAAGATTAGATTAGATACAGAAAACAGCACTTATGGATTCTGGAACCCTAACCACCAGTTGATTCAACGCTGCCCGACCCCTGAGCTCGGTTTTACTAGCTTTATTACATTGAAAATATCCTAAAATTAAAATCCTAACTTAGTTTGTCTTTATCTATAGTTTAGTTTTATTTTTAGGTTTAGTTTTATACTATAAGTGTTAGCGTCACTTATCCCGCGATACAATAACATCAGATTATTTAATTCTCTAATAGTTCTTCATAAGTCAAACAATTCTTGTATGAGATCAAGAGTGACATGTTTATAAGTATACTATATTATATGTTACTAATTATATGTTACTAAGGCATCTACAAAATACATTTCAAAAACAATAAGGAAACGTTTAAGTAGCAAAAGAGTCCGCAACAATAAGTATTTTTGTACTATAAAAATAAGATCGACATGGAAAGACATCTGCTTGGAAAGTAACAGATATTCATTGACTCGTCCGATCAACATAACGAGAAAATTCATGGAATGTTTAAACATTAAACCCGAAATTATACCCAACAGTCTCACGGGTGTTATCTTATTCTTTATCATACCATTCAGATTAGTCACGCGATAATATTTAAATTATATAATGTTCAATTTGGTTTAAGCAAATTAACACAGTGTTGCATTCGAATAAATTACACTCAATTATCATATTTAGAGACCGATTCAGATTACATTTCATTTAAGAGGAAATACTACAGCCTATCTTTCCTTACCGTCCGTTTACGTTAAGTTTGCACCTAGCAACTATGACATTGCATACAAATGAGGTTTAAACTTTACGTAACTGGGTTGAAGAAATCGAGGTTTCGTCAACTGTTTCTTGCTTGATAACTTTAAAAAATTATAACGATATTTTGGAAACTGAATGAGAAGGACAGTGTCTGCGTTGGATCATTTCCATTTTTGCGCGTCTTATTATGAAATTTGTCTGCGTTTGGCAAAACTTCTGCCGGGAACGACGTACACAAATTCTAGTCATTTGCGCAAAAAACGGTCCGATACCATAAGTTTGGACCTCATTTGTATCCGACATAATAGTTACCAGGTGCAAACTTAACGTAAACTAATAGTCTGGGAAAAGGAGCAGTGATATATCCTCTTAAGTAAGGTAAATGAGATTAGTAATAAAGATATTGATAATAAAGGATGATACCGGTTAAAATGTGCGGTAATGTGATAGTAAGGTCGAAGAGTGCAAGTGGTTTCTTGAACTGTATTGGTGCTGGTTTGCCACTGCCAGTGAGTCGGGCTTTATGTGGTCGGTGTACAAACCCACTATAGAAAATATCTTCGCACCACAGAAGTGATGGGTGCAAGTGGTGCAGAATTGGTTCAGTTTAGGTTAGGGTGTTAGGCTACTGATCCATTGTTGTTCCGTTCCACTCTGTAGCTATAGAGAAGTACGCCATTATTATTGATCGATTTTTTTCAAAGAATAATTACATTGTGTTGTCAACAAGCAAAGAATAATTAAATTGCGCTCACACCAGGACTCGAACCCGGTACCTTTGGATTACAGGTCCAACGTCTTAACCTTTCGACGTCGTCAAGAAAATTGGAACACGTACGTGACGTACTTTTTGATTCTTAAGTTACAAAAAATTATATCACGAAGAAACTGTGCCTTTAACCTGTTCTACAGTACAATAGGGTTTCCTTCCATACATAAGGCGCGGATAATTACGAGAGGCATCAAGTCTTCAACGATACAGCGATAGTATCATGCGCGAGCGCAGGCCAGTCCCGCGGCGACGACGTCGATCCACGACCACAGAATAAGGCAGACGCAAAAGAAGAACATTATTTTAACAAAACGAGACTTAACTGGAGGATGGGTCTAGACAATGGATATAAAATCACGTCAGATAAATTTTAATAGGATTTCCTTCAACAAGGCGCTGATAATTACGAAAGGCATCGAGTTCACAGCGATACAGCGATAATATCGTGCGCCAGCGCATGTCAATCCCCAACCACAGAATACGGCAGACACAATGACAGAACAGAATTCACACGGTTCTAAGGGGTAGCAAACCTGAGCATTTGATATAAATTTCACTTAGGCACCTCAGAAGCCCTCTTTTATGAAGCAGGAAGACGGCAACATAAATGAAGAGAATCTTTATGTACTTCCTGTATATGAAGATGATTGGTTATTTTGGGAAGGTTGAAGTTATAAAAAGCAGAAGCGGAATATAAAATCAATGTTATATATGTTTTGTAGCTAAGGCCTTGTTAAATATAAATTTCTCGAGAAAAGGGGCTTGATAGACGGAAAAATAAACAGACAGATAGACAAAAAAGTGATCCTATAAGAATTCTGGTTTTGCCGATTGATGTACAGAGCCCTAAAAAGAAGAAAAAACGACGTATTGACAGGTCTGTGTAGCCGTTAGTCTCTGGCGCGCAAGTCAGGTTTAATCACGTCGTTTACGACACGAGCGGCCGGCGCTTGCTCGAATTATAAGCCATCGATTATATGTTATTATCAGGGATCCGCGAGCAACGGGAACCGTTGTGATGATTAGTGGTATTTGTCGAAGATGCGGAATGCAGGTGGCACCACGAGGCATCATTCTATACTCATTGTAGCAATAATGCTGCCCTCCCAGTGATAAGTGCAGTATTAGCAGTTACAGCAGAGTCGAATGCTTTTTGCGTTCGAATGAGGTGCAAATTTATTTGACCGTTAAAATATAGTCACTGAGTATGTTTTTAAGCAGGACAGTTATACCACGACTGCAAAAGAGGACATTGTAATTCCACCAAAAACATTTCATGTAAAATTGACGGCCGAGACAAGATACACGAGCTCATACAGCTTTCTCTGTAAAAAAGTTATCAGATCCCCGGAAAAGCCAACCCCTACGCTTAGACTTCATTAAATTACACCTAGGTTTGAAAAGAAGGGCTTGGTTGTTTCATAAATCTATTGCATTTCACAACTTTGAAGACGCAATTAGGTTCACAGTCCCGAAGTAATATGCACATGCAGCCTTATTTCAACACGTTCCCATAGTACCTTATAATGACTTTAGACGCTCACTGGCCATAGGACACATAATGCCGCATGGATGCACCAGTGAAAACACCCATGAGGCACATGCGCTCCATGGACGTACCAGTGAAACCACCCACGAAGCACATATACAGCATGAATGTGTAAGTGAAACCACTCATGAGGCACATTGTGCCGCATTGACGTACCAGTGAAACCACCCATGAAGCACATTGTGCCGCATTGGCGTACGAGTGAAACCACCCATGAGGCACATAGTTATACCGCATGAACGTATTATGACGTACAAACGAAGACACTGGTAACTATACACCAATAGACATTAACACTTTGTACTAGTTTAGAAATGTACAGTTATCAGTGTCTTCGATAGTAGCAGTGAAACCACCCACGAGGCAAATGTACCGTATGAACGTATAAGTGAAACCACCCATGAGGCACATGTGCAGCATAGACGTACCAGTGAAACCACCTATTAGTGACTCGTACGTCGTGCCTTATCGAATTGTGAACCTGGTATATTAATCTAACGCGCGAGATTTCTTGATTTAGAACCCTGTTTGAATAGAAGCAGTAATCCTTGACCACGTGTTTATTATGCAAATGATAATGTCGTATAAACACACGTTTCTGCGTATATCTCGTCGTACATCATTTAAACAAGACGGCGAATTGATGCTGATACACGTGTGTAATGCACCTATTTAAAATACTAGAAAATTACTGACGTGATGGCAAATTTATCGTGTGCTATAACGTCACCGTAATGACGTCATTTCATTGCATGTTTGAGAAAATAGAATTATCCAATATGGCCCTACAACTCTCACACTTTTTTTAAAACATTGGGATTTTCAATAAGAGAGGGATAAATACTATTACAAAAATTAAGTTAAATTAAATTACTATACACTTACAAATTTTCACAAAAATGGATAGATATAAAAAAATACTACCTAATTCAAGTTATAGCATATTAGGGCTCAAAAAAATGTTTAGCACTAATTCAAACCCGTTTTTTTAATCTGTCATTGTTTAATAACACGTCAATTCCTGAACTTTCCACAAACTTAACTTTGCTAACGATAAAACACAATATTAACTGAATTCTTTACTATTTCCCTTATCTCGTCGACTGCGAGCGCAACATGAGCCGCAAAGACAAATTGGTAAAGGGTAAAAGTGCATGTAGCTGTCATGTATGAACGACTCCATTCATTGACAGATTGACATGCACTCGTTGAATCAATTCCCTTTGGTCTATTAGAATCGATCAGCTGTCTTGTTTCATTTATTGGCCTGTGTCAGTTTACGCCTAAACAAATTCATGATGAATTTTAATTATAAACCGTCTTCTGTTCTGTCAGTTTACTTACAAACTGTAGAGGACTCACCTCTACACTCATCAATAACCTTGGCAAACAGTCGTGAGAAATCATTATATCACTTTTTCACAAAAAAATATTCGACTTCAATGAGCGAAATGGAACATTTATATATGATTTTTTCATGGGTTTTTTTTTGTCAGCACTGGATCATTTCAATGGGACCACACGGGAAGCACCAGCAGTCGAAAGTTCTGAGGTAACAAATATAAAAAAAAAATAGTCGAATTGAGAACGCTCCTCCTTTTTATGAAGTCGGTTCATTAATATCTGGGGGCACGGCAGTGCCCCCGCCAAGACGAACATATAAATGTACTAAATTTCATTGATCTAGCTTTTATACTTAAGGTTTTATTGGTACCTAAAATACGCCGATTTTGCCACTCACTTATACACTGACGTATCAAAACCTCTCGGGAAGTACCCCTCCGATGACCTAGAAAGCTGAAATTTGGTATGTAAGCTAGTATTAGTACACAAACAACAAAATAATTCTAAAACTTGGAACTTTTACCCCCAACCAAGGGGATGGAAGTTTGTATGGGGTTCCTATAATAGGAGATAAAAGTGTATATTATATATGGGGCTAAACGTAAGTATTTCTTAAGTACACAATTATTACTACTTAATATAAATGCAGCGCAATTAACATGCGGAATTATATATTTTTGATTGTTGAATAAATGACTTTTATATCCATCATAAGCAGATTTAAGCGTAAGATGAATGCGTAAGAGGAAATGATATCAACAAGAAAAATAGGCAAAGATAGAGCTCTGAAGACTGATGCCCAAGAAACGCTCCAGCCCAAAAAAAATAAAAAAAAAACTGAGAAATAAGTAAACTAAATAAGTCCAACGGACCGTCTGGCCCATTACGGTTTATATTTACGGTAACCTATGAAACAGCCAAGCCATACTTTGGAAACCAAGGTGTAGGGTTAGTAAAGTCAGGGCTTAGGGGCTTGGCTTTTCCTGGGATCTGATCACTTTTTACAGCGAAAGAGTTATGAGCATGTGAGCCTTGGCCGCCAATTTTACATGAAATGTTTTGGTGTGATCATTAAAGTCTAAAAGTAAATTGAAAATAAGTTTTCTACATTTTAAGAAAAATATCTCTTCTAAGAGTGGTCGTGGCTGTTTGAATGCCGCAAATGTTTGATATTTACTTTTTGGAAACGACTAATATGAATGGTGAAACTGGCAAACGTTTGTGAAATGATTGGCTGCCGTCTGACCATCGCCTGCACATTTTTTCCTTCCACCCGCCCCTGAAGCCATTCCGTTGATCCCTCGTTTCTCGAGATATGACCAAAAAGAATTGAGAATTAGTATTTGTACAGCCAACGAAAGCCGACTGATTCACAAATAAAACAACAGAATCTTCAAATTGAGTTCTTAAATGTCGGTGTTCTGAATTGGTTCTTTTTTACATTTTAGGAAAAATAATTTTGGAGTCGGTTAAAAGATCATTGATTCACGATAATTCCGCTAATTGGTTTCTCCTCCAGTTCTCACATATCTCACGAGTTTTTGCTGTAATTCTCCCATCAGCCACTTTTAGGAACGGCTTAGTCCGATTGTTGCCGGGTAAGGCGCTCGTTATCGTCGCCATATTTGGCACCGGCGCCAAAGCCTTAAAAGGTCACAAGTGTCTTTGGTATTAATAGATAATCTGCCTTTTTACGTGTAGGGGCCTGGGGAGTCTTCTGTAAAAGGTCACAAGCGGCTTAGGTATTTATAGATAAACCCCCTTTTTAACGGGGAATATAACGGGGAGCGATAGACCTTAATATGCGAGCGTCAAAATAGCAATTTGCAGCAAAATTTCGTGTAAGTACATAAATTACGTTTAGATATAGTGATGGTAGCTGTCTGCTATATACTAAATATCTCCTCGCGTCGATTTCCTCTGCTGAGGGTCGTGAGTCCCCCGTGGCTGAGTCATCATCTTCATCATTCGTCTGACAGTGTTTCCCCACTTAGATCTGTTTTTGGCTTCGTGGAGTGCGTTGTACAGCTTGATCTCCGATAATGAGCGGATTTGGTCAGACCATCTCAACCTCAAACAAAGACTTCCTTTAAAGTTCTAAAATTGTATTGAAAATCAGTTTTCTAGAGAGGGGTGATTATTACGACAAATTCTTAACAGCGTACCAAATGCAGTAGTGTGGCGCCAGTTGTTTGAAATTTCCTCTCCTCACGCCGAGACGGCTGGACGGATTTTAACCAACGTTGGTACAGGGATAGGTGGAAATTCAAAGATTTGTATAGGAAACTTTTCGACTTCTTCTTCATCTGGCCTTGTCCCATTTTTAGTTCGGGTCGGCTCTTTGTCGTCTCCAGATATGTCGTTTCTGGGTCGTCGTTGGGTCTAGGTTTCCACTATTTTCGAGATCTTTCTTGATAACAGACATCCATGTAAGACGGGGTCGTCCACGCTTTCTCAGTCCAGTCTTACAATCGAGCACTATTCTGGTCATGTGGTCAAAAGTTATAACCACCTTATAGTACCGCAGTCGGCTAAAAAGTGATGAATACCATTACCTATATAGGCTCAGCCACCTCTAAACCACATATTTTTGAAATATTCTTCCAGCCATTTTGGAATCAAGAGACCACAGAATATAGGTATTTGAGTTGATTCTGGAGCTTTTGTATACATATTTTTGGTCAAATGCGCAATTTTACATTTTGCGCCTATTTTGCGTTATGCGACTTACTCTTGCTGACTTACACTTACTCTGCACTTACTGTTGCCGACTGCATACAGCCTAAATTCTGTAATAATATATACAAATAACCTGCAAAATTGTGGCCATTATCGCAATTACTGGAAGACAGTGGGAACTGGCTGTACTCGTTTGAGGTTTTTCAGTGTTTACTTGGATATGAATGCTATTGTGTTTGGCAACTAGTATTTCTTGTATTTGCTATTTATAGATTAAATAATAGGTAAACTATCAGGGTGCAGCAACAATATCTTAGTCTGCCAAATGCCATGATCGATTGATTCAGATTTTTGAATTGGCGAAACATTTATTTACCGACTAGTAGGTAAATAAATGTTTTGACAATTATAAAAATAATGAATAAATATCAGACAACTTCACACAAATCGATCTAGTCCCAAATTAAGCTCAAGAAGGCTTGTGTTATGTTTACTAGACGACGATATACATACTTATACAGATAAATATATACTAAAATACATAGGACAACCGTGACCCAAGCACAAATATTCGAGTTCATCACACAAATATTTGCCCTGGCCAGGAAAATTAAATTTTTCGTCCTTATTATACTATATTCTTTTAAATAACAGCGAAGAGGAACATCATAGAAAGAAGAAAGAAGAAGAAAGAAATAAGTTTATTTAGCATAATATAGACATAAACATGATTAACGCATAATACTTATGTGTAGATTAAATTTATGCTAAAAAGGTCGTCACTCAGCTTAATGTCATGACGTAAGGAATACTCACTTCATGACACTGATTTTCAGTGACGCCTATACTACAGCAGATCACTAGTGACACATAAAATGTACAAATATAAAACATCACAAGTAACTACCTTAATCATAATAGTGGGTTAAAACTACATAATTACAAATTACAAAAATATCAATTTTTTGTTTTTAAGGTTATAATGTAGGTACTTAGGAGCTTAAAATCTACATCAAAACATATTTGACCTCAAAGCCCAATGTTCTATCGAATCCCTAGGGGAGCTCGGCCGAATGAAACCGAAAGCCTTTGTCCATCCATCAATCATAAACCTGTTCCAACAAAACATCTGTAAACACATTAACCCACACAAATATGACACACGGCTGTGCGTGCGCTGTGAAGTAAAGAGTGAGATGGACTATTGACTATTGTCGTATAGCTATGAGTCGTAAACTCCCAGGTAGCAAACAGGCTATATAAGAGCGCTCATATAGTCATTATAACTCTAATTTAAGCTGACATAAGTGCTTTTGCAGACTTTGTGATACTTGGGGTGTAAGTCTTTGTCAACATTTTTGGGACACGCTTTTTTGCCGACTGTACTTTCTTACTCAAACGTTAATGCTCTCATCGAGATCATTGAAATAAGCCAAACACGGTGCGTTCATCTTGTACTGTTTAGGAGTTCTTATGACCACCTCTCGTCTCCATCATCAAACCAACCCAACCAAATTATTGTATTAAATTGTCACGTAACTTGATATAAAAACAAAGTTTCATTTTGGTACGTTGGTTAAATTCAATAAAAAAGTAAGAATTCCATAGGTTACTTTTTATCCCGTGGGATGAGCGGGATACACCGCGGGACGCAGCTAGTTACTCTATAACCACACTAATATAATAAAGGCGAAAGTTTGTGAGTGTGTTTGTGTGTATGTTAGTTAACTTCTTCACGCTCAAACCGCTAAACCAATGTTGATAAAATTCGGTGTGGAAGTAGCTGACAACCTGGATTAACACATAGGCTACTTTATATCCCGAAATAATGTAGTGTCCCCGTTGGATGAGCGGGTAACACCACGCGGCTAGGTCTATATAAAAAACATAATACAGTCGGGTCATCACATGTTATTCATTTTATCATTCTCAGATAATATCAAACATGCCCCGAGACCAAACAACGCGCGCTTTAATGTTCATCCGGATATTACTCGTAGAACCCTAATCTTTGCTCCTCAATCAATTAACACCTAAACATAACCTCAAAATAGAAGCTCAAATAACTTCCCTCCAAAAGTTGAACTTATTGTGTTCCCACGCAGGCGCAGCCTCTAATAGCTTAATAAAGTAAAATGGCGCCTTGGGCACACTGCTCTGTACAGAATAGAAGACCGTAGATGTCTATGTCCGTACAGTAGACCTACAGTGTTATTCTGATCGTTTTTAATTTGCATGTATGCATGCATAAATAAATAAATGTCGGACAACTTCACACAAATCGTTCTAGTCCCAAATTAAGCTCAAGAAGGCTTGTGTTACGGGTACTAGGCGACGATATACATACCTATATAGATAATACATACTTCAATACAAATAACATCCATGATCCAAGCACAAATATTCGAGTTCATCACACAAATTTTTGCCCTTGCCGGGGTTCGAACCCAGAACCGTCGGCTCAGTAGGCAGTTGCTTAACCACTGCGCCAACCGCGTCGTCGTCGTCGTCCTATTGGGCTATAATAGTATATCCTGATACAGATGTACGGTTTCCGAAATTTTCCTCATTTACCATACAAAATGAGGAATGTTTCCGGAAATTTCCAGAAACGCCACATCCCTAATCCAGATTGGATCGGAGCCCTGTCTCGCGTGTTTCATTTCATCCACATTTGAATTTTGAATGCTGTCCTTCTGTTTCCATCGCCACTACGCGGGCCACAAATTAATGAAACTCGAGACTTCAAGTAGCCGAACTCGTAAAATGCGTTCTCGTGTGAGTGTTGTGATTGTGGCCGTGATTCTATCGTAAATAGTGATTGCTTGGTTAAGTGTATATGTGCCCTTAGCATAAGGGTTATACACCCTGTTGGCACCAAAAGTACCCAATTAACATGTGATGTGAACTTGTTTAACACATTCACTGCCAGGAGCCTAGTCTAGGAACAAACTCGCATGACGGTGAACGCATAATATGTAGGTATTGCTTGCAGTGAATGCCTTAACTGTTAGAATCAACATGTTGAAATTTTGGTGAATCTGAACCCCTCAGAAGCAGCTAGAAGAGGCGACGGATTTGAATTTGGAATTTGAACGATCTCACTTCATGTAATTTGTTGACAGATGATATATTAGGGTAAGTAGAAGAAGATTAAGAAAGCAGAGCTCACCACCGGATGTTGTCTTCTTTCACATTGCATCTCCCAACATTAAAGCCCTCTTCGACCGCATCCTTCATACTTACGGCACCCGCAAACGCCTCCCAAACCAAGAAAATGTAAGAAGACGCATAAATTGACGTCTGTCGCTGACGGCTGTCGCAAAAAAGTGTTTAAAATTCTCGCCAAAATTACTTGCCTAGGCCCGTGTTAAACAACCCAATGAATAAAAACGAAGTATATTAATAAAGTGAAGGAAGAGAGCCAGCGCACGGCAGCAGCTGACTAGCTTCAACAAAAAGGTACGACAGGTTTCATCGGCAGCCATTTTTAGCCGACTACACAAAGCCAAAAACATGAACTTTTTAATACCTATGTCCTTTTGTAAAAATGTAAGGGCTTCTGATGCTTGAAATAAATATAATGACGTGGATTTTCACAGCGTAAAATCCCGTCGCTGAGCGTTTTCTATAGCCTATCTATACCATGGTGAGTGTTCTTAAGAGCTATTTTCTCTTATATCCCCATATAACCCAATGTGCCGGTTTGCGATGTCATCGCTTCACCGTGTAAAATATTCCCATTCGTACCAAGAAGTTTGGCAATTCCTTCATCTGTCGAACTATTAAAATATGGAACTCTTTGCCGGCTCATGTGTTTTCTCCTTCTTATACCTAACTTGGAACTCTTCATACCAAGTGTGTGTGCATGTTGTGCCGTTATAAAAAAAGGATTATTTCCAAGCTCCAGACTACCGTATGCACCATGGTGCATTGTCAACCAGATTTGGAGACCGTACGGCATACCACTCGTTACCCGAGGTGAAAGGAAGCCGAAAGACACTATAATGAGCCCACATTATAGCCCGTGATGCGCGCATTGTGTTCTGTATCTTTTTAATTAATGGTTAAAATAATGAGGTAAAGACTAGAAGCCTAAAGTGGACGTGTTACTGTAGACATTGATTTGGAGAATCTTGTACATTTCTTCTAACATGTATCAATTACCTAGTTATAATATAATTATAATAGTTTAAGTATAATTTACGAAGAAATAGAATAGAATAGAAGAATATAATAGAAAAAGCTTTATTCAAGATAACACATCATTAAAATTCACAATTATTAGATAAGTATTAGATAAGACAGTGCACATAAGAGATGTGCATCCGAAATGGTCACGACTCAGCAATGCTGTTGGCTTTGCTAAATGACTTACTGTTGAGTTTCTTTAGGCTTTCTTCTCAACAGCGGTCTCCTCTTGTGAAAAGCCGGTAGATTCAGATTCAGACATGTGAAATTACCCTTGTGGCGGTTGTGGCCTACTTTAATAAACGTTTTGATTTTCATTTTGATGGCCATCATTGGATGTTTCGTGTCAGTATCCAAAAGTAGACGTTGACAACATAATTTTTTTAATGTGGGGTACACCACAATTTTTTGTACTGTACCATTGAACCAAGATCGAAGGACAATGAAAAAAACTGAAATGCGTAACCTGTCGGAAGAGACCGGGAACCGAACCCGGTAACTTTGGATTACCGGTCGAATGTGTTAACCTCTCCACCACCCTACCGCCAGATAACTCTTTAATACCCGCCAGAATAACACTTAATACCTGCCAGATATTTACAATGAAGCGAAAAATTAAAAAAAACCGGCCAAGAGCATGTCGGGCCACGCTCAGTGTAGGGTTCCGTAGTTGCTCATCCTTCACAATAAACTGCTGTTTTAAGCCCGAGGTTTAAGTTAAGACAGATTTTAAGCTCTATAAAAAGGTTGTAAACGCCCTAGAAACTGTAATCACTTATTACCTTCTGGAAGTCAACTTACGACCTTTTAAAGAAAAAATATGAAATTTGGCGATAACTCAAAAACGGCTTGACCGATTTTGTTCAATATAGTTTTCATTGAAAGTACTTATAAGGCCGCATTAACATGAATTTTTCCATATTTTTTTGACTTGTGGTTCAAAAGTTAGAGGGGGGGGGACACAATTTTTTTTATTTTCGGAGCGAATATTTACAAAACTACTGACTTTATCAAAAAGTAATGTTTGAAAACCCCTATTATTTTCAAGAGACCTATTCAACGACACCCCACACACTAGGGTTGAAACGAAAAAAAAAAATCACCCCCACTTTAGGTGTTCGAGAGGTACCCGAAAAAAAATTTTTTTTTTAGTTTTTATTTTACCGTTTTGTCGGCGTGATATATACACATACTCATACCAAATTTCAGCTTTCTAGTACTAATGATCACGGAGCTAAGCCGCGGACGGACGGACAGACGGACAGACGGACAGACGGACAGACGGACATGGCGAAACTATAAGGGTTCCTAGTTGACTACGGAACCCTAAAAAATTAATGGTTCAGACACTACAAATTTAATGGTTTCGCTTCATTGTAAACATTTGGTTTACGTTAGCAGACGTTACTGCTTTAATAAAAAATAATTATTCGGGTGTAGCACATTGTTACTATCGATACTCAACAGATTTGAGACGATGGTGCCGACTATAAAGTCTAAATCTTAACGGTAGATGGCGCTACGATGCCACCCTAAGGCATGTTGAGGCAACTGGTTGAAAGATTCAATGGCTCTGACATCTGGTTCGGTGGTCCAGTTGGTAGGACGCCCGTGTTGGCCGGGAAAGCCGTTAGAGACGCAGGTTCGAATCCTATCTGAACCATTAAATTTTTCGCTTCATTGTAAACATATGGTTTACGTTAGCAGACGTTACTGCTTTAATAAAAAATAATGAACCCGCCAGATACCCGATCTTTTCCTTATGCTTTGTGTGTCGATCTTTGCATTGTTTATTTGAATGGCTTTACACCTCAGCGACCTCTATGTGAATACGTTATAATATTCACATGTTACAGCACTACTCACAGCAGTAAACGAGCAGGCGAAAGAGGGCAAAGTCCGTCCATCCGTTTGGGAGTTACGATGCCACAGACAGACACACAGATACTCATGTTAAACTTATAACACCCCTTTTTATCGTCAGGGATTTAAAATAATAATAAATAAATAAAGGGAATTGCGGGTCTCTGAATATAAGTATTCAGATAGTATTATAAATGGTACAAATATTAAAATACTTATTCATGTTTCATTACATTTCGTTCAAGTGTTATTCAGAGCACATTCAATGCATACGGAATAGTCTGACCGACTAAAAAAACCTCAAAAGCAATTTCATACCGCCAATACTTATAAACTTTACCTGCGTTATTCAAAGCAACCACAATCGAACCGGTCTTGCATCCTTGTCTATAGACTCAATAGTAAAAAAGACGGATGATTTTCTGAATAGACTGAGGTCTCGAAGGTTTACTGTGATTTTATGAGGAGGCTATCCTTTGTCGCACCGACGTAATATTCTAGAACCCAGAAAAGGGATTATGTTTCTACGTGATTGTATGGCAGATACGACCTTTTCGATTGGAATTATATACCCGATATAGTGATTTAATAGCTTTTTAAAGTGTTGTGTCATTCTTAATAATTTTATAAATTGTGTACAAGTCAAGGGCTGCGAATTTATTGGTTTTTTTTTTGTGGTACCTACTGTGTGAATAGGACTGTTTAAGAACTTTGAGTGAACAAGGCATTCACTTGACATAAAAGTTACACTCTAAAGTTTGGCCATAATTAAGTGAATACCCGTCCTTTGGACGAAATACTTTCTTTGAATCAGTATAACTGTATCCCACCAAAACATTTCATGTAAAATTGGCGGCCAAGACTCACATGCTCATAACGCTTTCGCTGTAAAAAGTTATCAGATCCCAGGAAAAGCCAAGCCCCTAAGCCCTGACTTTACTAACCCTACACCTTGGTTTCAAAAGTATGGCTTGGCTGTTTCATAGGTTACCGTAAATATATAAACCGTAATGGGCCAAACGGTCCGTTGGACTTATTTACGGTACTATGAAACGGCCAAGCCATACTTTTGAAACCAAGGTGTAGGGCTGGGTTAGTAAAGTCAGGGCTTAGGGGCTTGGCTTTTCCTGGGATCTGATAACTTTTTACAGCGAAAGCGTTATGAGCATGTGAGTCTTGGCCGCCAATTTTACGTGAAATGTTTTGGTGGGATCTTATTTCTTTTTGTAAGGTGCCCTAGCTTTTTTATTTATTTTGGGCTGTAGCGTTTCTTGAGCATCAGTCTTCAGAGCTCTATCTTTGCATATTATTCTTGTTGATATCATTTCCTCTTACGCATTCGTCTTACGCTTAAATCTGCTTAAGATGGATATAAAAATCATTGAATATAGAATATAAAATTCCGCGTGTTAATTGCGCTACATTTATTATTGCATTTTGGTAGGTCTATAAAGAAATATTTAAAATACGAAGTCAGTGTAGATACAGAAGTAGTAATAATTGTGTATTTAAGAAATACCTACTTTTAGCCCCATATATATATACACTTTTATCCCCTATTATGGGAACCCCATACAAACTTACATCCCCTTATTTAAAGGGTGGGGGGTGATTTTCTAAAAATCCTATAATATTATGTGTTTTATTTATAACAAGGAGTCCCTATACCAATTTTCAGACCTCTAGTATCAAAATTTGCAGAATTCTCATACAAACTTCCATCCCCTAGTTTAAGGGGTTGGGGGGTAAAAGTTCCAAGTTTTAGAATTATTTTGTTGTTTGTGTACTAATACTAGCTTACATACCAAATTTCAGCTTTCTAGGTCATCGCGAAGTACCCCAGAGGTTTTGATACGTCAGTGTATAAGTGAGTGGCAAAATCGGCGTATTTTAGGTACCAATAAAACCTAAAGTATAAAAGATAGATCAATGAAATTTTGTACATTTCATATGCTCCCTTACTGCATCTTAACCTGTGAATTTGGGCGCTCTGGTGTTAACTGGGACGAAACTATGAGGGTTTGAAAATGAGACGAAACGGTTCGAGAAAAGGTAGGTAGTGACCCGCCTCTTTTTTGTTCGTCTTGGCGGGGGCACTACCGTGCCCCCAGATCTATTTCTTTATTTAAGGTTCCTTATCCGCTCAAAAATGCTGACTGTTTTAGACATTTTATTCTATGATCAAACACCTTTCCTAACATAATTATCAATGTTACTGCTTAGAACAAGGCCATTGCGATTATTGGTATATTTCAAACCTATATACAGTTTGAATTTTTTGTTTCAAAATCTACTCGAAATTGACAAAACTCACGTAGGAAACTGTTTTCCTTTTCAAACTTATTTTCGACTGCACGCAATGAAAGCCTGAAATAGCTACGTTAATATCTGAAACTCAGGGAAAAGTATTATTCACTTTAAAAATTTGATTGAAATCATCGATATATTTGTCATACACCTCATATGAAAAAAAGGAAATAAGGCTTCCTTAACCAAAGCCAAACAGCAAAACAGTTCAAAAGTTCAAAATAAGCCCGTAATTTACGAAGATATAATGTAAAGATAAAACATTCCGTTAACTTGAAACCTCCCTCTCCAAGTTGATTACCAAACAAATTAGGCATAAATGATCTAGTCTGGTTGCAGATAGTTAATAAAATGACTTCCAGCGCCTGAATATAGCACGAGACGCCATGCCCCATTTCTATAATGCATTTCGTCTACCAACTTCTGGTACGAATCGGAATGCTGTTTGATAATATTTACTCGCTTCCTTGTTGGTAAAACTTCATTTGTAATTTAATACTTACTGTATACCGTCTGTTTCACAATCACACTAATCTAAAATGTGCAGCCGGAAATTAAGATCAAGAACTGTAATGAGTAGATCTAACGAATTATAGGTAATGTTATTGATTGTTTTACAAAAATCATGGTATTTTTTGTACAGTGAATTTCATAACTTTTTCTTGTACGAGTATGTTATATTACAGATACAAAGATTAGAAACAGTGAAAAAAATGTAGACCTTGACCAAGTTTGAACTGGTACCTTAATATGCGATGCTGGCCACGGTCTAAACATTTTTCACTGTTTCTGTCCTTGTATTTGTCATGAAGAATACGTAACGTTTTTAACGAGATCTATGTCTTTACTATATATAACATTCTAGATGTTTTCAGTTTTCTATGATAAGATAAGATAAGATAAGAATCATTTAATCAATTGGGATTCACTGGAACCACTTTTGCATCGTCATTGAATACATAGCTATTACATTCATTGGTACAATAGTAATAACATTAACACAAAATTATAATAGGTACACAAGATTTCCAAACATTTGCAATATTTCCGCAGTAATGCTTCGTCAAAAGTAAACTAGGTGATAAATTACATGAAAAATTATGATAATTAAAATAACTTTAACCTTTTTAATTACGAAAAAAAAATACTTTACCCGCGTCAAAAGCAAATACATAATTATGTCAAAATGTACACCTTAAATTAACAATTCATTTAATACGTTTTCATTTGAATACTTACTAAATTAATTCATAAACTTAGATGTGCAAGGAAGAAATATTACTAGGTAGGTACATAAATCTTCCTGCAGCAACCGTGTCAAATCTTATAAATTAATAAAAAGTAAATGAAAAATTTAAGTACTTATTTACATTTAAACAAATACAAATGTTAAAATAATATTACGGTCAGAATGAAGAGATTGATCAGTGAATGTGACCTGGCAACACTGCAGCAGGGTGTCAAAGACAAAGCATTCATTCACTCGTCCGGTACTTGCACAATATTAAACGATAGACTGCCGTTTGCCATAAAAGTCAATGTGATATTCAATTAGATTAATAAAATTACTCAACACACTGTTTCATACAATAAAGAAAACCGTTGAAGGTTTAAACACCCTCAACCGAAAGACACTTTGCAGGGGTAAGTACGCAACTTTCACTTTTCTTATCACGGTGTAGTTATTCAAAATAACAATTAAAACGAATTTTTACATAAGTATTGTTTCTGTGCTACAGATGTTTCATTCACGACTAAAATACTACGAGGAAAAAGAAGAATAACGAGTGGGCAAGCCTTGAAGGAGAGAAGATAAAACAAACACACACACACACACACACACACTTACGTCGGCAAGGAAGGCCAAGCGTTTCTATCATTCAATTATTCTTCGACACTATAGTAAGCCTTTTGCAATAGACTGTTTTTTAGGTATTTTTTAAACCAGGTAGGGGCAGTTCTAATACTTCTTTGGGTAATTTATTATAAAAATGTATGCATTGGCCCAGAAAAGATTTATGCACTTTCCGGACGCGAAACTTGGTGACTGCTATTTTATGATTGTGTCTAGCGCTGTTCATTTTTTGGAAAGTGTCAATGTTTTTTAAAGCATAAATAATATTATCATAAATGTATTGTGATGCCAATGTTAATATATTAATTTTTTTGAAGTGTTCTCTAAGTGACACACGTGAACCCATATTATATATAAATCGTACCGCTCTTTTCTGTAAGACGAATATCGTTTGCACGTCTGCAGCTTTACCCCACAGCAAAATGCCATACGACATAACGCTATGAAAGTAGCTGAAGTAAACTAGTCGAGCTGTTTCTACATTGGTTAGTTGCCTGAAAGATCAGGCGTAAGCAGCAGAGCTCAATCTGTTTGCTAACAAAGATATGTGCGGGCTCCACTGTAGGTTTTTATCAATAGTCCAGCCCAGAAAGAGTGTGTTATCAATATATTCTAGACTTTCATTATTCACGTATATGCTAAAACTAGCCGATTTTACATTTGGCAATGTGAATTTAATACATTTAGTTTTTCTAGAGTTCAGTAACAGATTGTTGATTGTAAACCAATCCTCTATTTTAGCCGTAGTTTCATTTATATTGTCATAATTTTCGGACTTGCGGTCTACTTTAAAGATTATAGAAGTGTCATCCGCAAATAATACCATGTGGCAATCATCCTTTACAACACTTGGCAAGTCATTAATATAGACCAGGAAAAGGAATGGACCTAAGATGGATCCCTGCGGTACCCCTAGTTTAATAGCTGCTCCTGCTATGGAGAGGTATCATGATTTCAGGAAAAAAATTAATAGCGTGATGCAGGATCGCCATTCGTTTTGAATTGGCGCGCGGTGCTATTGTCAGCCTGGCGCCATCTGTTTTCATAATTTCCTTTGTCTTTGCTTCACGCTGAAACGGCTGGCCGGATTTTAATCAATTTTGGTACAGGGATAGCAGCAGGACAAAACAGCAAACTAATGAACCAACAAACCAGAAACCACCTAGCATTGAAACAAGGCAATAATCAAATCTATTTCTAATTTCGTAAACTGACCGTGTTAATTATACCACCGACTGCTTCTGATAAGGACGGCTATAGAGTGTAGTTGTCTCTTTCGGCTAACTCTTTCCCGAACAATATAATCTGTCTTCAAGAGGAGAGTGAATACACACTATCTTGGTAACCAACCAAATTGGTGAGTAGGAAGACGAACGCTTCCCCATAAAACATGTCAGCTGACAAAAACCTAAAGGGCCCGCTAGCAATAAAAACGAAATCAGCCACACAGTCCATAGACCACCATTGCGCAAAATCACAAAGCCCCACTTAACATACCTGTCAAATTCGAACACCTTCCCATACATAAATCGATTCGTTTTTCCTCGGCGCCGGCGCCCGCGGCGACGCACAATGCGTGCGCAGGTTTACGGTAATAGATAAAGAAACCGGGAGAGTTACTCCGATGAGCAAACTTATTGTGCCGTCCCGCTCATTCATATATTGTTTGAGATGAGATCGAAAGGGACATAGTATGAAATTCGAGTTTCGAAGTTCGATGTAGCCCTTCTGTTGTGCTTTTCTAGCACAATGATTCGTTTTTTGTTGTGTCACTTGCCGTCTACTGTTTTTTAGAGCATTATGTATTCTAATGTGATGTAAAGGTTTTTCGATGACTAACTAGTACTCTCTGTTAATGGTTTCACGGTGCGTGACCAATCTGGTCACGCCCCACGTCCAATTGCATCGCTTTTTACACAAACCACCAATGAAATGCTTTTGCGTAACCCGCGTTCCCGCGTAACTCTTATGTCCTTATTCCGATTTAAACAAATCTTTTTCGTTCTACAAAAGACATCTCCAAATTGGTGGTGAATTGGTGAAGATCTGATGATGAGATCCATCATGGAAATAGAAAAGAACTCCTTAAGTGCAATATTACAGCTATCACAGGCACATCTGAGAAGATTTCGGTGCTTCTAGGGTTCCATACCTCAAAGGATGTTCTTGTTTTTGTTAACTATGACACAATGGCAAGATTACTTGGGTTTGGTTAAAAAAGTGACTTGTACAGGACTACAAAGATTTATGAGTCCTCTGATGTTTTGCTGCCCCTGCCGGAGCGATCCATACAGGACGACTCGATATAAGGCAGGACAGCATGTTTGATGCGGTGCAAGAAACTGCGTGTTCTTGTTGATCGACGTGATAGATTGTTAAATAGACTATAGCTAAGACCTAGGTCATTGGTCCCAACTTCCGAAGCTATAGACTAGATCTCTTTTTAACCCCCGACGAAAAAAGGGTTGTTATAAGTTTGATATGTGTATCGTATCTGTGTGTCTTTCTGTGGCATTGTAGCCCCCAAACGGATGAACCAATTCGTGTGTGTTTTTTTAATCGAAAGACTTGCCTGTCGAGATGGTTCTTAGCTATGTGGTGGGAACAAGACCAGTAGTTTAAAAGAAGCTTTAATTGTAACAAGAGACAAATTCTCAGCCAATATTGAAGCTAAGAATCTATAAACTGATAGAAAAAAAATACTAGATAAGAATAAAAAGTAAAACAGACTGCAAAAAATACTGAAAAGCCAAATATAACAGGTTCATGTGTAGATTACATTTAAAGTCGGTGCCATTTATGATATTTGTAAAGACAGTTTAAGTTTAAACATGAATTCAAACAAATCGCACTTTTAGTAGGTAGCGTTTAGTCTTTCCTATTTTATTTAAGAAAAAACTAAAGATCATTCCAAGAAACGCCGCCGGCTAAAACTATGCAACGGCAAGAACAATCAAAGCTCAAATAACTGCAACAACAATGCAACTTGCATGCTTCCGAGCACGCTTGTCAAATGAACCCTATAAACTTAAAGCCAAACGAAAGTTCACCTTAAATCGTTACTCATAAAGTGCTAGGTAAGTTTGGTTAATTGTTAGGGTTGTTTTGGTGAGATGGGCTGCGCGAGAGTCATTTGTTTCGGCCCATTGGCTGCCACGCTTCGTTGGGCGACATAATATACACAGTTTGGAAGGAATCGAGGTTTTTGGAACTTCAAGTGCCTTTAAGGTTTTTTTAATGCGATTAAGTGTGAACAAAGGGTCTACCTACTTAAAAATAAATTAAAATGTTTTTGTTGGCTTTTAGTCATCACGGTCACCGGTGTCTAATTTGTACTAAATGGTTTGTCATTTTTTTAGGATAGATTGTGACAATATGACACATGCGAACAGTTATTAATATTTAATAACTTATTATCAATGATCTTTGTGACTTTTACTTGTCCTTCCCGTTTACAGTACAAGTCATCACAAAATAAGGAGTAAAATAATACAATAAACGTAGAAGAAAAACGAATTAACGCATCGAATGTGCAAACGAATGAAATTATTAGCTTGCATCCTATATTTTACGAAAATAATTAAAAATGGGATCTTTATTTTCTTTATATATCCCAATTCCCTCTTTTGATTCACCAAGATGAAAGTGACTAAACGAAACTAATCACGCGGCGAAGAAAGAAATACACCAATCACGAAATATAACTATGACCGTTATAATATGTAGGTACCATGTTGCATTTTATTTTTAAGCGTGAGTAGAGTTGAACATTAAAGCATTTCCTGAAATCTGTCAAAAGCAATAGCTACTGTACTAAACTGAATGACTAAAATATGGGCTTCATATTAGTCAAGCGGTTTGTTACGTCTTTTATGGTTGAGGAGGGAGCGGCTCTCAACACATTATAGTTTACAGTGACAAAGGTTCTCGAAATAGGTAACTTATGAGTTACATTTTAAGATTTGTAAGAGTTCGCTCGTGCGGTCGTGCGCCAGTTGCGTGGTTTTTAATTACACAAATATGTCAATTGAAAGAAAACTTGTAAATAAAATACCGGCGATGTGCGAGTCAGTCTCGCGCACCGAGGGTTATCACACTATACTTATCTCATTTAACTTTTTAAATGGGATAAATGTTTGTATAGAACTATTACCAGGCCTAGTACAACTAACTATACAAATGAGGTGCAAAGTTAACGCAACCGATCACGTTTGTTAGCATGGGAGCCCCCCTTAAATATTCAGTTTTCTCTGTTTTTAGTATCTGTTGTTATAGCAGCAACAGAAATACAATATTTGCGAAAATCTCAACTGTCTAGCTATCACGGTTCATGAGATTCAGCCTGGTGACGGACGGACAAACTGACAGGCAGACGGACAGCGAATTCTTAGTAATAGGGTCCCGTTTTTACCCTTTGGGTACGGAACCCTAAATATCAACTGGTCTTTAAAATGACAGGACCAATCAAACGTCGATTGCTCGTCAAGACTTATTCAACGAGCTCAATTTCAACGACTTATTCTTTTTATTATGGAATTGACCGCCTTCCACTTCCATCATCGTATAGTGCCATTTGAAACCGGGAAATACAAACAGCTTTTCTCGTACACAATTACATATATTTTTACATATTGTCATTAATAACTCCCGCGGGACTCTTTGGACACGAACGCGAATATTTCTCACATTTCCCTACATTATGGGACCTCAGGATGAAAGGCCTCGAAACTCGAGCCGTGTGGAGGTCAAAGACAGACCACACGCGGACCGCACGCCAGGGCTGACCACTAATATTATACACGCTACTCTACAGTCTTCAGGATTTACGAGTATGACAACAGTTGAAACACAGAAAAAGCACGTTTGGAATAGTTGCGAATACGGACTTGGCAATGTAGCTAGGGATGAACATAAATAAGTCACAACTAGCATTTTCTCAAGTTACTTAATACAAATAAGATTACACATTTTTGAAAAATCCCGGATTCCGGATCATTGTATAGCCTAATTTTAAAATATTTATAGATTTAGGAACACCATTAAATTAGTCAAAATCCATACTAATATTATAAATGCGAAAGTGTGTCTGTCTGTCTGTCTGTCTGTCTGTCTGTTACCTCTTCACGCTTCAACCGCTGAACCGATTTTGATGAAATTTGGCATGGAGATAGTTTAAGATCCGAGGAAGGACATAGGATAGTTTTCATCCTGGAAATTATCCCTAAAAAGATTGAAAAGTGAGTAAGTAATTCATGATGACATTGATGACCCTGTAGAAAATGTAATAATTAGACCAAAAGCACAATTGCTCTTACATTTGCTTAGGCACTTTTAATAATCCCTTTTGTTACGTGTGTGTGTTGTACGAGGTTGCTTCCATACTTCCAAGTTCCACGCGGACGTAGTCGCGGGCGAAAGCTAGTATCTAATATGTGAAGAACAGTTTGTCAGTATCTTTGTGGAGTAGTTTTTTTAAATCATTTGACTACGTTTTATTTTGTCGATTCTATAAGATTCATACAGGTAACAAGGGAATCGGGGAGTATTATGATACACCACTGGCAGCACAGAAACGGAGTGACAGAACCGACCAATCGTAGCGCGATGACGTCGTATGTTCCGCCTGTTATTCCTGAGTAGCATACCTTGTTTTCTTATCCCAGCAACCCTAAAGCTTGTAAACAATTTGCAAGACCGACTGCGGTAGCGAGAAATTAACAAAAGCCGCGCTTAAGCATTTAAATTGAGGAAGTGCGAACACGTACACTTTTAGAACGAATAAGGAAGGATTTGTCTGTTTGTTCGTCTTTGCATGTTTGTTTTGGTAATAGCAAGGTTTAAATTGAGTTTTGACAGCATTTTGAATAAGATACTACCTTAGTTATTGCAGAATGGTAGGTATTATCTACGCAATGCACCGCTTAGGGTGCGCTCATTGAGGCAAGGTGGAGCTGAGACGTGCGGAATAGACCAATCACCTGAGTTGGAATCTATATCTCAGCTCCGCTTCAAATTTGTGATTTGTCTATTCCGCTCGTCTCCGCTCCAGTCCGCTTCACTGGAGAAGCACCCTAAGCACAGTATATATATATAATTATAGGCTGCAGTATGGAAACTAAGGCCTTTTTTGAAGATAAATACCTACGCGCTAGGGTTGTCATCCGCTGCCGGCGGCACCCTAAGGTTAGGTTTTTTATAATGTATTTATGTTTTGTAATTACTTTATCATATTTTACTTTTTATATACATTTATTGTAAAAAACCTAGCCTAAGATGAAAGATAAATAAAGGAGATAATAATCGAATGAATTGACTAGTTTAAAAACAAAATTATGTAATTAAAAACATTTTAAAGCGTCTTTATTCAATTAAGACAAGTTTGTACTTATTATAAATTTCTGACTGAGAAATACTTTCGCCTGCTACGACACGTTCGAAAAGCTTTATTATTAATTATTTTATCGTGTAAGAAATCCTCATTCTAATGAATAACTTTTTTAAATTAATTACAAGAAAGCATGTGCACGGCACCATAACTGATTTTGTCTACTTACTTATTGATAAATTGATGCAGCTACTTTACACATTTAGGTATTCTCTTTGAAAACAATAGCTAAAAGGTTTGAAGACGCCGTGTTCAAGCAATTTATATAATTTCCTCTATTAATAAAGTTGAAATTTCAGTAACCAACGAAAATCAACTCTTGCGCATCCAAGCGGTAGTGTAGTGACTGGTGGTGTCAAGTGTGCGTGTGGTGTGCGGAGGAATTATTATGTATGTTTCCATAATTTTGGGATTTGGTATGTAACGTCTGGGGTAGAAAGTTTTTATGTGGCAACCACGCAGCGGAAAATGCAGCGTAGGTAGAACAAGCTCAAAAAATTCACTGTGACCTGGTAAAGGCTGCTGATCGCTAGATGCGGTCGTAGTAACGTTCTTTGGGGGAGGCATAGCATATTGAATGATGATGAATTGATGATACATACCTACTTTCTATGTTATACTCATACTAGAACTCTATCTTCTCTCGCCCTAAGTCAGACTGACTCGGTTTAGTCTATTCACGACGCAGTCCATGCGCCCAGTGCGCCCGCGTCACCCTCCCCAAGTCACTCCTGTGGCGCGGAGATAATCCCATTAGTGGGTTATTATATTCCCATACAAAGTCCGACTACTGCTAGCGAGGGCTGAACAGCCCTGAGTGGCCCTGATACAGTTCAAGTTCACATGTCCCAAAAAATATACTGGATTTGTATGGAAGCATATGATTACGAAATGTATAAGTTTCCGATTACGCTTTTTCCTCAATCAAACATAAATCTCCCGGTTACTATTATCATGCTGTCTGCGTACTATTAATAGTGCCCAAAAAGGCGTGCTCGGTAAAAACGCCGCCAAGTCGTGGGACCCCATTAGTCTCATTAGGGGACGCCAAATATGGCGCCCGGTATCCGGACGGACGACTACGATATGTGGATGTGTTTGTTTTGTTCAGGCATATACAAATATTTATACTATTCTTAGTGGCTATAAAGTATCATGTTGTTAGCCGTATTTGGGTTTTTGGTAGCTATGTACTAAAAATGAATCGAACTCGAACATTGAAATGAATAACGCATTATAATCGTCTTCTGAATGGGCCAGCACCATACATTAAACTTTCTATTTGGTACTAAAATTAAAGAAATATAATTGAATTGAAGTTGAGCTGTAGTGTTCTGAGAAGATTTTTCTTTGAACTTGAGCAAGCCATCGATAATGGCTGCAAAACAGCTAAGGTGCCCAGAAGACCTGGAAAGACTGGATCATAATATAACTGTTAAAATTCCGCGCCGAAAGGGCGGCGCAGGGGAAGACACTGAAAGTAGTGTAATACGTGCAGAAAGGGATTTAAGGTGCATCAGCAATTAAATTGTTTGGAGAAATGTGGCCAGAGATTTGTCACTTACTCTAAATGGATTTTCTGTCTAGGTTGCCCATGCCTCCAATGAATGTGACAGCGTGGTGCAACATCTAAAAGGCTAACGGGCATGACGTGCCCCAACTTTCGGCGGAAAGCGACGCGGCGAGTTGAGCGAGATACACGTACCGCGCAATGCTGCCGCTTGCCGCTAAGCTAAGAGGAAGTCGTAGCCGGCCGTACATCGACAGATGAGGGAACAACTTCCACTAAAGACGGTGGATGGTCAACTGGTCATAAGAGTGTCCTAATATTAAAGAACGCAACTTTTGAACCTGTGCCATTAGCTGAGCTCAATCAAGTAATTATACCACATCAATCAGTTAGAACTTCCTGGGTAGAAGTCTCCGATTAGATCGTGGAATCCGCGCGGTCAGCGCCCGGGACTACTCACTATACTAGACACAGCCGTGGATCACAAGGTTCTGGATAATATTCTGGACTAGATGGGAATATTGTTAGAAAAGCCTATCATATGCGGGGAGGGCTAGTGCATCAAAACCTGTTTGGTTCTTATCATAACTAGTCAATAACATATTCTATAAATGTGGTGATGACCAAAGCCTATTTAAATGTGTGAACAGAACAATAAAAAAAACGACTTTAACGAGAAGAAATCGTATTTCCGAACGAGTTACTATAAAACAGCCAAATCGCTCATTGAATTACCTCGAAATTGATGTTACATCCATGGTCTCCAAGGAACTCCCCTTTTCTGAACGGGATTAAGTCCCGTTTTGTCATAAAGCTTCATCTCATTCGGCCTAAAGGCCAAACACTATGACACACGTATTCGCATCTACATAAGTTCCGTGACTCACCCACCTCCCGCAGGATCAAGCTATCGAGGATCTAGTTTGCGGCACAATGCGAGCGTCGCGCATGACAAGCGACGAGATCTCATTACGATGAGCGCTCAGGGTGGTGGGAGGCATGCCAGGATGCCGTAGGATACAAGTTATATCCTACGTATAACGCAGGAGTAGGACGAGAAAATTATTATCGTATTAAGCGGTTAACACTCACGTGAAATTGTCAGGAACGGTCCGACATGTTCCGAACTCGTATGGAGCTCGTCATCAGGGATTTCTACCCGTAAAACGGCGCGGTAGCTTCGTCACTGGTCTTACAGAACCCTTTTGCATGCCTCGTTGTAGGCATGCAAGCGTGCGGTGCGCTTTATTAGGGCGGAGCGTCAATCAAACACATCAGTGACGAAGTTACCGCGGTAATGAAGAGCTCCATACGAATTCTTTTATTTGCTCTTAATACTTACGTTTTGGCCTTCGTCTACCTCGTTTTCCCTGAATTTTTCCATCTATGATATATTTGAGGAAAAACTCATGTTTTAGCAGTTCCATATTTCCTCTTCTATATGCAGTGTAGCATCACTAAAATGTTCTATATTATGATAGTGGCCAAGGAAATAATAGTACGTACATTACTGCAGCTGCCAATCACTATCCGGCCTCCCTATACGGTCGTTCGTCTATACCTACTTACCCGGCAAGCCCTTTTCACGGCTAAGGCACGGCATGTATAGTCCTTTTCTTTAAAATATGCAATGAAATAAAAAAATACACAAAAAAATTATTCCGCTGTTTAGCCTGTTCATGAACACAGACGCCATGTTTAAAAAAGAAAACTTCCCGGCCTAGGTTAAATTTTGTACGAAATTCCTTTACAGTTCTCTCGAGTTCCTCCGCCCGAAACGTGATACTTCGAAGTCTGTTATAACGCACGTTATGAGGACATTTCATTTCATGTTTGAGAGACATATACTGTATGTCAGACAATCACATAAATCGGGGATTTAATACTTACATTTCTCCACGGTTAGTATCTTTTGTACGGTGAGCAACATAATGCGAGTTGCTACTTTCATCGCTGGTTCCTAGAACGTTCGGGAAGTAATGGCGATTGTGGCTTATGCGTGCGCATGCGCCGCGGCGAATCAAAGGGGATGCTGTCTCGAGTTTACAAGGCACAGCGTAAACTAATGCCCCAGGGAGCTTAGGTCGCAAGGATATTTTTTTGAATGGCTGTAATATGCATTTTTTTTTTATTCTCAAACAATTACATTATGTGCTCTGCATCAATTCTAGTATCTCTTTTTGCTATAGATACAAGAATGAATAAGAAGGCAAAATGTTATGAGATTAAATGCAGTATCAGTGGGACTCGAACCCACGACCTCTGTATTTTATGTTTTTAAAAATCTAAGTGCACTCAACAAGCCCCCCAACACGCACGCTTTTTAAAAATAATGCCTTCACCACAATTTCAACCACCACAAAAATATTCTGTTCAATATCCTAGGATCTCTGTTTAGCCATATGTTTGACTAGTAGATAATGCCATTTGGCATTAAGTCCGTCGTTTGCAATGACATTTGTTTTGTGCAATAAAATTTAAATAAATATCTTCGCCATTTAGAAAAATTAAGACGTGACGTGGAATACTAGGCCACATTCCACGTGTGTGTGTGTGTGTGTGAATATTGTTTAATTAACGATTGGCCGATGTCATACACACGTGGCACAAACTTAAGAGTAATTCTTAAAGGCTAAGAGACCCCACACTAGCGTCTTTTGAGAGCCGGCGTCCTGCTAGCGCCCGCAGCAGTGACGCAACTTTTACATGGCGACATGGCAATGCGTTGTTACTGCACGTCTTTGACACGCGACTCTTCGTCGTGCGACATATTATGCTATAGGTACTATATACTTATCACTTTCTTTTTGATACCGTGCGAGCAAGATTGGCGACGCTGAGTCGCGCGACAAGCGAATTTACGCGAGATATGCTAGGCATCATTATGACACCCGTGTACACGATCCAAAGGCAATAAAAGGAAAGCTTTACCCGATTCGGTGGACTGGATTGAAAAAAGCTATCGCTTATTAGACGCTGCTGGCGTCACGGCACTTACGCTGACGCTACGCTTCCGAGCTATGGTAAAAGGAAACCTTGTATGAAGTTCCATACAAAAAGGTCGCTAACGTGGCATCGCTGCTGCGCGGACGCTGGCATTACGCCGGTCACCGACGCTCAAAAGAAGCTAGTGTGGGGTGTCTGTAATAGCAATAGAAATTATTGCACATAGCTTGTTACGCACGTGCAGCGGCGGATCAAAGCGCGATGCTATCGCCAATTTACAATTCTATAACAACGGATTGACGAAGCGATAGCTGCCTAAGCCGAGATTGTAAAGGAAAACGATTTCCTTAACCATCCCGAAGAGCAGGATAGCACGATATGAAGTTCGAATTTCGAACATCGGATGAACTCTTCTGGCCTATTGGCAAGTATGTTGCGGTCTGTGGCCAAAGTCATCGGAATATTTTATGGAGACAATCTCTTTGAAGATGTAATCTTGATTTGGAAAGGCTGCTTCAAAGGATAGACCGACTATCAAGTACAGGCCATAATCAATGAGGAATTGATGACTTCAAGATTGATAATCATAGTAAGTAGTAATTTCAGAACTAAAAACAAAACAGAATAAAAAAATACACCAGCTTACAAAATTTCACGAGTATTGGTGATTATTGGCTTCTTCTCCATTTTTTTAGATAAAAGAACTTGGCGCCCATATAGATCTCAATTCTTTTGTCGGCGAAGTCGACAACGTGATTTATGAGCAATATGCGAGTGTGAGTTACAGGTGCTTTAGTCACTTAATTTGTCATGTGATAAACGCTGCCATCATAGCCCCCTTAGTGTCGGACGCCAAGTTCCACTTTGGGTCGATGCGCTCAGTTAGGTATACAATGAAGGCTGCAGCAAAAGGATAGTCGGAACACTGCACCACTCGTTCTTAATTATATAATGATACATAACATCTCATTCAGGTTATAATAACGCCTGTGTCGGCGCCCGCAGCGCTCCCGAGATCTCTATAAGTTCTTTTTAAAATAAAACGTCATAAGTATGTCTTACGTGTATGATATGTTTAAGTTTTTTTTCGTCTGACCGGCAGGAGCCATCACGATGAAGAGATAATTATATGCCAGGAGAAAATTAATTTGTGGAAGTGTGTAATAAATGCGTTAAGTTATTACAATCTGGTCCGACAGTTGGGTGCGCTCAATCAGTAATATTTTAAAGAGGTTCAATTTTAAAAACATGAATATAATTTAGAGAATGAGTTTTCTTCTTCCTACTAATTATTTTAAAATGACTTCAATCGATATATCAAAAATACTACAAGGAATAATATAACTAAAGTCTTAAAACATTATTTAGTTATTTACAAAATTTTATTATTATATTAATATTTATTGCTCGGACCACGAGGGTTTTTATTCCCCGTGGTCCCTTCAAGGGACTACGAGAGGAACCAGGGGTCACTAATGCATTTTTGATCTTCAAAGTAGGTTTTAAATAATAGTAAATAAATAAAAATGTGTGTACATCATGGTACGTCCAAATACGAGTACTTAAAGTAATTTCAGAAGAAGCTACGAAAACTAAGTGCTGAAAAGGTTTGCAGTCTGCACGACAATTTATTCACAACATAAATGTGCACTAAATAGACGATAACTTAGCAGAATGAGCTAAATACTAAAACATTTTAATAAGGAAAGCCATATAGGTTTTAGGTACAATACAGTAAGTAACCAATCCACAGCAACTTAACGTCGAAAACAACCTCGGTACGATTTACAAAGTAACATTTGATTAATGTATTAAGCGGTTACACTCACGTGAAATTGTCAGGAGCGATCCAACATGTTTCCAACTCGTACGGAGTTTAACATTTGATTATTTCGTATAAGTCTTGCCATGTAACCGGCATTAATTACCAAGTCAAAGTCATTTCTGACCACGTATCCAGTCATTCGGCGGTATGCTTCTATACCAACCTTTCTCTACTCAAAACAGCGTAACAGCCTTTGAACTCTTAATAAAATAAGGTGTTTTCGAAGAAGGATGAAGCCTCATTCTTTTTGTCAATGTCAACCTTCGACCAACAAATTAAGTGAGTCTCAAAAGAAAGAATTCCCTAATTGCGTGAAACGGGCGGTCTCACGCTGTGCCCTCAAAGAATAACCTTCTGAAACTCTCATCTCGCACACAACTTCAGTCAAAACTCGAATTAATTCCCATGGAATAAAGATTTCAATGGAAGTATGTGGCTGTAGGATACGAGGTATGTTGGTTTGTTTGCACGGGAGCTTGGAGACTACTTATGTTTGCTTAATGGTCGATTTGGTCCGAAGGCAGCCTTCAAATGTCTTGAGAGAAATTTTTGGTGTGGTAGTATTTTTATGACACTGACAACTGTGTAGATGCCAGCAGATTGGGTGATTTTTCTTTCAACTGTTTTCGCTTAATATGTGCTTTTTTTGTATGACTAACTAACTATTTTGACTCAATGACCCAAACAGGATAGCACGCCATTTGTCCGTATCCTGCGCAGCTTCTCGCCAGTTTTCGGCTTGAAGCTTACGCAGATCCCGATATTATGCAATTTTTTAATGCAAATCTTTCGTATGACTGTCCCTACAATTGTCTGTACTTAGCGTCATAGTTTTGAGTCTTTTTTCATGAGAATAGCGGTTTTCGTTCTAATACTTTTTTAAAATCAAACATGTAAATGAAGCGGTAAGGGAAGTACTGGCTAAATGTCTTTTTTTTTTCAAATTATGTTTTTTTATTTCTTTCGCTCGCGCGTAAAACATTTTTTGCTTCATTGTTAAACACTTATTTCTTAGTTCATCATATTAACAATCTAAAACTGGGGAACTTGTGAGTTCCTTTTTGCTATAGGTATTTTTACTTACGCTATACAGCCATAAGGTGATTTCTCAACTTAAATCTAATTGTGTGTGCTGCAAAATTTTACAAATGTGACCCAGCCAGTTAACCCTTTAAATGTAAAATTTGCCTTAAAGGCTTTATCAGAACAACGTTTTGAAACAATTTAAACGGATTAATATCGCGTATATTAATCTTTTTTTTTTTTGATCTTTGTATTCATAGTATATTAATCTGTTTAAATTATTTTTTAAATCTGCGACAGTCGATAAACCGAAGGAAATATTAAAGTTTTGTAAGTTTTTAAAAACATGCATTCTTTGGATAAGATTAGTTAAGGTTCTGTTTAGAAGTAAGACAAGTAAAAATAAATGCAAAATGCCTCTGTTATTGTTCAAGCCTTTGAAGCTAAACAATGGTCGGTTATAGACATAGTTGCTTTTACCTAAGGATATATCGGCATTGTTTCACTTCAATAGGTGATAGAAAACATTGACTTTTATTTCATCTGAGGTAAGCAACAGGCAACTTAACATTCAGTAATGCAGTAGATAAAAATAAAGGGCTAAAAGAAAGACTGCCTAAGTTTTTTTTTTTCATATTGTTTTTTTTTTGTCTACGGCTACAAAATTACCCAGTCCAGCGTATAACTATTTCAAACTGAGGTAAATAAGTTTATGTAAGGCATAAAGCCGTTTGGCTTTGGGGTAATACCTTACAAATTAAGACCCAATTTTTTTATTCATATCGTAAAAGGTAAGCCAATTTAAGATAATAAATTCATCCGTGTGCCAATTAGATGCGATTAATTGTTTTTCTCCTTAATAAGTATTTTGTGATAAACTCCACGCGTTCCTGAGAAAAATGTCTTGACAGACAGACAGACGGACAACAGTGGTTCCGATTTTGAGGATTGAGGTATGGAACTCCATTTAAATGCAACCGTGGCCTATAGATTAGGTATAACATAGCCGTGCCGTTTTTTTTAAAGTAAAAAGTACATTAAACTTTTAATAACTGACTCTACTCGTATATTTTCTAAGACCCTTTCATTTGCACATAAACGCGGTATGTATATATAAAAAAAAACCGGCGCAGTCTGACTCGCGCACCGAGGGCTCCGTACAAATAGGTACTTATCCCATGTAAACTGGACGGGTTAAGTAAGTTAGCACCTAGTATGTATGGCGCCGAATCCAAATATGGTGCCAAGTTAAAGCAACTTATGACGTATGGGAGCTCCCTTATATATTTATTTTATTCTGTTTTTTAGTATGTTGTTATAGCGGCAACAGAAATAGATCATCGGGGAAAATTTCAACTGTCGGTTCATGAGATACAACCTAGTGACAGACGGACAGCGGAGTCTTAGTAATAGGGTCCCTCTGGGTACGGAACCCTAGAAAGCAACCAATCAATCAGGTGGTTCCATTGCGGTGGTCCGCTGTCCCAGGGTAATAGCTGGTTCGCCGCATTCACACAGAGCGTCACAAAACTTACACAATACAGATTGGGCACAAACAAGTTAAACAAACAAGTTATTTTTGTAATACTAACAATATATGGATTAATTTGTCTGAAATAAATGCTTTTTATTTTTTTATTTTTTTTTTTACAAACAGGAACTTTAAATAATCTATGGTTAGGAGTTTGTGATGCCGAGGAAAAGCAAATTATATAAACGTATTTTACAATATAATTTCACTAATATTTAGCAGAAGTTTGTGTTTGGGTGTGTAATGTTAGTTATTTCTTCACGCTGAACGTAAGGGTATAGGCTACTTTAGATCCCAAAAATAACAATATGGTTCCTGTATACTATACATGACTTTCTTAAGACAAAACACCACTGCTCAGTTTTCCATACACATTGACCCGGTTACGTCAAGTTTGGATCTCATTTGTATCCGACGCCATAGTTATCAGGTGCAAACTTAGCGTAAACTGATAGTATGAGAAAAGGAGGATATATCCTTAAATCCCATCCCACTTCCCTCTAGTTATACTCAAGAATTAATCATAAATCTACCTACGTTGACTACTTTGAATACCAAGCGGTAACAACTCACGAGTGGTAAGACAAACCACGATGTGACAAACCAGTACCAGCATGGCTTTCTCAAGTATCAAACAATTTTCTCATCCTATTTTTGCTTCCAGCTATGCTCACATGGCCACATTATCTATAATAATAAATTAATAATAATAAATTATTTATTTCCATTTAAACTTAGGTGGTAAGTACAGAGTGTGGTCGAGTCCTTCTATTAGGTTTATTCAACCTGTATCAGGAGGCCTCGCTCTTCAATTTATAGTGTTAACAATAGTAACTACGTTAAAATGGATTACAACCACATAATTAGGTATGTTTATACATTTACCTATTTATTTATTTTTCTTAGCCTATATTCATGGAAAGCATGCAAAGTGTGTGTGTGTGTGTGTGTGTGTGTGTGTGTGTGTGTGTGTGTGTGTGTGTGTGTGTGTGTTTCAATTTATACAATTTAATTATTTTATATTAATTATTTTATATTATTATCTGACACATAAATCTACGTTGAGGCCACATAGCGATACAGCTCTTCCTAAATTCCAGACAGTCGGACATGCATAGCATAACCAACTGCAATCTAAGTGACCGCGTTGCCTAAGCTGGTTTCCTGGGCGAATATCTTGTGAAAGTTATAGTAGTAAATATTTATAATGGCATCCGATAGGGAGGATGGCATATGTGCTTCTACTTCTGCTGGCTTCTATTTCTACTGACTTCTACTGATAAAGAATTACGAATTGACTACGCTGTTTTCTACGCTGTTTTCCTGAGCAATTATGTTGTAAAATGAATAGGAGTAATTATAGATCGACCGAGCGAAGCGTTTCCAATTCAGCTTGGGCAACATGCTTTCGTATATCCATCCAGTTGTTCGAACGTCCTGGCTGTTCCCGTCTACTTGTTTATAGTCGCATCTGCACGTCTAGCACAACTGTAGTACGCGTTTTTATCTCGCTTGGGGAACATCTTTCTTTGCTGTATTGGGAGACAGTGACGGGCGATGCTGTGTCGCGCGACAGTAGTCCCAAAGCGTAGTTATGCTAGATGGGCTGATCAGGGGCATATTTTCTGTTGACATATAAAACTCACTAAGTAACAAATATCTACTTGAAAGCTCGTATTATTCAGTGTCAATGTACTTAGGTACTAGATAAGAGGTTTTGATTTGAGGAGCAGTGACATAAATTTTAGTGAGTTTTTGTTATCACCAGCAGGCGAATTATGTTCCTCTGACACGCATAGCATAAACAAACTCATCAATAAACCACGCTGTTTTCTAAGCTGGTTTCCTGGGTGATTATCTTGTAAAAGAAATAGGAGTAATTATTTATAGTGGCATCCAATCAGGGATGGCATCTGTGCTTCCACTGCCCACGCGGATGATTCCTAATCTTACAGGTCCTAACTCGATGAGACATTGGGACATGTCCAATTTAGCAATATAATGCTTTATCACGGTCATCAATGTATTTATATCGATTTTAATAATTCAAGGTACATTGAGTGATTGATAAGGTGACTTCCGGTACGCGGTTGCCACTCAAGAGTATTTCTAATGAAATAATTAACTTTATTCTGCAAGTAGGCCATAAGGGCACTTTTACATGTCTGAGTCTACCGGCATTTCACAAGAGGAGACCACTGTTGAGATAAACGTCGAAAGAAACTCAACAATTGGTCATTTTTTCAGAAAGGATAAGTACTTAACTATTACAGTAATATGAACTTAACTATACGTAGGTCTCGAATAAAACATATTAAAAGTGTTTTTTAAATATAATAATAATAATAATAATATCCTTTATTGTGCACCACATGAAAAAGATTAATACAAAGAAATAAAGCAAAGTTAAATAGGGTAACAACAGGCGGTCTTATCGCTAAAGAGCGATCTCTTCCAGACAACCTTTGGGTAGCAGAAAAAGTCGGAGGATACATTTTAAAAAGGTAGTGCAAGAAACTGGTTAAGAAACTTAATTTACACATACATCTGAATTGTTTGTAATATAAATATATATAATAAATAAATAAATAAATATACATACACATATAACTTATAATTTACATATATATACTCATATATACATATAATATACGTACATGAAGTAATAACGTACATTCAAAATTAATTTCAGACATCACCTAAGGAAGTGATAAATAGTGCTGCTTCAGGTTACGTTTAAAGATGGGGAGGGATTGAGCTTTGCGTAAGTCGAGCGGCAAAGTATTCCACAACCGAATCGCTTGGCAGGCAAAAGAGTCATTTAAAAATTTTGATGAAGAAGGAATTGGAGAAAGAAGATAATTTTGAGAACAACGAACAGAAGATAGATATTTAAAACGCTCTTTTAGGTAGCAAGGTGTAGCGGGGTTGAAAAGTATATTATAGAGGCAGACAAGAATATGGGAGTTGCGACGAAGACGAATAGGAAGCCACTTGAGTTGCGAGCGAAAATGGGAAACGTGGTCATATTTGCGCAAGCCAAATATAAACCGAATACATAAATTTTGAAGGCGCTCAAGTTTATTCAGCTGTTCCTCAGTAATATCAGGATAGCACACGTCAGCATAGTCTAAAATGGGAAGGAGTAAAGATTGGGCAAGCGTAATTTTAGTGGCGATTGGTAAAAAGTTACGGAGTCGTCTCAGGGACCCTACCGCAGCAAACATTTTCCTGCTGACCTCGCTGATCTGAGGAATCCAGGAGAGAGTACGGTCCATAATCACGCCAAGATTTTTCACTTGTTGTGAAAAAGGAATCAGTAAACTGTCAAAAAATATACCAGGTAGAAGTGAAAAATCAATACGAGATATAAGTTTCGAACTACCTATAACTATGACCTGGGTTTTAGCTGGATTTACTTTTAGACCATAACAGTTACTCCAGTTCAGAATTCTTTCTAAGTCAATATTTGTGTTATTAATAATTGAAGGCAGATCAACAAGTAAACCTTGTGAGTAGATTTGTAGATCGTCAGCATAAAGGTGATAAGAAGAGAAGATAGAATTAGTGATTGAATTAATGAAAATGGAAAATAGGAGGGGCGATAACACGCCGCCCTGCGGAACGCCAGCCTGCGTGTTACACCATGAAGAACGAGAGGCTTCCACCTTGATCCGCTGACGACGACCTACTAAATAACTATGAAACCAGTCAATCACTGCAGGAGATATGTTAATAGAACGTAAAATCGCAAGCATAACATCGAAATCGACAGTATTAAAAGCGTTGCTGAAATCCAATAGAGTTAAAACAGTTACCATCCTTTTATCTAAACCGGCACGGATATCATCAGTTATCTTTATAAGCGCAGTAGCCGTGCTATGACCTGAGCGGAAACCGGATTGTAAAGTATTCATGAGATTATTCCTATTTAAGAAAGATGTTAATTGACGATGGACCAGACGTTCGAAAACTTTGGAAAGGAAAGGTAAAATAGAAATAGGTCGATAGTCAGAGAATGAGGAAGGATTGGGTTTTTTGGGTAAAGGAATTACGTCAGCATCTTTCCAAATCGTGGGGAAAACATTGGAAGAGACAGAAAAATTAAGGATGCTGGTAATGATAGGGGCAAGTAGGTCTAGAAGAGGAATAATCATGTTGCGGCTCACGTCATCAACCCCAACGGCGTTCGATGAAATAGATAATACGTTCTTTTTAACATCACTGACAGTAAATTGCTCAAAAGAAAAAGGGGAGAAGTCAGGAATATTTGTATAGAATCTTTTTATCGATTCATATTTTTTATGTGGTAGGTAATACCACATTTTTATTTTTATAAATAATGACACAAAGGTAAATTAAGAAAGAAAAATTGAATGCTATCCACTACAATCCAAGCGGGATTTGAGTGTATTTTAAGATATAAATGAGGAAAAGTGTAAGAATAAAATAGAAAAAACAAGAAAGTCTGACGGTTCCTGAATTTTGCTTTAACGTAAAACATTGTACATCATCATCATCATCAGCCTATTCTTGTCCACTGCTGGATATAGGCTTCTCCAACTGCACGCCATTGTAAGCGATCCTCGGCTACTCTCATCCAGCTCTTGCCAGCCACCCTGCACAGATCATCGCTCCACCTAGTCTGAGGGCGTCCCACACCACCACTCAAGAACACGTTTACCCCACCGGTTATCGGTTCTTCGGCTAATATGGCCAGCCCACTGCCACTTCAAATTGCTAATACGGTGAGCTATGTCGGTAACTTTGGTTCTCTGACGGATAACTTCGTTCCGAATTCGATCCTTCAAAGAAACTCCGAGCATTGCCCTTTCCATAGCTCTCTGAGCGACTTTAAATTTGTGGACCAGCCCAACCGTGAGTGTCCACGTCTCGGCACCGTATGTCATTACGGGTAAGACGCAATGATTGAAAACTTTCGTCTTCAGACATTGTGGAAACATTGCACAGACTACGACTACATCAAAATGTTGTTTATAAAACGACATAACAAGCAAAGTATCTTGTTAAAACCAATGTACGTTTGACATGCTTTCTTATTAGAACTGTGCCCCTTAAACTAGTCAGGCACAATCTAAGAAGGAGTCAGTTACCCGGTTTCTGGTTTCTGCACCAATAGATCTGTTCAGATTTGTTCAGATTTCGTTATCTCAGTTTTTTTTCTTTCTTTGTGTTCTTCAGCTGTATGATGTGGGGGATTTCAGATTCAAATACGGAAGCTTTTCGAATATACCCTTGAGCTTTATTAAGGCTCATTGTAAGTGACCATATCTAACATTTATAAATCCGGGCCTGAGATTCCCGCAGCCTGCAACTTCCCTGCTAACCTGACTAGATCATCGTGCATCGGCCCCTTTTGCCTGGGGCCTTCCCACCATGCGTTATCTGGTAAGCGGTTTCTAACTCAATGCCCACAGGTTCTGTGAGCAACGTTCCCCACCCATTGGCATTTAAGTTTGGTAACTGTCTGAGTTACTTGTGTCCACGATCTTGGTTCTCCGACGGATCTTCTTATTTATGATTTGATCACGTAAGTAAACCCTGAGCTAGGATAATCCCATTTGTAGTGCACCTGCCTACTGAGCCGGCGGTCCTGGATTCGAATCCCAGCCAGGGAAAATATTTTGTGTGATGATCTCGAATATTTATTCCTGGGTCATGCATGTTATCTATCCAGAGCACAAGCTTTGCTTAGTTTGGGACTAGATCGATTTGTGCAAGATGGTTCCTTAATATTTATTTCTTTATGAGACCCATTGTAAGTGACCATATCTGACTCGTATAAATCCGAGCGTGAGATAAATATAATTAACATTCCTGGAGCCTGGGCGCGGCTATCGGGAGGTACCGTTATGGAAAAAAGGATAAAATGTCGCTTCAAACGTTTGGAGCGGGGACGTAAAAGTATGAAGTAACGGGTCATATTTTGGGTATTTCGAGCGTGCTCTTTGATGGTGATACTATAGTTTAGGATGTCACCAAGTGATATGGAGAACACTATGCCTGGAGTCTCATTATTGAGATCAATTGACAACATTTCATATTTATAACAGGTGGAAATTAATATAGAGATCGACAGGGCTTTACGAGTATGTCGTGTACCTTAAAAAAAATCTTTAAATTTATTCTTCTGTATTTAAAGAAATATAAGAAAATACATCAAATAACTGCAATCTAAGACAATACGGTCTGAATAGGGTTGTTGTCTAAACCAAAGAGCGAAAAAAAATATATATTTTTTTTATTTGACGTTGACAGATGACAGATGCATACCGAGTTTTATTATGTTTTTTTTTATAAGAAAACCGGCTAAAATAACCGTCCATTAAGTTCTGGTTTTGGTGTTGCCACATTTTAAAATGAGTATGTTTTTATAAATTAATAATAAAATAAATAATCATCTCAGAAAATAAATTAAAACAGAAATTACTTCATCTTTTTAAGCAGAATTCAGAAAAGTAATAAAATGATAGTCTTAAAAATATGAAATGTTGTCAATTATCCGTAATGGGATGATCCGACGGGATTATCAGCATACTGTAGTCATATAAATAAAAATAACTTAATATGTCATGAAAAAGAATAGGTGTATGTGACTTCAACGGTAGGTACGCAAATTTTATGATATTATCTTTTTTAAATCCAAAATAAATTTAGATTGTTTTTAGAATCCTCATAATTTAACAAAACAATAATTGTATGACAATCACGGAGAAAATAGCAAATTAGTAATTTGAAATTACTATTGTCTCCATACAAGTATTATTAGTAATTTGAAATTACTATTGTCTCTATACAAGTATTATTAGTAATTTGAAATTACTATTGTCTCCATTCAAATATTGGTACCTACCCAACCAAATGACGTCACATTTAGGAGGTTATTTTGTATTGTGCGTTTTTAGCGCTCCGTAGGAATGTTTAACTTTTACGGTTCTGACTTCTGGTGCAGTCTATGTGTAGTTAATGCCATATACCGGGTGGGGTAACAGGAGCAATAAATTAAGGTACTCCCCTACTTGACCTAATAACGCAAGTGCTAATATTATTACACCTATCAACGTTAGCTCTAATTTTCATTAGCCCTAATGTCATTCTACCTAATTTTTATACCCTAATTAGTTGTTAGACCTAATAATCCAATACTCTAATAATGATTTGTACTAATTGTCAACAATACTAATATGAAATAACCTAATAATTACCACACCTAATGATTATCAGACCTAATCATTACTGACACTAAATGTCAAGAGTACTAAAGATTATTAAACCTATTTTTACGTTAAAACAGAAAATACGGATTTGGATAAATATCGAATTGGCTGAACACCGAAAACTGTAGGTTAGGTTAGGTTTCTATTGTGACAATGTATAGCGGAGCGAGCGAAGCGAGCGGAGCGTCAAAAGATTCCCATGTACATGTACATCCTGAGTCTATGGCAATTCCGACTCCACGTGGTCTTGCTTGTCGTACCCTAGTGTTATTCCAAAACCGGAGGCACGGAGGGAGAGCAGCCCTCGCCTTAGGTTTATAGATAAATAGGTTAAATAAAATTTAGGTTTTAGCATTATTAGGTATTATTATATTAGTAGTCTAAAAAAATCGGCTAAGTGCAAATTAGGGCTAGTGAAAATTCGGTATGAAGTAATTAGGTATTATGAAAATTCGGAATCCTTAAATTAGGACTATTCATTAATTAGGATGAATGAAAATTCGGGTTAGTGATTTTAGGGTTACCAAAATTAGGGCCAATGAAATTAGGATGAAAGTTTTTCGGGCTAACGGAGGGGAACCATAAATTAAAACATAGGTTCGTCCCTTGAAACTAAATAACATTTGTTAAGCAACTTCTGAAAATAACGTGTATTAAATGACATTTTGTAGAATAACGTTTAGACAAAGAAGCAATGTATTGCGAAATGTCCGATATTAGTAGAGTGACAGCATTGTATAGGTATATTTGATCCCAATAAAAAAATAGAATCGTTTGACTTCTTCCAAAAAAAATCTTCATGCTTATTCTTGCCATAGAGAAGGCTACTCGTGGCAGTTTCCATAAATAATACTATATATATAACGGATAGATCCGCCACTGAACTAATAACAACCCATCTAATATTTGATGGTAGACATTTTAGAGATCGCGGCAGTAATGTCTAAATGAGAACGATTCGCATTCTAGGTAATTGGCCATTTCTGTAAATACCTTTCCTTATGCGTGCCACATGTGAGGATTAAATTTATAGACGCCTTATTAAATTTAGCACTAGATTAGAGTAATCGTGTCTTGGCGGAAACAGTTTGCCTATCACATTACTTTAGGAATTTATAATAATGCGTTTTCTTAGTAAATTTTAATGAAAATCTAAAGGTGCCCCTCAAAAGAGATTTTCGTAACATTTTTTTGTTACATTACAGACTTTAGTGAGGAATACCCTAATAATTCAACTGATTGATACTTAGATAGAAAACTGTGTGTTTCATTCATGACTAGGCTTTTGTCTATTACTCACGTTCACAATTTTCCATATTGCTTTTCATTTTAGTTATGTTATGAATAAATTGTAAAAGATTATACTGCGCGTATATTTTTTATTGTTCAATATTTTTATACTACACTGAATCAAATAGTATATTAATTAACTCTAGTAGTCTAGTGCCATGATTTAAAACAAATGTGTTGTTTCGGTAGGTACAATAGACTAACCACAATTAGATTGTTATTTATTACGAATTTTATTGCTGTTGATGCCCATGTTTTTCAACCACAATATAAATATATATAAATAAATAATATAAAGTGTTTTTTTTTCCCATTAGCGTGTCATTCTCATTATTGTTCGCTTGAATAACAACGGAAAAAAAATCTTGGAACTTATTTGTAGCCATACAAAATATCAAACGCATAGAGCCGGGGGTAATAACTTCATCGGACGCTGGAAACGCCATTAAATGTTAATTACGAAGCACTTTCCCCGCGGTAACGTTTCATACAAATAAACGACTTGTATGGAGATGAGGGTTTGGACACATTAGTATGTCGCTGGCGCTTATGGTTGAATTTCTTTACAATGCAATCAGTTTGATTGAGGTTCATTCTTTACAATGCAATTAGTTTGACTAACTGAGCCATAATAAGTAATATAACTAGCTGTGCCCTGCGGTCTTACCTGCTCATTCCAGGGTAATTTTTTTTTATAAAGAGTAGCCTACCTATGTGTTAATCCAGGGTGTCAGCTACCTACAAAATTTGTCCAACTATTTGACCGTGAAGGAGTAAGAAACATACAAATACATAAACGCACTCACATACTTTCGCCTTTATCTGGGGGCACGGCACTGCCCCCGCCAAGTCGAACAAAAAGGAAGCGGGGCATAACCTACCTTTTATAGAATATTAAATAAATAAATAAATAATTATTAAGGGACAATCTTACACAAATCGACCTAGTCCCAAACTAAGCAAACTATGGGTACTAGACGACGATATACATAATATATAAATACATATATAGATAACATCCATGACCCAAGAACAAATATTTGCCCCGGCCGGGATTCGAACCCGGGACCGCCGACTCAGTAAGCAGGTGTCTACAAACCGAGCCAAACGCGTCGTCGAATATAATATAAGTGTATAATAATAATATAAGTGTGATACCCATAAGAGAAGCGTATCGTTTATGTAACCCAACCACCCAGCCAGATGCACTCTTCAGTGATAGCTGCGCGTGCGTTCAACACCAGCCAAACTTAAAAACATCCTAACTTACTCTTATCTCTATGGCACTTACGCCCTTCAACACTACAAGCGCAATGCATTCTTAAAAAAACGTTCTAATTGGTTCCCATTCCTATAGCGCATAAGCCTTTTTTAAAACATGCGTAAGAGTGATACGTTGTTGATTTACACACGTGTTAACTGTTGAGTTAACTGGTTAAAATCACTGATTAATTTATCCCTAAGAAAGTACTGTTCTCACGACTCTGTGAACCCTTGTTGCTAGAGTAACTAGTGGCAGATGTTGAAATATGAGCGTCAATTTTGAAATGATAATGGTCAGTTTTCAGACAGTTATTGGCACGTACTTACAAACTTTCTTGAGGTGTTCATTTTAATGTTTACGAGACAAGTCGACAGAGATCCTCTTTCTCTCTCTTTCTTCAATCGTTCCCTCACTGCTGAGGATCGTAACTCCTTCAGTCTGATTCCGTCAACTAGTTGTCTCCATGGGTTACGTTCCGTTGCTTGGTGAAGTGCAGCACCAACTGATAGGCCCAACTCTTCAGGTATCTGGTCTGACCACCTTTTGGAACTTCTTTTGGGAGTCCCAAAGGAGAAAAAGACATCCTAAACATCAAAATGAACGCCTCAAGTCCTTACTGACTTGATGTTTAAGAGACAAGTTATCATCATATATCACAGTGACTGGACAGACGTCCACTGCTGGACAAAGGTCTTCTCATGTTTCGGCACAACGAGCGCAGCCCTCGTTTAAAAGCTCCTCACGATCCTAACCAGATCGTCCATCCATCTTATTGAGACCTCATCCACGCTGCTTTTACCGGTACGCAGTCTCTATCCAAGAACCTTTCTGCCCGCTTGGTAGGGGTTGAGCCTTCGGTTTTAGGAGCAGTGCCCGCCGCGAACTTTCCAAAATGATGGTAAAGTTTTGCGAACGAGTCTAAGAAGTTCTACCTGTCTCGCTCGCTCTTACGCGATCCAGATAAGAACCTCTCAGTTTTCACTCAGACTCAACACCATAGCAATCTGAGCTCACTGGCTGTAGTTATCCTCCGAAATACGATTCTTTCTCGTTATTGCACTTTTTTCAAGTTATATCCGTAAACAAAGGCCCCCTTCAAACTTTCAAAACGCAAGACACCAAAGATTTATCTCCGCCGGAGATAAATTCTAATAAACAAAGTGATAGATACCGACCATGGAGAGCTGTTTTTATTGCCTCTAAACATGGAGATCTAAGAAAGCATCACAGTAGCAGCAATAACAGTATTTTGACTCTACCCATCCTATTTAAGTCCGGAACGAGATTATCCGACAAAAAACCAAAGTCACTGACGTAGTTCAGAAGTGTAGCAGACTGAAGTGGCAGTGGGCTGGTCACATCTGTCGCAGAACCGATGATCGGTGGAGTAGACGGGTTCTCGAGTGGAGACCACGACTCGGCAAGCGTAGTGTAGGACGCCCTCCGGCCAGATGGACCAACGACCTGAAAAAAGTGGCTGGTGGTGACTGGATGGCGAAAACGGGAGATCGGGCCATGTGGCGAACCCTGGGGGAGGCTTACGTCCAGCAGTGGACTGCAATAGGCTGAAATGATGATGATGAATGATGATCCTATTTATTTACTGCCTTCTGAGCCGACGGTCCTGGGTTCGAATCCCGGCAAGGGTAAATATTTGTGTGATGAACTCGAATATTTGTGCCTGGGTCATGGATGTTATTTGTATTTAAGTATGTATTTATTTACGAGTATATAAGTATGTTTATCGTCGTCTAGTGTCCATAACACAAGCCTACTAAAGCTTACTGTGGCACTAGATTGATTTGTGTGAGGTTGTCCGATATTTATTTATTATTATTATTTATTTATTTACCGGCCAGGGCCCGTCAACTCTATAATGTATACGTGGCAGTTTTAGAGTACACACATGTATACGTGGCACTAATCGCTCAAAAGGTCTCTCGCTCGAAAGGTCTTGGTTAAGGTGGTTTGGACACGTCATGCGCAGACCCGATAGTCGTGTAGTGAAATAGTGCCTTTCCGACGCCGAAGAGCCGAAAGAGATTTTTTTATTTTATTTTTTTATTTAAAACAAGGAACTTATGATCTATTACATAATATACGGTGGGCGAAAACCGCGCACGGTTTATCTGCCACCGCGTTGTCTCTCGCTTACAGCCTATCTCAATATTTTATACTTAAACTATTTATCATTATCATGCAAACCGTACACCCGACTTTATCGCCTTACAAATAAGGTTGATTTGAACAAAATGGACCAAGATATACTCTTAGGATTAATGTAAAATTTTATATCTGGTATTAGGTCTTGTTCCATTTTGGTCAAGTCAAGCCTAGGTTTGATTATACTTATTTAAAAATGAGGAGGAGAAACGGAATATTCAATGGAGTACGTCCGGGCTGGCCGCCACCAGCAACGGCGCGGCAAGGCGGTGGTGGGGCCAGAGACCAGATAAATATAGAACACCAAATAAAATCCCGGAGTCGGCAGCACCTCTAGCACAACTGTGACATGTGACTCTATCTCGCGCGAGATATGTATCTATCTCTTTCTGTAAAGTGCTGTGAGAGAGTGACAGGTGACACTATGCCCCGCGACAAGAGTCTAGACGGCGAGCACCTCTAGCATAACTGTCATACGCGACTATTTCTCGCGCGAGATAATTACCCGTCTCTTTCTGTGCAGTAATGTGAGAGGGTGACGGGTAGCGCTGTGTCGCGCGACAAGAGTCGCGATGTGCTAGACGGGCAAGGCTAGCACACCTTACCGCGACCTCGCTTGTCGCCGACTTAGCATCATCTGTCATACTCGCACGGTTTTGAAAGGAAAGTGACAGATAGTATATGTCGCGCGACAGAGTCGCGTCACAGTTGCGCTAGGTGTAAAGGTTAGAAGAGAAAATAAAAACACAGCTGCATGTTAAAAACATGTTAAAAAGCAATAGCATACAAACCATCAACCGCCTGTGTCTTTCAAAAAATTTGGTTAATCTATTTAATAAAATAAAAAAGTTTTATGAGGTCATCCTACATTTTATGTTAAGTCCACTGTGTAATGCGCGTTATGCAGTACACAAGGCGCCGCCAGATGGTATTTTTTCGGGTATTTTTATTGATGATGTTGTACATATTTCATTGGAAATGTGCCGATTAATTAACATCTAACTGGCTACATGTTATTAATTTAATATATTGTGACCGTTTTATTAGTTAACACCCGAGAATGTGCGCTAACCAGTTCGTTACGAATTTCATGAATTGATAAGACCTCTTGCATCATTGGCTGCGATTCTGGTGTAGATTTATACAGTTTATGAGTATAATGGACAATCGCTCTGGCTCCTATCTGACTCAGCAGGTATCCATAGACATTCAGCGGAGCAACGCTGCTGATATTATGGGACCTATGAGCCAGGTAATGCAAGGCGGGGTCCTTTAGGTTACATACAAATACAAATACTCTTTATTGCACACCTCCAACATCAAGGAATATACAACACAACATGAGATACATTAAAATAACAGGCAGAGGTAAACAACAGGCGGTCTTATCGCTAAATAGCGATCTCTTCCAGAGAACCTTTAGGTAGTGGTTACATTAGTTTAAGTTTGGTTAGTCTTTATAATAAGTACTTTTATTTATAGAATAGAATTTTCTAGTCATCATTTGTTACACACTTAGGGCCAAAATTGTATTTATTATGTTTCCTTTTAGTGTTAAGTTACGTATTAGGTTTGATTATTATTTTTATGTTTGTTAATAAATGAATTACATTTGACAGTGGCTGAACTACATATTATCTAATATAACGATGACAAACTTGAGCTTTGAACTCTAGTCAGTGCGATTGTAAAATGCATTCAAAATTTAGAATTTATACTGAACCCTTGTCTCCTTGTTCCAGGTCGAGCGGTGCTGGACCGGCTAGCCAGCACGTCTGTGGCGGAGGGTGGCGGGTTGGAGGGGGAGGGGCTGCTGCCGGAGCCCCTGGATGTGGCCCCGTTTGCGACGGTGGAAGCCAATGCTACCTGTGGGGACGATGGCGCTGAGGAGTATTGCAGGGATACTCCTGGAAAGTAAGTCAAATTATTTGCTGAAAAATTGGTAAAATTATCAAAAATCTGTTACCCCTTACCCACATACATTTCGTTTGGAGACGTTTCATCCAGATTAAAAGTCATCCAAATGGAGACATAAAGCTTTATTTCACGGATTCCAGGGACCGGTAATCCAAAGCACCGGTAGCGGGTTCGATTCCCGGTTTCTTCCGCTAGGTTACGCATTTAATTTTTTCTTTGTGCTTTGATCTTTATATCAATGGTTTAATAGATTTCTTAGTGAAATGAAATGAAATGAAATGAAATGAAATTGCTCTCTATTTTTCCAAGTATACTGCACACCTTTGATTGTGTTTTTTTTTATTTATTTAAAATTAATAAACTAGGAATTTCCTGCCGCGAACGCTTCGGATGTGGAATGAGCTGGGCCGAGATGTCCCCGGGGCTAAAGCATCTGGCGTCGCAAGCGTCCATAGGCGGCGGCAACTACTTAACATCAGGCAGGCCGCATGCTTGTTTGCCACTGTCATAGTATAAAAAAAGGTTCAGACAACATTTAATCTTTCATCTCTTTCCAGACGCGGCGTGGTCTGCGACGTGTGTGAAGGCGCCGACGGGCTGTCGTCCCGTCGCCACCCCGCGCCGCACGCGATCGACGGGGACGCCAGCACGTGGTGGCAGAGCCCTGTTGGCGTGCCACACGTGGCTCTAGTCGTGACGCTTCCTGCTGTAAGTAGAGATCCGATCTAACCTAATAAATTATAGAACCTATGGTGAAAACAGACAGGGTTCACGTGAAGTCGCCGACGGGCTGTCTTCCCGTCGCCACATGGCGCCGCACGCCATCGACGGGGACGCCAGCACGGCAGAGCCCTGTTGGCATGCCATACGTGGCACTAGTCGTCACGCTTCCTGCTGTAAGTATACTCGTAAGTAGAAATCATCAAGTATTTTATTACAACACATTTTATATACCAAGGCCCAATTTCAGTTGAGAACTTCTTTGGTATAGTACAAATTTTCCAAGCTAAGCTTATCCACTTAAGAACTGAATACCATTGAGTGGCAAACCACAAATTAAGATAGCGAGCTCGTAGTAAAAGCAGATTGTAACCACCTTGGAAGGTTAATATTGATTATCGTAGATCTCTCATTGAGAAGAAGAATTTAGCTAAGTCCAAATACAAATCAGATCCTTCAGACAACAACAAAAATCGTTACCACACTTTGCGGAATCGGTGCAGCACTGTGTGTCGAGACGCTCAAAGGCGTCATATCCACAAGTCTGTCGAAAACGGTGATCCCTCTAAAGTGTGGAAGTTTTTAAAGTCGCTTGGAGTTGGGAAATCTCAAGAGAACTCATGTCCCAAAGATGTTGACCTCGACCAGTTAAACCTGCATTTCTCTTCTTCTGCTAATTTTTGTGGCCCTGCTAAAACCAGGACACTTGATTATCTTTCAACACTCCCAACTCCAGACTATAATCCCTTCTTTCTTGCTCAATTTACTGACAGTGATGTTAAGAGAAACGTGCTATCTATTACTTCGAATGCAGTTGGTGTCGACAGTGTAAGCCGTAGTATGATTTTACCCCTCCTTGACCTCCTTGTTCCTATAATTACCAGCATTCTGAATTTCTCCATCTCCTCTGGTGTATTTCCTTCAATCTGGAAGGAAGCCGATATCATACCATTACCAAAAAAATCAAATCCCGCCACCTTCTCCGACTATCGTCCTATATCCATTCTTCCTTTTTTATCCAAAGTCCTTGAGCGCCTAGTTTCCCAGCAACTTGTTTCCTTTTTTAACAGAAATGATCTTCTTAATCCCTATCAATCTGGTTTTCGTTCCGGTCATAGTACGGCTACTGCACTTGTAAAAATTACAGACGATATACGGGCGGGTATGAACGACCGTAAACTGACTGTGTTAACGCTCTTAGATTTTTCCAACGCGTTTAACTCTGTTGACTTTGATATTATGTTGGGTATATATATGCGTTCTCTTAACATATCTCCTGCGGTAATTGATTGGTTCCGTAGCTACCTGACTGGTCGTCGGCAGCGTATAAAGGTGGATGCTTCCTGATCTTCTTGGTGCAACACGATGGCCGGTGTTCCGCAGGGCGGCGTGTTGTCTCCTTTGTTATTCTCTGTATTTATAAATTCAATCACTCATAATCTATCTTCACGTTATCACCTTTATGCCGACGACCTTCAAATATATTCTCAAGGATCAGTTGACGATCTGCCCTCAGTCATTTCTTCAATGAATTTGGATTTGAAACGTATTTTAGAGTGGAGCAGTAACTTTGGCCTACAAGTAAATCCGTCAAAAACTCAGGCTATCATCATTGGTAGTTCTAAATTGATTTCCAGAATCAACTTAGCTAATATTCCTTCTGTTGTTTTTAATGGCGTCTTGATCCCTTACTCTTCCCAAGTTAAGAACCTGGGTGTCATTATGGACTGCACTCTTTCCTGGGCGCAACAATTGAGTGAAGTGAGCAGGAAGATGTTTGCCGCTGTGGGCTCTCTTAGACGGCTTCGTAATTTCCTCCCCATCGCTACTAAAATTGCGCTCGCCCAAACGTTGCTTCTCCCAATTCTAGATTATGCTGATATCTCTTATCTCGATATTTCAGAAGAGCAACTTAATAAGCTTGAGCGCATTCAAAATATCTCTATACGATTCATATTTGGGTTACGCAAATATGATCATATCTCTAGTTTCCGATCTCAACTCAAGTGGCTCCCTATTCGTCATAGGCGTAACTCTCACATTCTAACTCTTCTATTTGGCATACTCTTTAACCCAGCAACTCCACAGTACCTTAAAGAGCGTTTTAGTTATTTCTCGTCTGCAAGGTGCGCTAAAAATTTCCTTTTAACTGTTCCCCCCGCACATTCTAAATTTTATTCCAATTCTTTTACTGTCCAAGCCGTTCTGCTATGGAACTCGCTCCCAGTTGAATTGCGAAGTGCTAATTCCCTGTCTATATTTAAGAATAAGATTAAAGAACATTACCTATCTCTCGAACAATAAAATTGATTGTATTGCGTTGTGTTATATAAGATTCTTATATATGTCTAGTGTCTATTTATATTATTGTATATATATATGTATGTATGTGTAAGTTTATGTATATCTATTTATGTATGTGTATATTTACCCATATGCGTACTTGTTTTCTGTTAGTATCTAGTTATGTGCTCCCTTCGCCTTTAGCTGCACCTACTCTGTATTAAGTTAAAATTTTCATCAATTTCACTGCCCAAAGGTTGTCTGGAAGAGATCGCTCTTTAGCGATAAGACCGCCTGTTGTCTACCGTTATTTATAAATTGTATTTATCTTGTTTCCTTTTGTAAACTTTTTTGGTGTGCAATAAAGTATTGTTGTATTGTATTGTATTGTATCGTAAATTTTTTCAAGTGCTTGTAATGCGTAAACAAAAGAGGACAATTTTTTTTGTAGCTTTTGAACATGTGATTTCCATCTCATATTGTCGTCTAGGTTTATACCTAATACGGTCACTGTATTCACAAATTCTAAGGGAGTGTTATTGTAGCTGTAAGAAATTTGTAGTGCAGGTTTTTGATAGGGTTTAAATTGTAACAGTTTTGTTTTACCCAGGTTAAGTTCTAAGTTATTGGATTCTAGCCAATTTACTATTTTGTCCATCGTTGAATTTAAATTTCTTACCACTTCATCAATATTAGAGCATGGAAGTAGCACGGATACGTCATCTGCAAATAGTACGTTATGTTGTTCTAGCACGTTAGGGAGGTCATTAGTATATTAGAAATAACTTAGTAGACATCCCAAGACGCTACCTTGAGGGATAGAGCCGGTCGATAAAACTCTATCCGATCTGGTTTTTTGTATTTTACCTGTCGCATAGTCTGTGGTTTCGATCTCGACATATTGGAAGCGATTCTTAAAATATGATTTGAACCAATCTTGGGCTAATCCTCTGATTCCAGAATTATATAGTTTATGTAGTAAAGTCTCGTAGCGTACTCTATCGCAGGCTTTGCTCATATCGAGCAAGAGGCCGATTGCATATTTTTTGTTGTCAATTTCATCCATAATAGCTTGAACGTATTTGTATATTGCCAACGTTGTAGAGTGGTTTTTCCTGAAGCCGTTTTGATTTTCATGTAGTATGTTAAATTTTTCGTAGAACAAATACCTATAGACATTTTATCATAGCGGTTTAATATAAGGTAACGACGCGTGCCCATTTGATAGTAATTATTCAACAAGTGGAATCGCGTTTTCACGTGGCGTCACTAGGTAAAGCCAAACCATCTTGGGACTCATTTATTTTTCTTCTTCAGGATTAGTATAACTATTGGAATCGGCTCATATAAGGAAAAGCTTAAGACGCCAAGCTACTGTTATATTGTAATAGATGTGTACTCCATTATAGGTACGATTTTTTTTTATATTTTGGCGGAGTAATGGAGTTTGAAAACGTAAAAAAGTCATATTTCAGCCATTTTGAAAAATGATCGTGAGCGAGGTCTACAACTCACAGAGCCACTATTGAATGAGATGAGACCAGCTGGAAATCAGCAATTCCTAATACGGACATACGAAAGAATACACGTAGTGCGTATACGTCTGTAAGTTAAATATCCCTAACAGGACTTGTGACGAGGTGACGACTCGTTCCGTCGATAAATTTGCTATTTTAGTCCTTCAAAGAGATCCGCAGTCGGGGGTCCCAGCAGCGTCCCGTTATGTTCCTTATTTGAGTGCATTTTACGATTTCCTAGACGGCTAAGACTACTTAACCTGTAGATATGTGCCATAAAACTATTCTAGAGGTGATTGCTTTTATCGACGTTATACATAGGTATATACAGGTTGATCAATCCAAATGGGTCAGTAGGGAGAAAACGAAAACTATAAGTGATAGGGAAATCTGTTCCTAGAAACCATGGCGTCGATTTTACATTTAATAGAAACTGCATTATTTTTTTTTTTGTAAATCTCGTACATCACTGGGAATTGAACCTGGTTAAAATTCGGTAAATTATCGCATGTCGTATTGTAACATTCTTTACAGCGGTTATGTATGAAATTATGTATGGGATTTATAAAAAAATAATAATGTAGTTTTTATTAAATTTAAAATCGTCGCAATGGTTCTTAGGAATAAATAAATAAATATCGGACAACCTCACACAAATCGATCTAGTCCCAAATTAAGCTCAAGAAGGCTTGTGTTATGGGTACTAGACGACGATATACGTACTTATATAGATAAATATATACTTTCATAGAACAACCAGGACCCAAGCACAAATATTCGAGTTCATCACACAAATATTTGCCCCGGCCGGGATTCGAACCCGGGACCGCCGGCTCAGTAGGCAGGTGTCTACAAACCGAGCCAAAAGATTTCCCTATCTCTTATAGTTTCTGACTTCTCCGTACTGACCTATTTGGATTGATCACCCGGTATATCGCACGACCGCTACATTATAATATATATGGTGGTCCATTTAGATCGGTCTGTATGGGAAAGACTGAAAATATAAGAAATACGAAGATCTGTTCTTAGGAATCATGTCATCGATTTTAATGAAAATAAATTCATAAATTAAATAAAAAAAAGCTGTTCTCAGCTCGGGAATCGAACCCGGACGAAGTGAAAAATTGTACTAACATTAATTGTAGGTCTTAAGTAAGTAGTAAATTTTAAAAATGATGTCTAAAATGAATAAAATACATTGTTGTCATATTTTTTAATTTATTTTTAAAACATCCGGGTTCGATTCCTGAGCTGAGTACAGGATATTATTTAAATGTATGAATGCAGTTTTTCTTTTTATTAAAATCGATGACATGGTTCCTAAGAACAGATCTTCGTATGAATTATAGTTTCAGACTTTCCCATACAGACCGATCTAAATGGGCCACCCTGTATACCTGGTAAAGATACTAAGGATGCCTCTGTGTACAGAAGCGGAGATATGTAAAGTTGTCCAATCACAATTTTACGTGTCTCAGGGACGAACTAGACGTGGTTTAATTCAGATTGTCGGATTAACGATAGTCAGAGCACCATGTATTAAAAAAAATCGCGAAACGATTTTTGAGAATCGATATCACAATCACAATCCTTTGTATAATATTTGTACTAGCTTTTGCCCGCGACTATTTCCGCGTGGAATTTGGAAGTATGGAAGCAACCTCGTACAACACGATAGATATCCACCTAATCACCTTAATTAATAAAAGGGATTATTAAAAGCGCCTAAGCAAATGTAAGAGCAATTGTCCTTTTGGTCTAATCGTTACATTTTCTACAGGGTCATCAATGTCATCATGAATTACTTACTCACTTTTCAATCGTTTTAGGGATAATTTCCAGGATGAAAACTATCCTATGTCCTTCCTCGGATCCTAAAGTATCTCCATGCCAAATTTCATCAAAATGGATTCAGCGGTTTAAGCGTGAAGAGGTAACAGACAGACAGACAGACAGACACACTTTCGCATTTATAATATTAGTATGGATTCATATTCAAGTATTTTTTTGGATAAACAGTAATATATATTTTGTATTTACTTGTACCTATACCCTAAATCCCCTCTGTACCATCAGATTTCTGTTTTTCACCCACTTCTAGTATCTCTGTTGGGCCCTATGGTTAACTGATAGAGAATGTCATTTGGCACAAAGTCCGCCATTTGTACTGACTTTTGTTACGATAAAGTTTAAATAAATAAATAAAATAAAATCAGGATATTTTAAAACAGTGACCTTTCCGATTATATAAATAAAAAATATATATCTTGCATTAAAAGTTATTTTTATGAAACTGTATCTATTTTAATTTAAACCTCATCGGGCAAGTATAAAGTCTTATTTTTATCCTATTTTATCCTCATCCAAACCCAGTTACGCCTACAATACAAGTAGGCACTCTTAATTGCACACATCATAAAACCTACAGGAAAAATACAACGCAAGTAATTACAATTAAAGGTAAACAGCAGGCGGTCTTATCGCTAAGGAGCTCTCTTCCAGACAACCTTTGACTACAAGCACAGATTAATATAATTCTACAAGCTATATGGAGGCAGGCGACAAAGAACAATACCTATCATTCCACGGCAAAAACGTTGTAAACGACATCGAGATTACAAGGATCTGTGGCATTCTAAATCTTAAAGAGCATCTTAGCTTAGTGCATTGACCGAAGCTCACACGCGGGCTATTTGTACAATAACGATACACATTACTGCTCAAGTTACCAGCACTTTAAAATTGTTGCTAAAAACAAGTAATGGAACGAAATATTAGAAATTTTCAATTGTTCCAGACATTGTGTTTTTTGTTTATGTATGTGTATATATATATATATTTATTTATTTATTTTAATTTTGTGTATATATTATGTACCTATATTCAGGTTATTTATATTTTTAAGATATCTGTACCTTACGATGTGTCCCATTCGCCTTTTGCATCACCTACACATTAAACGATTTTTAGCATAAACTCCACTACCCAAAGGTTGTCTGGAAGAGATCGCTCCTTAGCGATAAGACCGCTTGTTGTCTACCGTTTTTAATTTGTTTATATGTGATATTTTGTGTAAATGTTTTTTGGTGTGCAATAAAGCGTACTTGTATTGTATTGTATAGTGTGACTGTAAATGTGTTGTACATAATATGTTACGCTTAAATCCTCACAAATTGTTATGGGACTTTAAGAGTGCGGCCCCACTGAAGCGCAGCGGAGCGGAGCGGAGCGGAGACGTGCGGAGCCGACCAATCAACACAGTGAAGCGGAGCTGAGACACAGATTTCAACTCGGGTGATTGGTCTATTCCGCCCACCCTAAGGCTTATCCACAAACTATAGAGTCTCAAACTTTAACAAACATTGTATAGTATAGACTTATTTTGATGACGGTTTGACACCTTTTGGACGCTAGGGTACCTTGCAAATCTGAATTAAGTAGGTACATTAGGTCAATCAAACTTATCTTTCAAAGTATTGTTTTTTATATAAAACTTATTGTGCATTAAATTAAGCTGAGAGTGGTTTTGAATTTTACGAGGTAATAATCGCATATCGATAATATTAATGCTTAAGTTTAGTTTAAATATTAATTTTTTATGATCTCTGTCCTTATATGATTTTACAAATTGTGTGTTCTTAATAAATTTACTTAAAGGTTTCAAATTACCTACTCGCGCAATAAAACACAGAGGTACCATAAGTAGACGTACCTCGGTTTTTACCGTTCCATGCCCAAAGGATAAAAACGGGACCCTGTTACTAAGTCTCAGCTGTCCGTCTGTCACCAGGCTGTATATCCTGATCGTGATCTCCCAAACACATCACTGCCATAACAATTTTGTTTTCGTTTCGCTACTCGACGCGAGATGGCGCTAACATCAATCACATACATCACGCTACTCATTTTACCGACAATCCATCCATTAATCACAGTACTGCTGATTAATTGAATACCTATCGTGATTTATTGCACTCAATAACTGGTAAGTGATATAAATGAATTAATGTGCACTGTCGACTCAAAAGAGTAAATTGTAATACGAAATTACTACCAGTTACGACCATTTCATTTATCACGGAGTGAACTTACTAGTCATGTAGTGTGCTTGGCAATATTGTCATCACTCGGCAATATTGTTCGGAGATAGAACAAGAAAATTGTATCATCAATATATATATACAATACAATACAAAATACTTTATTGCACGCCAAAAAAGTTTACAAATTCCATACAGAACAATAATTTTAATAACGTATGTATAACTTGAATATTTGGAAATATGAGATCTTAGGTGCCCTCGGTTAGTATTACCTACACTGAAAAAAATGTCCAGTGGAGCCTACTGACATTACAGTAAGACTTACTGCAATAACAGTGAGGCCTACTGACATTTCAGTAAACCTAACTGTAATAACGGTTACGCCTACTGTAATTTCAGTAGGCTCCACTGGGTATTTCTTTCAGTGTATGTTTTTTTTGTATACCGCAGCATTTGGTGGTTTTATAAAAAAAACTCAAATTAAGTATGGGATTTGGATTAAAACATTTTCACGGTGCTTGTAAAAAGCGGAAAAAAAAACAATTTAAAATTTCATGCATTACATTAATCTATTCATTGTATTATAATAATTTAAATTTAATTAACATATCAATCTTCAGATACTATTATTATCTTTACATGCGTTATCTGAAATGAAAAAAAAAAACAGGTAATATTTTCAAACATGATGCATATTCTATTATGTACCTAACAAATTTTATGTTTCTTATACTATAGAATACGTGATTATCTTCTTGATTACAACAGTGCATATAATGCATGCGACCCGGCTGCACTCAATACCAATCAGGAGTAATCACCGCCCTGCCAGAACGAGTGACATAGTTATAGTTATTATTCGTAGCATTGCGAGAGTGAGCGAGAGGGCCGACGGCAGCGTGTTGCCGCTGCGTAAGCGCCTGAGGTAGGGCGGGCGCGTTATCACCCGATACAATGATATCATCGTAAGGCTGGTGGTACACAGCGGACTCCGTCATGTTATTGTCCGGCCGATTTTCATTATCTAATATGAGATGGCGCCGATTTCTGACCAACGTACCACCATGCAGCATTTTGATTACATATGATCGTATACCTTTAAGACGTAAAATAGTACCACTAACCCATTTCTTATCAACACGCACCTTAATCTTTTGGCCCGGAACCAACTGTGGTAAGTCTCGTGCTGTTTTATCATAGTGTTGTTTTTGCTTATCCTGCCTTCTCTGTAACTCTGTAGGAACATTGTTTTGAATTTTTGGCTTAAGAAACCGAGGTGCACATGGTACAATACTCCGGAACTTCCTATTGTTTAACAACTCCGAAGGAGATGCTAATGTACTAGTGATGGGAGTGCTTAAATATTCCAAAAGTGCTAGCCTAAAATCCGTTTTTTCAGCACTAGTCTTTTTCAAAATATTTTTGACTGTCTGAACATAGCGCTCGACTTGACCATTAGATTGTGGGTATCGAGGCGAGGATGTTACATGTTCAAAACACCACTGTTGGGAAAACATTTTGAATTGGATAGACGCGAACTCGGGTCCATTATCTGACATGACAATATCGGGTATGCCGGTATGACTAAATATAATCTTTAAGTGCTTAATCACATGTTCAGTTGTCAGACAATTTAGCTCCACAACCTCCAAGAATTTACTGTAATAGTCTACTAGTAATAAATATTTTTTTTCCTGAAAGTGGAAGACGTCCACACCAACCTTCGACCACGCTCTGTCTGGTATATCATGCGGAATTAATGTTTCCTTCCTATTTTGATTTTTGTAAGTTAAGCATACCTGACATTTTTTTATATAATCCTCCAACTGACTATTGATGTTAGGCCAAAACATAGACTCACGCACTCTTAACTTACACTTTTCTAATCCCAAGTGCCCAATGTGCACCCGCCTTAACATTTCTTTGCGCATCATTAACGGTACAATAATTCGATCGCTTTTCCATACCATCCCATATGCAACCGTCAACTCATCACGATATCCCCAATACGGCCTTACTAGTTCGTCTACTTCTTGCTTGTGCGTGGGCCAACCCTCTGTTATATATTTTAACAAAACCTGCAGCTCTAGGTCATCCTGCGTTGACTTTTGTATTTGTACGAAGTGCGAATCGATAAGCGGATTGTTGACGAGCACGGCGCACACCTGTGCACGCGCGTCCAGCTGATCGCGCGGCACCGCGCTCGGTGTGCTCGCCGGGTCCACCGCGCGGGACAGCGTGTCCGCAATATATAAATATTTACCGGGCTTGTACACGAGCTTAAAATTATACGGTTGCAGGCGTAACAACATCCTTTGTAACCTAGTCGGGGCAGAGGCAATCGGCTTGCATATAATACTGGTCAACGGTTTGTGATCCGTCTCCACCGTGACATCACCTCGACCATAGATATACGCATAAAATTTTTCACATGCATACACGCAGGCAAGAAGCTCTTTTTCGATCTGCGCATATGATTGTTCCGCTTTTGTTAGAGATCGCGATGCATAACAAACAGGTAAATTATCCTGTAACAGACACGCGCCTAAACCATTCTTACAGGCATCTACAGATATGACCACAGGTTTTTTTAAACTGTAATATTGTAAGATAGGTACACTTATCAAGCACTGCTTTAGAGTGTTAAAAGATTTCTCGTGCGGTTCGGACCAATGCCACTCGATTTCCTTCTTTAACAATTGCCTGAGAGAGTGAGTTTTGTCGGATAAATTAGGAATAAAATTCCCCACATAATTTATCATACCTAAAAATCGTTCGAGATCTTTTGTATTCTGCGGACGAGGCATGTTACGTATTGCTGAAGTATATGACTCATCGGGATATATACCATTCGGAGTAATTTTGTGTCCCAAATATTTAATTTCGGATAGCCCAAATCTGCACTTATTTTTATTCAATTTTACATTTATTTCGCGACACCTGTTTAACACACGTTTCAACCTTGCATCATGTTCCTCTTTTGTCCGACCATAAATGAGTAGATCGTCGACAAAAAGACATACACCTTCCATATCATCGAACTGCTCATACATCCTTTTATGAAATACTTCTGAGGCGGAAGTAATTCCGTACGGAACCCGCAAAAATTTGTACCTGCCGAAACTGGTGTTAAAGGTACACAAGTCGGTGCTGTCCCTATGTAATCGCAATTGCCAAAAGCCATTTTTAGCATCCAGAGTGCTAAAAAATTTTGAACCTTCCAAGTTTACGGTTATTTCATCAAGCGTGGGCAGTTTGAAGTGCTCGCGCTTGATGGCCTGATTAAGGTCTCTCGGATCCAAGCATAGCCTAATGTCGCCGTTGGCTTTTCTAGCTACGGTCATGCTATTGACCCAGTCAGTGGGCCCCTCCACCTTGGCAATAATACCATCATCAACCATTTCATCTAATTTTCTCTTGACACTTTCTTTTAAAGCAACGGGTAACTTCCGCGGGGCGTGCACAACCGGCCTAATTTCTCTATTTAACTCAATTTTATATTCTCCTGGCATACATCCCATTCCCTCAAAAACATCCGAATATTCTTTAAATATGTGTTTTTCTGTCTCACTCACACTATCATTACTTACAGCTAACACTAACTTAATAACATCTAATTCAGTACAGGAGTCCCTACCTAATATCGGTGGAGATGACACGTCAGCTACTATAAAATCCAAAATATATATACTCTCCTTATATTTAACTTTCAAGCAACATTTACCGATTACTTTGATAACATTGTCCGAGTATCCTCGCAACCTCACGTCCGCAGTACCTAAATCGCTCTCAGATATGCCAACCTTACGTAAATAACGACGCGGCAATACATTGACGTCGGCCCCAGTGTCTAACTTAAACGTAACCTTCTCATCGTTAATTAATAACTCAACTGACCAATCACTCGAACTAGTGCAGCAGTAAATTACCTGATCATTGTTTTCCTCAGCTCGCATCTCGTACACATTACACATACGCGAAAAATGATCATATTTATTGCAGTTTAAACACTTTCTGCCTATAGCAGGACATTTAGAATTGTCATGAGTTAGACCACATCGTGAACAACACAATTTATCACTATTAGCACCATTAATACCGCGCACTTGTCGACTGGTTGACTGATACCGGCGAGCGGACCCGGGCGGCCTGGCGGGCGGTTGGTACCGGCTGCCGCGGCCACGGCTCCGCGCCGCTCCGCGATGCGCCGGCGCTCCACGACGACTTACCCACATTATGTCGTTTCGCTGGCCACCCTCATCACCGTAGTCATAATCATAATCCACGTTACTCATGGAATCTTTTTTGACAACATACGCATTATGCTCCAAAGTCTCCTTCTTTATTGTCCCCGCTTGCAATCTAGATATCTGTGCCAGGTTACAAATATCGAGGCACTTTTTCAACGTGAGATCCGGCTCGCGTAACAACCTTTCTCGCAGCACATCCTCCTTTATGCCACATACTAATCTGTCCTTTATTAAATCTTGCATTAAGTCCTTGAACTCACACGAACTAGCTAATTTTTTGAGCTCAAAGGAATATTGCTCAACCGATTCACCTTCGTGCTGGTTTCGAGTAAAGAACTTATGTCTTTCTATAGTCAAATTTTTCTTCGGCAAAAAATATAAATCAAAGCGCTCCAGTACATCCTTCAATGATTTACACTCTGCTTCAAACTGTTGATATACCTCACGACACCGTTCTCCAATAATATGCAGTAAGATAGCAATCTGCACTTTAACTTCCTTGTTCGATAGTTGGCATGCTTCGAAATAAATGTTAAACGCACTCTTCCATTTACTCCACTCTAAAGATAAATTTCCAGAAGTCACATTCTCCAAATTATTGTCGAATATGAACGGCGGCGGCGGTGGTAAAATAGTCTCCATTGCAATACGATTATCAAATCTTCACAAAACACTGATTGTGATAAGTTAAACACGCTTTAGTACGGTAACGGTTATAACGGTTCTTTTAAAACGGCTGCGCCATGTTAAGGGATGCGTCAATAAAACTACGCTGTCGGATCTAGACTGAATGCTTTATTTCATAGTTTACCCTCATGCATATAACACTATATTGAAACTACCCACACTGCACAAATGCATGGCCCATTTATGAATGATTAATTTATAAATGGGCCATGCAATTCAGCAGATTCATTGTACCGGCATAACATAATAAGTAGGTAGGTATTTCAATCTTAATAAACTATAAATTAAAAGTAAAAAAAAGTCCTAATAATAATTACCTACTGTCAAAAGTGCATATTTTTTAATGCTTATAGGTAACGTTACGTTAATCTGAGACAGACAATTTAAATTTTTCCCCTTTACGTATTCGTACAATATGATTTCCAATAAGAAAATAATAAATCTATCCTTCTATCACAAAATACTCAAGATTTATTTAGACATTTAGCGAGCTGATTTGTATTCTTTAGAATAAGAGCAATATTACCGGAAAAAATATTACCATCTTAGGAAATGACGTTGTTACATCACTAGCCGGTAAAGATCGCCATTTTGTATTTTTAACTGCCAAAGCGCAAGTTCGGCAATTAGTGTCAAGTTTATTGCTTTTAATTGGCGTTCTGTGATAAAGAGTCGATCGGTGTTGCCATTAATCGGCTTAAATGTTGCCACATTTATCACTGTAATTGGCGTTTTTGCGCACATTCACGTTTAGGTGTAAATTAAATAGGTTACGGGCCCGGTGGTCCTTTGAATGTGATTTCAAGTGGCAGATGTCATTTATTTTGGTCTTTAGGTTCTTTAACTTTAAAAAAATATAGGGACTTTAAAAAAATTACTGAAAATAAATAGTTTATTATCCTTCAAGAATCATGATTGTATCCATGATAACTAAAAACTCACTCAACTCAAAAAACCGGTTCGTAAATTATTGAAGAATAAACCAACCTTAACTCCCATATAACCTGACAATTATATTTTTTATTACCTGCAATGCAACTTTATTCGCGGAGGAGAGAAACGTAAAACGACTCTCTTTGCTTTTCCTCTTCCTTTTTCTTCTTTTTCTGTTGTAGTCGGATAAAAAGTATCGTATCTTTGGATTGGAAAATTTCAGAACCTACTTGATAGAAAACTAATGTTCTACAAAATTTAAGTATGTTATAATTATAATAGTCTAGATAAATGCAACGAAGGCCCTCAATAGGATTTGATGAGGAAAAACACTCTTGGAAGCATATAATTCCGTTTATTGAAGACTAGCATTAACCCGCGGCTTCGCCCGCGTGCCTTTATAATATACATCATCCTACGGGAACAAATGCTCTTTTTTTCAGGATTAAAAGTAGGCTATTTGTTAAGTTAGGGTATAATCTGCAATCTGCATTTCCCTCATGCATATCCGTCCAGCCGTTTTAGCGTGAAGAAGTAACAAACATACACAGACTTTCGCTTTTCTAATTATCACTGGGAAATACTTTTCATGTTATCACAACTCCACTTTAACAAATCAACCCGAAAACTCAAGCACTCAAATCAAGCGATCTCAGCTTTTACTGTATCCGAATAAAGTTCACTTCAAAATTCATAACTCGAAGTGAAGCTAAGACACCGGGATATGTGTGCATTTTATTTGTATAAAGCTTTTATAATGTCCCGAGCCTCCGCTTATCGACTTGGGATATTCGAGATTGGTTTAATGATTCTAAGCCATGTTCTAAGTTACGTCATGTAAATGTTATATTGTAAGATATTGAGGTTCTCATCGTTGATGAATGAAAAATGTATTATTCTGAGCCAGATAAACGTAATTCAGAATTCTTGACTTAACATAATTATTGAAAAGCTTGAATGTATTTATTACGGATGCAGGAAGTTTCCCGATCATTCCTCCTCCCGTCCCAACGCGCCGCCCGCCGAGGTACCGATTGACGACGATCGAGATGCCACCAAATACAATTTTTTTATCTATTAGGATAACGCGGGTCTCTATCCATACCTCAAAAGCAAAAATATAACCCCCTTATAGGATCACGTGTAGCTGTCTGTCAGTCCGTCTGTTACAACCGATTTGCTGCAAAACTACTGGACTGATTAAATTGCAATTTGGCGCAAATGCTTTCAAGAATTTTCATGTCCACAATATAAAATTTCAAAATCGGTGGCATTTTGTAATTAACGTCTCAAGCAACCATAAAAATTACACCCATACTCATATTTAGTCATTTCAACCCCATCGCACCCCAACAGGCGAGACGGTATTTCACGTCCAACACGTTTGTTTTTAAAATCATTGTTGTTTTGGTAATCAGCGACCCGATAAACCATAGAACCATTACCCTTGTTAATTTTCAGACTTTGTCGCCATATACTTTGTCTCCTTTAGGGGTTGAATTCTCAAAAAACATGAAACACGTGCTTACTCATTTATCGTTAGAAATACTCCTTATAAGGACACGTAGGTTCCAAATATGGACTCTCTAGAACCAGCGGTTTAGTATTTCGATATTTCAACCCCATTTCACCCCAACAGGGGAGATGTTTATTCACGTCCGCCACGTTGGATTTTAAAATCGTTGCGATTTTCGTAATCAGCTACCCGATAAACCATAAAAGCATTACCAATGTTGATTTTCAGACTTTGTCACCACATTTCTCCCTTTTAGGGGTTGAATTAAAAAAAAACCTGAAACATGTGTTTTTTCATTTATCGTTAGAAATACTCCTGTGAAGTTTCGAATAAAATAGTTTAACTAATCTTGTTTCCCCATACAAACTTTGGAACCCCATTTCATCCCTTTGGGGGGTGACTTTTGAAAAATTCTCTCTTAGTGCACCCCTACACCTTATAAGGTACCTACGTGCCAAATTGGACTCTCTGGAATCAGCGGTTAAGTATTTAGACATTTCAACTCCATTTCCTCCAGTTTAACTAATCTCGTTTCCCCATACAAACTTTGGACCCCCATTTCACCCTTTTGGGGGATGACTTTTGAATAATTCTCTCTTTGTGCACCCCTACACCTTATAAGGAACATACGTGCCAAATTGGACTCTCTAGAATCAGCGGTTTAGCATTTAGACATTTCAACCCCAACAGGGGAGATGGTAACTCATGTCCGCCAAGTTGGATTTTAAAATCGTTGCGGTTTTCGTAATCAGCGACCCGATAAACCATAAAAACGGGTGCCTGTCGTATCGCATAACGTTTTTTGTCCTAAAAATGTTTGGCCGAGAATGTTTGGCATACTGTTGAATGGCATACTACTCGTTTGTCCTAATAATTTTTGCGCATACTCATTTAAAGTCCTAAAGCAAGTTTATCCTAATATTGATCTACAATCTAACTTCTCTAAAATCTAATTACCTAAAGCATAATATTCCTAACATGAATTGCCCTAAGAATTATTTTGCCTATTATTAAATTGGCTAAAATTACGGGTTCCCTTTATCTTGCATAATATCGATTCTCCGAAATACATTTTGCATAGCAGCTATCACCGAAACATTTTTAGCCGAATGATTCTTTAGCATAATTATATATGTAGGTATCATAATTGTCAGTTAGCATACTATTAATTTAGCATAATTTTAAATGGCAGAACACTAGTATCACCGACTTTTATTTCATATAATTTTATATGGCATAACATTAATATCGCCGAATTTATTATGGCATAAAGACATAGTTTACGGAACAGACGGGTGCTAGGAATTTAGTTTAGGTTTTAGGTTAGATTAGGCGATTATTAACTAAACTGATACCAGTTAAATGGGTTAGGTTAGGTTAGAACTGCGACCACAACAAAACCGAACTTAATGGGTTAGGTTAGGTTAGAACTGCGACCACAACAGAACCGAACTGCTGCCAGTAAAGTAGGTTAGGTTAAAACCGAACTTAATGGGTTAGGTAAGGTTAGAACTGCGACCACAACAGAACCGAATTGCTGCCAGTAAAGTAGGTTAGAACCGAACTTAATGGGTTAGGTTGGGTTAGAACTGCGACCATAATAGAATCGAACTACTTTTGAATTTTAATTTTTATGCAATCTAAATATTATTATGAGATATAAATTTCTTTTCGTAGGTTAGGTTAGGTTTGTTTTATGACCAAGGATAGCGGAGCGAGCGAAGCGAGCGGAGCGTCAGAATGCTTGCTTAAAAATCTTCGAGATTTAGGTATAATGAAATGTAGTCAAAAGATTTTTAGCACATTAAATATTAGGAACATTACAATTATGCACATCAATCATTCGATGGTTGAATCTTAGCCCCATCAAACGATAGGACAAATAATATTTAGGACAAACGATAATAGGAGCAACAATTTCGGACAATCAAAAATATGCGGAACAAAGTGTATGCCAAACGTTATTAGGACAAAAGACGTTATGCGACACGACGATAGGACTAATAATTGTATGCCATCCGATATAGACCCCATAAAAACAATACCCATGCTGATTTTCAGACTTTGTTACCACATTTCTCCCTTAAAGGGGTTCAATTTTCAAAAAATCTGAAACACGTGTTTACTCATTTATCGTTAGAAATACTCCTGTGAAGTTTCGAATAAAATAGTCTAACTAATCTTGTTTCCCCATACAAACTTTGAAACCCCATTTCACCCCTTTAGGGGGTGAGTTTTGAAAAATTCTTTCTTAGTGCACCCCTACACCTTATAAGGAACCTACGTGCCAAATTTGAACTCTTTAGAACCAGCGGTTTAGTATTTAGACATTTCAACCCCATTTCACCCCAACAGGGAAGATGGTAACTCGCGTCCGCCACGTTGGATTTTAAAATCGTTGCGGTTTTCGTAATCAGCGACCCGATAAACCATAAAAACAATACCCATGCTGATTTTCAGACTTTGTCACCACATTTCTCCCTTTCAGGGGTTGAATTTTCAAAAAACCTGAAACACGTGTTTACTCATTTATCGTTAGAAATACTCCTGTGAAGTTTCGAGTAAAATAGTCTAACTAATCTTGTTTCCCCATACAAACTTTGGAACCCCATTTCACCCGTTTAGGGGGTGAGTTTTGAAAAATCCTTTCTTAGTGCACCCTTACACCTTATAAGGAACCTACGTGCCAAATTTGAACTCTCTAGAACCAGCGGTTTGGGCTGTGCGTTGATATGTCAGTCAGTCAGTCAGTCAGTCAGTCAGTCAGTTTCTTCTTTTATATATTTAGATTATCACATTTGTTTACAATGAAACGAAAAATTGTAATTTTTTATGGTTCAGGCAGGATTTGAACCTGCGTTTCCAACGGCTTTTCAGTCCAACACGGGCGTCCTACTTATTGGACCACTGAACCTGATGCGAGAGCTATTTAATTTCTCAATCTCATCATATAGGCCCTTGCGTCTATTGCAGACGAATTATGGTGTAGTGTTTGGGATACACCGTTTCTGATGGTGGCTAACTAAACCGATACGAGATCGACACATTTTACCGCAGGCCTGACAAGAGAAGTGTGCGACGGGTGGTACTGCGTCGCCTTGTCGACGTCTTTGTCTCTTGTCAGCGAGTGCCGCGAACCAGGTCTCATCGCATAACTTTCTCAATCTAAACGTATGGTTTACGTTAGCAGACATTATTGCTTTAATTAAAAACAATTATCACATTTGTGGCAACACCATATAACACCAGTTCAAGAACAACCGAACTTTTGACAACTACATTTATAAATCCCAGAGACTACTCATAGACTATTCAATAATTTATCATTTACTATATATCAATTACTATTCAATAAACTCACAACAGCCCTTGATTCAATGGTACTTCGTTTTTATCGACAACAATTTCATTGGCGCTTCATCTCGGTAAAGCGCACCGCTATCTCCGCACTCGAGCTTGCGTACGCGCATATCAGCTATACGTACACTGTACTTATACCTAGATATGTATACTGTACAGTCAGCGAAGTTGCTACGCACGCCAGCGTTCAAAATGATTACGGACTATCGTCTAGAGAATAAAGATTGTACAGATTATTGTGAGCGTGTTATAAAAACGGTTTAAACTCACATATAAATTATCAGGAACGGCCCGACATGTTTCGAATTCATATGGAACTTTTCATCAAGGGCAGCTATCCGTGCTGCTACGCGACTCGGCCCATTACACTGGTGAACAGCATTGTGGAATGAATTGTTGCTTGCGGTATTTCCAGATAGATATGACCTTCAAACCTTCAAGAAAAGAGCGCACTCCCACCTGAAAGGCCGGCCACGCACTTATCACCCCTTTGGTGTTGCAGGTGTCTATGGGCGATGGTTAATCGTATTCCATCAGGTGATCCGTTTACTCGTTTGTCCACGGCATAAAAAAATATGAGTTCGAAACATGTCGGGCCGTTCTTGACAATTTTTATGTGAATAAAACAATTTAAACGGATTATATCGCGTATATTAATTATTTGAGCCTCCCTGACGTTTCAGTACTTTACAGATACCGTTGTCAAAGGTTTAAATTATTTAAACCATGAATACAAAGATCAAAGCTTAAAGAAAAATTGAAAAAGGAGCTACCTGGTGGAAGGGACCGGGAATCGAACCCGGTACCTCTGGATTACCGGTCCAGCGCGTTAGCCACTTCGCTACCGTCGCTCCACGTAGACCTGACGATTTTTTCCTTATGCTTTGTGTGTCGATCTTTGCATTGTTTATTTGAAAGGTTTTTACACCTTAGCGACCTCTATGTGAACACGTTAATATTCACATCTTACCGCACCACTTTACAGCGGTGAACGAGCAAGCGAGGGTCCGTTTACGTGGAGCGAGGGTAGCGAAGTGGCTAACGCGCTGGACCGGTAATCCAGAGGTACCGGGTTCGATTCCCGGTCCCTTCCACCAGGTAGCTCCTTTTTCAATTTTTCTTTAAGCTTTGATCTTTGTATTCATGGTTTAAATAAAATAAAAAAAAAATGTGGTGTACCCACATTAAAAGAATGAGACATTACATTGTTTCATAAAATATATGAAACTAACAGCGCCCTCTCTCGCTTGCTCGTTCACCGCTGTAAAGTGGTGCGGTAAGATGTGAATATTAACGTATTCACATAGAGGTCGCTAAGGTGTAAAAACCTTTCAAATAAACAATGCAAAGATCGACACACAAAGCATAAGGAAAAAATCGTCAGGTCTACGTGGAGCGAGGGTAGCGAAGTGGCTAACGCGCTGGACCGATAATCCAGACGTACCGGGTTCGATTCCCGGTCCCTTCCACCAGGTAGCTCCTTTTAAAATTTTTCTTTAAGCTTTGATCTTTGTATTCATGGTTTAAATAAAATAAAAAAAAATTGTGGTGTACCCACATTAAAAAAATGAGACATTACATGTTTCATAAAATATATAAAGGTTTAAATTGTTTTATTTAAATGTGTGACAGTCGCGGAAACCGAAGAAAATATTATTTTTTATGTGAGTTTAACCGTTTTTATGATTATTAGAGATTAGCTGCGCCGCGGTGTATTACCCGCTCATCCCACGGGAACACTTCATTTTTCGGGATGAAAAGTAGCTTACGTGTTAATCCAGAGTGTCAGCTACCTTTATGTTATTAATGTGATGTGTCATGATACTTTTAATTATATCATTGTGAGCGTGTTACCTAACGCCTGCTTTTGGTTCTGAGTGTACCTAAGCCTAGACTGCTTTACCTAGGCTAGACTGTGGCCGCGCTGAGCTTCAGTAAGTCACGGATGCGCTTGCGCCGCCACTAGGGACACCGAGCTTGCGTAACATCCCGGACACGTTTCCAAAAAAAATACATATATTTGTTCTGTGATGTGAGCTACAAGACCACGCCAGTGTATATAAAACTAATTGTACGGATTAATAGCATGCAATAATTTTCTATTGTTAGTTACCTAATCAAGTTTCACATACCTAACGGTAGAATATATTATGGAACCATGTTACTACTGTAAGACCTTATATGTACCGTATTTTCTGGTGAATAAATATCGTTCATCCATTCATTCATTTTTTTCGACGAGTGCGGATTTTTGATTTCTTTCCTTTTTCTTTTTTTGATTTGTGTTTTTTTTATTGAATTTCGAGTAGGGATTTTGACATTATTTTTTAACTTTATTTTATTCAATAATATTTACTTATTATTGTATAAAATAAGCACCGGTGAATACAGTTAAATCTTTTATGGTTGTGTACGCTGTTATGGCAACAAATGTAGCTGTTTCTATCTTACATGTAAATGAATAAAAAAATTGGGCAAGTGCGAGTCCGACTCGCGCATGAAGGGTTCCGTACCATAATATATAACAAGTTTGTTGTATGGGAGCCCCCCTTAAATGTTTATTTTATTTAATTTTTAGTATTTATTGTTATATCGGCAATAGACATACATCATCTGTGAAATTTTCAACTGTCTAGCTATCACCGTTCTTGAGATACAGCCTGGTGACAGACGGACGGACGGGCGGACGGACAGCGAAGTCTCAGTAATAGGGTCTCGTTTTTACCCTTTGGGTACGGAGCCCTAAAAAATATTTTGCCAAGAAAAGAGTTCAAGCAGTAACATCCACTCCCATAAACCAAATATTTACATTAAAATAATAAATTAAACAAAAAATATGGTTAAGGGTTCCACCCGCGTTTCCAACGGCTTTCTTGTCCCGGAATTCTATTTTGTTATCAATATCTTATTTATTACTTTCTTTTATCCTCCAAACACTAATCCTATTTTCTATTAGTATAAAAAATATATACAAAATGCATCGATACCCATTCATTTATCTCACCCAGCGTGGCGTCCATGTTAGAAAAGGATAAAAAAGATATTTAGTAGCACCACCACTTAGCTGTACCGATAATAGGGATGCGAGTACGCAGTCTATTCCAAAAGGTCGTATGTTTAATGGGAATTAATGAGTTTTATATCATTTTTAGATAAAATTGACCGATAAATATCATAGGCCACGAAGGGGATTCTTTTAAAGGTTGGTATTTGTGAAATGTGGTGAATAAGTCATGCAAAGTGACTGGCGATGTCGTGGATAAGGGGCAAGGGTATAGGCCAAGTGAATGTAGTGTTACAATGTTGTTTTCGTGTCACACTCATACCTCTGTGATATATTCGGCTATTCATAAAATGTATAACCACATTGCGCGCCACCTTTACGAAATCGTCACCACGTCACTTTACATACTCACGTCATGCTCTATGTCAAATTGACTAGGTACTCTTATTTAGAACCGTATTAGAGGTTTTTCCCAGGAGTACCAGATACGGCCAGAATATCTATACTGAACCTGCAAATACCGCAGTGATGCGCAAAAGTATACTCTGCGTAGCAAGTAAAATTTATAATAAGTTACCCACAATTTTGAAGGAACTGTCGATACATGAATTTATAATTATTATTATTTATTTAGAAGTTATTAAAGTTGTTGTTGAGTTAAAGTTGTTGTTGAGTAAATGCTTCTATACACTATCGGACTATTTGACATGTGAATTTTAATTTTCAATTTATAATTACTGATTTCTTTTATTTATTTTTTTTCATTTTCTTATACAATAAAGTTGATATTACCTACATTTTTTCTTTTTTTTGTATACAATTCTTTAATCCTAATATGTTTCTTAATTTAAGTATTTTATCTTTTAGTTTGTATCTATAATAATATAATTTGTTATTAATTGCATGGTATAGTTAGCTGCTAAATGGATGTTTTTGTACGCCAACTGGCAAAACATAGTGTTACTTTATATTTTTATTCCGCCTATATTCACCTATGTTTTACAAAATAAAACACTTTGACTTTGATTTCGTATTTGCTCGATGAGTCAGTAGGTACCTATACTTTGTCGATTTGATTTGATTTTTGAACCGTCATGTGGTGTGCCACGACACATGTCACGGCACATTGTCATAACGTCTAATTGTGTGTTGGCCCTTACGAACGTGCAAACAAAAAGTTCGATGATCACGTTTAATATGTTGTTTTCGTTCATGCGAACACGGCTTAGTGACCAAAAACGATTTGTTCGATAATTTTCACAATTAATTTTTTCATAGTAGCGAATTTTCACATCGCGTTTATTCATGATCGCCAATTTTATTATTCGTCTTTCTTCATGTAGCGATTTTTCACGAAGCGTTTTATAATGATCGCGTTTATTTTTTTCGCTTATTTTACCAATAGATTATTTTTTCAGTCTCATATATTTTCAGCAGGCAACATACGCCTTAAGTCGATGGAGCCCTATTTCTAAGCCCACTTCGTGGGGTTCCTATTTCTGGGCGGTCTGCCCTTCGGGTATCTGAAGATACCTAACGAACCTAACCTACCTATAGTACCCACCTATTAATGTGTAATAATGTGGACACGACAGGAGCTAACGATTTGTTAGAATTATGTTTTCGAGTAAAATATCTATTAAACCGCACTATATTATACTCTATATTATACCTACTGATTATATTTGCGAATAATAAAATAATGTACTGGTAGAATAAGCGAAAAAAAATTAGAAAATTATAAAACGCTTCATGAAAAATCGCTACATGAAGAAATACGAATAATAAAGTTGGCGATCATGAAAAAACGCGATGTGAAAATTCGCTACTATGAAAAAATGATTTTGTGAAAATTTGCGAACAAACCATCATAATTTAAAAAAAAACTATAATTTAGAAAATTATCTAATCAGTCAAATATTATCAGCCAATTTTCAATTCATGCTGATTGATGAATTTTGATGATAAACGAACACGAATACAAAATGTTATATCACAGTGAAGTGTCAAAAGTTTCAACTTTACTAATATGTATCATCAAGTGAAAAAAATTGCTGCACAGATAATATTAGGCCACCAACATTCTTCGCCAATTTAACATTTACAAAATCGAAAAATATCGCACTATTATCGACACAATTATCGACCACTTTATCTCCGCTATATCTCGCTCACAAACAAAATGCACGGGGTCTATCCTCAACAATGGCGATAGTCGATAGCGGCGGAACAAAGGGGGCAAATGGTCGTGCGATACCATCGCATTGTCGAGTGGACAGCGTAATGGAGCCCTGCGTACTGTGTAAATCATTAGTACAGGCTACAGAGTGACCATGGGGCAAGATGGTCTAAGGACAGACTCGCTAGAAATATCGAAGGGCTTATTTAGCTATAAAAAAAAGTTTAGTTTTTTTGGTGGTAGTGCAGCTGCCTACTGAGACAGTAAGTATTGGATTTTAATCCCGGCAAAGGCGAATATCTGATGTGTGATCTGTTTCTATGTATTTACAATGTCCGAGTGATGGATTGAGCGGGTCATTCTGGCACAAGCATATTTAATAATATTTTCTTCGGTTTCCGCGACTGTCACACGTTTAAATAAAACAATTTAAACGGATTATATCGCGTATATTAATTATAAAAAAAAAAAAAAAAAACGAAGAAAATATTATGTACACCAGTACGGACTGGATGTAGCAAACCATCTCAGGCGGTATGAAAACCTCAGGACGGGACTCGCACGAGCTAGAAGTTCATTGAATTTCCTTAGGGAGGCTCAAATAATTAATATACGCGATATACCTAATCCGTTTAAATTGTTTTATTTAAAAACATATTTAATGTTTAATAGAATGTCCCAACCATTACTGTGTTGTTAAACTGTGCAAAAACCGAAATAAACATTTTTCATTTTCATTTAAGTATCCATTTATCTATATAAGTGTGTAGGTATATCGTCGTCTAGTGTCCATAACACAATTTAGCTCTAGAGCTTGCTGTGGGACTAGTTCTATTTAGGAGGTTTCTTCATAAGTGATGGCGGGATGATTTGGACTCATAAACTGTGACAGAAGGAAAAAGAAGGGGGTAGGCCGTTGTCCAGCAGTTTGACATAATAGGCTCATAATAAATAGGTATATAAATATTAATATATTATACAGTATACAGACGATAATCCCCTACTTTATTAGTAACCTACTTCTCAACTTCATATAATCGTACAAAATATTACTTTGATGACATAGTATGCTCTTATCAACAATCAATATAATAATATCAAATAATCCATAAACGTATTTACTTCGTATCCGTGCTAAATTCATTGAATTCAGCTGATATAGGATTAACGCTGAAATCATATGATTATACCTAGATATACATATTTCTAGCAGGAACAACATGTGTGCTTAGAAAATAATAATACCGACAAACTTGATATCGATAATAACCACGTTAACGTTATAAAGGAAATGCATAATTATATAGTTATGAAGAGAATATTTACATTATCGTGGAAGTCGAATAAAGGGTCTAGCAGGCTAAGCGAACAAAAAGTTCCCACAACGACGGATTTGATCATTCTTTCAGGTGGTGTACTAGCAGATCCTGAGAACACTCTATGCGTAATATCAGTCCTCGATCTTCCTTTTTCTTTTTTCACCTGAAAGAATGGCCAAATCCGTCGTTGGAGGCACTTCTTCTTCGCTTAGCCTGCTGGACCCTTTCACATTGTTATGTCAATTATTTGATTCTTAAAATAATAATGTCTATGAATGTAAAAGTTTTGATTACTAAACCTATTTAATGTTGGAATAAATGAAAATGCATATTACGATTTTGCCACTTAGGTACTTTTCCTTTATGACTACTTGACGTGGTATTTATCCATAACATGATTGTCGATGTTTTATTTTGTCACGCACTAACAAAACGTCGTCGATCGTACTAGGAAAATCTCTAGGTCTACATATGATTGTAATTATTAGTATCTAAACCAAGTGATGCCAAAATTACCTATGTATGCTTCATCCACGTCTTGTGTTCTGTCATGTAAAGAAACCTGTTACCTACAGCACCTACAGTCGCCATCAGATATATCGCAACATATAAGGCGTTCAAAAAATATCAGAGTACGACTTTTATTGACTGGGCGTTACAGTACATGTTCAGATATTAATGAACGCCTTATATGCTGCGATATATCTGATGGCGACTGTACCTTCACCATGAGTTAACGTGACCGTGCTCGCTAGCGACAGCGTAAACGTTTTGTATGTAGAATAGTAATAATTATTACATATACTGGCAACACCGGTCTCTTCGGTTAGAACATGGCGTCTATGCGTGTACTTATATTTTACCTTACGTGTCTAATTAATAAACGATGACTTAATAGACTGTTGTATATATCAAGACAAGACCCTGAATACCCGAGCCATCCACAACATAACATAACATGGTGTCAGAAGGCCAAGAAGGATCCACAACAACACAAGAACGTCCACGACAGGCTGGGCTTGGAGATAGCGGACATGGCGGCAGGCAAGTCAATTCTGCGACTACAAGACAATTATCCGGGTCAGGGTTTCTTGCGGCTCTAGACTTAAGAAACAGCAATCTACCAATGGCGTGGAAAAATTGGATCACACAATTTAAAATTTATCTGCGAGCTAACAACTTAGAGAATGAAGACGACAAGAGAAAGGTAGCCATTTTGCTTCACTTCATTGGCACAGAAAGCTTAATGATATTCTATTCGTTCAACCTTGATATTGATACCGTAAGCTTTGAAGAGCTTGTCCAAAAGTTTACTCATCATTTCACGCCACAAGTAAACGTGACGATGGAAAGGCACGCTTTATTCAATCGGCGACAAGCACCGGAGGAATCCATCGACGATTACGCGACACACTTAAAAAACATTGGCCGGCAATGCGAATTCCACACATTAGAAGACAGCCTCCTGCGAGACGTCTTCAGCTGGAATTTACACACTAAAAACCAACACATTAAGGAAATGATTCTCATGAAAAAGCCCAAGACATTAACCGAAGCAATAGATTTAGCCAGATCAATAGAGACAACTAAACAACAGGCCAAAACTCTAGAAGACACCGCTAGTGGAACTTTCGTCGGAGCAGTCCAATCACAGTCAACGTCAAGACCCTCCAGAGCCTCAAGACCACTCAGCTATTCAAGACCACTCAGCAATTCAAGACAAGCCAGGAGTTCAAGACAGTCAAGCAACCCTAGGCAAGATAAATGTCATCGCTGCGGGCAGATTCATAGATATAGGTGCCCGGCAAAAGGAGTGAAGTGCAATAACTGCTCAAAATACAACCACTTTGCAGTGGTATGTCGGAATAACCAGTGATCTTTTCCAAGGACTAGGCTGCCTGAAAGATTTTAGCTGCGACTTAACACTGAAACCTGACGTTTGTGCATCAATTGATCCATGTAGAAGAGTCCCATTCCAAGTTAAAAAAATGTTAAAAGCTGAGCTAGACGAACTTGAGAAGAATAATATAATATGCTGTGTCGAAGAGCCTACTGAGTGGGTGAGTTCACTTGTCCTTACTACCAAAAAGAATGGTAAGTTACGTCTCTGTATTGACCCCCGCAAACTCAATAAGGCCATAATGAGATCTCATTACCAGTTTCCTACGCTGGATGAGATAAAGTCAGACCTTGCTGGTGCTAAATACTTCACCACATTAGATGCTAATAAAGGATTTTGGATGCTTAGTCTATCAGAAGCTTCTTCTAAGCTCTGTACTTTTATAACACCGTTCGGGAGGTACCGCTTCCTTCGGCTTCCCTTCGGGATCAGATCAGCCCCCGAGCTATTTCATAGAGAGATGGTAAATAGATTCAGTGATATAGACAATGTCAAAATTATGATGGACGACTTCCTCATCTATGGCAAAACCTTAGAAGAGCATAATGAGACCCTACAAAAAGTCTTACAAAGGGCTCATGAAATTAATATTAAATTCAATAAAGAGAAATCAGTCATATGTGCACCTCAAGTCAAATATTTAGGTCATATTTTCAGTCAAGAAGGTGTACAAGTCGACTCAGCTAAAGTCAAAGCAATCTGTGACATGCCTAAGCCAATATGTGTAAATGACCTTCAAAGGTTCATGGGTATGGTCAACTATCTTAGTCCCTATATTCCTAACTTGTCAAAGGAAAATAGTCTCTTGAGAACTCTCTTAGCAAAAGACACTGAATGGTCCTGGTCTGAACAGCATGAGACTGAATTCAATAACATTAAAAAGCTGATTAGCAGTGCTCCTTATTTTGACTGTACTGACTTATTTTGACTCTAATAAAGAACTTTCTATGTCTGTAGACGCTTCACAGAAAGCCCTCGGAGCAGTCTTGTTACATGGCACACAGCCAATAGCATACGCATCAGCCTCTCTAACAAAATGTCAACAAAATTACTCACAAATCGAGAAAGAGATGATGTCTATACTATTCGGCTGCACTAAATTCCACCAATACATATATGGTAGGACTGTCACTGTGGAGACCGACCACAAGCCGTTAATAACAATGTTCAAAAAAGCCTTGTATGACATTCCTGCAAGACTGCAGAGAATAATGCTTCGCCTTCAGCCATATGACCTTAATGTAATATACAAACCTGGCCGATATCTGTATATAGCTGACACTCTGTCTAGAGCAGCACTAAATGAAACAGCACTATCAGATCTTGAGAAGGATATGGACTTACATGTCAATTTTATCATGTCAAATCTTTCAGTACACCCAGACAAATTAAATGAAATCAAAGATGCAACATGTAAAGACCAAATCTTATCTCAGATAGTTCAATATTGTCAAAATGGATGGCCCGAACATAAAAAGTCTGTTGGTCAATCTATAAAGCCTTATTTCTCACAAAAAGACAAGTTAAATGTAATAGACAGCATACTCTTTATGTCCGACAAAATTGTAATCCCTGAATCAATGAGAGAATATGTACTGAAATTGACACATGAAGGTCATCAGGGTATAAACTAAGCTAAAACTACTGTCTACTGGCCCAATATGAGCAATGATATAGAAAAATTTGTTAATCAATGCCAGACATGCCTGACTTACCGAAGATGTAATAGTAAAGAGCCCATTCTACATCATGAATATAAGTTATTACCATGGAATAAAGTTGGCATAGATATGTTTGAATTTGACAATCAGAAGTACTTAATTGTAGTAGACTACTTTTCCAAAAATGTAGAATTAGCATTACTAAATACAGGCTCTAATGCTATTAGAGTAATTGCTCACTTGAAATCCATATTTGCAAGACATGGCATTCCTGAATTCATGACTCTGGATAATGGTCCTCCTTTTTCTAGCATAGAATTCAAGACATTTGCTAAAAATTGGCACATCTCACTCAATTTTTCCAGCCCTTATTTGAGTAGATCTAATGGTATGGTAGAGCGTACCATTGGCACAATCAAGCATATGTTAAAAAAATCTAAGGCAGATAATACTGATCCTTACCTTGCTTTACTTTTGTATAGAAATACACCTAAAAACACAGGGTATTCACCTGCACAATTGTCCATGTCTCGCAGCTTGCGAACAAAACTTCCAGTCTCTGATTCACAATTGTCACCTACACTAGTTAACTATGATATACTGAGGAAAAACATTGAAAAACAAAAGTCATATTCAACAATTTATTACAATAAACATGCCAAGTCTTTACCAGAAGTTAATAAAGGTGATAAAGTGTATTTTAAACATAAGCCTCAATGTGTATGGATTCCAGGTATGATCTCTGAAGCAAGCAGCGAACCTCGTAGTTTCGTCATAAAATCGCCACAAGGTGAATTCCGGAGAAATCGTCAGCATATCCTTAAACCCGTTGTTCCGCCGTCTGAGATGATACCTGAAAACAAAACAAATGTTAGTAATCATGTAAATGAAGATGTATCAGTTCCTAGTTCAACCGCTAATGTTATGCCGAAGATAACACGTTCTGGCAGAGTGATTAAAATGCCAGCACGTTATTTAGATAATTAAGTGTAATCTTGAATTCAATTCAATTTTTTGTTGGTTATGGCTCCATCGATATCGTCGATGATTCCGCCAATGTCAAAGTTAAAGAAGACACGTGTTAACTATTAAGAATTTGGCCGGTATGTTCAGATGACACGTTCACTTTGATGAGAATCTACAACAAAGGACAAAACAAACATTTATTGTTAAATTATCTACTACAGAAACAAGTTGTTAATTTTAATAAACTGGCTAAGAACATACACAAAAGGTGAATTGACTAGAGTTAATAAATACGGGATGTTTATGGGACGGGGGGTATTAGAGGGGAGGATATCATACAAGGGAGTGATAATACGGTTACAATCGAAAAACATATGTTCGAGAGTGCCTTCTGCCAGACCACATTCGCACAGAGAGTGGTCTCGAACACGTATTTTATGTAAAAAAACTGGGGTGCATATGTGGCCAAGACGCATACGGATGATTGCGGAGGTTGTATTTTTTGGTAAAGAACCACGGCCTAGTGGGTAAATCTGGTTGTAATTTGCCGTAATGTTTACCTACAGATAACCGGGTAGATTGCCATCGAGTATTCCAGGCATCTCGCATTTGTAGAAGAGCAAGGGCTTTGATGTCGCGTGGGAAGCAGCGGTCATACACGGAACTGCCAAGTGTGATTGCATCTTTAGCGCAGAGGTCCGCAGTCTCGTTTCCATTTATCCCGCTGTGGCCCGGAATCCAGGCTAGGACAACCTCGGTTTTCTCTACGTGACATTTGTACAGAATGTCTTTAATCTTTAAAGTCACAGAGAAGTTATCTCTGGCATGAAATGGGCGTTTGACTATATCTTGCAAGCAGCTCAATGAGTCGGTCAGAATAAGGGATTTGTTAAGCTGATGAGAATGGACGTAAGACACAGCTTCCAACAAAGCGATAGCTTCTCCAGAAAACACAGAATTGCCAGGAGGAAGTTTAAAGTTTAAAACAATTTTGTACCTGGGGATCCACACTGCAGCTCCTACCGGTCCCTGATTGCACAGTTTGGAGGCATCCGTAAATATGGTCAGGTAGTCTGACCAATTTTCTTCCATAACCCTATTAAATGCACTGTCAGCGCCTATTTGATTTTTTGAAATTCCTAAACTAAATAGAACCCTAGGCTGGAAAATTAGGGACTCATAGTTCGATTCAAAAATGGGGTTAGCGAAATTTTGAAATACTGGGGCAGGGAGATCTAAAAACTTTTTAAAACTATTTACTAAAAGAGGAGGGACTTTGTGGGCCCAATATGGGGAATCAGTGACATCTTGATGAAGGGATTCTAAGATTGGGAGAAGAGGGTGAGATGATATTTGAACGGATTTAAAAAAGAATCTGTCCGCTAGATACTGTCTCCTTAACGAATACGGAGGGTCCAAGCACTCCACTTGGAGAGCATTGGTCGGGGAAGACTTCATGGCTCCTGTGATAATTCTAAGGCACCTTGCTTGGATTCTATCTAGCTTAGCCAAGGCCAGCTTGCTACAAGGTTCCAAAATGAAGCTGCCATAATCGAAGTGACTCCTAATCAGGGCATTATACAATAACTTTTGGCAATATGGATGAGAGCCCCACCTTACGCCTGACAGAGCTCTGAGGATATTGATATTTTTTTCCGCTTTTTGACAGATATAGTTAAGATGATGGACACCTGATAGCTTGGAGTCTAGAAAGACCCCCAGGAACTTGACATGATCTTTAACCATAACGGGATCGTTGTCGATGTGAATGTGGAGGTCTGGGACATGTCTCTTGCGTGAAAAAATTACCACACTACTTTTCTCTGCAGATAGAGAAAGGCCATGATCAGATAGCCATGAATTCAAGTAATAAAGAGCCGAATTAAGTGCTTGCGAAGATTCTAAGAAGATTTTGGAAGAGGTGTACAAAACGATGTCGTCAGCGTACTGCAAAATTTTACAAAAACAATTGACAGATGTATCCAGGTCAGATGTGTACAGGCTGTAGAGAAGGGGGCTGAGCACGGAGCCTTGAGGAAGGCCCTTCCATACAAGATTTGGGGGCATGAGGTTTCCATTCGAACGGATGAGTATAGAGCGACCCATAAACATATTGCAGACGATGTTAGTAATCCTCACAGGAATACTCAGATTAAGCATTTTCTGCCTGAGTATTGGGAGATCAACATTATCGTAGGCTGCAGTTATGTCCAGGAAAGCACCAACCACATGCTCACCGCGACTTAGAGCCAGCCGGATATCAGATGTGAGAATGCTCAGGCTGTCCATGGTTCCCATACCCTTTCTGAAGCCAAATTGAGTCCTAGAAATTACGTTTTTATTCTCCAAAATCCATTCTAATCTGTTTTTAATTAAATGTTCCATAGTTTTAGCCAGCACAGATGATAAGGCAATGGGCCTATATGAGTTAGGACTAGCTGGGTCCTTACCTGGCTTTAAAATCGGTACAACAATTTGGGATTTCCAGCTATCCGGGACAATACCTGATAAAAAGATTTCGTTTAGGATTTCCAAAAGTATTCATTTAGTTGATTCCGAACTTTGGGTCAAAAAAGAGTATGGGATTCCATCTATTCCGGGGGTAGAGTCCCGAACATGGTCCAGAGCACAGCAAAGCTCATCATAGCTAAAGGCTTCGTTCATTCGTTCCGGTGGGGCATGGAATGAACTGTATCCACCAAGACCTTCAGGAGACGGAGCGAAAGGGGGAGCAAGTTTTGAGAGAAACTCATCAAGCCAGGATGACACGTTAGAGTTAACATTGAGATTGGCTTGGGAGCAACGAAATGCCTTGATCTTATTCCATACCAAATTAGAGGGTGTTCTGGGTGACAGAGATTCACAGAAGGAACGCCATCCTTGCGACTTCTTTTTTTTGAGAATCCTTTTACAGCGTGCAGATATATGTTGGAAATTTAAAAAATTATCGATAGACAAATCTGCTGCAAAAAGAGACTCAGCCTGGTTGCGCTCCTTTACAATGGCAGAGCATTCAGCATCCCACCAAGCCGGAGAGGTAATTTTGTCACGGGCGGAATTCTTCAATGGTATGGAGTCATCGGCGGCTGATAAAAGGGCTGCAGTGAACAGCGCGTATGTGTCTAGAAAATTTGAGTCCGTTACACTGGGCAAGTCTAAAATATAATGTAACAAGTTTGATCTGAATTTAGTCCAGTCGGCTTGGCAGAGCCTGTATTTAAGAATTGGTGCCAAAACAGGGAGAAGTGTTAAAGGAGAATTTAATATAGAAGTAATAATGGGAAGATGGTCACTGCCAAGAGAATTAGGGAGAACCGCCCATGACAAAGATTGAACGAGATTTGGGGACACCAAGGTGAGATCGGGAACACTAGCGTTCTGAGATGGTGATACTCTACGAGTAGGCGTACCATCGTTTAGGACAAATAAGTTTACATCATCTATCAATTCTAAAAGGTATGGAGAGTTTCCATCGCAGCAGTGGGAGCCCCATAATATATGTCGACAGTTAAAATCGCCTAGGGCAATGATGGGGTTAGGCAGAGTTAATAATATGGTGCTCAGTTCCTGTATGATGTTGGGATTAGGGTGGGGGATATAGACTGATACGAAGGAGATGTCAAGACAGCGAACTGCAACAACATTTAAATCAGGGGAATGGGCGGGAAGAGCTAACTGAGAAAAGGTTGCGCTTCTTTTCACAAAAAGTGCACAACCAGCCCAGCCATCATCCCTGTCATCCCGGAGGCAGGAGTACCCAGGCACCCTAAAAAGGGTCCCCGGACTCAACCATGTCTCAGAGATGGCAAGGACAACCGGACTATGATTATTAATTAATTCTATAATTTCATGTTTCTTATTTTTAATGTTCCTAGTGTTCCATTGTATAATGTTGTAGTTGGCCGTCTTGGACTAACTTATTAATAGCGGTACAAATGTGACCCTGCAGGGCTTCTAGAACAGTGTACGGTATGATGTCAGCAAACTTAGCCAGCAAATTTATCAGCATTTGGGAGATAAGGTCACCCAAATTGTCATTAGGTGTGACAGGAGGTCCTGCTCCCAGGGCACATCCATTGGGCAGGGCAGACCGTGGTGGAGATGTAATCTCTCTGTGAGCCTCAATATCGTAGGACTTTCCAGGCTCGGGCCTAGGACGTCGTTCCACATATACAGTTTTACGGTATGATTGATTTTGTTGAATAACCTGAGAGTGTGGTGGTGATAGTGGTGGAGACAGGGAAGGTCTATTTACTTGGCTGCTCTGAGTTAGATTGGTCTTATCTGCATATGAAGTCCGCACTGGGCGGAACCTCCTAGCAGCTTCTACATAGCCAATATTCTCTTCGGACATGACTAGTTTTATTGATCGCTGGCGAGAGAATTCGGGACATTTTGTGTCAGTGGAGGCATGTGGGCCAGAGCAAAACAAACAGGAAACTTTTGAATCAGGGACAGTACAGCTTGAGGATTCATGGTTTTGGGCACAACGGGCACACCGGGGGTTAGAGCGACACTGATCTTTAATGTGGCCAAATCTGCAGCATTTGTGGCACTGTATAATTGGAAGCCTATAGATGTCAACTGGAATAGACATGCTAAAGCAGAAAACTTTTTCGGGGAGATTCTGCCCCAGGAAAGTTAGGACCACAGTACCAGTGGGTTCCCAAACTTTCTGACCATCAATTGTTTTTTTAGTGTTGAGCCTTCGTGCCTTTATGACGGGACCTGAGCCTGGTGGACACTGGATTCCGTCCGAAAACTCCTCCAGAGTCCAATCAAGCGGAATCTGCCTTACAACACCCATGCGAGAAACCTGGAATCTCGGAATTGCCGCTAATAGGTTATGAGAGGATACAATGGGGTTCTCTAAAAAAGAGTTAGCCTCTAATGCAGAGTGGAAATATACCGACATTTTATTTTTACCTATGCTCTTTATTTCTTTGATTCCTGCCACTTTGCCATTATAAATTATTTGAGCCATTTTAAGGGCACGCATGCGGCTGGGAGAGTTTGGTAGGTCAGGGTCGTTTCGAGAAACATGAACAACAAATGGTCCTATGTCCGAATCGGAGTACTTAACATTTGTCCCATTTTCGTATCCTTCTCGTACGAAAGTGTGCTGGACCGATGCACTAGGGGGACTTGATTTTTTGCCATGTAGGCCACTGCCATCATTATCACTAGGCCGTTTTTCACCCGGTTTAGGCTCATTAGAGCTGGTTTTACCTCCGCCCCTGTCAGGGGGCTCCGAATCATCCATCTTCGTAACTATCAGACGAACACAAACAAAACACTCACCTTAACCAATTAGTTATACCACCACCAATCCAAATATTCAAATCACAGTGAATTTCACTACGAAAAACCACTAAATATCTTAATTCAAACCCGGACACGTGCGTTAGTTAACAACGAGGTAGGCAGCCCTATCTTGAATAAGTTATATTAATAAATTCAGATTCATGTGTCAGACTGTCAGTGTCACGTCAAACGTCAGTTGTCAATGTCATAGTCGTTTGACGTATACGTTCCGTTCTTGTGAAAGGTTTCATGGCCCTAGACTCTTGAAAATTTGCCAATTAAATTTTAAAGAATAATGACTTACCTTTTTAAGGCCCTGGAATCTTCGTCTCTTCTTTTCAAAAAGGGGAGATATTACATATACTGGCAACACCGGTCTCTTCGGTTAGAACATGGCGTCTATGCGTGTACTTATATTTTACCTTACGTGTCTAATTAATAAACGATGACTTAATAGACTGTTGTATATATCAAGACAAGACCCTGAATACCCGAGCCATCCACAACATAACATAACAATAATAATAATAAATAATAATAAATCTTTATTAATAAAAAACATAAGAATAACAATTTGCATAAAAATTCTAACATCTACAAAGAACACACTTAATTCTTGTGCCTGAACTAGGAAAATCCTGTATCTCAGGTTTTGAGAGAGGTCATTTAATTACCAAAATTCTTAGTTAATAAATCTTTCTAAATTCTATTCTAAGTGTCAAAGTAATTGTTTACAATTAAATTATACTAAAAAAACTATATATATCTATATATTTGCATTTTTAGGGTTCCGTAGTCAACTAGGAACCCTTATAGTTTCGCCATGTCCGTCTGTCCGTCCGCGGCTTAGCTCCGTGATCATTAGTACTAGAAAGCTGAAATTTGGTATGAGTATGTGTATGTATCACGCCGACAAAACGGTAAAATAAAAACTAAAAAAAAACTTTTTTTTGGGGTACCTCTCGAACACCTAAAGTGGGGGTGAATTTTTTTTTTCGTTCCAACACTAGTTTGTGGGGTGTCGTTGAATAGGTCTTTTAAAAATAATAGGGGTCTTCAAACATTATTTTTTGATAAAGTCAGCAGTTTCGTAAATATTCGCTACGAAAATAAAAAAAATAGTGTCCCCCCCCCCCCCCCCCTCTAACTTCTCAACCACGAGTCAAAAAATTATGAAAAAATTCATGGACATGAGGCCTTATAAGAACTTTCAATGAAAACTATATTGAACAAAAACAGTAAAGCCGTTTTTGAGTTATCGCAAAGTTTCATAATTTTCTTAAAAGGACGTAAGTTGACTTCCAGAAGGTAATAAGCAACTACAGTTACTTTGGCGTTTACGACCTTTGTATAGAGCTTGGAATCTTTCTCGTAACTTAAGTCCATTGTGAAGGATGAGCAACTACGGAACCCTACACTGAGCGTGGCCCGACATGCTCTTGGCCGGTTTTTTTTATATGACATAATAATTGATTACGTTTATAAGGTACGGCATTGCAATGTCAGCGTCAGCATAATTAGAAACTCGGTCAGGTTATCGTCGATATTGTATAAATCGTCGCCTCTGTAGTTTAACATATTATAATATCACAAATTATTAAAACAATATTTTTCTAAGTTATTAAATAAGGATTAATAAATCGAGAAAGGTATCTCATTTCTTAAAGCTAGGTTATCTATAGACTCCTATTATTGCTACGTTAAAATTACAATTCTGTAGGTTAGGCTATTCTATTACTATAATATAAACTGTCAAATAAATAAAGAAAACACACCAATGAGCGGCGCTTTTAGACGCCTTCATAGTCAATAGAATTTATGTATCTTTGCTCGGCGATTTTCCGAGCAGGACATTCTGCGTCGCCTGTTTGGTGGTTATTCGGCTTTTTGAAAAGTCTGCATGTTGCACATTTCGGGGACTCCGCCTTATTTCCGCACTCTTTGATAGAGTGACCTACATCACCGCAATAACCGCACGTGTACTCTGCCTGCTTGCATGATTTAGCGGCGTGACCATATTGTTGGCATTTGAAACACCTGGTGACGATCGTGAAATCTCTCACTGGGCATGAGGACCAATTTACGTATACACGATTTTGGCTTATTAAGGACTCTCGTATAACGGCGGGCACTTCTAGGACGTAATTACAAGTCTCGGCATCTTTTTTTCCCGATTTTATGGCTGCGCTTAATAGAGGACAAGAATTTTTACCTTGTTAAGTCCTGAAGTTTGTCGGCTAGGTTTTGCTCGAAAATGCATTTATAGACCGCTTGTTCTGGTATGGTCGAAGGTACACCAACAATAACAATCCTGGGCTTGCGGTTTATGAGGCTCGTCAATGGTGAGTTCTGAGGTAGTGTTTTGAAAAGTTTGCTTGACTTTTTCAATGTCATCCTTAGTGTCTGTGCTGGTTATAACGCCACCATTCTTGACTTTACGAAGCGCTCTTACATGGAGCTTCATCTCCTCCGGATTGATTATCTTTTGGACCAATGTTTTCGTGTCCTCACTCGTCTTAAGTTTATCATTGGGATAAACTGCTACAGAACTCAAATTATTTGGTCGAATCAAGCAGCTAGAACTATTCTTGACAATGTCGGCGAAAGAGAGAGCATTTGTTATGGGCTTATCTGACTTGATGGTACACTCTAGGTATCTGAGGCGATCTGCAAGGGTTTTGTTCGTGGGTGACTGTAGCATGTTTTATGTAGAACTACAATTCTCCATGCAAATCGTTTACGCAGTCACTTGCGTGTAAGGTAGCTGTAAACACATGGTAAAAGTACGGTCTTCTTAAAACTTTCGTGAAACGTCTTTAATAGACACAACCCTATATTGAAAATGGCCATAAAGACAACAAATAAATAAGCATAATCTTATTATATTTACCAAAAGAGATTATTTTGGCTTAGGTACTAGCTTTTGTCCGCAACTTCGTGGGCGTATTATATCATTCTTTCGCCAAAAAGATTAAAACTGTTTTATTTACAGTATCGGGTTAAAAGTATCCTATAACTAAATTTGAATTTACCGCTAATGTACCAAAATTGGTTAAAATCCGTCGAGCCGTTGTGACTAGCGGATAAATACATTTCTACCAAACAGATGGCGCCGTAAGAAAGGTTAAAATTCTTCCTGAAATAATGATCCCTCTACATAGAAAGCTGATATACAATACATTTTTATAATGTTATAATATTTACATTTAGTGTACCGGTTGTTCAATCCAAATGGGTCAGTAGGGAGAAGTCAAACTATTAGAGATAGGGAAATCGGTTCTTGGGAACCATGGAGTAGATTTGAGATTGAATAAAAACTGCATATTTTTTTATCTCATGCATAAGTTCATACATCACCAACCAAACAGGTCAAAATCGCTGTAAAAAATGTTAAAATACGTTAAATACGACATGCGATTACCCATAGAGTTTTAACCAGGTTCAATTCCCGGTTACGTATCGTTTGCTTATTTGTGGTTTGATAAACATGGCTGGTGTACAAACAAGTATCGTTGTCGGATAAAGTCCTATGCCCGTGACTTTGGCCGTTTGTAATAGTAATCGGACAACGATAATCTAATAATCGAATTAGTTGAACTAACGTACTATATTGTGATAATGATTTGAGACTAGACATGATGATAACGTGTCTTTAGTAAAATGTAAACAAAATAATATAAATCAATAACATAAATATCAGATAACCTCACACAAATCAATCTAGTTCCACAGCAAACAGCAAGCTCTAGTAGGCTTGTGTCATTGACACATATACACAAACGTACTTATATAGATAAATACACACTGAAATACAAATAACATAAATATTCGAGTTCATCATCATCACACAAGTATTTCCGCTTGCCGGGATTCGAACCCAAGACCGTCGGCTCAGTAGGCAGCCGCTTTACCACTGCACCAACAGCGTCGTCAAAAATACAATTTAAAATTTCTTATTGCATATTGTCCTTAGAAGAGAATTTAATTTGGATTAATTCAAGTCAATTTGACTCTTAAATATTCATGAAACTGGATTTGCTAATAAAATAGAGACAAGCCCGTCTAGCACAACTATTATTCGCGACTCTTGTCGCGCGACATAGCGCTACCCGTCACCCTCTCACATTACTGCACAGAAAGAGACAGGAAATTATCTCACGCGAGAAATAGTCACTTGTGACAGTGCTAGAGATAAACCACACCAACAAAACGTTTATTTTCGTATCGGTCGCAATGAATTCGAAATTAAACGCTGATGCGTATCGATTTGATTTAATAGTAATCTGTAAGGTGTTCGATAAACACAACCTTTAACACTGGAAATGTCATCGGGTGAAAGTATGCAAAACGTCTCCAGTTTAATTGCCGCTCCTTCGTTAAAGGTTAATTTTCCCGCTTATCTTTGTGATTGATGGCACCGGTTGCATAATACCGTCATTAAGGTTTCAACACATTAGTGAGACGTATCTTTTCGCAGAAGTGGTGTTAAATAAGTAGCAAGCTGTAGGTGAAATCGCTCCGAATTGGTCTCTCCTGGCGTTTGTATTTTCATTGTTCAACCTTTTTTATTAGGGTTCCGTATCCAAAGGGTAAAAACGGAACCCTATTACTGAGACTTCGCTGTCCGTCCGTCCGTCCGTCTGTCACCAGGCTATATCTCAAGAACGGTAATAGCTAGACAGTTGAAATTTTCACAGATGATGTATTTCTATTGTCGCTAGAACAACAAATACTAAAAAAAAAATAAGGGGGGCTCCCATACAACAAACTTACAGATAATGGTACGGAACCCTTCACGTGCGCGTGTCCCACTCGCACTTGGCCGAATTTTTTTAACTTCCGACAAAAAAGAGGGGTGTTATAAGTGCATCTGTATAAATGTGTGTCTGTCTGTGGCTAGCTTCCAAACGATAGCGACTTGAATGCGGTTTTTTAGTCGAAAGCCTTGTTAGTCGAGATAGTTCTTAATAACTATATGTTTGATGAAAATTACCTCAGCCGTGTCCAAGATATTCAGCTTTGATTGAAACAAATCACAGAACCTCAGGCTATATTAAAGGTAATAATGGCTTAGTTATGTTCAAGTATAGTTATCAATTCTATGCCACTCATTAAATGAGGGTCTCGTGATAACCAGATACCTGGATCGGGGGTTTTGAATTTTGAATTTAGGCGTAACCGTATTGAATAGGCATATTTTGGGAATGCATGCTGCATCATAATATTATATCTTGCCTTTCCTGAGAGACAGTTAAAGCTGACTTAAGGTTTTGAAGACCGAGTTGAAATCCAGCGAGCATTTTCCTTTTTGTAGCGATTCAGTCGCGCTTTTCGTGACCGCTGCATTGAAACTGCATCGATACTGCATCACAGCGGCATCGCCACTGCATAGCAACGGCAGAGCTACTGCATCGCTACTGCATCGCTACTGTATCGCAACTGTATCGATGCTGAATCGTGGCTGTATCAATGCTGTATCGACGCTGAGTAGGAACTATGCAAAATCGTGTTTACGTACGTGTGCGAGGAATATGAGCAACGAGAGCATCGCGTCCGTATCGTGGCCTTTTTGCGACTGCATCGCTACTGAACCGCCCCAAAAAGTCGCCGTTTGCAACCTCCCTAAGCTCTAAGGAATAAAGATGTCCGAGCGTGCCTCGCGAGCCTCGCTTGGTCGGTGACAAGGCTGATGAAGTATTGAAGATTTTTGATTCTAATTTCTTCCATCGTACGGTTCCCCTTGTTTATTCATTTTATGAAAGTAGGTACTAACCTACGAGTACACATCAACGGTTCAGTCAACTAGACACGTCACCCGACGCGACGGCGTTTTATCTCGAGATAAGCTGATCGATGGACTCAATCAATCGGCGTGTGTGTATCGCAAATATCGCGAACTTATGTTTTAATTAAGAATATCCCTCTACGGTCTATCGTAATTAAATTATTCTTCTAGTAACGCATTCGTTTTAGGGTTCCGTAGTCAGCTAGGAACCATTATAGTTTCGCCATGTCCGTCTGTCCGCGGCTTAGCTCCGTGATCATTAGTACTAGAAAGATGTGGTATGAATAATGTGTATGTAATGTATCACGCCGACAAAACGGTAAAACAAAAACTAAAAAAAAACTTATTTTCGCAATACCTCTCGTACACCTAAAGTGGGGGTGATTTTTTTTTTCATTCTAACACTAGTGTGGGGTGTCGTTGAATATGTTTTTAAAAATAATAGCGGTCTCCAACTGCATATACTTATATTTTCTGATAAAGTCAGCAGTTTTGTATATATTCGCTCCGGAAATCCAAAAAATTGCGCACCCTCACTTTTCAACCACGGGTCAAAAAAATAAAAAAATCATGAAAATGAGGTCTTATAAGTACTTACTTTCAATGAAAACTATATTTTTTTTGAGTTATCGCATAATGTCATAATTTTCTTTAAAATGACGTAAGTGCCGCGGGGTGCCCTTATACTTCGAATGTTACCCATATTAGTTAAGTGCCATACTGCATTAAAACATTCTGCTCAATCTGGCGTGTATAATCGATAACTTCCAGAAGGTAATAATTATAAGTAATTACAGTTACTTTGGCGTTCACGACCTTTTTATAGGGCATGAAATCTTTCTCGTAATTTAAACCTCTTTCGTTAAGTTGTGGGCACCTTTCAGGATGCTGGACATCTCTTCCACTGTGCCCTTAAAAGATGATAGTGAAGACTTTATAATATGATTGGTTTCGGAGTTTGAGTGGGCCAATTATATAACATTTATAAAAAAGAGAGAGCGAGAGAGAGATCACGCGGCGTCGACACATCGATGACAGCTAGACGTTTGAAGATAATTTCACCCGTATCTTGATTTTCGCTTACCCTTTTTGTTTTCAATGAAGCCGTGCATGAATTTACCCAAATACCTTAAAATCGGGTTGATAAACGTTGTACTCAATGCAATATTGCGCTATTGGGGAAAACTAAGGAGGTGTAATCTTATCGTTTGTTTACTTGAAACAAATTTGCCGAAGCGCTCTTGTGAACGGAGTTATAACAAAACAAGAGCATGTCGGGCCACGCTCAGTGTAGGGTTCCGTAGTTGCTCATCCTTCACAATAGACTTAAGTTACGAGAAAGATTTCAAGCTCTTTAAAAAGGTCGTAAACGCGAAAGTAACTGTAGTTACTTATTACCTTCTGATAGTCAACTTAATACGTCCTTTTAAGAAAATTATGAAATTTTGCGATAACTCAAAAACGGCTCGACCAATTTTGTCCAATATAGTTTTCATTGAAAGTACTTATGAGGTCTCATTTTCATGAATTTTTCCATAATTTTTTGACCCGTGGTTGAAAAGTAAGAGGGGGGGACGCTATTTTTTTTATTTTCGGAGTGTTATTTACAAAACTGCTGACTTTATTAAAAAATAATGTTGAAAGACCCCTATTATTTTTAAAAGACCTATTCAACGACACCCCAGAAACTAGTATTGAAAAGAAAAAAAAAATCAGCCTCTTCAGTATCGAGGTACCCGAAGATTTTTTTTTTATTAGTTTTTATTTATTGTTTTGTCAGCGTGATACATACACATACTCATACCAAATTTCAGCTTTCTAGTACTAAGGATCGCGGAGTTAAGCCGCGGACGGACAGACGGACATGGCGAAACTATAAGGGTTCCTAGTTGACTACGGAACCCTAAAAAGGTTATTTAAAAATAACGATCACCTAATTATATTGCCGCATAATTTCCGTACAACTAAATAATTCTTAACTTTTTGTTTGTTTTTTTTTTGTATTTGTATAGCGGCAACAGAAATCAGAAATACTTACATAATTTGTAAAATTTCAACTGTCAACTATCAACGGTTCATGAGATACATGTTGGTGACAGACATGCGAACCGCGCATTCTTAATAATAGGGTCCCGTTTTCACACTTTTGGTACGGAACCCTAAAAATTTTACATGTACTTTTTCCGGTGTACTTCCTTTTCGCCAAATTATGTTTCGCAAACGTTTCAGTTCGCAAAAGTTTCATTTCGCCAAAAGCATTTTTCACTGAAACTGTAAACGATTTCAGGGGGGGTATTCGACCAATTTTAGAGATATAATGGAGATCTCTCCTTGTCATCGCCATCCGTCACTTTTGACGTGTGCCTACTTGACAAGTGGCGAAATCCCTAGAGCATCGCAACTTCGTCAATTCGGACGCGCAAAATTTTCGCTTTCTTTGTATGTGACGGCATAAATAACAGGCGCATACTTTAAATTGACCGCGTAGTACGTGAAATTAGTCCGTTACGTTTTGTTCAAAACAGAAATTTATATACATGAATAACATTTTTGACAATCATTATCGCCTTCGTATTTCCAAAATTGAGATGAGATATGTCACTTTTAAGCTCATCGCATTTAAATGACAGTTCAATGGCGATATAACTGTTATCTAATGGAGATTTGACGTTTGGCGATATCTCAAACGGCATTCTCGAATTGGGCCCCTGATTGTTGTAAATATCATCCTTTATTAGATTAGGTTAGGTTAGGTTAGGTTTGTTTTATAACAATTCGAAATAGTTAACAGTTTCAGTGAAAAATGCTTTTGGCGAAATGAAACTTTTGCGAAATGAAACGTTTGACGAAACGTAATTCGGGGAAAAGGCAGAGAACCACTTTTTCCAGACAATAGATTTTTAGGCCCAAGTGTTCTTCAAGCTAAGAAGTAACTAACATACCTACACACACAAACTTTTGCTTTTATAATAAACGCGGCATGGTCAATAGGTTAAGGCTGTGAGGCTGTGATTCAAATAAGTGATTCGGTTTATTTTTATAATAAACGCGGCATGGTCAATAGGTTAAGGCTGTGAGGCTGTGATTCAAATAAGTGATTCGGTTTATTTTTATAATAAACGCGGCATAGTCAATAGGTTAAGGCTGTGAGGCTGTGATTCAAATAAGTGATTCGGTTTATTTTTATAATAAACGCGGCATGGTCAATAGGTTAAGGCTGTGAGGCTGTGATTCAAATAAGTGATTCGGTTTATTTTTATAATAAACGCGGCATGGTCAATAGGTTAAGGCTGTGAGGCTGTGATTCAAATAAGTGATTCGGTTTATTTTTATAATAAACGCGGCATGGTCAATAGGTTAAGGCTGTGAGGCTGTGATTCAAATAAGTGATTCGGTTTATTTTTATAATAAACGCGGCATGGTCAATAGGTTAAGGCTGTGAGGCTGTGATTCAAATAAGTGATTCGGTTTATTTTTATAATAAACGCGGCATGGTCAATAGGTTAAGGCTGTGAGGCTGTGATTTCAATAAGTGATTCGGTTTATTTTTATTTTTGATGACAAAAACTTATCCTATTTATATATGTATACTATGTCTATTTATCTGCCGTTTGGGTGTCCTGATTAATACTTACACAGCAGGATTTATTGAGAACTTTGATTTAAACATAGTTGCGCAATTGTATCTACAAAACAATTGCTATAAAGACTCTTAGATTTTTATATTAAACTATTGATACAAAGATATCAAAGCTCAAAGAAAACGAGTCACCTGGGGGACGAGACCGGGAATCGAACCCGGTACCTCTGGATTGCCGGTTCAGCGTGTTAACCACTTCGCTACCCGAACTCCAACATATCGATGAAAATATATCGATGTTACTGTCAACATCTAAATGGTAATCAACATAAATAAATAATTTTTCTCTTCATTTAAAATCAAAAGCAATAAACTAATTAAAACGTAGGTGTTTTTTTGTTTATTTTAAAATAGTTTTCATAGTAAGTACTAATCAATATTTTTCCATATTCGTCGGTTTTAAATATTGCCGTCTTGATGAAAATATCCACTTTATCAGACATGATATCGAACCTTTTTATAGGTATCGAGAATTTTCCATGAGATGTATTATTATCGACATATTTTTAATCGATATCAAATCCCTAGTAAGTGCCCCGAGTTAGCACAGGTATGCATAGTAACATAATCTCACTTTCTTTGTCTGACACGATACGTTACACAAATAAAATACAATAAAAGATAAACTTGCTTAACTAATTTTTATTCTTCATATAAAACTGTAACAGCAACAAACGAAAATGAAATAGGTAAGTAATTTAAGTTATTGCATTATAATGTTTGGCTTACAAGATTGTTTTATCAATTATCAAGCACAATAACATAATAAATCCAAATAATTATACTGTACAAAAATAATTCTTAGTTATTATAAGGAATGTTTAACATCTTAAACATATTTTAGACATGACTGTACTCCAGCATAACTGCTCGCGACTCTTAGGCCCACTTGCACCACGCTGGGTTAGCAAAATTAACTCGGAGTTAAATGCTACTCTAGGATGATGATGAAGAGATCATCAAATGCATTAGTTCGGACTTTTACAATAGAGAAATTGCAGAAAAGAATAATTTTAGCTCGCAAAGAGACAATGCTTTTTCGATTTGTTTTTCGTTTTCAAGTTTATGCTTAAACTTCGCCACTAAATCACAAAGTAGTACTCTGTCGCTATTTGTAAAATTTGGGGCACGTAAATGAGATTTGTTTTCCATTTATAGCAGTTTAAAACAAAATAACTTAATATACAAAGCAGACACAACTCGCGCAAAAACAATAATGACGACTGACTGACATTTAATACAGATATATAATACGTTAAAAAACCGAAATGTCATTCCAAATCTGAAATAGTGGAATAGACTTATGCAAAGTACTGTAGAGCGACAGAGAGCACAACACTTAAATCATTCATCATTTATTCTATCACATTTGGTCGGATATGAATAGAGCGAATGAATGTTACATTAACTTCGGGTTAGTTAACTCGGACTTAATTTTTATTGGTGCAACGAAAAGTATGAGTTAAAAATTTAACATTTTAACCCTGAGTTATATATTTAACTCAAAGTTTTGGTGCAAGTGGGCCTTAGTTCTACATTTAAATAAATAATTTTCCGCCATTATAATGACTATCAAAGATTAAACTTAATCAAAAGTCTATTTGGGTGGATCAACTTTTTCTTGCTGTTATTTTGTTCCGTGACCCAGGGGACAATAGTGATTAAACTTCTAAGAAAAGTTTTGATAATTTATATTACTGGTATCGTCAAGAGATAGATTACATAAGAATGGGCTTATAACTGCTTAAATTACAAAGCTTTTGCTTAATATAACCACGGAAATCGTAGTTTTAAAAAGTGACCCAGGGGACATCACCATGGCGAGTGGCAAAAAATAGTTGTTTGCTTTTATCTAATAACTTATCGATAGCAATTGCTTAAAAACTTTTCAGTTGTGAATTTAATATCCGCATGATTTTTATGTTATCCTCCGGTAATTAAACTCATAGATACCTTTTATATCTAATCAGTAGGTACTATACTAAGTCTTATTGGCTCATTTTCACTACGGACATGATTGCTAATTTTGAGCAATTTAACAGTTGCGGCAAAAAATCTCTCATAAATATTCAAACATCTTAATTTTAACATTGAAAATGGACAAAATTTATAACAAATACAAAAATATACGGTATTTCTTTAGTGTTGTTACAATTATTGTGGTTTTCGGAATTACAAGAAATACAAAATACCTTCTCTTTAGGGTGAATTGCAGAAAATATGTACCTTTGGAATTTCGTAACTAAACTGAGAGTAACGAAACTGATAATGTCTGTAACGAAACTGATAACATAAAGCGTCGGACTCATGAAATAAAACTAGTGATGTTTTATGGTTTCGTTCGCAGAATTATTTAATAAAACGTTTTAATTTCAATTAGCAATATTGATTAATGATTTTTGGTTTACATAATCACAGTGTGAATAATAATACCAAATATGACCTAAATAATTAATTAATGTCTACAGTAGCCAGTCTTAATTATTTCTTAAGTATTATTTCTGGATCCGGACTCTGCTGCCTATTAGATTTATTTTCTTTTTGGTATAATAACGTGCGGAATATCGTCTCCAATTATCGCTAGCTATTTCTTTTTGTTCCTTATTTTGACTTTTTATTCCACGTTTTCTTGATTTCTTTACTCTGTCTAAATGTTTTACTCTTAATACTTCATATTTTGTAGGATTTTGTGTTAAACGTTATCTTTATTTCCTTTGCCTTTCAGCATTTGTCTACTGTAAAAAAGTGTTTTTATTTTTGTACTGAAATACTAGGTAAAAAATATTTTTACATAGTAAATTTATTTTTAAAAATATGCTGAAAATGCTAAAATAAATCAATAAGGGAATTGAAACAGAGACAAATAATATTACAGTCCATATTTTTCGACCTATAAAAAAGGTTTTATAGTATGAACTAACCCTTACATTTTATCAGTTTCGTTACATAACGAAACATAACGAAACTGAGACAAGATATATGAGAAATCGCAACCTAAAACAATATTTTTCTTCAAACGTGTAATGCATTCATCTGGAACTATGTAAATTTGTAAGATTCAGAGTAAAACCAATCGGCAATGAATAAACTGGAGTACAAAAATAAAGATTTTATATGAGAAAAGCGCCGTTACTCAACCTGAGATTTTTTAGCTCATTTACTCAAGACTATCGATCGACGTACCACTTTGTTGAAAATAAAGTGGCTGTCGCCGTGTTTATCATTTTGGAACATGTCAAAGTGCTGCCGGAATAAGAAAAAATAATTCTACTAAGAACTAAGACATTTCTTTGGGATTAAATGCTCCGTAACTAAGCCTGAGTAACGAAACTCCAGTAAGTTGGGACAAGTTTATCATCATATAAATTTCACAACTATTTATAATAAACGTAAATATATTTATACAGAATTTAAAGATGATCTAATAAGGACTGAATAATTTACAGTTAAACTTTAAAATAAATAATATCAATCGTAACAAATTTCCGAGATAAAAATACACTCAGAATTGGGACATGAGAGTAATATATGAAGTAACTGCGTACCTCTTAGGAAAAAAATACTTAAAAAATAAAATAAAAAAAGGAATTGAAATAAAAATATCTTATCTGAATTGAAAGAATTCTTATTATCAAAGTAACATAGTTACATTGTGTTTTATTCTCAAGATATATGTTTAAATTCATTCTGTTTTCATGGGACACTCATAAGCATAAAGGGTGCATATTTTCTGCAATTCACCCTTTATTGTAATGTACCTATATCTCAAACATCAAGGAAAATAAAAAAACAACATGAGATACGTTAAAACAACAGGCAGAGGTAAACATCAGTCGGTATTATTTCGCGGTTTCTTCCAGACAACTATATTAAAACTAATGGTTGAAGTACCAAATAGAACTGAATTTGATAATTATGATTTTTAAAACGGCACACAATGTCGCAAACGTTGATTTAAATAACTATTTTTGGATAATGCAAAAATAGACGTTTTATTTGCTAAAAGTCAAACGACAGTGTAAAACTGTGGATTTTTTCATACAAAATACACAGATATGACAGATGTTTTGCCGATACTGATATACGTTTTCATTCTACACAATATACGCTAGTGAATTATTTCCTTAAACTAACTTAATTACGTAAACAGATTTTATACTAAATCAAAAAATTCAACAATTAATTCTGGCTTAGTTTCTTTAGATAAAGCCTATTAAAACGTGGATTTACAATCGTTCGAAGATGCCAAGATATTATTAGTACTTAGGTATTTAATAGTAATAGAAACAACAGAAACTGCTTATATAAGCTATATATAAAGGCATGTCCACTGAAGCGGGGCGAAAAGAATGAACCAATGAGGCTACGTCTTTGTGTAGCCTTAAATATTTGAATTCTAAATGTTTACAATGAAGCGAAAAATTTAAAAACTTAAAGGCAGGATTCGAACTTGCTTCTCCAACGGCTTTCCAGGCTAACACGGGCTTCCTACCAACTGAACCACCGAACCAAATGCCAGAGCCGTTAAATCTTTCAACCAGTTGATATTTCAATTTTTCGCTTCATTGTATACATTTGGTTTACGTTATCAGACGTTACTGCTTTGTTGAAAATATTTGAATTTTAATCTAAGGAATGTAATGGGCCATTTTAATACACACCTTTGCTCGGTTCTGCTACAGTAGACACAGGCAGCATTTTTACCCACTGAAGTTTGTTCTTATTACGTAAGTTGCGTTGACTAGGCCATACACATTGCCAGTTTTAATTGTTTTTCGGCTAAAACACACAGAAAATGTATTTCACATTACAAAAAATGGTTATGTTCAAATACATTATCTGCGGTTCACCTTGTGACTTTGGTAACTTATGTGCATTTACGCTCTAACTTATATTAATATATCTATATAATATATCACATAAATAGGTATACGTACATAGTCCTCATGTACTCCCACAAGTCTTTACGTGTAGGTATCATTTGTATAACCCAATTTGACGTATTCTGTGACTGTAACACACCAAAAGTTCAGTTCAGGCCTCTCGATCTTCTGATAAAGAATATTTGAATGAGCAGGTTGGCACGACACGAAGGTCGAATTTCGAACATCGGAGTAACTTTCTAGTCACCACACTCTTGGTACGTCGTATAGTTTTTTTCTCAACCTTAACCTAACATTAACGAAGGACCAGTAGTACCTAATGTCAGGTAGCACGACTATTCGTGATATAAATTTGTCGTACTGTCAATGTTACTTCTGTAGAATTTTGAATGTGTTTAGATCGAGCCCAAAAGCTTCCAGTTCGTTGAGTTTATACAAACAAATGATACGAGATTATAGTTAACAAGTAATATTAAGCACATACAGAGTAGATGATACTCAGATAATTATATCTGTTAAGTCTCTAATTCTCCTGTACATACAAAAATTCTGTGTCTATTTCACTAAAGAGGTCAAATTCTGCAACCCAGCCATCGATAATAACAGATTCGACGGGTAAAAAGGAAAAAAGCTACATGATTTTCTTCTTGGAGAAACATGGCGGTATGGCAAGATACATCCAGTATGTCTTCCATGCCACCACCGCAACGCTTTTTAGCTTTACCTATGCACTCACAGATCTGTTACGTTCACTGGATAGGAGGAGGCTCTTTGAACAGATGCATGGTTGAAACATGCATTCATTTATATGCATAGATTGTCGGATATTATCGTACAGTCAGAACATTGTCATTATAAAAATAATATGCGCCGTATGCGAACTTTAATCTAAGACAATTTCTCTTGTGAGAAACCACAATACTGAAGTGGTCGACCGCGTTGCCCGTCATGTGTCTTTAATCTGGGGCGGAGTCCCTCCCCATGAGGAATCCGGGGATGAGGTCCTGGTCATTGCCACGCATCACCACGGTGACGATGAGGCCGACCACAGCGCCGAAGAGAATCCCTACAGTGATGGCCAGCACCCGCTGGCCGAACGGCCATTTTGAACACGCCCAATACTGCTCGCGGATCACACTGAAACAAAAAAAAGATTCGGTTCAGATTATGAGAATGTAATCGCAAACACTTCAAAGCATCTACAACACAGATAACGTTGATATACGGAATAGGATTTCTTAAGACTACTGAGCCCTGATTTGCACGAAATCGTGTGTTTTCTAATGAGTCGCAACTAAATGTTTACAAATGAAGCGAAAATTTAAAAATTTAATGATTCGGACAGGATTCGAACCTGCGTTTCTAACGCAGCCACCCTAAGGCATGCCGAAGCAAACTGGTTGAAAAATTCAATGGCTCTGACATCTGATTCGGTGGTCCAATTGGGAGGACGCCAGTGTTGGCCCGGAAAGCCGTTGGAAACGCAAGTTCGAATCCTGTCCGAATCATTATATTTTTCAATTTTCGCTTCATTTGTAAACATTTAGTTTACGTTAGCAGACGTTACTGCTTTAATAAAAAATGAGTCGCAACTATTGTCTTAAAAGCTTTTAATGCTTTGATATACGGCAATATGATATGATTCCAACCATTCCTACTACATTTTATCATGATAACTAAACTACATGTAGTTACCTACGTACCTAAGTATATCTTTTTACATCATTCTATAGTATAGGTATCTTATTTATTGCTTTGATATATGCGGCAATATGAAATGATTCCAACAATAGACATGTTGACTAATTTTTTTTGAGGATGTCAATCTATCGATTCTATTTTTTATTGTTCACATGTCTATATATGGGACTGACTACAGTCTGTTTGATATTATAACAAACATTTGACACATCACAGGACCCATATAACGTAAATTTGCGCGACACATTGAATTTCATAAAAAAAACAATTTTTCATGTATCTATAAACGTTTTTCACTTTCTATTTGATACAATTGAGTTCGTGTTATATTTTTTCTTATCACGGTTTTGAAGTATTTAACGATAATAAATTATTACTCAAACAGTTACGTACTACGTCTTTTTTTTTTTAAAGCTGTGTTGTGACTAAATCTTGCGTTTCGTTTCACGTGCTATTTCTGTAAATTGCTAGAAATCGATTTAATCGATAAGTTTATAACCTAAAGAAAGAACAATAAAACCCAACTATTACTTTACATAGAAAGCTCCAGTGAGTCCGGCGGCTCGTAGCTCAAAAAAATATTGATTTACACAAAATAAACAAAAATATATTCAGGTTTGAAAAAAGTTCGTCGATAAAATCGATTTGATCAACCATTCATAATCGTTAGATTTGGCAAACAATATGTCTTTGCTACATCACTACAAACATCAACAGAGAACTCTCAAATGTTTGTTATAATATCAAACACACTGTATACACTTAAACTGCTCTAAAAGTCAGAAATGACCATCAAAGTTCAACATTCCTACTGTAGCCCTAAAAATACTCCATATATAAAAGGCGTCCAGGCTAGTGACGTCACAGGCCGGTATAGGTACCAATAATTGTATGGAGAAATTAAGAAACTTGCCATTTTCGCCGAGAAAAAGTGCGTTTACTCGTAAGTTCATGGTTATTGGTTGCTGTACAATTATTGTTTTGTAAAATTATGAGGATTCTGAAAACATTTTCAAAATATCTTTTGGATAAAAAAGTATCATAAAATTTGCGTACCTTTGATGTCACATATTTCCAAAAAAGATTTATTTTTCTGGATTTTTTTCTTTGTTTCGTGATATATTTAGCTAATTTTATTCAATATAACTACAGTACGCTGTTGAATTCAACATCAGTCAACATCTCTATTCCTACTACATTTTGTCATGTAGTCAACCTATCTTTTTACATCATTCTATTAGGTATATATCTTTATGTTAAATTCATGTTTAAAGACATTTTACAGGTCCAAAATGACTGTCGAGATCTTTTTCATCTCCGAATTCAATTTTTTGACAACGGCGACTACATCTCCAATAAACTTAGTAATAGTTTATTTATTTTTTATTTTAATCTTGCCGCCTGAGATCCTTTACATCTCTTACTTGACTTACTTACATCAGGTTAAATTTATTGCAATATAATAGACCCGGAGACTATATACATCTCCCTGTAAAATGCCCAGTGACTTGTTTGTTGCGTTACTACTATGATTTATTATTATTGTAAATTGTAAAATCAAGGCAAACAAAAATTCAACAGCTGCATTTTGTAGATTCTCATAGCAAAGTTTATCGAAAAAAAAACTATAATTTAATAATCTTCAAAAAAATTACGTTCTCTATTGGAATTCAATGGAAATTGGTAAATCGAGAGTGAATCAAATATTTATCAGTTGTCTAGTGAAATGTTACAAATGGTTGTTATGTTTACATCACTCAAGCCCGTTTGCAGTTAGGAATATTCTTGTTGTCAAAATCGACTTATCTATCGCACAGATAAACATAATCTAAAATAATCTTATCCACACCTTTGTGACGTTATCCTTAGTTAATGCTTCTAGAAATACTTAAACATAAACATACATTGTAATGTTTATGATAACTTTTTAAGTTACTTAATTTGCAATTTAGTTATTGTAATTTGTAGTGTAACATGATGACATATTTTAAAATTAATCTTTCCTTAACTTACTTTATCAAACACATTGTGAGGTTTTATTTTCAAGTTTGATTTAATATAAGTAACTATATTAGCAGCCTCAGTTTGAATTAAGTAAGATTTTCTCTATTCAAAAACGCTTGGAATACGTGATGTGTATCTCAAGGCACAATCATGAGCCCCAAAGTGTTCCATGTTGATAGATGTGACTTTTTAATCATTTAGAAAATAATGATTAAATCTAAACAATACATATGCTATATTCGTAGTACACATTGTGAATATAATAATTACTGTGGCATTGTTTTGTTTGCATTTGCCGCTGATATCAATATTATCTGCTTGTCACTTGCACTTTTACTTTAACATTAATTATATTCATTGAGACGGTTTAACAGCGTCGTGAATTAGATTCTTATCATTTGTTATCAAATGAGAGCAGTAGGCAGTTACCAGTAAGTTGACGGCGCGATGAAAACTGTTTGTACTCGTATCTTATGTTTTATAGTTTGTATTGTCTCTAGGTTCTGTATGTTTGCTTTATGATTTAGATTAAGAATATTGATATACAGATTGTCCTCTGTTAATTTGATATTTTCTTTTTTATCTCAAGAATGCGCGTAAGCATCCGCTGAAACAAAAACTAGAATAACAATCGAACAATCCATTCATCTTCCCATTCAGTAGACATTTGTATTATTTGTACTTATATTATTGATATATAATATATATAAATATATATTTTAGGTAAAATATACTTTATATAGGTAAATGTACGTGTAAGTATCTATATTATGTATATTTTTATATGCAGTAATGATATATATTATAACTTGCATATCAGATAATCTCAATTCAATTAAATTTTTGTTCAACACCAATTCTAGAATCTCGGTTTGGCCCTATGGTTGACTGATAGAGATTGACATTTGGCATTAAGTCCGCGATTTGTACAGGTTTCTAGTTTTGTGAAAAAAAAGTTAGTAAAATAAAATAAATAAACAAGCTGAAGTGCCCTCAGAATCCTGCAAATCTTGGTCTTCCTCCAAGAATTCTAAATAGATTTGGTGCATTCTTCTTATATTCGTCGGATTCGGCTTTTTTATTACTAGTACCTACGATCGTCAACCCATTTTCTGAACCCGTATACGCTGTTTCTTCTGATCAGTATTGATCTTGATTGCCGTGCAAAAACCTTAAGTACTTACAGTAAATTCAATGAGAAACTTATTGCACTTGCAGTACATTCTTCACAGGACTTTTATGGTGGCCATTACCACAAACTAACATCAACTGCTTTCGTCATAACCATGGTATAAGAAAATAAGGTAGGTATGGCACTCCGGCAAGTCAGCCTTTCTACGTCACCGATTACTTGCCACTTTATGGTTACAAAATAATTATAAGGAAAAAATGTTTGCCGCCAGTCTTACAAAACAAAATTATGCATTTATGCATTACAGTTATTTAACTAAATTTAATTTTGTCGCAATATTTGATTTAAAACACTCACAATTTTATGAGATTCATACAGGTAACAAGGGAATTGGGGTGTATATAAACTACTGACAACACAGAAACGGATTGACAGTACCGTCCAACCAATCATAACGTGAAAATCATAGCGTGAGTCTCGGCTGTCATTCCGGAGTGCAATACCTCATTTTCTTATAACATGGTCATATGTCCAATGCCTAGTATTGGACTTCTGGTATCGTTGCCGGCAAACTTTTAGAACAAAAATGGTGGATCTGCGCATGTACATTTGTACGTAAATCGGCTACTGCGCAGTCAAGGTTATGCTCTAAAAGTTTGCCGGCAGCTGCAGCACGATAAGAGTTTAGAGATCTATAGATCCGATATTAATTTATTAAAATACAATTCATACTCATACTCATCAGGGTATTCAATTCGAAATTTTAATTTTATAGTCAAGGACAAAGAATATACAAAGATCTGATTTGTGTAGGCTTTGTTTTTGGGGTAAAATGGGTTCCATATTGACCGAATACCCAAAATGAATGTTTGACAATTAATATAGTTTATAGCTCCCTAAAGTCTTAACGTGCTGTCTGAAGTCCGATGTGTAGTCATAACAAAATGTATCCACGTTAAACATAAGCATGTAAAATTTTGTATGTAGTTTAAACACAGACATTGCGTTACAACAATAATCTAACGTCGGCACTACCAGCTTATGACGTCACGTCACGTCACGCGTCCACCAAAAGGGCAGCTATCGTAATCTGTAGTCTGAAATAACGGAACTTGTATGGGCTTCATGCAATGTTAACATATTGATTACGTTGGAGTAATGTGCACGTGTATGCAAGTTCACATTTTTAACCACTTCAGAAGAGGACGGTCTTTGTTTCACTGTATTTTTATTCTTTTTTTTTTAGATGCCTATTTAGTGTTCAGTCGCTCTTGAAATTATCCTATCAAAGTGCACTTTATTGAATAAATCAACTTTTATAGATGCAAAGGTCAAATGATGATGATTATCTATTATCCCTTTGTTGAACAAAGGCACTTCTTTCAAAAGTAATGAATAACCATCTCTCATGGTTTTGCCAGCATAGCATACATATATTTTGGCAAAAAATAAGTATGAAAAAATGTATTTATTTATCCATCTTTTTAAAAAATGTGTTCTTTTTAATTCGTAAGGCCTGGTCTAAATCTTGTTCCAGATAAAGCCTGATAAAGTTCCTCTCTAAACCTTGCTAAAAACGAGAGACACTTAAAATCTCACATCAATATCGGAACCGTTACATGCAGAATTAATTTACCTATATCTAATTATGTGGCTCCATGCTTGAGTCATTAACAGTCGTTAAACAATTCTATCTATTGCTTTATTACAGCTACATTAATGTGTCTATTTAGATGCAATTTTGTATGCAAAAAATAAACCCTTGAAATGGATTTCAGGGACTGAAATACCTGTGGAAAATCATATGTAATTACAGGGGTAACAGCTTGAGTAAATAAAACTTTAGTACGCTCGTAAAATATCCTAGAAAATAAACGCCAATTACCTCGTCGGCGGCTGACTCAGCCTCCTATCCCTCACACTATCCACACTCCCCACATACGCCCTGTTCACATACACAAAATCACTTTGCTTCCTCGCTCCATAATCGTTCTTCTGCGTATTATAGAACTCTGGAGTGCTCTGGGTCGAGATTTTAGCGATTTTCGACACCTGCAACTCCACCGGCCCTTGCGTGTGTCGTCGGGGCTTGTCTATTTTAACCTCAGTGAGGCTTCCTGAAGCCTTACGGGTGGACATGATCGCATGACCGCTTTGAGCTGAGTCGCGCACCTGACTGTTCGTGATAAGATTAGTCGGCCGCGAATTTGATAAGGATTGTATGTCTTGTTTCGCATCTGGAACTAATCTAGCAATCTAAATTGTTTTTATGGGCTTGCGCTATATTGGCTGCCGATTGTTGAGAATATTATAATGTAAAACACGCCTAGTATTCTGATATATACCTAATGTACTTGTACCTATTGTATTCATTTATATCTTGAAATGAATACAGAATATTTTGATGTAATGTAATGGGCCCCTCGGTCTATAACCAGCTACCAAATGACATAACAGAGGCCCCAAGCATAAGCATCTTCAAGCATCGCCTAAAAAGTTGGCTTATTAAGCGCCCGTTCTATAATTATGACGAGTTCATAATGAACAAGGAATCGTTTAAAGAAAAATGAATTCGATATTTTATTGATATTAAATTGTACTTTACTAATTATTCTTGTATAAGCTTTGTAGTACAAATTGTGTGTGACAACTAATTGATCATTTTTTTTTATTTATTGAATTTCAATTGATGTTTATTTTATTATTTTTTATAACAGGTTGAATATGCTTTCGATATAAGGATTATTTATACCATTGAATGCTAATGTGTATACCATGTAAACTGACATGTAAATTGGCTTTACAAATAAATTGATTATGATTATGATTATGAGCTGGTTAACTATGAAAGAAAAATTTAATGGAATCAACTCCAATGTAAGCAGGACTCGAACCTGCGACCCTACGTTTCCGGCGTAGTGCTCTTCCAACTATCACATCAATATGTCATAAAAACGTAATCGATGAAAAGGTTTTATTAAAACACCTATTGTTAGGGTTTCACTTTTATTTTTTCGTTATGTTTTTTTTTTCAAACCTTCAGTTGTGTAGAGGCTAAAAAGGTAAGGCAGAGGGTAAAACGGTCTCTAGCCTGCTTACCCGTGAGTCATGCTTGCGTTGCGCGTGCGCCGCCGCCGCCTCATTAGCCGTGCCTTACAAGGAGATGCCATCGGACAAGAGGGTTAAGGGCATGTCCTTACAGGAGCTGAATCACAAATTAAAATAACCTCTATTTCGTATGAAAAATCCGCTCGTTATGTAGCGTTCATACTTCATCATAGGAGCTATTTTACAAATCAAAATAGCTTACATTTGTAACAAAATAAAAATATCCGTCTGCAATTAGATGCCATACAATACAATACAATACAACAACACTTTATTGCACACCAACAAGAAAAATATTACATGAGAAATCTTAAATTAAACAATGGTAGACAATAGGCGGTCATAATTTTGAGTAAAAAAGTATGCTTTACGGGAGCGTTATTTCGGAAATGTATAACGTGGTTTTCTCATCCCATAAGAGAATTTACGATAAATTTAGACTGTGAATCCAGTTTACCTTTGTTTCTTTTTCAATGTTTTTTTTAGCTTTTATGTAACTTCGTGTACATCCCAAAGACACGTAAATTTGTGCGTACGTGTACGTACAAGTTAAGTCTAAGTAAATTGGATCGTCAAGCAGATTAACTACAATAATACCCCTGGTTTCGCGTCTGCGTTGGTAACAAAATTGATCTGGCGTATGACTTTACAGGACCCTTTTCTTTCATAGACAAACACTTCACCGAATCCTTCATTTTATCGAATTTTCATTTCATAGACATATTTTCCCCGAAAGTTATACATTTTCAGAAATCTTCATAATGTCAACCTATAGATTAGGTTAGGTTAGGTTTGTGTATTAACATTCCAAAATATTTTATAGTTTCAGAAAAAAAAATGCTTTCGAGGAAATGTAAATTCGATTAAACTTTTGTGTATAGAACAAGGGTAAACCAAATTTTTAGGGTTCCGTACACAAAGGGTAAAAACCGGCCAAGAGCATGTCAGGCCACGCTCAGTGTAGGGTTCCGTAGTTGCTCATCCTTCACAATAGACTTAAGTTACGAGAAAGATTTCAAGCTCTATCAAAAGGTCGTACACGCCAAAGTTACTTATTACCTTCTGGAAGTCAACTTACGTCCTTTTAAGAAAATTATGAAATTTTGCGATAACTCAAAAACGGCTCGACCGATTTTGTTCAATAAAGTTTTCATTGCAAGCACTTATAAAGCCTCATTTTCATGATTTTTTCCATAATTTTTTTGACCAGTTGTTGCAAAGTTAGAGGGGGGACGCTATTTTTTTTTATTTTCGGAGCGAATATTTACAAAGCTGCTGACTTTATCAAAAAATAATGTTTGAAGACCCCTACTATTTTTAAAAGACCTATTTAACGACACCCCACACACTAGTTTTGAAACGAAAAAAAAATTCACCTCCACTTTAAGTGTTCGAGAGGTACACGAAAAAAAAAATTTTTTTACTTTTTATTTTACCGTTTTGTCGGCGTGATACATACACATACTCATACCAAATTTCAGCTTTCTAGTACTAATGATCACGGAGCTAAGCCGCGAACGGACAGACGGACAGACGGACATGGCGAAACTATAAGGATTCTTAGTTGACTACGGAACCCTAAAAACGGGACCCTATTACTGAGACTTCGCTGTCCGTCCGTCCGTTTGTCACCAGGCTGTATCTCAAAAACGGTGATAGCTAGACAGTTGAAATTTTCACAGATGATGTATTTCTATTGCCACTATAACAACAAATACTAGAAATAAAATAAAATAAATATTTAAGGGGGGCTCCCATACAACAAACTTGTTATAGATTATAGTACGGAACCCTTCATGCGCGAGTTGGACTCGCACTTGCCCAATTTTTTTACTATAGTGGAGACGACTCTGATATACTTAAAATTGGTGATTTTGTATTACATAGCTCACAGAATATAATCAAGTAGCTTATCTATTCTTCAAACTGTTTCGACGAGTGTCAGTGATAACAGGTGATCCCCTTTTAGGGTGCGCCTTTTATATTCAATCAATCAATCGATTACATTATATATCTATATTTTACATTTCATCATATATACACACAAATTAATTTGACAACGTGTGACACTTCTTGGTGTAAACTAACCACACCCTTCGACCAAGCTTCTCCGTCTTGATGGCCGACAGCTGGGCAGTTTGCACTCTCACCACAAACGAATGGAAACTTGTTTTATTCCAAATGTACAATTTTTTACAAATATATTTAGCTATATAAAACGAAACATGTAATGTCTCATTTTTTTAATGTGGGTACACCACAATTTTTATTTAAACCATGAATACAAAGATCAAAGCCTAAAGAAAAATTTAAAAAGGAGCTACGTGGTTGGAAGGGACCGGGGATCGAACCCGGTACCTCTGGATTACCGGTCCAGCGCGTTAGCCACTTCGCTACCCTCGCTCCACGTAGACCTGACGAATTTTTACTTATGCTTTGTGTGTCGATCTTTGCATTGTTTATTTGAAAGGTTTTTTAGACCTCAGCGACCTCACATTTGAGATTTTCAATTTTTCTTTAAGCTTTGATCTTTGTATTCATGGTTTATACGAGTATATTTAGCTGTTTGATTGACAAAGTTACCGCGAAGAAGAGCTCCATACGAGTTTGTAACATGTCGGGACGCTGCTGACTATTTTACGTTTGTAAACCGGTTGATAAATTTGTTAAATATATCTCCCGAAAGTTTTAATAAGATTATATACAATTTTGATGGCCGTAGCCAGTTGTGACCTTGTAGAAATCAGTAGGGATTGTTTGATTCGCAAATAAATTCTCCTCAGAATATGGTTTTCTTAATCAAACAAATTCGGTAAAATAACCTAAATTACAAATTATAAACACCCCCGATACAAATATCATCATGAGACCCTCATTCAATGAGTGATATAGAAAATGCTACAAAAACTGAACACACCTATAAAATTTCGAATTCATAGCTTCAAAATTGGCTGAGATCTTGTTACTTGTTCCAATTAAAGCTGAATATCTTGGAAATTACTGATCATGACTTCATGAAATTAGCTGAGAACCATCTCGATGGACAAGTCTTTCGATAAAAAAAACCGCTCTCAATCTAGTCCATACGTTTGAGCTACGATGCCACAGACAGAAACAAAGACACATGTCAAACTTATAGCACCACTCTTTTTTAAATAAATAAAATAAATAAATATCAAGGGACAATCATACACAAATCGACCTAGTCCCAAACTAAGCAAAGCTTGTACTATGGGTACTAGACGACGATATACATAATATATAAATACATATAAAGATAATAACATCCATGACCCAAGAACAAATATTTTGCACAAATATTTGCCCCGGCCGGGATTCGAACCCGGGACCGCCGACTCAGTAGGCAGGTGTCTACCAACCGAGCCAAACGCGTCGTCAAACGGTTTTCGACGGAGGTTAACGAGATTTTCGGATACTTAAGTTAAACTTCTGGATTTGTAGTGCACTCTACGCATCCCGATCCGACTGCTCCTTAAGACGACGCCACGGCCGACTCGCTGCTACTATTTTGATTGGCTACTGAATCGATTATTCAAATTCCGCACTCGCCCATCGATCTCCATTGTTCCCGTTATTGCCCAAAAGCGGAACGTACTAAGTGGACAAGAGACGCATACAAGGTTGCACCATTCTTGACTTGGGACGCAATTCTGCAGCTAAGGGAAAAACGGCTGTAAGCTTAGGCAGTAAGAAACTGGAGTTTCTCCTGTTTTGGATACTGTACGATCGTCAAATAATACAATTTATGATTGTATTATTTGAGGATCGTACAGTATCCATTTTTATACTCCATTTTTATACTTATCGTTGTTAAGGGTCTCTACTGGCTGCCATACAATCGATAGGAGTCATCATCATCAAGTAAGATATAAGTGTCTTATGACTAATGTACTTTCATTCGGGTGTACTTCAAATCATGGCAGACTCAAGTCACTGCTTTTGACTCTATTCCAAATAGTCACCGTTGCCTCTATGGTTCCACATATGTATAAATAAGTGACCCCGTCAACCCTAGAAACCTCAATCAGTATAGACGTCATTTCAGCATCTTCATTTCTGTGGCTTGGATAGAACTTATATCTGGGTCACCATATTTAGGGTGGATCATATCTTGCAAGTCTTGCAACCAGATTTAAGGCTGCTACCGTCCCATAAACGGAAACTTTCTTAGTTTGCAATATTTGCTGTCGGTACTCGCTTGTTATTTTGTCGTGTCCAGAACAATAGGAAAGTTTCGCGTCAAATGAGATCGTAGATTTGCAATTAGCTTGTACCTTGTACGTGTCGCCTTGTAGTGTTTTGTATGCATCTGATTGATCAGTCTGTGTGGTTTGAGCCATTTGTGGTTTGAGTTGTTTTACACACCTACTGATGATGCAGATATATCTATATAATTTTAAAAGGCATGTACCTATTTAACGCGGCCACAAATTAATCTGATTTAGGGATTTATAAAAAATTAAAGGGGGTAGCAAAAATAATAAGTTGGCGACTAATTGCGGAGACTAGTATAAAGTAAAAAGTAGCAGCTAAGTAATCAATTTTCGGCTTTGTTTCAATATAAACTAGCATCGAGTTTTGGCGACTGAATTAACTAATTAAGCGGAAACTTGACAGCGGATAAAAAGTTGAAAATGGCCTACTCTAATTGTTCAATGGAGATTGCATATAAAATAAATCAAGGTCATACAAAAAATAAAAGGAGCGCTTTTTAGGGATATAAAAAAAAACCAACCTAACCTAACCCGGCCGAGTCGGATCTTCTGCTGATATTAGTCGCCAAGTCATTATTTATAGTACCTCGCCTATAATTTCAGTAATCTTGTTTATTATTTCTGCTACCTTAAAGTAGCTGCCATTATTTGAATTTTAAATTATCCTTAGTTTAAAGCTCATTTAATATAAATGATTGCCAAAATATTTAATCGCTGACAAGTTATTATTTTAGTTGCAAATAGTTTGCTGCTCTTAAATTTTTCTGTCGCCGCGAAAATAATAAGCCATTTTAAAATAGTATGGATTTGCGGCACTTGCGGTCTGGTCTGAAACCTGCATGCCAGCCTTCCATTTCCACTGGGTTATTCGTACGATGGCGTTCACCGAATATACTTATTTTATCACAATATTTATTTATCCAGAACTTCTGTATGTAAGACAAAAAAAATATTTTTATATGTGCATCATTACCAAGATTTATACTAGAGAAGTACTGATAAACTAATAACCTCTTGAAATATGCCCGTATTAAGGTAATTGCATTTCAATAGGTACCTATCTATACAACGCAATGGTACTAGTAAACATTGGTTTTACCGTAGGTATTACCATCAATGGTACCACGGCAATAAAATACTTCGGTTGTACCATTAATGGTACCACGGCAAAAAAAACACCATAGTACTATCAATGGTACTATCTGATGGTACCACGGTTAAGGAAGGCGGTTCAGTGATATCCTATTCACTCTTACCTTAAAGATACCTAAATTATATTATTTTGGAAATACACACGATGGGAGCGAGTTCCATTCCTTAGCGGTTCGCATTAGAAATGATGAAGCATATCACTTTGTGCGAATAAGTGGCTACCTATGTCTAACAATGTTTATACGTCCGATGTACCTAATGTCGTAAATGAAGCTAAAATATTGCTTAGCTATAAAGATATCGCATAGTTCTTTAGAATTCATTTTTGTGAAAAGTATTCAGTGTTCAGGAGTCAAAATTGACTTCGTTTTTGGCATTATTAAAATGTAAAGTAACCCTAAAAACGCAGCTTACTCAATAAAGCCAGTGCGCTTTATTTACTTATTCATTACTTGTCAATTAAACACATTCTCGTCCAGCTCTAAAGTCGGTACAAATATTGTCCCACCGATTAGCGCCCTTTGTGTGTTAAAGAGCGATGCACGATGCGTGCGCGCAGGCCTGTTCGCTGCGCGTGTTTCATGCTCTTGAGTTGTTTAATTAAAAGCTAGCTGCATTTGAGAACTTCTAAGGGCTTATTTAGAGGAAATTACATGCATTGAAAAGAAAGTAGCGATGCTAGTGCTGGTATTGTAACATTTTTTTCTGTGATATGCAAGCCGACCGCGGAAAAACAGGAAAAAAACATCTTTCAGCCAAAATCTTTCTTGACAGTATGGTGCCAAATTTCTGGAGCTGTTGGGAATGGGGAAGGGGAATTGGTTTTATTACAACTAGGTTGAATTATATGATAGTTTTTATATCCCTGAATGTCTTTGCAGAAGTTTAGTACTTTATGATGCTCCAGGAGAGATATGAAATTGTGAATGAATCGGATCTGATCAAGTGCTAATAAAACGTGCCCTGACATTGCCGTTGGCTCACCAAACTTGCGTGTGACTCGTGGTAAAAATTATTTTTCTAAGGTAACCTCTTTTGATTTCAGGAGATGGATCTGCTACACATCATAATCAAGTCGGGTCCGTCGCCGCGGCCGCTTGCCTGGTCCCTCGAGGTCTCTTCATTTGTGGATGCTGAAGACTGGAGAATGGTCAGCGCTTTTGGAGACAAGGTTAGTGGAAAGGATCTTGAAGGATAAGGTTGCCAGTCCTCTGAAGCGGAGCCGAGAAAATCAACCAATCAGGCTGCTTCTTTGTGAAGTCCAAAAGAAGTGCATTTAAATCTAAGGAATTCGTCGATTTTACAGATCTCCGCTCCACTCCAGTGAACAAGCAGCCTTAGGAAGGAGATGTGACCTTCACAAATCATAATTATTTTAATATTAAATACTTATACTTTATAGGGATAGATGGTAGCTACATATTACATCAGCTACACCGATAAGAATTTGACTCTTAAATTTATGATGATACCTTATGTAGATCAATTTCCAGCTGTCAATTACTAAATACCATAACTTTCACACCTCTATCCTGACCTTCTAACCCTGTACTGTGGCATGAATTACTGCATTTTTTTTTCATCTTTGACACGCTGTCATATATAAATTATATAGGTAATAGCCATAAAAAGGCCATAAATGACTTTGTATGTTCGTACTAAAGAGCTAAGATGATGTCCAATATATCATTCGAGAATACATTTTTTCAAACAAAATGAGTGATAGCATCTCCATGTAAAATAAACTGTTGTTTTCAGGAGCACTGCAGAAAACTCTGGGATCTGCGACCGGAGCGACGACGACGGAAGGCCAGGGCGGCCAAGAGCCGCAGGGCAGATAAGCCTACGTGTTCCACCCAGTTCACTAGTCCTAGACCTTTGGAGAATGGAGAAGTAAGTAAAGACAAAGAGCAAGTGCAAGAGCCCTTCCCTTCTCCCGTCGCGCATCTGCGCGGGCGCTGAGGGCGACGAGGAGAACGAAAACCAGTCCGTAAGTCGCGTAGTACCACGGATAGCTGTCCCTGATAAAGAACTCCATATGAGTTCTAGACAATTTTTACGTGAAAACCGTTTTTAAAATTACCAAGTAAGTAAACTAAGCTGTAAGCTGTGGGGCCCCATAGGGGAGTGGAGACGATGTTGAAGAATTCAGTTCACTATAATCATAGAGATTTGGAGAATGGAGAAGTAAGTAATGCTGTGAGGCCTCAGATTAAAACGGAGACGGTGTAAGACTAGGGTGGCAAAGAGTCACAGGGCCGGCAAGCTTACGTGTTCTTTTCCTTCGATTCCTCAGGGATCTCGTCATCAGATCTTCACCAATATTTTACAGGACCCACTTAGAGATGCCTCCTCTCTGTCCATAAATGATGGTGTTCTGAGGTAACAAACATAAATTACCGGCCAAGTGCGAGTGGGACTCGCGCACGAAGGGTTCCGTATCTGTAAGTTTGTTGTATGGGAGCCCCCTTAAATATTTATTTTTATTTTATTTTTAGTATTTGTTGTTATGGCGGCAATATAAATACATCATCTATCACCGTTCTTGAGATACAGCCTGGTGACAGACGGACGGACGGACGGACAGCAAAGTCTCAGTAATAGGGTCCCGTTTTTGCCTTTTGGGTACGGAACCTTAAAAACAACCGAATTGAGAACCTCATTTCTTACCTCTTCTTGGAAGGCGGTTAAAAGTTTAAAAGCTTGTTTTTGTTTTAAACGTAAATATTATTCATGTTTAGATAATAAAACCTGTCTAGACAATAGATTGGGCACTTATAATCCTTTGATATCTGGGTATATAAACACGCATCGTACATGACTCAGTGGCAAATACATTTTATCAATATGTGTCTAGTACTCGTACATTTATGTACACGTATTTACATACACGTAAACCGATTGTCAAACCCAACCAACCAACAAGAGCGTGATGACGTCAGCTAGTGTAAGCCGGTCGTTTCGGAGTACCATACCAGCACCTCTAGCACAACTGTCACACGTGACGATTTCTCGCTCGAAATAATTACCTGTCTCTTTCTGTGCAGTAATGTGAGAGTGTGACGGGTAGTGCTAAGTCGCGCGACAAGTGTCGCGAAGCATAGTTGTGCTAGACAGGCTGTACGTCTAGCATAACTCTGTCTCTCTCTGTCTTTGTCGCGCGAAAAATACTACCTGCCACTTTGCTTTCGATACGATGCGACCGTGCGAGCAAGACAAGAGATGCTAAAAAATATCTTATAACCATCTTTGGATGTCCAGATATCCCTGTACCGAAATTGGTTAAGCCGTTTCGGCGTGATGTGAGGACAATGGAAATTATGACGAACAGATGGCGCCAGGCTGGCATGGCGGCGCACGCCCATACAAAACAAATGACGGTCCTGCATCACGCTATCGAGATTTTCCTTGAAATCCCCTCTCCATAGAAAATTGATCTTCAATACAAATTTAGAATTTTATAATTAAATAGTATAAATGTGTGGATTACTTATAGACGAGTAATCTAACAATTTGTGGTTTGGCTCTGGGATAGTGGCGCTACAAACAGCTTTCATATGACAATAATGTGCATACGTAATGTATATATATATATATATATATATATATATGTATTATTACATGACGGTAACCCTTCAGTATCATCAAGGAGTGGGGGAGGCAGTGGCTCGATCAGAGTGGCGCTCCCACCGACGTGGATCCCACCAAGCAACCAGCTGGATTTAGAGAACACCGCACAATCTGGGTCACACTAAATCGCATTCGGACGGGTGTAGGCCGTTGTAACTATAACCTACATAAGTGGGGCATCTCTGCAACTGTAGCCTGCGACTGCGGAGCGCCGACTCGAAACTGTCCGTCATATCGTTGAGGAGTGTCCCGGGAGACGCTTCGCGGGGCGATTGCAGGATCTACTGGCACTTACACCGGAAGCAAGGGACTGGTTACTTAATCTAGACATAAAGTTATAATATAAGCTGCATGAAATGTACACATAAATTGTAAAATGATAGGAGTAAAGCCATACGATATAATAATAACATGACGGTAGCGGTACCTAAGCCAACAATTAATTTGAAATTATAATAGTGCTCAATCCTTCGTTCTTCTCTTGAAATAAATAATGAATCGTAATTAAAAAATGTCTTCTTGCATCATAGTTTTGGCTTTATTACGCAAAAAATACTTGAAATTGGCGGAATATTTAGTCCTGTTCCCTCTTTCTTTACATCAGTGACATTCACTGACTGTCAGTGTCAACGTCATTTACCAATAATTTGTCGTTGGTAATATTAGTACCACAAAAAATCCGCAATATGGCGTTGGTTGAAAAACACTTTGATGGGCAACACATAACAGAATACCTACTCTAAATATAGACAATCAAATGCAAGATCCTACAGTCTCCACGCTGACTACGAAATCGATTTCCGAAAACTGAATTCTAATGTTTATTCCTCGAACTATTTATCTAAATTGTCTGTTTGGGCCTCCGTAAACAACCCCCGCTATATATGGATGCGCGGGCGCACATGTCGGCCGCTGAGTTACGCGTGTTTACATCCGCGTCACGGGCACGTGCTATGGACACGGTAACTATAACAAGGGGATAATGTAGCTTTGACAGCTGATATTTCATTCATCTATTAATTCTGAACCCTTAAATGCCTACAATTACACTTATTTTCTTTCTGAAATGATGTAATTAGCAATGTAATCCACATCATTTCGGGACAATCTTGACAAAGTCTATATTGACAATATTCACGTTTTAACATGTGTCATTTCAGTAACGTGTAAATTTACATCATTGCATTTGGGGGTAAATTGTATTAAAAAATATGTTTTTTTTTGGAATCATTATTTCAGAAAAAAATGCTTGGGTGCGAGTAGCCATCTGTACGGCGCTATCTGGCTATTTGTCAAAGTTGCTTTGTCCGCTCATCAAACCGTAACTGCCAGATGACTTTGGACCAATAATTCTGAACTTCTTCATAAAAAACTGATTATCAGTTCCATTTTTTTAAATAAATAAATATGAAGGGACAATCTTACACAAAATATCGACCTACTCCCAAACTGAGCAAAGCTTGTACTATGGGTACCAGACGATATACATAATATATAAATACATACCTATATAAATAACCACCATGACCGAGGAACGAATATTCGAGTTCATCACACAAATATTCGCCCTGGCCGGGATTCGAACCCAGCCCCTCTAGCACAAACTGTCACACGCGACTAGTCCTGGCGCGAGATAATTACCCGTCTCTTTCTGTGCAGTAATGTGAGAGAGTGACGGGTAGCGCTATGTGCTAGATGGGCAGGACCGCCAGCTGAGTAGGCACAACTGCGCCTACCGCGTCGCCAAATAGTATTCATATTAAAATATTCACGTCGTAGAAGTCGAAAATCACTTGACATCTCCACGCGTTCCACTAGGCTACCTCGCGATCGTAGCTCCTGATGATGAATCGCGTACCGATTCGAAATTCGAATTCTACGACGTCTGTAAACCCATCTTGTATATATTTACTATGTCCGAGATTCTCGGGAGTTTTCTTTATAAAAAAAAGTATGAATATTGTGCTGAAATGTACTCTCCTCCACAGATGCATATCCGCGTGGACGTGCCCGCCCGCCGCGTGCGCATCTCGTTCCGCGCCGCGCACCCCACTGCGCAGGCGCGGCACTACACCGTGCGCGCGCTCGCCGTCGTGGCACGATGTCGTTGCCACGCGCACGCGAGCCATTGCCACGTTGACAACAGTGTATGTATTTTCTGTCAAGGTTACAATGCAACTACCAACTACCAAAATATCACAGTAGTGTATTAAGTTTAAGAAGACAGTTAAATTATATTTTTGTCTGCTACGATCTACAAACCGCAGCACTTAATTTTTCCTTGCCATGGTATTTGCAATTATTATTTTTATTTTTGTCATGGCAGTTTGTTTATTTTTGGCTGAAGAGCTCTGTGCCTTCAAAATTCAATAAAAAAACTGGTTGATGGTTGACACCTAGTCATTCAGCCAAAAAAAGGCAAACTGTCGTAACAAAAAAAAAATATATTTTTTGACATAACCATGGTGAGAAGAAATAAAGAGCTGCAGTGTATAGATCCTTAAAGCATGGATCAACTATCGGTAAAAAATATTATTTAACTTCCAAAAAGTACCCTTTCCAACTACTCTACGCTTTTGTTGATTAATATTGGCGTCATCACTGTTACAGTAGTGTACTTACGTCATAAATAAAGTCCTTGTGGATGCAAGGCACAAGGCACAGCCATGATAATGACGTCACCTCTGCTTGACGTTGATAACAGTGTAACATACCGTCACACTAGATGCAAAGGTCCAATGTTCTACCTCCACCAACTCTTTACTGCATTCAAATTGTTACAACAATATCTCTGACTAGAAGGAAACATTTAACACACAGTGCGATTGTCGTATAAACATTTTCGTGAGACATATTTAATTATTGTATTAAGCGGTTTACGCTCACGCGAAATTGTCAGGAACTTTGTCAGTGACAAATTTGCCGCGACCGTGTACGGCTAGCAGTCCCTGATGAAGAACTCCGTACGAGTTCGAAACATGTCGGGCCGTTGCTGGCAATTTCACGGAAGTGTAATCCGCTTAATACAATAACAAAAATACCTACGATATTGATGCGTTAATTCTTAATTTTCCAAGATAAATCCTCGTCATCGACAATAACTTACGACTGTATCTCTTCAGGGTGCCCAATGCAAGTGTCTGCACGGCACATGCGGATCACAATGCGAGCAATGCTGTTCCGGAGTACCCTGGGCGGCGGGGAGGCCCTGCGACCAGGCTGGTCTCCCGGAGTGCTCCTGTGGGGAACGAGGCGCTTGCTCGTATGATGAGACTGGCGCTATCCTGTGCGTCAACTGCACAGTAAGTGTTGTTCATAACTAATTAGTCATACTGATATTATTGATATATCTTTATCAATGAGCAGTTTTCTAGACTTAAAGTGTATTATTTTAAGTTGATTGCCTTATAAATTTATCGCTAGTCCCTATTTATCTGATTCTTAGTTTTACCCGCTTATCCCATGGGGACACTATATTTTTTCTGGATAAAAAGTAACCTATGTATTAATCCTGAGTGTCAGCTACCTCCATACCAAATTGTATCAAAATTGGTCAAAAGTGTAATTAATGATTCCAGGAAAACCGAGCGGGGCCACTTTGTGATAGATGTCTGACGGGCTACTACAACGCTGTTCCCGATGGACCCTGTCTGCCGTGCGACTGCGACCCTGATGGATCAGATGGTATGCTATGATACATTGTGATGACCCTAAAATTTTTCAAGAGGAATCATCTAGAACAAGGAGTTATTTTATATGACAAGTATCATTATTTCTTTACATTTAAATAAAACAATTTAAACGGATTATATCGCGTATATTAATTATTTGAGCCTCCCTGACGTTTCAGTACCTTTACAGATACCGTTGTCAAAGGTTGACAACCTCAACCTCAAATAATTAATATACGCGATATAATCCGTTTAAATTGTTTTATTTAAATGTGTGACAGTCGCGGGAACCGAAGAAAATATTATTTCTTTATTTATTCAAATTAGTTACACAGCATTACAGTAATTAAACCAAGGCACTGTGAACTACAAAATTATACAGAAAATAAAAATAAAAACTTAAATCTAGTTTGATTTAGGCTTATTATACTTATGACCAGGGATGACGCCATTCAAATGACGCATAACAACCACTGACAAACACTTCAATGAATTTTGCTCACATTTTACGAACCCTGCTTATGACCAAATAACTATATGAACTATGAACATTTAGCTTTTCCCATAGGCGTATAACGACGGGTGGGCCGTGCCTACCTCAACATGGTCTAGTGCCCACCCCAAGATGTTGGGTTTTCCGATAGAAATTTATTACTTCATCTCATATGCCATGGCCGGGCCCCACCCATGCCCCGACCGAAAACTAATCTTAGAGACGCCAATGGCTTTTCCGTGTTATTCAAATCATCCATCCCATGGTACCAGGTTCCTGCACATTCCACAAGCATCAGAAGACCTGCAGCTGCTACCTCGGTTTCTCGGGGCCGTTTTGCGACTCCTGCGCCGATGAGAACGCTGTGTTTCCCTACTGCCTGGTCACCACTACCCCGGCCTGCAAGTGTGACCCTCGGGGCGTGGCTGATCCAGAGAGGGTGTGCGATGACGTCTGTGAATGCAAGGTGAGTCGTTATACACTCTCATACAGTGTGATTCGAGTTTTATACCTGTCTCGCTAGCTCTAACGTGATCCAGGTAAGAACCTCTCAGTTTCCACCTAAACCTGAATCCCATTCTGAGAGCTAACAGACTGTAAATATTATATTAATTTTATACTGGGATGCCCGCAACTTAGTATACGCGTATTTTTTTTAATACCGTAGTTGGGAAAAAGTATCCTATAACCATCTTTGGATGCCCAGCTATCCCAGCGTGATGCGAGGACAAAGCAAATTATGAAAAGAGATGGCGTCACACTGGCATGGCGCCGCGCGCCCTTACAAAACAAATGACGATCCTGCATCACGCTATTAAGATTTTTCCTGAAATTCTCTCCATAGAACACTGATTTTCAATACAAATGTAGAATTTTATAATAGATTAAATTATACTTTACGTATTATATTATTTATATTCCAGGAAAATGTAGTAGGCGAGCGATGTGACGCCTGCGCGCCGGGCCACTTCGGTCTCCGCGCGGACCTCCCCGAGGGCTGCCGGCCGTGCTACTGCGCACACATCACCGACGCATGCGCAGAGGACTTGATGCCTGGCGATAATGTAAGTGTAGCATCTTTTTCTTGCTCTCCGGGTTTGAGAAAACACTACGTTTCAACACGAAGCACAAAGTCTTTCGGCTTACTTCTCAAAGCGGTCTCCTGGGTGATGCCGATAGATTCACAATCCGACTTATAAATGTGCCCTTATGGCCTACTTACTAAATAAAATATTTAATTTCACAAGGTACTTAATTTAATAATTAAAAAAAAGAATATCTATCCTAGTGGCGATACATTTGTCACGTTATCTTTGTACTTACGGTAAAGGAAACTGAAACGCTTTCTATCCGGAATTCTAAGATCAAATTATGTCAAACTGGCACAAGTGAAAATCGTCGTTTGTACCTTGTGCCAAAGTGACTTCATTTGATCTTAGAAATCGGACAGACTATAGGTACCTCTGCTCTGTAACCGTTATTATCATTGAGAAAGGAGTAAAATATGTACGCGTGTTTCAACTTCCTTGACTGTGTTCACCGACACCTGGTTGCTATTCAATGATGAATTCCATCCAAGTTTCTGTCGGTGTCAATACAGATTAAATCAGTTAAGTGAGTTTCTTTCGGCGTCTCTTCTCAACCGTGGTCTCTTGTGAAATGCCGATAGACTCAGACATGTAAAAGTGCCCTTGTGGCCTGCTTTCAGATTTTAGTTCATTATTTATTATAATCTTCATAACTATCTGTTGACTTAGAACTCTGAAATCCTCAACACTCACTAGTGTGTTATCGTACTTTTAGATGGTGTTTCCACTGGGCGAGGCGTGGTTAGTGAGCGACGCAGCAGCCAACGAAACTCTAGAGCCTTCTGTGGACGATAATGGCAAACCGTTCCTGATAAGCTACGAGGTGTGTATTGATTTTAATTTTTTTTTTGTTATTTATCCACTAGATTGCTTTTGGTAACTACGGCTACCTGTCACCGCTCTTATTTTATTATACAAATAGAGTCCAATTCAAAATTCGAAGCAATTGAGTGGTTAGGACCTAATCCTCAAAGGTCCTTCTTTCGTCTAGATACTTAGGCTGACTGATAAGAAAGAGTGACTAGTCACTCGCTCTTACCAGTCAGCCTACCTAGACGAAAGAATTCAGCTTTGTGACGTATCACAAAGCTGAATTGCGAATGCAAAGTAGGAGATGGCAACTAAATATTTGGATACAAAATAAACCAGATTCTTATGAGAGTTGCATTGCATGATATATTAAAATACTTAGAAAACGGGTTTACTCACGTCGTAGAAGTCGAATATCGCTCGACATGTTTCGAGTCGCCGCCGCGACTGATCGTAGCTCCTGATGATGAATCGCGTACCGATTTGAAACATGTCTAGCCGTAATCGACTTCTACGACGTGGTAACCCCTTTCGTATATATTTTAATATGTCTGAGACTCACGAGTTTTCTATATAATAAGAGTGGCAGGACGTTGCTCAACGAATGTGACATATAGCAAGACCTTGAACAAGAAGACTTTGTTCAGTAGTAAATTATAATTTACAGCCTTGAATGTGTCTAATGGAATTAGATCATAAGTTCCAGTAAAAATATGACTCACAATCAGACAGGTCATAGAGAAAATGGTCATAGCATAGGTGTACTAACAGAAAAACTCGCTGACAGTTAGAATTTTAGCGCATGATTATATTCAGTAATTGTTATTGTCATTCCAGGTTGAGGGTTGGGAGTCATTCTATTGGCTTACGACAGTATTCAATGGGGAACAGCTCCACTCGTACGGGGCGGTGCTCCGGGCAGGCATGTTCTTCGGCGTTGTGCGAGGAGATACCGGTGGTAACCCCACCGTTGGACCTGATGCTGTGCTTCTTGCTGCTGGTAAGATATTTGGACATCATCTATCCATTTATATCAGACACAAATCTCCACGGTACTTCGGTGAGGGCGGTAGCTGCAGTGGAAGCGGCCGAAAATGCAAAGGTGGGGAAGTACAATGGTCTCGGCGCTGAATATGGTTTTGTTTTGTTTGGTATTGAGACCTTAGGTCCGTGGGGTCTTAGCGCTCTGAGTCTTTACGGAGACCTATCGAAGAGATTCAGAGACGCAACGGGGGACCGGAGAGCTGGCTCGAAGCATCAAACTTGCTGTACAGCGGGGTAACGCAGCCAGCATCTTGGATACCATGCCACAGGGGCTATGTTTAATATTTTTTTTATATAGGTTAATGATAATTTTATGTTGATTTGGTATTGTTTTTGATTATGATTACTAAAACCGTAAAAGCGTATCATAAATAATTATATGAATTACTTTAAACGATTCCAGATGGCACTATACTCTACTTCAGCAACAAAACCCACGAGAAGCCAGGAGAGCTCGAGCTGTCTCTACCTCTGATGGAGGGCCACTGGTTCACCAGCGAGGGTCCAGTGTCAAGGACGCTGCTCATGGACGTGCTGAGGGACTTGAGGGCCGTCATGCTCAGGGCACATTTTCATATGGATCAAGACGAGGTAAGGACCAAAAAGCTTAAAGATTAATTGATTCCTGGCATCTACATCTCTCGTAAACTGCTGTGTAAATTAGAAAATGCTGTACCTTTTTGAAAACTACAATAAATTTACTATCTTTTTATGTTGTGTGCCATGTTAGTTTACAATACTTTTTTTAAATGAAACTCGATCAAAACCGCTGGCTAAATTTAATAAATTGCTATAATTCGTTTTTTTTTATTATTTTTACCGACAAAGCATCATGATATGTATTAAATTGAAATTACATTCGATAGGATATGTTTTTAGTAACATCCTGCAAAAAACAGATTAAAAAAATACCTAAATTTGCAGTGGTGGCAATCGAAATACTGACGCAGGGCCTCAAAAGTCACGAGTTTTTTAAAATGCAAATATCTCGAAAACCATGAACTTTTTATTAAGGTCAAATTAACTTAATATGGTTGCTTATGAGCTGTTCTATCACCCCTCTTCATTTTGGCGTTGGTTTTAGGGACACCCTGTATTTAATAGCGCTCCTGTTATTTGTAAAATTCGCTTAGTTATATTCGGCCTATAATTAAGCACAGAGCGTGGCTCTAACAAAGAAAAAAACCAAACGCTACTGCTTTTTTTCAGAAGGAGTAACGATACACAGTTAATTTTACACTAGTTGTATGGTGGATTTTGACGGGTGGTACCAGCTGCTAGTATGTTGATTTCTGTATCATTTGGAGAGGCTAGAGTAATTTTGCTTTAGTTAGATAGTGACAACATTTTGTTTTGAAGCGACCCGTTTTCATTCTGCGGCAGACAACTGACACGTGACTCTTTGAAACACAACAAATATATACAGTGTAACAAAGACCGGTGAGACACTCGCGCGACTACGTAGTTGCTGCCAATGGCAGTGACGGTAGACTTGCCTCAATAAATTAAATAATATGCTTATGTTCTGGACCGGCAATCCAGAGGTACCGGGTTCGATTCCCGGTGTCTTCCACCAGGTAACTCATTTCAATTTTTCTTTAAGCTTTGATCTTTGTACCAAAAATTGGTTGTTTAATGCTTATGTTATCTTTACAGATTCGCCTGGAGTCTGTAGAAGTCCGCGGAGCCGCCCCCGGCGCCCGTGAGCGCTGCTCGTGTCCTCCAGGCTACGAAGGGACACAGTGCACTCGCTGCGCGTGGACGCACGCGCGTGTTGCGCATGCGCCTGGCGTCGAGCCTGCGTTCGAGTGCGTCGCGTGCGCGTGCAACGGACACGCTGGCTGTGATGTCGGTAGGTTTATAAGATTATCAGTTAGTGGGAAGACGTTGACTGTCAGACAAAGGTCTCCTTAAAGGATTTTTACAACGACTGATTGTGCAATGCCTTCATCCAACGATTTCCTGACGAATAGAGGCCTCGAGTGATTCCACCCCCATATTGTTTCTCTCTTCTCCTATTGTTACTACTATCCCTACCTGCATTAGCCCTCATGTCAATGCACTCCTTCTCATCTAACCTTATGATTAGTTTCTATCCTGTGCATCTTTCCATCCCATCCAGCACTGGGCTATCCAATCTATAAATCAGAAATCTTTTCTTTCTGCTCGTGTCTAGTGGGCTACGAAGGTACACAGCCACCCCGACGCCTGGAGTCGAGCTTTCGCGTGCAATTGATTATGCTGGTTGTGATGTCCGTAGGTTTAATTATTATCCAATAATAACAACATGGTTCACACCGCTCCATATAGGAATTCTCTTCCATCATTTAAATTCCCAGCTGTTCATGAGATATCATTGTGCTCGTGTGCTTTGGCATATATCGACAATGATAAACGATTGGAGTAATGAATTCATGTCCCATTTTTCAATTCATCTTTTATCATTCACAGTGGAGGGCGCCTGTGGTCCATGCAAGCACAACACCACAGGGGCTCACTGCGAGCGTTGCCTACCCGGCCACTACGGAAACCCAGTGCAAGTACGTGGGTAGACCAATATTAACTATCACACCTATTTTATCGTGATCATTGGATAATGGTGGGACTTATAAAATGTCATTACGTTCGTCTAAATACCTACCAATAAACTTATGCAACAAGTTAATTGGAATGCAGCATTAACTCAAAAGTGAATTTATTAATTTGTAAGCCGTTGGTAAAATGACGAACTTTACAATTTGCCTACGATATCCTACTTGCCAGAATAGATAACCCACCCTATCGTGGGTCCTTCAATATGGTGTTGAATTTATTTAGTCTCATCTGAAGATCCTGCCCTTAAATAATTGCCATTGTAATTCTCAAATTAACCTCAAATTATATTTCCAGGGTCCCTGCAAACCATGTGCCTGTCCTCTGTACCTGCCTTCCAACAATTTCAGCCCGAACTGTGCGCTGGCGTCGGCCGAGGGTGACGAGTTTGTGTGTACTCAGTGTCCAGATGGATACACTGGGGACCATTGCGAACAGTGAGTATAAACGAATGACTACACAGCGTGGAAAATTATATAAATAAGTGCGGCGCATTACGCCAAATACTTTTTTGCATTGGGAAAAAGAAAGTATTAGCAGGATATCAATGAACTTCTTACACTAAACAACTTTTGAAGTCGAACTTGCAGCGCACCTAAAGCGTGACCAGAAATATAAGAGGATTGTCAAGAGGGCGCTATTTATAAGATTTATATGGCAACAATTTTGTAACCAATCGCAACCGCACTATAATGATATTATAGTGCGACTGTGAATGGATTTCGGCATTTTCTTTGGATATTTTTAAATATTTGTCTCTTAAGGAACACCACCACGAATGACATTGACATTGTTGACAGACCATCATAAAATCATTGCTAGTGTAATAAATTAGTTCCAGTGAAATTCCGCAATATGGCGCACCCTCATATATTTCTGGTCAGGCTTTACTTTCATGTCACCTGTCATGTCATATAAAATGAACACACGACACGTGGTATGCTTGATTGTACTTCGAAAATTCTGTACCGTGGAAAATCTTGAAGATAGAAATTACTCATCCCAGTTCCTGACCGTCTGACGCCTCATGTTTTGTCCCGGCAGTTGTGACTTCGGCTACTGGGGCTCTCCGACTGCCCCCGGCAGCTCCTGCCAGCCTTGCGACTGCGGCGGGGCGCCCTGCAACTCTGACACCGGCCTGTGCCTCACATGTCCACCGAGGACTGAAGGAGCACGTTGTGACCAGTGTCAAGTAAGTAAACCTTCAAGGAAAGAGCGTACTCCCAACTGAAAGGCCGGCAACGCACTTGTGACTCCTCTGGTGTTGCAGGTGTCTATTGGGCGACGGTAATCTCGCACCATCAGACGATCCGTTTGCTCGTTTGCCCCCTATGATATAAAAAAGTAGCAATGACAAGTTCTACTTCTACAAGTTCTATTGATAAATCTGTATTTGTTTTATGGAATCTGAGATTCGTTACTTGATCAAATCTGACATGAAGAAAATTCAGCCTCATGCAGTTACAGAAACAATATTTCCGACTTCATCTATCATCGCTGAGCCCAGAGCCCCTATACCCTATTAAGTCTTTATAATGTGAATGTTGAATTGGTATTTCAAAAATTCTCATTGAACGGAAGCCATTTTCCACGGTTATTTATTATAAATAGTCATCTGTATGTATAACAAGTTTGTTTATTTTCTATGCGAGATAGGCAGTGTTTCAGATCAATCTTCTCTGTTGGAAACTGACGATCGAGCATACTTATTACTTACTAGCTTTTGCCCGCGGCTTCGCTCGCGTTAAGAAGTATTATTATTAATTATGTATAGTTTTTGCGGCTTTACTTTTGTTTAGCGTGTGTAAAAAAATAGGGCCTACAAAACTTCTTTGTACACAATATTCTTGACTAATCTGTCATTAGGCGCTAAAACTATCAAGCTACTGGGTGAACTTACTCGAGAGCAAGCAACATAAAACTGTCCATGAGATGATGCGCTTCCACCAGAGAAGTAGTGAGGGATGTTTTTTAAACCAATAAAATCAGCTGCACTGAACGAGGATAAGTAAATGAAATGATTCCATTGGTTAACAAAAACACATCCTTCGTTACACATCTCTGGTGGATACGCAGCCTTAAACTTATTCCTTGTCTGTTAATAACAGGAAGGTTACTGGTTCGGTCCCGACGGTTGGTCTGGCGCAGGCTGCGAACCGTGCGACTGCGGCACCGGAGCGTTGTCTGTCGCATGCGACGCCCGCAGTGGGCAGTGCGCGTGCAAGGAAGGCTGGACAGGGAGAGCTTGCGACAAGTGTGGCAAGGGGCATGGAGGTAAGTAAAACCAAGAAAGATCACTAACGTCACGATATTTGCCTTTGCACTGGCATATTTGGCATCACTACGACTTTGGTGTCTAGTGACGTGCGGAATCGACCAATCAGAAAAATGAAGCGGAGCTGAGATACAGATTTCAACTCAGGTAATTGGTCTATTCCGCACGTCTCCGCTCCGCCTCGCCTCAATTGAGACGCACCCTTAAGGCCTTCGCATGCTATATCAACTCCACGCCACTGCGGCAGCAACTCTACTCACACTTTCAATGAGTAGTCAACTAGTTGATCCACCCAATGGTCACTAATGGATAACGCGGTGTCAACGAGTGGACCCAGCAAATGGATGGCCGTCACGCGTCAGTCGCAAGCGCATAGTCGCCGCGGGGACGACGTGTGGTCAACGCGTGACAAACGTGTCGGAGTTGAACTTAGTGTACGACGCGTAGATCACACGTCGTCCACTACTTTAGTATCATTTTTTTTAATTAAACCTAGAAAGTATGATATAGGGCTTACATTTCAATATTTGGTTTAGAATCGAGTCGCCGTTGAGTTGTTATAATGTCACCATTAGCTCATGACCACCTCTAGCGCAACTGTGACTTGCGATTCTTTGTTGCGCGAGAAACATTGTCGGTCTCTTTCTTTACAATACCGTGCGAGCAAGACAGGTGACGCTGAGTCGCGTGGCGAGCGATGTTTCTTCATGATATGCTAGCCCTGCGGCCGTACTCAGGCTGGGTCATCGCGCGACCAATAGAGTCGCATTTTACACAAACAACTGAAAAAGACACAGTGTGGGCTAATTTTTCAGTCTCATGATGATCAAAAATGCTAATCTTTTGCATTGATATCTTACCTATTATACCTATATGTTGTTCCACAAGGGTAGTAATATGCAACGTGCGCAGTCGACAAGAAATACAGAGGTCGCTACTCTACTAGAGAATAGTTGGCAGAGCACTTCTTTGGAAAAGTATGTTGCGGATTCAAGCACTGCTTAGAATAAGCTGAATCGCATGACTTTTAGGTTTCCGTACCCATTACTAAGACTCCGCTGTCCGTCTGTCTGTCTAACCGTCGGTCACAAGGCTGTATCTCTCATTACTTGAATTTTTCACAGATGATGAATTTCTGTTGCCACTATAACAACATATACAAAAAAAAATAGGAGGGCTCCCATACAACGAACGTGGTTGCGTTAACTTTGCACCTCATTTGTATCCGGCGCCACCTGGTATGTAACCAGGTGAAAACTTAACCTGACCAGTTAAGTTTTCACCTGATGGCATAACTGCTTGTACGGAACCCTCGGTGCGCGAGTCTGACTCGCACTTGGCCGGTTTCTTTTTCCTTTATGAAGTGATAAAGGGTTTCCTTATCCCCACTAGGCCTAGCCGCCGGCTGCCCCGCCTGCTGCTGCGGCGTGGCGTCCCTCAACGACGCGTGCGACGCTGATACCGGCGCGTGCGCATGCGCGCCGGGCGCAGCGGCGCCATCTTGTGACAACTGTCTGGACGAGCATTACGGTCTCGACAGCGAAGGGTGCAAAGGTAAGTGATTTCTTTTCTCGTTATCGGCCAAAATGTATACCGACGTTTTGGAGATGCTATTGGTGATTATTATTATTATTACTGATTAGTGATTACTAATGAACTTTTTTTTTTATCGGAGTCGTCTACTTACCCAGTGTAAGTAAATACTAAGCGGAAATTTATTTAGTGAGCGAAGAAATCAGCACGCAAAACTGGGTGATTAAAATAAGGTTTTATTAAAAAGAATTATATTATAAAATACTTCCTGTATCTATGAATTACTATAATCATTTATCCTAAGTATTTCAACACCATGGCCAAGTAGTGGCTACTATAACCCTCTTGCACCACCCTGTACCAAGATGCACTTACGATAACAGTTTAGCGACAGGTTTACATAGGAATGGTTACTTATCGCTAACTAATTTCGTTATCGGGATGAAAGTGTGATCATTGGTCGCTTTTGCCAAGCTACGTGGCGTCGAGTATAGTCTACAGTTTTTTCACAGTAAAATTATACTTAAAACGTCTTATATAAAAACTTTGCGATAAATATATCTGCAGGCGTCAAGCCATATGAATCAGTATTATTTGTTTCAGTTCTGTTTCCGTATTTTTTGGTGCCTTGGTGAGCTGGTTATCTTAATAAATAAGTGTATTCCTAAGTGATTACTTACTTACTTAGTCAGCGACCCAAAGTGGATCTTGACCTCCGATACGAAATGACGCCAACGACGTTTTGAGCGATCTCTTCCCAGCTTTCTGCTTGTAGAGCGCGTAGTGTGAAGGACCTCACAACATACCATACATAAATAAAAAACAAAAACTTATAATCCAATAATAAATGCCTACTAAATACAGAAAAGAACAAAGTAACCGCGAATGTATTGACAACTGCCAGATTATTATTTATAGATTGCAATATAGCATAGGTGCATAAAAACAAAAATCACAATGTTCTAAGTACATGCACCTCCCATCACATTAAATGCTGGGCTTAGTTCCCGTTTACAGAAACTCAGCTCATATTAAAATTCATTATACCATGACCTAAGTGCATAGTGGACCTGTCATAAGTGAAGCCTCCAATAACTCGACAACTATTGACTTACAACCTTGCATTTTGAAGGTAAAGTTGCGTTTTCCGTGTTTATGGTAACATACAGTGTGGCCTGCAGCGGTGTTGTGTGTTGCTCCGCAATTTGCGTAATGTGTGATGGCCCTTAATTTCTAAACGACCTAGGGCTAGTGATGTGTGTTGGGTACGAATATTCGTACTCGTTGATTTGTTGCTTGTTGAAACGTGGTAAGAGTGAGGTAGATTTTTTTGACGATTACCTATTCGTAATGATTTTTCTCAATGTTAGTTGAGCGTAGAACATGCCATTCATTCATTCATTGCCATGCAGGCATACATAATATTAGTATATTTATAAATTACCATTTTGACCTGGAAAAACTTGACGAGAAGTTATACAAAATAAACTGAAGTGTTTCATATTGTTTTTTTTTTATTCACAAACTGACCGGCGATTGACCTCAGTATCACCTGATGGAAAGTGACTACGGGGTCAAAGATGTAGCTCGCTGGTTCAGTAATAGCCTACTCACTCGTACCTTGAAGATACCTAAATTATATTTTTTTATAATGATTTTATTGCACTGAACACAAGAAGTTACTTCAATAACTTAATACGCTGGTCCGGTAACCCAAAGTGGATCATAAACAAGTGGCCTGCAAGGCCTATAGCACCAAGCTTCGTTATCTTGTTCTGTCTTTTGCTACCTTGCCTTACCGTTAATCAAAATTGGCACCATGAAGTTGGCTGGAAGGCGTTTTATTTTATACTTCGATAGCAATACTATAATACAATTTAGGAAGCAGTTTGCGCCACATCTTCACCGAATATTCGTTTTCGTAAAATTGATTTCCCATCACTATTCAGGACCCACCGCAGCAAACCTCCAGGCTATTTACAATTACCACGCATACATCGCTTGCTACACAGCCCACATTAGCGACGGTGTAGGCCAGGGCACGCATTGGACGATGTGCGGTCGGGATAATGGTGTCCTGCGGGTGTTTTGGTAAGGAGTTATGACGTCAGATTTCAATAGTTGAGTGCGTATGCTTGATTTTCAAATTGCTTCGCAAAATGCCTTGTAACGGGACCTTTGTTTTATCTGGAGCTAGGATTTAAGTTTCATTGAACAACAGAAGTATTATTTTCATATTTTTGCATTTTCCAGGGGTGGTCGAAGAGACACAGTAGCCAAAACATTAAACAGTAGTAGACAAAACATGAAGTGTCAGTGTCAGTCACATTTTTAGTCAATTTGGCGTTTGTAATTAAACAGATTTCTTATAACTTCGAATGAAGATGAACGATTTTATGCTCCTGACAATAGGGTCATGTTCAGATATTTTTGCTCTCGTAAATGAACTCGATTGTACTTACCTACTCTATGACTGAATGGAAGGAAACATGATTAAATCTAAGTCTCATAATGAGGTAAAACGAAATAAATATTATATCTTGCGACAAGTTTAAGGGGACCTTATATTTACGGTCTACTATTTTAAACTTTATTCTTAAATTGGTGTCAGTACCTACTTATTACTCAAATATGCGCTTAGTCAATGATTGCGAACAAAGTGTCCCCTCACGACGTTAAATATATCACACGTAAAAACAAACACACGAACAATGTAGCAAAACATCCCTAATCGAATTACAGTTCCAAACGACACAAATAGAAGTAAACTCCCGCTAAAGCTACAAATACCGCGGGTGGCAAATTAATCGTGGCTACACTGCGTGGCCCATAAAGTGTACACTGTATACGCTGCGTGCGCGAACGGCTAAATACGGCTGGTTTACTATAAATATCCGTACACTGGCGGACCATTAAATTTGGTACGAATGGTTCTACTTATGATCGTTGAAATGTTCATATGGGTATTGTGAACAAGATCGTTATGCGTAAGATTTAGTTGGAATTTCTTCCATTTGAAGTAATTTGTGACACAACATTTCTTGGCGTCTTCATGTAAATTTTGCCCCTGTTCTATTAATGTTCAAGAAAACAATAAGGATAAAATATTGAGGCATATAATGGAGTGGTTATTAAACGAGCAAGACCAAATATTGCAAAAAAAAATTGGAAAAGTCATAATTCAAATTCAGCAGTGCTTACTTTGTATTGCTGATGTTTGGTCGTATCCTATTATGCTAGATCATAATATTATTGTAAGGTATACTCTTAAAATTGTGACATTTTTCTCTTATTTTTTTGTTTATTATTTCATATTACTTTCTAATTTTACTACACCGACGATCTTATCGTGAATTCGTTCTATTTTATTTATTTAACATGTGGAATGTGATGTAATTTTCAATAAGAAATAAATATATCAATCAAATATCAATCAATTAATATCAGATTTGGAGCTTTTGACAGTAGACAAAAACAACTGAATAAGAAATCAGCACAACTTTCATCTACTACAAATATTATAAGTTGGAGTCGTTCTGATTATTCTAAAAAAATATGGTTTTAGGGTTCCGTACCCAAAGGGTAAAAACGGGACCTTATTACTGAGACTTCGCTGTCCGTCCGTCCGTCCGTCCGTCCGTCCATCCGTCGGTCACCAGGCTGTATCTCAACAACGGTGATAGCTAGACAGTTGAAATTTTCACCTATAACAACAAATACTAAAAATAAAATAAAATAAATATTTAAGGGGGGCTCCCATACAACAAAATTGTTATAGATTATATATATGTATAGGTACGGAACCCTTCATGCGCGAGTCGGGCTCGCATTTGCCCAATTTTTTTAAAATATTTTTATTTATATAAAAATATGTCTTTTAAACATATTTTTGCGTGTTATTAGGTGGATCAACTTTTTCTTGTGGTTATTGTGTCTCGTTAACCAGAGGACAAGAGCCATTAAACTCCTTAAATAATTTATACTACAGTATTGCCTGGAGATATAGTCCACAAAAGAAAGGGCATTTAAACTGTACAAATATAAAAGTATTTGCTTCATATAACGACCAAAAATTTTACTTTTAAAAAGTGATCCAGGGGTCATCACCATGGCAACGAGGAACAGATAAACACATTCAAGCTATACCTTATTTTGTCCGCAAGTGCACACTGGTGTTTATTGTAGTGGGCGCGCCAAATACAGAGCTCACTTCAAACGCGCCCGGAACCGATCGTGATTTGCTCACAACAAGTAGCTGTCTTGCACTTTATTTAAATACAGTTATGAGAATAGTTTTTCGAAAGGAATGCTGGCCATGCGATGTATGAACCGTCCGATCCATTTGCGAAAGAGTTATAAAGATTTGTAGTTCAATATTTTGTTAAAAGTGTATATCGGCTGTTGCTTTTTGAAAATAAATTGCATGAAATGATAATTTTTAAATAACGTTTATTCAAAGAAGCAATGTATTGCGAGCTATGTGATTAAAGTAGAGTGGCAACTATGTCAATGCTAAAGGAATGACAATGTTAGAACGGCGTTCATTGAAAAACCTATTTAATTTGTTTGAAATAATAATAATAAATACCAAATCAACCTAGCCCCACGGTTAAGTTCTAGTAGGCTTGTGTTATGGGCACAAGACGACGATAAACATACTTACATAGACAAATACATACTTAAATACAAATAATATCCACCAGACACAAATATTCGAATTCATCACACAAATATTTGCCCTTGTCGGGATTCGAACCACTTGCCACTGCGCCAACCGCGTCGTCAAATAGCTGATACCGCCTCTCCACTCAACTGTCCACTAGGAAATACCTACCGAATACCTCGAGCATACCTCGTTGATACCTCGTAGATATCTCGCAGGCACCTGCGATGCAATACATTGTGCAATGAGAGCAGCGTGGTGGAGGTGTCACAAAACGGGAGAATTTATAGCGTAAGGTAAAGTGATCTGATGATGGACCCTTACCCTTCCGCATAACTGTTGTCAGGATCCTGATAATTAGAATAAAGTCAATAATATTAATGTCAAATCACCTTTGGTTTGTATTTATAGTCTTAGATACGGAGAAATTAAAGAGCTGTATATACGTTTAGTCGACTAACAGACATTCATGCCCAACGTGGACTATTTGCCTATGCTCTTATAGTGCGCTAAATGTACTATATCTTCTGAAACATAATCAAAAGTCTTGCTATAGACGCGAGTATTGGCGCTCTCGCCCTACTTGTTTGTGACATACGTTTTGTCGAGTAACATACATAGTATTCATGTCCAGAGCGTACTATTTGCCTGTGCTATTATAGTGCGCTAAATGTACTATATTTTCTGAAACCTAATCACGTCTTGCTAGCAATGCGAGTATCGGCGCTCGCGCCCTACTCGTTTGTGACATACGGTCTGTCGAGTAACAGACATAGTATTCATGCCCAGCGTACTATTGCCCTGTGCTATTTATAGTGTAATTTTGTACTATTTGTAGGTGACGGCAGACAGGGTGACGCTGGCGCGATGGATAGACCCGATGCAATGCTATTGTAGTCTTTTAAAAATGACGTTTCGGAGCGTATTTATTATTTGGTATTTTTATTTACAAAACTGTTAAAGACAGAGATGAAACATAAATCAAGTTACCTAGAAAGTAACGCGACTAAAATACATCTATAGAACTTCTTGCACTAAAGATTAATTAAATTTAAAATATTATTCATTGATGGTTATTGTTTTTTTGTTAAACACACCACACACCAAAATTATGATTAATATTACTTGCGGGTGTGTTCGTTATTATAGTAGCTTATTTACATGCGCATTTGAGCACCTTTTTTTAAGCACCTTGGAAGAGCGAAGATGCTTATTAAATAAAAGTTTTTGTCATAAATCTATGACGTTCTGTTTAAAGGTTTTTTTTTTTAAGATGACTTGAACTGTATCAGGGCTGTTCAGCTCTGGGCTGTTATCTCCGCGCCACAGGAGTGATTTGGGGGGTTTGGGTGACGAGGCCGCACTGGGCGCATGGGCTGTGACTTGAATAGACTGAACCGGGTCAGCCTTACTTAGGGCGGGAGGAGAGGGAAAAGAGGGTCGGGCTATGATACAGAGAACTGGAGGATTACGCTGAGGCGTCGGTCGAAAAGTCCGCGGCGACCATCGCTTGGTTAGTTTCCATGATCCGTCCGGGTCATATAGTAACTGTGTTTAAATCGACACTAAATAACTAATATGATTTATGGCAAGGTAACTCAACTGTACTTATTGAACGAATCTTTTGTATCTTTTACAAATAATTCCTTCGATTGGATGAAAAACCCAAGTCACGTGGTTTAATTTGTATATGTATGCATTTAGTTGAATACCTAAACAAACAGAGTATAGTGATGAGTCGTGACCAGCACCTGACGGCTGCCCTGGTGCCTGGTGCGGTGCTGCGGCGGGATTCATGGCTCAGTAGATTAGATATGCGTAGGCGCACCTGCGCAGAGTACGTGTGAAAAACAGTAACGCAGTTCAAAACACTTTCTTAGATTGATCTTATTAAAACTTTCGTGAGACATATTTAATTATATTAAAATAAAACAATTTAAACGGATTACATCGCGTATATTAATTATTTGAGCATCCCTGACGTTTCGGTAGCTTTAGTTACAGTTACCGTTGCCAAAGGTTGACTGAGAACAAAACAATTTTTCTCTGTCAAAGTTACATTTGTGCAAACTTAAGTTTTATTTAAATGTGTGACAGTCGCGGAAACCGAAGGGTATATATTATATTTAATTATAGTTCCGTTACTTACTCGTATAAGTTTGAAACATGTCGGGCCTTACCTGGCAATTTCACGTGAGTGTAAACCGCTTAATACAATACTTTCTTAGATTATTCTTACATTCATTGATGTACGATGAAGATTATAAGTAAGATAAATGAACTAGAACAAACGGTAAGGCATATTCCGTTTTTAATAAAAGGTTTTTTTGTTGACAGTTCTTGTGATATAAGTGTAATTAGAAAGAAAAATCATAAAGCTAACCTAGGTTTGCTTTATAATTTATAATTGTATTTTTATACATATAATATCGACTCCATAGCTCTCTAAAAGCCTATACCTACCGTGCTAAGTCCCATGACAATTTATAATATAGCATTATAATTGTAACCGAGCTATATTAAATATGATAGAACTTATGCTTCACGCTTTAAGCGCATATCCGGAATTGTTACGTATTAAAGAATATTAAAGTAAATTTAATGTTGGTTTTACAACTTCGGAAATGAGCTCGTTCATAAAAGAAGATGATCATAATTAAGAAAATCGAACAGACCAAGAGCCGCGTTGTCGTTATAAGCAGCGATGTTAATGCTCTTTAACCGACTTAAAAAAGGAGGAGGTTCTCGATTTTACTGTTTAATTTTTTCATGTGTACCTCAGAACTTTTGAGTGGGTGAACCGCTTATGATGATTCTTTTTTTATTTGAAAGCTGGTGCTTCCCGTGTGGTTCCATTTTAATGTGGTCCAGTTCTGATAAAGATATCTATGAGTAAACCATATAAATAAGTGTTAAATTTGCTTAAATATTATGTGTGAACTTTACTGTCGGAAGTCTATTTAATAATTTGTTGGCGTCCAAATCTGATAAAGCTATGCCTTCCAAACTTTTGAAGTCGGTTTTTTATTTAATTCTTGGTTGGTACTGCGTAGACTCTATGTGCTGTACCGACATTGTTCGCGAATAATGCCGACTGGCTAACGACGATAACTTTGTGCACGAGGGCTGTACCACCTACTTTGTACCTTTGTGCGCCGTGAAACATTACGATACTTTTATTTAATAGGGCCAGGGCACACCTACGCGATTACACACGTAATGTGAATAGAAAAACATTTGCTTCTTACTCACTTACAATTATAAATAAAGTTAAGATCGTTTATGGCTTAGTAAAGGTTTTACTTGATATCACAATTTTTTGTATGTTTTACAAATGTCATAGAATTTTTTTCAACTTTTTGTTGACAGCCAAAAGTAGTGTGTAATATTTCCCTTCCCAGAAGTACCCTTTCTTATTACATCAATATTTAGAGATATGAGGAAACTAGTTACTTAGTAGGGTTCTCAGTAAATGATTATAGCGGTTACTATTGTTCCAAAAAACTTTTAATGTGTGTGAGTTTAACGTTGAATACAAGACTTGTATCAAATATTTGAACATATTTTTTAGTGCATTCTTCTCGAATTCAACACTTTTTTATTCAAGACACAATATCTACGAGAAAGTTTCTCTTTTAATAGGTACAACAGAATAAAATATAACAATAAATTAAATTAAACAATAAAACTAATAACTAAACCTAAATATTATCTAATCAAAAAGCCCGCCCCGAATCGTTCCCTACGAGTATTTAAACCCTTTTATATAGAGCTATTCATCATCAACAAATCATCATTGATGACCAGTTCTGTATATTTCTGTCGCCGTGAGCTCATACATAACCGAATTCATAATGGTAGTGTCACTTGAGACTACTTAAGTATTTACGCCTCTAAGAATAACATCGGTACGCTACATTGTAACAAAAAAACATTTTTTGTCGCCTTTTGCCGACACTTTTTGTCTCCCTAAAACAATACTAGTATGAGAACAAAAACGCCTCTTCAGTTCATACTGCTTTGAGATAAAGTCTACTGTGATACGATTCAGAACCTTCTTTACGTGGTTTTGCAGAAGTACCTACTTAATGAAAATTAGCAAACCCAAGAACGGAATTCGCGTTTTACTTGGATCCGTTTCTAAAGAATCATCAAACTTAAATCAATTACTACAGGGTTTAAATTCTTAGTTTTTAAATAAATACTACGAAGTTACCGGAATGACAGAGCCTCTTTTTTTATGCTAGTGTTCAATACCCATCCATCTTAACTTGAGCTCTATTTTGAATAATTTAACAATCATCAGAGGTTTAACTATAGTTATAAATAAAAATGTGGTATTACCACATATAAAAAAAAGTATTAATCGATAAAAAGATTCTATACAAATAACTATTGTTAGTTTAATGGATTATCTTTCTTCTCAATTACACATAAGGTCAACCGGGGTAATTGCGTCCATCGAGGCAAATGCGTCTTTTGATGATATCATGAAAACGAAACACTCTATAAACTTCCAACGCAATTTTTTTAATTCATTTTGTTGTGCCAAACTTTAGGCAAGAAGGGTATGGTCTTAAAATGTTCCGCTTCTGTTATATCACCAAAAGACGCATTTGCCTCGATGGACGCAATTATCCCGGTTGACCTTACTATATACTTTATATAATCATATGAGAACGATCTGAGAGAGACAAGTCCAAAATCACATGTAAAGAACATTATTGAAACTACTTAAGTATAAAGTATATAATTAGAAATGCGAGAAAATTAAAGAGAACATACAATATATAAATATGGGTATTTGAGCTAACCAACAAATCATCAAAGGTTGGCAAACAATCCACCTTGTATTTTGAACTGACTATGACCCATCTCCCTATGACCTTTGGTGTTGCAATGGGTGACCATGAGTCTTTACTATATAAAGAGGCTTAGCACTTCACTATTTTTTATAAAGAGTAAATTGAATTTGAAAAATATTAGGTACAAGTTGGCAGTGCCAATTTGAGTGTTGATATATTCGATCAATGGTGAGAGATTATGCATAGGATTATCGTAAAAACTCGTTACACGTGGTTGAAAAGTTAAGCGTCTTGATACTAGACTATACTGAGTATACATATATCCGCATAATCGTAGGTATACAAACACTTATAAAAATAGGCACGATACTAGCAAAGAGACTACGGTTTTTTTAATAGTTTTCGAAGTCGGCAAAAATAAGTGATGAAATAACTACGAAAGGTTTGTCGGAACTGGATTTAGATTTTGCGAGTATTTATTAATTATTTTACCTTTTATTTTTAAACCTGACTACTATCCATGTCCTACTTGCTAGAAAGTACCATTCGAAGGAGATCATCACTCTGCGTCGTTCCAACAATACGAAACAACAAGTAACTACACACACATTGTTATAGGTATTTTAAACTTTTTACCTAATACATTGTATATAGATATAACAATCTTTAGCAAACTTGGTCATTGGCCAGCTTTAATCTTAGCGTTGGCTGTCAGTCAGTCTTAAGGCTAGGTATAAGAACTGGTCAAGTGCGAATCGGACTCGTGCATCGAGGTATCCGTAACTTTGAAACCAATCGGAAAGATAAACTGCACGAGACACACTCAACTTTGCCGTTGGACAACTGTTGTCCCAATACATCGACATAGATCGGGATTAGTTTATCAACTACAATAATTAAGTTTGTAATCACAAACGTATATTATTTATTGTAATTTGACGTCAGTTTTACGGCTTTGAACATTTTTATTTACTTTGCTACGTGATGTTGGCTCTTGCCAAATTTCACGATTCTAGGTCAACGGGATGTACCCTGTTTTGAAACGCTTGTATAGAAGTTTGATTTTTTTACTGCTCCGAGAGGTAGTAGACTTGAGTACCTATTTGATATTAATTTCAGCTTTATACCTCTACTCGTTCCTGAGAAAAAGACAGACGGTCAGACAGACAGACGGACAATAAAGTGATCCTGAAAGGGTTCCGTTTTTGTAGTATTACGGTACCCTAAAAAAGCGCTAATTCTAAATCTAAAGACAACTTAACATTCAAAAGTACATTTTAATGAATCCATTTCGCTGTCCATCAACCTCAACGATCCTTGCCATCCTAGAATAACCCGTATTATCATGTAGTCAAGGTGGGGTATTGCATGCGCGTGCGCCGGTGCGACCACCCGCGCGTTATCAACGGTTATCACGCGGAGCAATCTTGATGCCAGCCTAATTAGTGGGCTATGGCTAGTGGCATGTAATATGCCGCTTACTACACTAGTGAACACTGATTTGAAAACAATCGGGAGAACCTTTTTTTCTTGTATCTCGGTCGAAATTCCAACATAATTAGGTACCCAAAAATACCAATGTGCTTTAACCAAATGAGTGAAACCATAATGCCGGTCTACACTAGTAGTTGACCGGGCTTTGGTTGAGGAAATAAGATGAAGTGCCTCTCCACTGTCATATTCGCCTGACCTCGCGGTCAATTAAGTAGTGAAGAGATTGCATGACCTTACGCCAGCCCAGGTGCCAAATGTCCCATGGCTTGAGGATAATAAAGTGATGCTTTCTGTCCTGACTTTATTATATCATGTTTAATGACATCCATCAAATACACCAAAAATACCAGGGGACCTATGATGGTTGCGTTTATCATGTGATAAATAAGCAGCGAACGAATAAAACATAGAACACGAGCTTCATACAAAGTTACCATCAAAAACCGGCCCAATAGTCGAAATGCGCATGCGCACCGGTCCACCAATCACAGCCAGTCAAATGTTCTCAGTTACGCTTAACAAATAAATGTGATTCGTCAATTTCCGAATGGCCAGCTGTGATTCGACTAAACGCATGACATTTGTCTATGGTAACATGGCGGTGACAGTGAAAACTCATACTTGGTGAATCGTTAATGCAATAAAGAGTCATTTTTGTTTACTTCATTATAAATCTTGAATGTTATTGCTTACATACGAATTTAAAAAAAAATACATCTTTTAAGGAATCCTTGTTTGTTCCTTGTTGGTACTAATACTTTGAATGATTGTTATTATATGGGTGCTGTATATATTATTATTTCTCCTTCTTTGTAATAATTTATATTTTACCTGTAGGTAAAGTCGATACAATTAACCTTTCTAGTGGAAAAATATCAAACATAATTAGGTACTTATAAGTTTTTCTGCCGGACTAACGGAAAACGCATAGCCTTTTCTGAACGGTCTTTGCAAACATTCTTAATCGTGAACGACAAACGTACACACTTTAAAGAAAATGGTGCGCCATGACGTGTTTCATAATTTCATATTTTGTCGACGCCGCGTGGTTCATAATTTGTCCGCGCTCCAACCGCGCACGCCACCGCCGCGCGCCGGCCGCTCGCTCGCTGAGCGCTCGTCGCCGATCGATGTCACCGCTAGTCATCTCCCTCGCACGCGTTGGCTTGCAATCGGGCTTCATACCGCCCACTCTAACACATAGAAATATCCTATGTTTCAGGGCTTGAAGTTAGATACGGATCGGCTACTTGCAAATTTCGTGCGCGCGCGCGTAACCAGGGGTGATTTAACTTCACGTTGTTTAGAAATGTTTAGTTAGTTTAGTGTTTGTTTGAGCGAAAAGTAGGTAATAATACTATTAGAAACAGTGCTTGTGTTTTGATTTTGTTTGTTGTTGTGATTACTGTGGCTTTAAACGATGGAAGGAGTTGTTCTGTGCGATTGTGATGAGTTAATGCAGGTCTTATAATAGGCGAAGGAAAGGTAGGCACTAACTTTCGCTCAGAAAAAGCTCATATTTTCCCCAAAACCCACGCCCGACCTGTGTATTATTGAAATTTTACATTGAACACTAATGCGCCAATAAAATGGATTTATCCTCTAAAAAAATACCAAAACATATCCCTGGGCTTGCCCTCTCCTGTAAGCCTAGGCACGCCACTGGTTGCATTACTTTTTTCAAATATCGTATATAAATTAGTCATATGGCATAACACCATCCCTATACAAAATCTGTTCCGTAAAATAAATTAAATTAATATACTGTGTAAGGCTTTACTTACGTATAAAACTGATACCATATTTTTTTTTGTGTTTTCCTGAGTGATTAATACACCATTTCACTCAACAGTACGGCATATTTTCATACTTTGAGACTTCACTTTTTTCACGTAATGCAACTGTTCGGCGTCGTCGCCATTTGCAAACTAGACAGCCGTTTGACACAAAATTTACGCCCCGCCTTAACTGACACAAAATCCGTGGGGCCATTTTCCGACGCTAGTTAGGCTTCTATGTTTTATTCGTTCGCTGTAAATAAGTGACAAAGCATCTGTCACTCACACTCGCATTTTGTCAAAACGTGACGGAAAAGCCACCATAATGGGCTCGCAGGATTATGTAATAACAAAACTGTCCTGATAACAAACTCTCGATGGTTTAAAATTAACGCGTTTTTTTTCCTTATCCTACGAGCCTATGATGGTTACTTTTATCACGCGATTAATAAGTGACAGAGCATCCGTCACGTTTTGACAAAATAAGAGTGTGAGTGACAGATGCTATGTCACTTATTTATCGCGTGATAAACGCAACCATCACAGGTCGCCTGGTGAAAGTCTCCTGCTGATAAAATTCTGTGCAAGTTGTCTAAAACATTCTCCGAATCTGACAACCGATAAATGCGAATAAATTTAATTAATATTTTTATTAGGCTAGTCAAAACAAACGCGACTGTTTCAATTGGCGGGAGGAACGCCCTCTACTTTATCGATAACACGATCCGAATGTGGGTTAATTCCAAGACATGCTTATACTCGTACATGTAGATTTTAATACTAGAAGGGCAACTTCGTTCGCGCAGAAGCAAAAAGTCACAACGCGGATTTTGTCATGGCCAGCCTGATTACAACTATTTTACTAGCCATCAAAAATCAGTTGAATTGTTTACACTTAAACTTGATGTGAGTATGTGTGTGTGTTTTAACTTGATGTGGCTACAGTGACACATACGTACCTAGTTAACATACAAATATCTACAAAATGGAGATACATGATTTATACTTTGGGAAGGAAATATCTTCTTTTTTAATTTACAGATATTTCATATTTACAAAATAACTTACCTATCTGGGTACCAATAATTTAATAGTAGGTTAGCTTAAAGCTTATTAAATCTAGCTTTTTGCCTTTAACTTCATTTTCGCGAAAATTTCGGCGCTTTCCTCTTTGATGTAATGTGATGCTAATGAACATATTCTTTATTTATTTAAACTTTATTGCACAAAATACAAAAGTAAAAGTACAAATGGTGGACTTAATGCCGTAAGGCATTCTCTACCAGTCAACCATATGATGTATCAACAGAAAATTTTCCATTCTATATAATTCATAATCATAACATAGGGTATTAGGTGTTGGATTCCGGGTCCTAAGCATCACGGCCATGGCCGTACCTCGGGGTTTTCGGTGCACGAATGATTTCACAGACATCAGTAGACGTCAACTAATTCGTGTCAACATCACTTCATAGTATAAAACAAAGTCACTTCCTTCAGTCTGTCCCTATGTGTGCTTAGATCTTTAAAGCTTCGCAAAGGTTTTTTTTAATAGATAGAGTGATTCAAGAGGAAGGTTTATATGTATAATACATGCATAATTTATTACCAATGCACCCGTGCGAATCCGGGGCGGGACGCTAGTTCCTGAATAAACACAACCCACAATACACTCATCTGTCACTCACATAATCTCAGGAACTGAGAAGGTTCATACAGGGAACTAGAGCCGCAAACTTCTAAAGCTATTTACGTTTCCTCATTTTCATTCATAAGTGGTTCGGATAGGAGCGGCATTTTATCCGAGTCCTGGCCAGTCACCGCGGCCCCACCGGCGCGCCAGCACGTATCGCTGTGCGCTCGTAGCTGCTAAAGTTGCGCGCGAATTTATCTTCGTAACATAGAAATAAAAAAAAACTAAGCCTACATCTTAAACTGGAAAATGAATGAGAAGAGGTAATTTCTTTGATCTAAATAGATACTTTAATAAGAATTGAGCGCGAAAATGCGGAAAAAATAACATTTGTTTTCAGTTTTCAGGAGCTTTTACCTTAACTTTGTGAGCCTTTTGATGTGACAGTATTTATAGTCGCATAGTGTATTGGTGAATCTGTTATAAAAGTGTTGCAATTTGCAAAAAATATAGTGCAAAATTTGTTAATAACGATCGAAAAAAATACAGGAATTAAGCAAGCTAACAAAACGCAGCTTATTATAACAGGACATTTATTTCTTGAATCAAAGAAAATTTAAAAAACATACTCGGGAGATCGATACGATACGATATGTAATAAATTAACTCCAAGAGGCAAAACAAATCTAAATCTTGTGACCGAAATCCAGTTTCTAAGTCAGATGATGACAATCAGTGAACAGTGAAGTGATGCGTTGGTGCGTGCTGGTGGTGACCGCCCTGGTGGTGACCATGGTGGTGGCCACCGGGCCGCGGCGCTGCGCCGGCCGGCTGGCCAGGGAGCGGCTGAAGGCTGCCGAGAAGATCAGAGACAAGAGATACTTCCTGCTCTGTTGCACACCCGTGTGCGGAGGCCAGAGGAGGCCTAGGCCTCCTGTGGCCAGTACGAGGTACCAGCCGTACCATAATACGTGGTTTGGATTAAAATATGGTAGGTTGCGTTTGTTGATTAAGGTTTTAGGCAATCAATACTAAATTAAGTATAAAGACTCACAGTTAGGGTCCAGTTACACTTGGTTTTCATTAGGTTGGTCCATCCGCGTGAGTATTCGGGCGAGGAGACAAGGGTTGGTAGAAGTATCAGCCGATCCGTATACTTCACTTCCTATGATTGAACCAAACGCACCTGTAACATAAATCTAGAGTATCTATGACGAATAATCTAGGATTCCCAACTTTTATAACGTTCTACCGCAACACGTGAGGCGCTAGCTCGACATGGAAGAACAGCCGCCCAACGACAGCCGTCAATCCCGTCGTATATGGCCACAGAGTTCGGTATTACGTACTAAAGAGTTTGGTCATTCATAAATCAAGAGGCGATACTAGCGCCATCGAGCTAATTCTCTGATGCGCCGTCACGGCCAACCCTGACAGTCACACGCCCTCGTGTGATAAGACCTTTACAAAGAGTAGATACTCATGATTTCAAACCAAGCAAGCTCGACCCTTCCTGACCAATATGTTGTCTGCGTCTAGCGTTGCCAAATAGTTGCATGTCACTTTCTTTCTTGAAGCGCATACTATTCACTAACGCATCTAGCAAATGGCTCGATACCACGTACCTACAATCCGCACCTGCACCCGTTCAATACCTATTCAAAGTGCAGACCCAAAACCCTCTTGCCTCCATGCCATCCCATGTTTGAGTACCTAAGCTAAACGGCAGCACAGGAACTTCAAACTTCACAGTTCACAATAGCTCCCCTTCTGCAATGACATCTGTCAATTATTATTGTATCCAATAGTTTGACATCCCATTTCAAGCATTTTTCGCATTAACTAAAATGTAACATTCGCAGCATTCGCTATAACCAACTAATCAGGCTCACACTGCAGTAAAAGTCACAGCTATGGCGTGGACCGGGCGCCTAAGGTCCTTTCGACCAGCGTATCCTCAAATCATGGCGTGAACCGGGCGCGCTAGGCCCTTTGGATCAGCCTGCTCTTGCTTGTGGTGCGGCGTAGACCGGGCGCCTGTAGCCCATCCGACTAGCCACCTCCCACATACACTTCCATAAAGCATAGACCGGGTACCTGCAGTCCCTTCTGACCAGCCTTCAGTACAAGGTCGTGATGCAGATCTAGCCGATAAACTCACGTCAACCAGTCATCATTCACCATTACAAACAGACCATGTAAAAGCACTCTCTCTCTTTTCTGCCATCACAAGTAGCAACACCTACAAAGGATCCTTCCTACTTACTTCCATAACTGCTCATTAGAAGGCTAACAAGGATACTCTATAACAATGATTTTAAAAGTGTAGATTTGTTAGATCGCTATTCTTTTTTTTAAAAAAAGGAAGGTAAAATCGCTCTTTATTTTTGGAACCAGAAACTATTCATCAGAACTACTCACTCAGGGTGGTTCACTTGACACCGAGAATATCATTGTCGCTATTTTAACATTAACCGCCGTCTCGGCCTCCTGTTTATCTGTTAAGTAAGTAGTAACTCGAGCAAAACCTCAACACCATTTAACCAGCTTTAACCTTTTCACACTTTGTCAAATACAAAATCTGTCATTCACACGTCATCACATTGCAATGCGAATCGCGTCATTGAACTCTATGATGAGGCATATAGGTTGATATCGCTCTACACGCCTTGATAGATATTGGATATATCTGTCGTTGGCGTCCGAAGGGATAAGGGATTAAACTATCATCTCAATTGCTAGGCTCCACTCCACCGTTCAAAGCTGTGCACGATGCATATCATTTATATTTTTGATCATACAGTTACAAAGTTATGTTAGTTTTCCGCGTAATGGAAACCATAATTGTTCAAAATAGATGGTGCCCAGGGTCTTATCATAACCCAAAGCTACATGATACATTAGAGTCCTAAATAGTCCTAATTAGGAATCGATACGACGTGGAGCAATGGGCAACCACGAATTTGTCTAATTAAATTTTACATTTCTGAATAGAATTTTACTACGTAAATCAAAGTATGCATGAGCAATAGGTACCTTCGGGTAGTAGTGAGTTGTCTGTTTGCTGATTAGATTCTAAATTATACCGACTACCATGAAGCTCTACAAAATAAACAGCTTTTGTACCGGGTGTTCGGCGTGCTGTCAGTTTTACGCATGTAGGGAACAGTAGCTTTCAAATTAAAGTGAGTTTCACGACAAATAACTTAGCGTGCTACATTCTAGGGTTATACTAGGTACTCATTCAACTTAGAAGAAACACACCACCGATGAACTCGCGGAGGTAAATCAACTTTAGCTTCGAAAGCTATAATGACTTGCCGTCAGTGAAATGGTAAAATGCTGATCGTACTGTTTAATTATGACGTAAATACGTAATTCAAGAATACTTTGACCTATTGTAATGGTTTCTATGGATAGTGATGAAGAGGTGATCTATCCACCTGGTGTTTAGCATCATCTTCATCATTATCATCATTTCAGCCACTGCTAAGCAAATACTTTCCCGATATGGCCCCGCGATGCTCGGATACAACGAGTTCCTGCATCCTTTACAATATCGTCAGTCCAACCTGCAGGAGAACTTTTCCACGTGTCGTCCTCCCAGCACATAGTCACGTCACCGCTCAGGCACATTTCCAGTTCCACCCTAATTGCTATCACCTAATGTTACCCCCACTAAGGACACTGAATAATTACGTTCTATTTTTTTTTATGTTATAGGTAGGTATAGGTCCTATACCTTCACCGTATAGCTTCAATCTCACATGTTGATTAGTGACGTTGAAGACGACAATGGAACATGCTTACCCAGATAGTGCTTATTCACTCTCACCTTTAAAATATCACATCTATAGGCTGCCTGTCCACAGAAATGATAACCGATAGTAGTAGGTATTCTATACCAAATTGGAGTGGTGAGGAGAACCACCTCTCCTTGAAAAGGATCACAAGCTGCTACCAAAAATGAGCGTAATGACCTCACCAGATAATGTTGACCTCTCGTTTCGATTCTTGTCGATTTGGACATCCTTGCACGTAACCGGTTCACTGGCTAATAGCTTCTTCACACCATCAATGCAACTGGTACTGATGTGCCTTGGTTCCATTTTCGTTGGTCTTTTCATCTTGTAGTCGTTGTTGTTGCGTCTTCAGTCATGATGCTATAAAATCTCGTCAAAACTACATGCAAAATCAATTATCTGCGAATCAAAGGAATTTTCTTAGATAATACACAATTTACAGGGCAATAACCTCTACTTCCAGAAAGCTTGATAAAGTTCCACAGACGCATAGCTTCTTGCGCAGTCCCGTTACCTCCAACTTGAAACTCAAAGACTTGGTCAAAGTAATTTGCATTATCAATTATCATATTACAATAAGATTGTGTAAGCCAAGTTTATTTTATTATATGCCATGTTAAGCCTTAGTACTACTTAGCAGTGCGGCTCTTTAGAGCGTTCGTTAGGGCTGGTGACAACTCAGCACTTCTAGCACAAATCTGATAGGTACCTCTTGGTCGAACGAAAAACATTAGCAATCTCGTTCTTGACAATACCGTGCGAACAGGATAGGAAATGCTGAGGCACGCGACAAACGAAGACTTTGTAAGATGTGCTAGCCGGTAATCTGTAAGCTTGTGGTTAGACATGCGCAAAACTCAAATCAAAAGAATCGAGTTAGTTATTACTCATTTCGTGTAGTGGATCTATAGACTCAAACTGCTCTACCATGAAGATCGTTAAGAAAGTGTACAGCATGAATACGAATGACGTAGATATTTGAAAAACAAGGTTCCTTCGCAATCTACACACCTCTATTTGGCTATTCACTACAATATCGGTTACCTTGCACAAACCCTACATCTGAACCAGCTTCACCTTGATCAGGATCACACTTGATAAGATTTGTGTATTCAAGACTCGTAGGTGTATTACCTATGTGTTGCCACAATCAACTGACAGAGCCATGCTCCCATATTACCAAAAAAATATCGCATTTCCGCTATCCGTCATCATGATGCCGATGGTGTTTCCACTTGTCCCCTCATGATCAAGCCCTCAGATCCCACTTCTGATAAAGACTCACAGTTAGGGTCCAGTTACACTTGGTTTTCATTAGGTTGGTCCATCCGCGTGAGTATTCGGGCGAGGAGACAAGGGTTGGTAGAAGTATCAGCCGATCCGTATACTTCACTTCCTATGATTGAACCAAACGCACCTGTAACATAAATCTAGAGTATCTATGACGAATAATCTAGGATTCCCAACTTTTATAACGTTCTACCGCAACACGTGAGGCGCTAGCTCGACATGGAAGAACAGCCGCCCAACGACAGCCGTCAATCCCGTCGTATATGGCCACAGAGTTCGGTATTACGTACTAAAGAGTTTGGTCATTCATAAATCAAGAGGCGATACTAGCGCCATCGAGCTAATTCTCTGATGCGCCGTCAAGTATAATTAGGTACCTACTACGTATTTTTTTGTAATCTAATAAGAACTCACGAAGAACACTTCTGTATAACCTTTAACTTAAGCTCAAACGCAAAAAAATCAATAGAAGTATGTATATTGAAAGTTACTATACTAGCAAACGTTAATTTAAAATTCCACGTAAAAGGAAATTCTTCAAAGAGTAATTGACTCAGTCCCACCAAATCCTTAAGTTTTGCGAAACTGACTGGTAGGTACTTACTCATCATCCCGATCGTCTCAAAGGTGATCACCAGAGTTCGTAAAATGCGATCAAAATTCATCGAAGTGCTAGTGCACTAGTTGTCATACGTCATTTCAATCGAATCCCTGGTAATCACCACTAGACAGGGGAGCGCCTGAAAACTGCTGAGAAGATACATAATACTTCCTGCTATGCTATACTCCGATCTGTGCAGCCCGGAGTAGGCCGAGGCCTCCTGCGGCCAGTGCGAGGCACAAGCCGTACCATAAAACGTGGTTTGTACCTATTGAAATACGAAACGTTGGATTTTGAGTAAAGTTGAAGTCTCGCATAAATCTTAACTCGAACCGCTTGACCCAATTTTGAATCGGCCTAAAATTTAAAAAGTTTCCAAAGGAGCACCAGACCAGGCTACTACAAACAAGCTTAATTTAAGATATAGTACTATTTCTGCATATGTTATTATTATTACTTTATTTAGTAGATTTAGGACTTTTGCGAAATATTTGTACGCAACAACAATACCCGCCTGAGAGGTCACCACCTGAAGCTAGTTGCCTGCAGGTCGCATAACAACCCTCATAAACACATCCTGAGCAATAGAGTTGTGAGTGCTTGGAACAAACTCCCCGAGGATGTAATCTCAGCACCTAACGTCAATAATTCTAAGAATAAATTAGACAAAAATACCACTGAGCAACGATCTTAAGACACAGATCACTGGATATATCACAGAGCACTATCAGTTGTTAAACTGCCTGCCTCATTATTAATAATAATAATAATAATTTAGTACATTACATAGGGCGGTGTATTCGCGAATTTCCCAGATCGTAAGTGTTTGTGTCCCGAACCGAAGGTGAGAGCGATTAATATACGATATGGAGCTTTACAAATTACCGCCCGCGGTTTGTCTGAAGTTTTACGTCTTCCTTGGCTAGGAAGTAAGATTTCCACCCCCCGGGCAGAAAATTCCACTTACAGCCTAGGATGACGTAAAGATCTAAACTCCTTTGGGACAAATATATCACAAAATACCGCAGCCAAACTACATCTAGTTGTTTAAAACATTTAATTTAACTCGCACTATTCGTAAGTTGAGACTGCAAAATTTTGTTTAATTAAATTCTCTCATTTTCAGCACTTTAGAAAGTTAATTTAGTATGGAATAATTTATTTTTACTGCAGTTCATTAGTTTATGGTTATTGTTACGAGCAATTACTAAATAACAGCTCCTTTTGAAGCTGACTGTACCAGTTTTCCCCATATTTGTTAACTATTCACGCGAAATAATGAATAAGGTGTCGATAAACTATAGTCACAAAGATTATAATATTGCAGAACTCTGAGTGAAAAGTTGGCGCTATAGAAAATTCAGGCAATTTTATTGAAAATTACTTTTTTTTAGTTAGCCTATTTGAGTGACCTACTCCTGGGCAAAGGCCTCTCTGGTAGATCTCCACAACTCGCTATTGGCCGCTGCTTCCGGCCAGTTCACTAGCAATGCATCTAAATCGTCTCGCCATCTCCGTCTCGGTCTGCCTTGACGTCGCCCCCCAATTACTTATTAAAACAAAACAAAAGTGCTATTTAAATGGGATCGTGTACGTGATCTTTTTTTTGTATTATTTTGCTTCGTACATCTTGACAAATGACTTAGTAAAGATTTTTAACTACGAATCCGTCCAAAGTCATGTAAATGGCAGTCGAAATCATTTTCATCGTTATAATTTTATTTTTATGGGTAGTATCAAGAAATTTACTCTGGTAGGGTAAGAACCTCAAACCATTAGGTAATACTTTGCAGATGATATTGTGTCATATATCTCAATCAAGTCAAGTCAAAATTCTGCATTAACATATTTTCTATATTTAAGTTCACTGCGGCCATATAACTGATGAAGCTAAAGCGCCTACACTTTACAACACTTTTTATTGCCTCATTATTCCCAATAGTTTACATTAATAGTGTACGCGTACACATATTACGTGCTATTAATGGTTATTAACCATTTGCGTTATAGCCCGGGAGACGAACGCCCGATTGCACACGTCATCTCAGAATAAAACGCTAACGTCATCGAATAATATGTCGGTAAAAAAGCTGCTCTCGTATAACCATATCCCGGGGCTTTTGGAGCACGAATGATTTGACTGTCGGCCTAGTGTATGCTTGGTATGCTTGTAAGCTTGGTATGCGGGTATGCTTGTAACCATCCTGGTGAAGTGTAGGTTATAGTGTTAAGCCATATTGTACGGAGTACATAACAGCAATTAATTTCGTATGTAATTTACACATCGTAGTACAAACGGAGACACAGTTAACTATACACCCATATACCTTAACATGTTGTACTAAGGTTTATATTAGTTTTATATGTACAGTTATCAGTGTCTTTGTTTGTACATATACCAGCCTAACTATAACTAAATTTTGACCGCGTCTTTGCTCTCATATAAATTTCACTACTTTGCCACGGCACGGCTTAACAATAGGTTATGTTGTTAAACGGTTTTTTTTATCTTCATAGTAGCCGATTGGGAGCTATAATTTATTGATCATCATCATCATCAGCCAAAAGACGTCTACTGCTGGACATAGGCCTCACCCAGCGAACGCCACCATGACCGGTCCTGTGCCTCCCGCATCTAGCGGACTCCAGCTACCTTCACCAGGTCATTAGTCCACCTTGTTTTATTTCTTGATCGTTTGTGTAAAATGCCACGCAACGCGCAGCTGTGGCACTGATACGTGCCGGTGTTTAGGATTTAGGGCGATTAGCTCGGGTCGATTTTCACAACTCTTGATAAACTTATGAGAAAAAATATGAATCGTATAAATTGTATACTCCATGACATAGGTGGAACTACGATCACCTCTCGAACTACAACATCACAGAGGTGATAACAATAAAGTAAAGAATGCCATACAGCCTTCACACCTGAGGTGTGCGCTTCTAATTTAGAACCTCAAGTGTAAGTTTCCAACGCAAAACGTGTCGATCATATTTACTTTGTCCATTTAAACAAAATATGATAGAAAGGCGTCCTAGATGTTCTTTGTGTTAAAAGAAATAAGCAAACGTTACATATATGTCTTTTGATTGTGTAGCAGGTTCTGCTGCTGACTGTACCCGAATAGGTCAACAGATTTGTTTTTAATTTTCTGTTCTATAGAACCAAAAAAATATTTAGGACTGCGCATATTATATAAATTTGCTCCATCATAGATTTGCTTAGCGCTTACCTTCCAGGATCCAGGATTATAGCTAAGAGTATAAAAGTTTAATGCCATCATATAGATACGACATTAAAGGCTTTAAATTCAACTAATTCATTTAAATTTGGTCACAGAAACTTACATAAATAAATAAAAAATACTTCAACGAGTAGAAATTTTCCACATCGCTTCATAAATATCGCAAATTTGAAACAACACACATGAAAACAAAAAACATACCACCGAATTGAGAATCACCTCTTAAGAAGTCCGTTGTAAAGGTGGTCTTAATATGATGTAAGGTCAGCATCAAAAGTAGTTCACAATTTTACTACGGGCTTAATATGTCAAATTGACGTACTAAAATTGTCAGCTACTTTAGATTTTTTTGGTACCTACGTCAAAATTGGGGTGAAACAAAGTAGAAGATTCGGATAGAGCCTAAACCCGCGACCTTTGCGATCGGGGGCAGCACTTCCGCGCACGATCTGCGTATACGCAGTCACGATTAAAATAATTAGCAGTATTTTATCTTTACCTGAGATTTTTTTTTTTTATGTATATCTTTTTAAATTGCACGATAGGTAATACTCGTTTGGCCTTCGGGTGTTTTATAGATCCAAACTTCTCTGTTTTAATTCAGTTATTTTTTTTTATGTGCCTAAGTATATCAACCCGGTCCTTAGTCGTAATATACTATAGAATTAAATTAAGGCAAAAACATAAGTCTGAAGCGGAAAAAATGTTGGCTGAAGGCAAAATTTTTACTTTATACTTACTGTCACTATGCTGATGTAGTAGGACCTTATAATATTTAGCGAATTATTGTTCTCTAACCCGACAGCACAATGATTAACGTAATTATTTTTTCTAAACTTTTAAAATGATGCTTTAACAAAAAAAAATACGTTAAAATGCGGTCTTGTAGGTACCTACTCAGGTTCCATTTCCAAATAATATAACCCGTTAGATTCAATGAGAGTTTAATATATTCAAGAAAATTGTTTTTATGGTCACTATACATAGCTAAACAATGCTTTGTTTGAATTATTTTATAAAAAGAGTAATGCATATTAATCGGATTAATGCTTTGTTTTGTTCTTTTTCTATCTCTCATATAGGAAATACCTTCTTGCATTAGAAGCCTTTGCTAATCTTGAAGCTAAACAACGAAATTTGAAAGATTACTTCGGGCTTAATAACAAGGTATAATATTACGCCTTGGAAAAAAAGACTTAAAATACTGTATACTCCCTATTGTGGCTGGACTGGAGGTCATCGACCCGCACCGATTCCGTACCTCTGCCAAATCTGATATGACGTCGTTATTGACGCGTCGCGGGCGCAGCGCAGGCGCGAGAAAAGGTCCGAGGTTCGATTCCCAGATAATAACCCGTTCGTACCGCTAGCTTATTCGGTACTTTCTCTCGTGAGATACCGTTTTCTTGATTTTTCACGGTTTAATATACTTGATTGAATTTGCGTATAATAACGAGTCTAACGATTTAATTTATTAAGTAACATATATATACGACATAACTCAAAGAGTTGCCAGATTAACTGGCAATGGGCTGGGAAAAAAAGTCGTATTTGAAAAGTCGTATGGCCGTTGGGGAGAAAAATTTCTTCAGCAGCAAATCCGTACAGGAAAATGCATCGTGGGTAGACCTAAAACAAGGTAGACTGTGATCTGTGATCACGGGCCGTAAGGGTCACGACCGGTCCTTGTGGACAGCCATGGGGAAGGCCTTTGTACAGCGCAGTGGACGTCTTTCGCCTGATAAGATGATGAAATAGTTAAGTAACCGACATAGCGGAGAATGGATGGCCGTTAGGGCTGCAAAGTTCTGAAGTGGCGGGATGGCCTCGTTAGGGCAGCGGGAGTTGATGGATTTGTGTGTGGTGAGCTGTAGGAGAGGCCTATGCTCAGCAGTGAACTGATGATGATGAAATAGTTAACTAATAAACTGCTCTATATAACGAAACGCTTATCATTTATCACATTGTAAAAAGAGGCCAAGTTCGGAGCGAAAGAAGTGTGTCACAGGGTCGAGTTATGAGTTAACCATTTATGATGTCGCAATTTCCGTTGTTGATCAAAATAACATTGCCTAATTAGGTACTAGTTTAATTGAGTAACAAGCCATCTACGTATATTAGATGCATCTCATCCCACGGGAACACTAAATTTTTTCGGTATAAAAATTACCCTATGTGTTAATCCCAGGGTGTCAGCTAATACCTTCATACTAAAATTTATCAAATTTGGTCCAGCCGTTTGAGCGTGAAGAAGTATACTTATAACAAACACACACATGAACACACTCACAAACTTCCGCCTTTATATAAGTGTGATTCATAATCATAATGACGTTTTTAAATCCGGCGGTCCAGGGTTCGAATCTCGGCAAGGGAAAACATTCGTGTGATGTATTCAAATATTTGTGCCTCCATGGATGTCTTCGTTTATTTTTTTGTACATATCTATTTATCTATAAAAGTATTTTTATCGTCATCTAATGCCCATTGTGGGACTAAATTGATTTGAGCTAATAATGTTTTTTTGGCAAATGGCATTAGATTTAGAAACTACGAATACATTTTCTGACACTCAAGTGTTTTAAAATTTTCGTCGAATTACAGCCTTACATTTTAGTGTAAATTTATACCAACCTACTGAGCATGAAACCTTTATATACTAGGAGTTATAATCATTATGTTATTTGATATTTATAAGAGAAAGCATCATTGATGCCACCCAAATTAAGACGTTTGCGCACTGAAATCGACTACTTTTCCGGTCAAGATTTGATACCTAGAATACAGAACATAAGACTCCATACACTGGGCATTGGCCTTTGCATCTGCGCCCGAGTCGATCGAGTCTAAATTTGAATATGGAATCCGATCGTCCATCAATACTGCCCCGCTGGCAAAAAAGTCATATGCGCCAGTCAAACTTAACACCCAGTTGGGTTAAATTTGCACCTTTTTTATATCACGACGCGTGCTAATGAGGCGCAAACTTATCTAAGCCGGGATATTTGCAGTTGTGTCGTTTTGTTGTTGTGTATTGAACTGGCCGATACCGCGTCAGACGGCTTTTAAGAAACATTATGTTTTTAAAGTGTTTAAAAACGCTTTTAAAATGTTTATGCGACTGTTCATTTCAATCGACCGGTTCAGTGGTTGCGCTGTTTTATTAAATGACCAGAATGCGGGTTCGATTCTCGGTAAAGCTAGGTGAGCAGCGAAATTTGGATCAATGCACCAGCTTGTGCATCTCCTGTATATGTATCAATTACCTAGTTATAATATAACTAGCGACCCGATCCGGCTTCGCACGGTACCTCTAAAATTATCAGTGTTTCTCTACTATCTTCTATGCATTTACTCGTATTATACATATAAACCTTCCTCTTGAATCATACAATTAAAAAAAACCGCATCAAAATCCGTTCCGTAGTTTTAAAGATCGAGCATACATAGGGACAGACACACAGGCATGCAAGCAGCAGGAAGCGAGTTGGTTTTACGTATACTATGAAGTGATTGAAATAGTTTTAAGTATAATTTGCGAAAAAATGGTTTACTGTTGAGTTTCTTTCGGCTTCCTTATTAACAGTGGTCTCCTATTATGAAATGCCGGTAGATTCAGATTCAGACATGTAAGTAAAAGTGCCCTTGTGGCCTACCCTTACAGAAAAAAACATTTTGATTTTGATTTTGAGTTCCACCGTCCAATTTTGTTCGACTCGCGCTCTAATTCAGTCGTAGAGCGGTAGGCACGCGTCGGTCTGAAACTTTTTTATATCTGTCTTATTTTCCTAACTAACTTGGCATGTTTGTTTATTTCAGAATCCGTAAACATAATTTACCTATTATGTAAACTGTTCGTTAAACAGATTTTATTAGATTTATTAAAGCGATAAAAATATTTCCGTGAGAAAGGAAAACAGATCAACATAAATCTCGTGCGATGATGAATAGTAAACAGTATAGTCCACTGAAACTGTATCATACTAGTTCATGTCATGTAGAGATACAGTGCCTTTCTTGAGAACGATTCTGAAAGGGGAAAGAACGTTCTAGAAAACATTTCGCATACGAATCGCGAAACGTTCTCGAGAACAGCACATCTCTAAGTATATGCCCATGACTTCCTTTCTACAGGAAGCTCGAAAAAACGGAATCTGGAAAAACTTGGAAGTGCGAGTTTTTTTAAGTACTCAAAATATCCTTAACACCGTTAATAATTTAAAACATACACCATGAAAATTTAATTATTTTTTTAATCTGAAATATATTATTATGCCACGGTTAGAGATTTTTTTTATGTATATTGTGTGATATTTTGTTTCCATTTAATGAAATAGGTACAATAACATTAATATAACCTACTACCTTTTTTAAACTACTACCGTAATATACATACCTACTTATGTACCTAAAATATAGGTAAGAAACATATACCTTTGTACCTAAAATAGAGATTCCTTAAAAAGATCCCACGATCAAACCAACCACTGGTTTTGTGTTTTGTGGGACATTGTTTTAGACCTAAGAAAGATATGACAGTTCTTTTCAATTATTATGGTACTTTTTGCTTAAGAACGTTACAAATATAAATCGCGTTTCCTGTATATTTGGGTTTCTAGAGCGGATTTGAAGATAAGCGTTAAAATATGACTGACTGTAATCGAACCCTCAAATCGAACCCTATCTACGAAGAATTAGAATCTATATTTGATTGCAATCAAGGTCCTGAAATAATAGAATCGGGACATTTGAATGTAAATCTTGTAGTAATGAGGAAAGAGTTTCAAATGGTTTGAAACTATGACGGATTTTCGGCGTGTCAGACGATGACAAGTTATGATCTCATTAGTGAATGACTAATAATGTCTTCAATAGTCACCTGTTTTCGTCATTTTAATTTCTGGCGAGTTAAGACTCAGTTTGTCATCACGAGCTCAAAGCAAATCTAAAAGAGAAAGAGAAAACTAACGAAGAAGAGATAAAAGCGGATAAGGTGATGTAAAGATCATTTTATAAAAACTTGCTGCCATTTCATACATACATACATAAAATCACGCCTTTTCCCAACGGGGTAGGCAGAAATCACATCTTTCCACCTGTCCTGATATACTTACCTACATCTTTCCCTTCATCAACATTCATCAAACCTTTCATGCATGCAAGTCGGTTTAAAGTAGGTACTCTTGACTTGCCCTTTTTTCAGAACGTCTCCAATCTGAACAAGAAACGTTCGTCTAGGCCTTCCTTTTCCAACATTTCCGTTCACATTCGCCTTGTAGATTTGTTTCGTGGTCTTCTTTCATGCATCCTCTCTACATGCCCTAACCAACTAAGCGTCCCTTTCTCAATTCTAGTGACTACATTATCATTCACACCACAGCGTTCCCTTATTACACTATTTCTTATCCTGTTGCACAGCTTTACACCAATCATGCTTCTCAATGCTCTTTTTGCATTCACTTTCATTCCCGTTCTTTCCAACGCTTCATTCATAATAGACATGTTGACAATTTTTTTTTGAGGATGCCAATCGATTCTATTTTTTATGGTGATCAAATGTCTATATGGGACTGACTACACTTAAACTGATCTAAAAGTCAGAAATGACGGTCAAAGTTCAACATTCCTACGTAGCGCTAAAAACGCTCCATACAAAAGGCGCCCAGGCTAGTGACGTCACAGGCCGGTATAGGTACCAATAATTGTATGGACATTTTAAAAAAATTGCCATTTTCGCCGTGAAAAAGTGCGTTTAAGTTCATGGTTGTCGTACAATTATTGTTTTGTAATTAATTATTGTTTCGTGATATATTTAGCTAATTTTACTCATATAACTACATTACGCTGTAGAATTCAACGTCAACATGTCTATTGTCACCATCTCATGTAATTCCTTAGCCGACGATGCAAGCAATACTCACCATTTTATAACCTCTATCTACTTATTTCTATTAGAACATTCCCAAGCAAAGCAATAGCTATCCGCAATGACTCCTAAAATCAAAGTATTCAGTCGCAAATCTCATTAGTGGCTTTGTTTTGTTAATTGGAATTAACTATTTAGTTGATAAACCAGTATATTTTGAGTTTTGACCTATGATACGTGCTACTACTTCACATGTCTAATTGACAACTTTGACTTTTAAAGGATAAAAAATTAAATATTACCCTTATATTATCACATATTTAATTTTCAAAAATATCCGAATTAGTGTTTGAGAAACTCTTTTGGCGTGTTTCTCGTTCTAAAAGAGCGTAGGCGACCACTAATTGGTCACTGCGCAAAAAATCATACAGCCGAATTATTAAATACAAAATACAAAATTATTTATTGTTTGATTGTGAGTGGTTATTTAAATGGTGGTACGGTCAGTGTGTGTGTGTGTACATCACAATCAGCCAGAATTTGGCGCACAATATTTTGTCTTTAAATATGCATGTCACCACAGAATAGATAATATTACAAGTACAGAAGGCACACTACTTTGATCTTTACAAAAGCCGCTTTTTTTAGCCGAAAAAATATGATTTATGGCCCTTCTCAAGTCGTCGTCCCCAGCGCAAGCCAAACGGAACGTTAAAGCTGCGTGCCAACGGTGAAAATGAATTGGCTCGCTTGCCGCGTCGCCGAGAGCGAGGGCTGTCAACGACTAAAAATAAAAATGTATTTCCCATTTATTGCTTGCATTCAATATAGAGAGCAATATATTTATATTCTTCATACATTATATATTTTTTTAATATCATATGTTATAATTTATATTATAATATAGAGGAGATGTACAAGATTATGTCTATAAAAACATTAAAATAGGAACTATAACTAAATTTAAAAAAGATATACTAATTAAAAAAGATCGGGACCCCGTGGTAGGGTACCCAAAACGCAGGCAGCATTCCCGCGCTGGATAGCAATGGCTAACCTTTGCGCGAGAAAGCTGCCCGCGCGTGGATCGCCTGTCGCGTCCCGCAAGCGCTTGCTGACACATTTGACCAGGCGGCGTGCCCCCTGGCGCCATTATATTTATTATTTCATTATTTAACTATAAAATAATCAATCTCAGAATTAGGACGAAAAAACCACCAGCCCGCAAAACAGTTTAGCTTAATTTTTAAACATTTTAATACGTATAATATATGTAATAAAATAATGCAACGAATGCGTTACCTTAACATGCAATTAAATTCTTGAGCTTCATTTTGTTTTTGCTTAGTTGTCCGATATTTATTTATATATATTCATCACTACACCTACCTACCTAGTATAAAACAAAGTCGTTTCCTGATGTCTGTCTGTCTGCCCCTATGTATGCTTAGATCTTTAAAAATACGCACGGACGCACCGTGCGAAGCCGGGGCGGGTCGCTAGTAACAAATAAAACATGTACGAAGGCGAACTTATCCCTATTAGGGATCTCTTCCAATACATTTCTTTTAACTCATTATTTATATATTTATATACTTACCTATCAAACTATTACTCAATCGTTTATTCATTATTAGTAATTTTACAAACTTGATATTAAGTATTATTATAAAAACCACTATGATTTTTGATTTAGTAGTAGACATACTTATTTTACTAGAATTTAAATTGACAAATAGGTATCAGCAAATAATCTACAATTGACAATTAAAATTGTTCTGAGTAACCAGTGTTAAATATGGAAGTAGATACACCTGCAATATGTTTTTTATTATTGTTCAGTTACTACTTATTAAATTATATTATGTTCATTTTCTTACCTTTCAGCATCCTTCGGACGTGTTGGGAGAACTAAAAACGCGTGATTCCAATTTCGATCATTGTTCCTACAACCCGCTGCGATACAATATCTTTTCGCTGTCTTTTTACTCATTTAAACACTTTATATTATAATATAACACTGGTATCAACAGATGAATGCGGAACGTTCACTTGCGACGTAAATCGTGAGCGAGACGCGCTCGAAAATCGTGTAGGTACGTGCGTTCCGAGACAGAGCGTGTCAGCCACGGAATAGTCCGCATGCATGCGGCCACCGGCATGTACTTGTAGCGGGAAACGTTAATCGCGGAGTGCGCCCCGCCTGATGTCACTAAAACCTATGAAGAGTATGAATTTAATAATATTTATTAGGTACTAAGAAGAGAAACTTCGTAATGTGGAAATGAAAATAGGAAGGGGTAGAAAATGTAATTTCAAAAGAGAAAACCTAACAATCAATTGATATTCACAAGAGACGTACCTTGACATAACCTTAAATCCGTCGCATTGTCCGTGGGATTGTTGCGTTGAACGTTTAACGTAACAGTGCTCTGCTACCCCCTCCACGGTAGCGTTAAACGTTTAACGTTTAACGCAACATTGTTGGAAGTCGCATTAGAAGTTTCACTTCAATAAAAATAATAGTTTTGGTTTTTGTGATAATAAGTTAATGAAATTAGTTTAAACAGTATTATAAATTATATAACGAACTAAGCAATGACTGTTGGATATCGTGAATTCCATTGCAGCCCAACTGTGGGCGTGGCTTCGTTTTTCATCCCACTTAAAACTCTTATCCCATAATAGCTTTAGATCCGTCACCGCGCCGACATGGCCGATAACTCGGTAACCACAGCCTAGCACACCAACTCACACAATTTACATTATCTTCATACAAAAACACCGTCGCTTACGACCTTATTGCAGACACAAGTTAGCACACACCGTCTCGCGCCATTCACCATTATGTCTATACGAATACTCTGTCGGTTACGACCTTTTTGTCGATGCGCTAAGTCTGAGGCTGAGGTCTTAATCATGCGCACGCATATCAATCAAAGCTGCGCGGGCGCCGCGATCTTCCCCGCTATGCGAAGTGTAATCTGCATATAAATTAGGAAAATATCGGTGCGTTGACTCAAAAAGATAAGGCAAAAGGCAATAAGGCAAAATAGTTTAAAATCAACTTAAAAATCTGAGTGTAATAAAAACACCATACTATAAAACTATTGATAATGATTGAATAATATCCCGGTAATTTTTACGATTTCAGGAAAAAATGTGCGATGCAGGCTCGCTTTTATTTCGTAGGTATGGAGTTGATTATAACGTCATCTCTTATCAAAATTCATTACAATCTCATCAATACTCATAATTTCTAAGCGTTTTAACACACCCAATTTTGGTACAGAAATAGCTACTAAGCCATTTCAAGATGATTATATATGATACTATTTATAGGATACTAAGTACTTATAATTTACGAAAAAATTACTTACTGTTGAGTTTCTTTCAGCTTTCTTTTCAACAGTGGTCTCCTCTTGTAAAATGCCGGTAGAGTCAGAATCAGAAATGTAAAAGTGCCCTTGTGGCCTACTTACAGAATAAACATTTTGATTTTGGATTTATTTGACCTATAAGAATGAAAAATATAGGTTATAGGTTATCACGGGCTAGTTTTCCCATAAGTTTTCCGCAACTCGACGTCTTACAATGCGCCTACTTTAAGGTTAACCTATTAAAAGATAGGTTACACGGACGCAATTGCGATCGTCTTTTATTTAAAAAAGTTGCCTCCTGGGGTCCTATGATGACTTTTATCATGCGATAAAAAAGTGACATCCGTCACGTCTTGACAAAATGCGAGTGTGAGTGACTTTGTCACTTATTTATCGCGTGATAAAAGCAACCCATCCTAGGCCCCTTGGCCTCTATACATGTAAATAGTAAAAGTCCGGTACCTATAGCTAAGGGCTGGCCGGCAGGTGTTTATTGTGATGCGTATAAACGGGATCGTGCGCCCGCGCAACGGGACCGCCCGATAATTCACGTCGCTTGCATAATGGACCAGACCTGAGCGTGCTAGCTCTCGCCGGCTGGTTTGCTCGAAGCAAGAACCTAGCTGTCATAGCGTTTTGAACCAACATAAAAAAAAAACTGACTGTAAGTAGGTACGAAATAGTAAATTTTGATTACTTACCTTTTATTGTTTAGTTGTTTTACAAATCGTGATGGTACACCTGCCAGTTCTGTCCAGCCTAGTCCTGCCAGTCAGTGTACTCTGCCTCTCATAATTTAGTCTCGTTGAAATCGGATATGACCTTATTAGAACAGGTAGGGTCACGCCCGTCGCCCGTTGGATCTTTCCGCGAAGTTGACCGAGATTGGGCACTTTGGTGGAGGAATTAATACCGTCAACGGGACTCAACTTCAACTCGTAATGTAGCCGGGGTAGCAGTTTCAAAAATTATACAGAGTGGAACAGATCGAGGGACTTTTAAGCAAACAGGGATTTTTTTAGACTGAGTACTACATTTTTCACCAATGAACTATGTCAATATTTCTATTAATTTTTGAGATACAGTTTGTTAAACATTAGTGTTAAAATCTGCACATATCAACCCTAGTATATTTTGAACATCGCTCGGTTAAAGACAGGTGTCTATTGAAAATGTACATAAATAAAACCTTTGATTTAGTAGGGTTGTCACTGATATTAAAATATTCTTTTTTTTTTACTTTATATAGTCCTTCTTGCCATATCCTTCAACGGCGAACCTGGCTCCATGACCTTCACGAGCGTCGAAAAACTACCATTATTCTATGGCCATACTAGAACAGGTATGGTCACCGACGCTTGGATCTCTGACTATAGCGGTTGAGTAGAACATAAATCAGGCGCTGGCGTTTCGTCCGTGTCGCTTCGGATCAGCGCGGGCCGATAACGCGGTAGTCGGACGCTATCCATCAATGTTGATCCGGCTTTGTTCCGTGTTGGGGTACTTAGGTATGTTAAACATTGCTTAATGCTCGTTCATGTTCTATCTTAGGCGGCTTAGCTTGGCCTGCGGTCGCACTATTGGTACATTGGTCAAACTAATGATTTGGGGAAAGTACAAATGAATATCGGACTACCTCGCAGAGGTCGATCGGTTGCACGGTAAGCTCTAATTATTGTATTTCGGTCTTAAATCTATACCTTAAATCTAAACAAGTTATGTTTACATGAACCTCCACCCTCACAGTATCTACCTATGGAAAAATACGCATTTAATAATGCACTACTTAAAGTACTGCGCTTAAGTATATAGCTGTCGTGTATTTATGTTTACGTATTATTCGTTTTGCTAAATAGTACATTGGTATGCCTACAAAAATTACATAATTATGTTTGTCCAAGTACTATTATTCGTGTCGATATATTATGATTATGACTAGATCAGGTAGGGTTACTCACAGAAACATCTGAGTCTAACAACTAAATTAAACCAACAACAACTAAATTCTGCTCTAAACAAGACCCTGTGCAATGAAATCTGAATGCAAATTAGAAGCATAATCCATGTTATGAGGTTGTGGAAGTAACGTTGTGACTGAAAACATTGCCAGTCAATACCGTAGGGAAATGCTGTTTTTGGATTTGATGGTTTGTTTTTGAATTTAGAATGTCTTTGCTCGTCACGTTGCTGCAAAGATGTTTCTCGACAGCCATAAACTGTGATGAGTTCTATTCGTGTTATTTTAGTGTAGCGCAAAATTGTTTTTATGTTTAGAAAGCCTAAACTTACTTTTAAGGACAATGCGTTAGTCATAAACAGAATTCAAGCTTTTTTTTCAGAGAAAATTTGGGGATTTGTGTAGTTTGTGCAAAACGAAACGAACCCTGACAAAATATTTGACATATTAATAAAAAACGAAATGTTTAATTCTTCCCCATTTAACGGATAGAGAAAATCTTTCTAATGAATAGTAACGCTATACATTGCCATAAAATAAAATAGTAAGTATTAATAAAGATGTTTGTACGATCACGTTCGCATTAATGCGAATGATCGAGCAGGTAGTAAAACGCAGCTTTGACTGACGTAAAATAAAGATACGCTTATTGCAGATGAACGTGAGAACATACAAGCATTTAATACATAGCAAATAGCTATCGCATAGCTATGCGACTTCATTCGCTTTTGTATTCAGAATTTATACATAGACCGTACGCGATTTTATTGTGTTATTCATATAATAAATATTAATCCCTAGAATGCCGTGTCGAAAAATTGCTAAACAAATTGTAATCAACTGATATTCTATGTATGGTTGAAATGTCCTGCACGGATCCGGGTCCAAGCATACAATCTTACACAAATCGACCTATATAGTCTCAAAATAAAGCAAAGCTTGTACTATGAGTACTAGACGACGTTATACATATATATTTGTATATACATATATACAAATATATAACATCCATGACCCAGGAACAAATATTTGAGTTCATCACACAAATATTTGCCCTGGCTAGGATTCGAACCCAGGATCGCCCGGTCAGTAGGCAGGTGCATTACGGACTACGACAACTGCGTCGTCGAATTCCTTAAAATCACCATAATTTGTCATAATCCTTAATTTGTAGAATAGTTGCCGATGATTTCAGACGGAATCATTTATTCAGTAAGTAACCCACAAGGGTAATTTTACAAGTCAGATTGTGAATCTACCGCCATTTCCCAAGAGGAGACCGCCGTTGAGAAGAAAGCCGAAAGAAACTCTAGCTCGCTGTCGCATCTAAATCGTCTCAGTGCTTGTCTGTCGGCCTAATAAACGCCAGAACTCAATCATATCTCCATTCATCACAGCCGGCATCACATACCAGCCAGCTCTGACAAATGGAGTTATGCCCAATCTCAGGGCATCAGCGTGGAATTGACCCCCAGTTGATGGCAATAAAAATGGGCTATTAATTACTTTGACGCCTCCACCAGATGTAATCTAGTGAGCATCAATCAGAGGCTAAGTGAGATTAGTCAGTGTCAGCTACTAAATATTTTTATGTGCCGCACCACCGTATTGTCTTATTGAGGTTATACCCGACATTCAATACAATAAGCCTACGACTATGGGGCTTTAAAAGTGAAATTTGATTCTGCTCACTTAACTGATCTGATTTTGTTATGTGACATTAAATAAATGAAGGAGTTCTGAGGTAACAAACAAAAAAAACAAACGAATTGAGAACCCCCTCCTTTTTAGAAGTCGGTTAAAAATACAATTTGGACGTATGTTAGGCCTTAAAGTTTAATCGTGAAGTCTGCGTATCGTTAATTAATCGTATTAAAACTTTCGTGAAACATAATATATTTATTGTATTAAGCGGTTTACACTCACGTGAAATTATGCGAAACGTGTCAGAAATCGATTTGAAGTATTATTGCTAATTTGAGCATATTACTTCTATTAGGTACATTACATTGCCTGTTCTTTACCGAGTGCGAGTATCTCTCCTGTTTGTTATGTGTACTTATAAACAAACAAACAAAGTTATATCCAGCACAAAATAAACAAATGCATTTATTGCAACCATTGCACAATGTTTACAAGACAATACAATCAATCTTCCGTAATAGCCCAGTATTTGTTCCAAACGGCCGCCCCAACCGGCCAGAAGGGCTACTCCGATGTTCGAAATTTTAGTGTCGTATAGTGCTATTCCATTCACTCAAATATACTTTGACAGGAGATCGAGAGGGATGGCACTATTCGACAGTCGAATTTTGAACATCGGAGTAGCCATTCTGGAATGAGTGATCATCCAGCCAGCACGATCAAACCAATTCATCATGGCCGGAGAAATGTTATTCAGATTTGCTTGTCAGTTCGATCGCTTTTCGTGGTCTGGTATTTTTGCTTTTTTTTATATCGGCACAGCTCTACCTCACCTGATGGTAAGTAAAAAGGGAGCTTAAGTCGCAGTAGCAACTGACAAGAAACCAACGGTGCCTTGTCAGTTGACACTGCCATGCTGGCCCGAGAGATGGTATGTCATCGCGTGGCAAATGTAACTTTGTTATATAGATAGGTACTAGTTAGTAGTTGCGCCCCGTGGTTGACCGTGTTCGGGATAAAAAGTAGCCTATGTGTTAATCCAAGGTGTCAGAATGGAGGCATTCTTAATTTTATTTAAATTAGTCCCGCCGTTTGAGCATGAACAAGTAACAAACGTAGGTACAGTCGAGTTCATTTACATCTACACACTTAGGAGAACAAAAATATCTGAACACGACTTTATGTTCCTGACAATAGGATCGTGTTCAGATATTTTTGTTCTCGTGTAAATGAACCCGACTGTACATTATAATTACGAGTATGAATACTTTTCCCTTCAATAAGAATAAAGATAGGTGCACACACTGAAAAAAAAAACGATTTCGTTAAATGTTGGCTGCTAGTAAAAAATCGGAGGACTGACAAACTGAGGGCTATTACACAATTTGGCTATTTCTAAACTAGTTGTAAAAATGTATTGTGAAAACACGTCGGTTAAGTTTTTTTTACACCTACAAAATGGATGTAAACAATCTTATTGCAGTGTTGTAAAGTTGGTTATAGATCGTAAATAGCAATAGTGGCTAGGAACAATGGTCCGTTGTCCTGACGACTCAATCGGACGAATAAAGTGAGACACATGTAGCTTTACACAGCCTTCAAGGTCCGTGTTAAAGTATTAACAGAATAACGATACATATGAATAGGAAGGCAATATTATTATTTTAGCTATAATATGAAATAACATGTATCAAAGTTTTAAATAACAATCAATTCACTATGTGGAGAAGAATGTTTTACGTAAGTTTCACATAAGATTACGTATATATTTAGGAACAAAAGATAAATACGAAGCGTTTTTTTTTCACGCGGTCTGCATAGCTTACCTGTTGTTCAGTTGGAAGAGCACTGTTCCGGTTAATCAGAGGTTGCGGGTTCGAGTTCCACTTGTACCGCAGAGGATCGCATACATTTTGTCTAGCAGAACTTAGCAAAACACCTATCTAGTTACAACGCATTGTCTCTTTTTGGACATGACTGACATAGACATAGCAGTCGTCTATCATTATGTCCATCAGCCCACGTTCTACTCTATTTTGTGTTTATGGACATCATTATGTGCCAATTGTTGTAAAATAAATTAAGTAGGTATATTTCGTAAAAAGATATGCTTATTTAAAATATCTCTTGCAATCGATTGCTGATTCATAAATAAATATAAATACTTATACTTCGCATTGATAATTCATAATTTTATCACACATTATATGCCAGTGAATTATATGTTTTCTTATACAAATATTTTTAGTAAAAAGCAATGGAATGTTATTATAATATGTTATGTTATGTTACCTAACCCACAAAACTTGGAAGCTAAATACTAGCCATTCCTACCCATTCCTTCAATTGCTCAAACTGGTTAACTGGAAGAGATCCCTAATAGGGATAAGTTCGCCTTTGTACATATTTCATTTGTTATCAATGTAGGTAGGTATATTTATAACCAGTTGTTGTGTAGGTACAATAAAGGTTTACATACATACATACCCACATACTAGCTTAGCATCTATTCCCTAGGCATCGATGCCTAGTTAGTATTTTAGCTGTCCGGTAAATAATAACCCAAAAGCAATATTGCAGAAATACACGTATATTATAAGCATTTGCTTAAAAACCAGCTGGTTAAAAAATTATTAGTATCTAATGCTCATCTTTCGTATTAAATTAACTAATTATATCATGAACTAACTACGCCCAACAGTGTTACCCGCTAATTATCAGGTAAAATGCCTACTATTTGTTCATCCAGTGTGTTAACTACCTCATACCGAATCTTATCAATATTGGTCCAGCCGTTTGAGCGTGAAGAAGTAACAAACATGCAAACACACTCACAAACTTCCGACTTGCCAAACTCTAAACAAAACTATTGACGACATGGTTGGCGCAGTGGTAAAGCAGCCGCCTACTGAGCCGGCGATCCCGGGTTCGAATCCCGGCAAGGCTAAATATTTGTGTGATGAACACAAATATTTGTGCCTAGGTCATAGATGTTCTACGTATTCAAGTATCTATTTATCTATCGTCGTCTAGTACCCATAATAACAAGCCTTTCTTGAGCTTAATTTGGGACTACGTTGATTTGTGTGAGGTTGTCTGATATTTAAAACTGTAATTAAAAGAGTCGGTACTTAGAAATATATTTCCGAGAAAAATTAAATGGCTACCGAATTGGAGAGTACAGATACCGATTGGGCGCGCTGCGTAAGCGTTCATAACATAATGGGAACATTGTTTCCAATCGCATTTTCTTGGAATCGGAGCATATAATTGGCAGAATATGATAAGTGATGATGTCACTAGTAACGAATTAAGTATACTTTGGGAAGACATACTGTTTTACTGTTACAGCGAATATACTACACGGAACCTAAGGAACATGCTATATAGCATATTAGTAGTCTCATGTCATGTGTGACTCGCTTTACAATACTCACATGGAAATCTTATTCTAGGTATAACATTTTTTGGTGAGTCTATAAGAAGTAAACGTAAATCAAATTTAAAGGTACAAATTAGGTAAGTACTAAATCTTTACAAATAAATTAACTAGTTATAACGCTTGCAACTAGGTTAAACCAGCTTGGTCCAGTCATCCTGACGTCCGAATGGCTGGCCACTTTATTTTTATATATTTTTCCCTTATTAGCGAGGTACAAATTATTTCATATCAGGTACAAAATAGGTACAAAAACATAGGATATCTAAACTACCAAAATTTTCTCTTGGTCTAGTCATCCTGACGCTCACGATAAATAAATAGATACTTAAATACACATCACACAAATATTTGCCCTTGCCGGGATTCGAACCGAGGACCGTCGGCTCAGTAGGCAGTTGCTTAACCACTGCGCCAACCGCGTAGGTAGTCTATAGATTATTTATTAGTATTTAGTTATTTCTTGGTGTTTTTATGCTTACTGAATTCGGACGACCTAAGTATCACCAATGGTCCAAAAAACAATCTGAGTTTATTTATATATAAAAACGTATTAAAAATGTTTCACATAGTAAACACTGTTCAAATAAAGTTCTCAGCATCTTAGACAAAAAAGGCGTGGAATAGACACGCCAAGCGGAAAGAGGGAACAAAATCCATTTTGACAGGACCACCAGTCCTCGGGTCAACGACCGGCATTACCAATATTTTGAGGCCTCACAGAGGTCAATAGAATCACGGAGGCTATACAATTCCGTACAACACCCGAAGAATAGAGTGACCTTTAAGGTCAGATCCTAGAAACGGTAGGTTTTAAATTTGTCTTCGTCTCTTTATGATTACCGACTTGAATAGGAATGGTTTCTGTTTTTAATAAATTTGGGAAAAAAGAGGAGGTTCTTGTTGTCGAAACTATTAATTTTGTATTTAAAGTCCTGTGTTTGATAAATTCTGAAGTAAGATATTAAGAAGGCAGCTTGTCCCTTTAAAACGTTATTTCTATACATAATTTTTCATTCCAACAGTGGCGGTTGCCCGTGTTCTTGAATTTTGATAATTCTATAATATTACTCATATCCTACCAAAACTACTGAACTTATGAAACAACAAGCAATCTGTACATAAGTTTTGAGGAAGTAGTTTGCATTATGTTTCAGTGTCTAATAGTAGGCGTAGGGGTGGTAGTAATAATAATAGGCTATGAAAACCAAAGATAATATTACCTATTAAATTGTTGAGATCTATTATATTATTAATTCGAGTTTAGTCTACCAATTATTTAAGTAGGTGCGCGTAACTTAATACACTCTTTCAGCCCATCTCCGAAAAATTTCACATCTACATATTTATATGCAAATCACTATCTTTTTCCGCCTCCACCATTTCCATACCCATAATTAATAATTAAAGTGTTGCCAGCGTATAAATTTTCAATAAAAAGCCGTGATAATAACGATCGTATCGAGGATCTACCCTTTAAGATTACAATCCCACCATAAGGCCTTCCTATATTGTTGAAACCTTCTGTCAACGCCTTAAGAGCTAAGGCACACGTTTTTTCATTATTTGTATGTTTTATGGTAAATTCATTAGCCCACTTATTGAAAGGCTTGGGTTACAAATTAGACAAAACGGTCTTCACGCAGATACTGGTTCTTAAGTCACACACTTAAAAAACGGTAGAATTGGGTAGTTCGCTGGGTATTTTTACGGATACGTTATTTTTTCTTTGGTCAATAAAAAACAAAAAAGAAATAAAAAGCGCATCAAAGCTTGGGAGTGAGGGGTCATAACGTCACGTCTTACTAAAAAAACGTTAACTGACGTCGAACTTTAGAACTATATTTTTGTAATCTTTGTTTTATTGACAAAATTAAAAATACGTGACCATTTTTTTTTATAATCTGACGGAATATTTTTTTTAAGTAACTAGCCTATTGAATAGAAATTGTCATTTGAAATTTCTACTATTGAAAGAATTAGAAAATATATCAAAAATCGGTTCAGATAACTTATCTTTACATATACCGCTTACTTGAAATGTTTGAATTCATCCTGTGTTCTGAATTCATAATCATTTTATATTTTATTTTCTTCGGTTTCCGCGATTGTCACACATTTAAATAAAACAATTTTAACGGATTTGAGCGTCGAATAATGAATATACGTGAAATAATTATCGTAAATTGTCTTACAAATATCCATTTTTTAAATAAAAAAATATCACTGAAAATTAAATTAAATGTTTTTCATAAAAAAAAACTTGCTAAATAACAACTAAGTATGGAAGATGACAAATAATGTAATTTAAAGGAATATGGGATTGGCCTTTATGGTCAACGAATTGGAATTCAACTTGCATAAGTACCAATCATAGTATTACTTGTGCTTTGAAAGATCCATTGATTGATTGTGAATTAGAGATACGAGTATATAGTTATATTATAGTTTTTTCATAGATAGTGATCACTACGATAGCGATCGAGGTGTGTTATCGGACGATCGCGTTTTGTTTTTGCTGCGCGCGCGATGCTTGGTTCCAATTGAAATAGCATTCTTCTATTTGTATTGTATTTAATAGCTGTGTAAGTGTGTTAATAGTTGGTTCAATTTAAAACAATTGGAACATGCAAATGAAATGATGCATTCGATTAATTATTGTTTGATTAGTTTTTGTAATTTACGTGTCGATAATTCGTGTCAATAATTTCACCTGAATAACTATATTTTGCTGAGCGCAAAACACATGAATCCATGAATGAATGGGTCCATCCGTCGAGGGATGGACCCATTCATTCATGGATTCATTCATAAACAAAAGAGTAGAGTGCAGTGAAATCGTGTTTTTTTCATTTACACTAGTTACATATTTACTACTCACCGGAGATAGATGATGAGTAAATTATGCTGTCATCTTGTATTATGTTGTTACTCGTAAGTGTTCAGTTTCATTCTGTAGCCCCGTAATTGAGATAACTTATGCGATATCGGAGAAATTCAAATTACAGGTTCGAATATGTAAATACGACGACGTGGGGCAGGCGATTAGAAAGTATCAAATGTCAACGTTGATGTGTACCCGCTAATTTGCCGTGTTATCTGTGCTCTGATCTGAGACCCAATTCTGTCTAACAAGTTGGCAGTAGAATCAACTTAATGGTACTAGATTCAAGGGTGGGATTTGATAGATGAAGCCCAGCCTCTTCATCTATTAAGGGCAAAGGTGAGTGCGATGAGGTTTGCATCCGACTCACGCGCGCGACGTGAGATCATGCGGAGGACAGATAAGGTTTGGGTTTGGGGGAGCCAGGGGTCGGTCAGTCACCAGATGTCCTGTTAGAAGCTAAGCCATGACGTCTGTGTATGTGACTGTCAATGTCTATAAACAGTTGCGTTTCACCGGACGGAGCAGTAGTCTGGTAGTCCACGACCGAATTTACTTTCAATATGCTCTTTCTTTGGAGCACCGTGAAAAATACCACCGTTTTCTAAATACAATTTTTTAGGGTTCCGTACCCAAAGGGTAAAAACGGGACCCTATTACTGAGACTTCGCTGTCCGTCCGTCCGTCCGTCCGTCTGTCACCAGGCTGTATCTCAACAACGGTGATAGCTAGACAGTTGAAATTTTCACAGATGATGTATTTCTATTGCCGCTATAACAACAAATACTAAAAATAAAATAAAATAAATATTTAAGGGGGGCTCCCATACAACAAACTTGTTATAGATTATATATACGAGGGGAGGTCCAAAAGTTCGCGGAATGGCGGACTTATTAATCGAATACAAAGACGTTACTATTTTTCTTTTTCGATATAGTCCCCCTTAAGGTTAATACATTTGTTCGATCGGGAAAGTAATTTTTCTAAACCTACAAAATAATATTTTTTGTTTTAGATGTCGAAATGAGCCAATTATGCGTCCTTTACCTTATCATCGGTGTGAAATTTCTTTCCTCGCAACTCTGTCTTCAAATTTGGGAATAAATAATAATAATCACTGGGGGCCAGGATCGGGCTGTAGGGGGGAGGGTCTCATTCTTAGAAGCCACATTTCCCAGGGCAGCTGTCGCAATACAGCTCTTGTGAACTGGAGAATTGTCATGAAGCAACAGCACACCCTTGGTTAACTTTCCTCACCTTTTTTCTTTAATACATTGCCGCAATTGCTCCAATAATGTTGCGTAGTACTCTTCTGTTATAGTGACGCCCTTGCTTTTGTAGTCAATCATTAATACACCTTGACAATCCCAGAATATCGTAGCCATTATCTTTCCAGCCGATTCTGACACCTTGAATGTCTTAGGTGGTGGGGTACCCTTATTGTGCCATTGCATTGACTCCTGTTTAGACTCAAGTTCAAAATGATGAACCCAAATCTCATCTCCAGTAACAATCCGTTTCAAAACCGACGTAGTTTCTTCGCCACACCGTTCCAAAAAGCTGCTTGACGCGTCGATTCGTTGTTGTCGCTGATGCGGCGTAAGCATTCTCGGCACCCATCTTGCACTAACTTTAGTCACGCCGAGATGTTCATGTAGGATCCTCAAAATGGTGGTTTCTGATACTACAACTAATGTAGAAAGCTGTTTCTTCTTCAGCCGGGAATCTTCCAATAGTAATTTCTCAACCTTTTCGATAATGTTTGATGTGGTGGCCTCAGCGGGCCGCCCCGAGCTAGGGTCGTCTTCAATTGACTCTCTACTAAATTTAAAGAGACTATGCCATTTGTAAACCATTGTTTTTCCAGGCCAATGATCACCGCAAACTGCTGACATCTCAATCAGGGTGGTCTGAGGAGATTTTCCTTGCTTGGTCAGGAACTTGATGACGGCTCGATACTCATTTTGCTCCATACTTGCAGAATTCTTCCGGATTGACTTGCTTGCTCGATGATAACTTTTAAAGTAATGACCTAATTAGTCTGAAATATGGTATATTTACTCTTAATGAGTTTGCAATTAGTGCTGTATTAAAAATGATGGTCATCCCCACTCCCATCCCCTCCATTCCGCGAACTTTTGGACCTCCCCTCGTATGTATAGGTACGGAACCCTTCATGCGCGAGTCGGGCTCGCACTTGCCCAATTTTTTATCTTGCCTTATATATGATTTTTCCATGAATATTAATCCTTAAGATTCGTATCGCAGATTCAGAATAATCTAAATTCGGCTAGCTTACAATTTGGCTTGTCCCCGCCGCAGCATCATTTGTCTTTTGAACTGTACTGAATATCAAGGGATTGACAGTGTTTATTGAGGAGCATGTTACAATGGCGTTGGAAGTGCCGAGTGTTTTGGAAAGCCTTTCTTCTGATATCATTGTATTTGGATAATTGGAGGGAAATACTGGATAAGCACCAAACTGGACAAAATAATCTCATGATTGAAGAATTAATCGTCTTAATCGTCTGTGGGCTAAAGTGATATATTCCATGATCATGGTCTGGTATAGAAACGTATAGGCATTATGAAAATCATTTAACCTACCATCTGGCTCACTTTATTGTTAACCGAACCGAAACCAAACTGTAAACAGAACGCGATATGTCACTTCTATATCCGATGCTCTATAACCTGCGAAAGTTAAAAAGCCTACACCTTGTCCCATGCCTGAGTTTGCTACAAATTTAACAAAACCTTTAAAAAAATCTGGAACTTTTGTTTTTCTATAGCAGGTTCTGGGGTTTTTTTACAGTGTAGTGTTACTATTGGAGGTAAAAACAAGTTAGTAAGGCTGTATGGGGCCTTGTATGGGTAACAATGAGGCGCCATGTTGAGCAACGCCTATTCTTCGTAGAGATGGGTTGGTCGATGAAAGCATTATTTGGAGATGTTGTGGGACAGTGTCCTAGTTTGATTTGTATGGGACGAAGCGTCAATGGATAGTTCTTGCTAACGTTTCTCTACCTAAAGTACCGAGAAACAGTCCAATTTCCGCGTTTTTAAATATATGTTAATGATTTGCTTTTTAAGCTAAATATGAATGCGCATGTTCATCTATTTGCTAATTAAATAATTCGAACATTTTTTAAGGCCAATGGGGATATTTACCTGCTAGGGCAAAATTTAACGGTGTCACAATACCAATACCTACTCAAAAAGCTAAATATGTACATGACTCCAAATTCGTTTTAAAAGATAGGTAAAAAAATGCTTTCATTAAAATTATATTTCTATGAAATGAAAATTCGATGAAATGTTTGTCTATACAACAAAGGGTAAATCAGTTTACAAATTGTTACACCTTATGGCGATGACGACACGCAAAAGGCATTTGTACAGAGCATTCTCAGCGCTCACTCCATAGAAGTGTCGAAGTATTCGGTATGGCTTCAACCAGTATCTTACAGCAAATTGTTACATCGCATCCGTAAGTCCGTGTGACCGAATGCACCTTTTTCAAAATCAGCAGCATGTCTCAGTCATTAAACAATTACATTCCTCGGTGTACGCGTGATTATGGTGAATTGAACTGGGAATGTTTGCGCGGCTTTACCACTGGCCCACGCGATGTACCTAAGAATGGTGACAAAAAACATGGTACAGTTAATAAAAGCAGATGCTTACTATACTACGCAAACCATATCCTTGTGAGGTATCCATTCGTACTTTCTGTAGTTGAATAAGTATTCCTTTTTTTATTATCCAGTGAAAAGTGAATAAAAAAAGGTTCTACGCCAAGTCTATATACCAAATTTTCAAGGCATATTAAATTGGTTAAGATTAAGATTTCAAAGTGCATTCTTAATCATTAGTCTTTTCTTCGACGTTGCCTAGTTTACCTACACGTCATATTCATATCTATACTATTATAAAATAGGCTTATTATGTCAGGAAAAATATTAACAGCGCGCAACATCTGTTGGTAAAAAATCCTTTGGCTCTCCATGCCTGCGCAGTCAACATTAAATGCAAATATAGATGATGCTTAAAATGATTATGATTATGGAATGATCTTGGAATGCCCATGCCGCGCAGTTTTGTGGATTTATTATAGCCTAATTGAAATTATTTTTTAAAATTGTGTTATCATTTTAGGTTTAATTTGAATTTAATTGTCCTTTTATATTTTCTTTTCTTGTCCCGAAGTAATGCTCTTTCATGAATGATAACTTCAAAAATACAATCCAGCATTTTTTTTATATCAGAAAACCTCACACATACCTTTATTTAGGTTTATTGCCGGAAATTGGTAATTGGTTAAATTCTCTGTTACTGTCTGTCTCAGTAAGGGCGAAGTATAAATTTATACTGCACCAAAAATCGGTACATACCGAATGTACCACTTTGTAGCACCGATATCCCTGGTACAACCTACCTCGCGAATTCCCACGTGCCTCAATTAATTCCAAGCAAATTGCGTTTTTTGCAATTGTAATGAGGCCAATAACTGTACATCCTGCGTCCTTCCAAAAGGGCATATAAGTCACAACACTCGGAAGTCGGCGTCTGTTAAATCCTTTTAAAGAGCTGATTACACAAAAGGGTATATGATAGCTGGAATTGTATGTGAGTTACGTCGTTCTGTTTTGAGTAGAGTTTTTAGTCCCGTGGCAGGAATTCCATTATGTTCCTGACTGATTGACAGTTCGTCAGTTTTTTACGATTTCGACGGTTTTCTCTTTTATGTATGTGTCGGTAACTTGCGGTTTATTGCGACGATCGATACCGACAATTTGTCGTCAGTGACTTTTTCATATCTGTCGGAGAGCCGACGACGGGTCCATATTGGCTCACATAAAATTCTTATCCATAGTAATTGTCATTAGTCATGATTTCTACTTGTCTCTGAAACAAATAATTTTTCACGATTGTTATACTTAATACACTAACCTAACCTTTTTTTTTTTTTTTTAACCCGGAGAAATGCATTGAATTGCATACCACTACGTAACATGAGACCCTCGGGGGTAGAGTCAAATATTACGCATTAGTGATGTGGGGTTCTCTAATCCGCGAAGGACTAGCCTACCCACTAACACTCTGGGATGCTGCCAACCCGTGCCGTGGTGGTGATGCCATGGGATCGCGAACATTCACCACGACACCACCGGCACTTTCGCCCTAGGGCGAACCCTCACCGAAAGACACACTGTAGCATAGCAGTGTGCCTTACCCTCACCACTTCCCCAAGCCGCCGGGAAGCGGGGACCGCCACCGACACACGGTGCTTCGGTCCCACCCTCCTTGCTGAGGGAGAACAAACGCCCCAACCCCTCGACCCGCCACGGGAGGACACAAGCCCCTACCCCGTGGGTCCCTCAACGCTGACGGAGGTGAAATCCAACACAAACACCAAAGTGCCCACCCGAGTCATGCTCCGCCAGCCTCCTCCTCGGTCTCCTCCACCGGCGGAGGTGAAGTCCATCACAAACACCGAAGTGCCCACCCGAGTCATGCTCCGCCGGTCTCCTTCTCGGTCTCCCTCGCCCGTCTTGGCCCGTAGGCCCCCTCCCTGGTGTCTCTTGGCTTCCCCGCGCCCAACCGCAGGTACTGAGCCCCCCCACCACGACAAGGTGGACACCGTCGGGGGGGACTTAATACACTAACCTAACCTAACCTAACCTAACCTAACCAATACAAATGGGAAACATAAATTTGGACTTACGTTAGGTAGGATATCTGTTAAATGTTGGCGTTCTTTGGTTTTTAGGGTTCCGTACCCAAAGGGTAAAAACGGGACCCTATTACTGAGACTTCGCTGTCCGTCCGTCCGTCCGTCCGTCCGTCCGTCACCAGGCTACAGCCTAGTAGCAGATACATCTCAAGAACGGTTATAGCTAGACAGTTGAAACTTTCACAGATGATGTATTTCTATTGCCGCTATAACAACAAATACTAAAAATAAAATAAAATAAATATTTAACAACAAACTTACAGTTAATGTACGGAACCATTCGTGCGCGAGTACCACTCGCACTTGGCCGGTTTTTTAACATCAGATATTGTACCACCAGTGTGCTGAAACGCATGGACTAAAAAGTAACTTAGACTGTGTTTTTAGTAAAAACACAGTCTAAGTTGAAAATAATCGGACATCTTGTATTCTCGCAAAAAGAACTGTGACGATGCATTGTGATTGATGATTCACAGATTGAATTTACAAATACACAGATACGAAATATTTGCTTTAGCTCATTTAAAAACACTTGAGCCTATTTTCCTTATTTTGTTAAACCTGACTTTACCTATGTGTCTTTAGACCCTATTTAGAAATAACTTTACAAATAACATAAGCCTCTTTGGAGATACGTCAGTCAGTTAATTAGCGTCAGTCTTCCGTTAGTTGCGCGCGCGCAGTGATAGCGATCATGATCTACGACTGAAGAAATTACTTCAGAGGCCTATTCAGTACGAGTCGTGGAATAACGTGGAATAAAAAAAAAGGCCAAGTAATAAATAGTAATATAATATCAATTATGATATCGGTCAAGCTCACACAAATCAATAGACTCTAGACGACGATAAACATACTTATAATAGATAAATACATACTTACTTAAAAACAAATAACATCCATGACCCAGGCACAAATATTCGAGTTCATAACATAAATATTTGCCCTTGCCGGGATTCGAACCCAGAACCGTCGGCTCAGTGGACGGCTGCTTTACCACTGCGCCCACCGCGTGCATAGTGGTATAGAGCATCAAATGACATTTCATTTTGTTGGACAAACAATGGGTGATTGATGAGTGAACTAACAAACATAAGCTTGAAAAGTCAAAGTTGGACATTTCTTCTAGCGCCGACAACGCTTCATAATAATTTCAAGGCAAACGTGATGATAATTGACCCTGAAATCATGACCCATAGAAAAATGTTTTTCAATTCAAACCTAGAAATTATTGTATAATATTATAGATCTTCCTATGCCTAGCCCCTGCGCGCGCATGTGCGTTTGATGAACGTGCGCACTATCTGAATCTCCAGCAATTAGAGAAATATGCGACCCCTCCCACAGGCTGATCAATTTACTGTTTCTTACGGCGTTATTCGCAGCCGTGCGCTCGTTACACAAATAACCAATAAATACGGTACTCGAGCGGCTATGCCAATGACAAATACATTCATAATTTCAACCAACTGTTTAAAGTGAATATTACTTTTCTTTGAGTTCTAAAAAGTAACATTTCATGCTTTCATTGCGTGCAGTCGAAAATAAGGTGAAAAAACCAGTTTTCTGCGTGAATTTTGTCAATTTCGAGTAGTTTTTTAAGTTTTCAATTAAATTCAAACTATAGGTTTCAAATATATATCAATAAATCTCAATAGCCCTGTTCTAAGTAGAAACATTGATAATTTGTTAAGAAACATTCTTTTTTAGGGTTCCGTACCCGAAGGGTAAAAACGGGACCTAATTACTGAGACTTCGCTGTCCGTCCGTCCGTCCGTCCGTCTGTCACCAGGCTGTATCTCAAGAACGGTGACGGCTAGACAGTTGAAATTTTCACAGATGATGTATTTCTATTGCCGCTATAACCACAAATAACGATAAAACTTGTTAAAATAGATTATGGTACGGAACCCTTCATGCGCGAGTCGGACTCGCACTTGCCCAATTTTTGAACGGATAAGGAGCCTTAAGTAGCTCCATTCTACAGTTTAGATTAAAGGGAAGTAATGCCTGAATTTATCAATCACTTAGCAAAAGTCTGCCTATGCCTAAAGCTAATATTGGCAGCCAATGCGCATGTGCGTATGATTAACGTGCGCACTATCTGCATCTTAGCAATTAGAGAAATATGCGACCGTGCGCGTGCGCCCAGGCTGATCAATTTATTGTTTCCTACTAAGGTGAGGGCTTGCTTATATTTTAGCCATGCGACTTGTTATGGGGAAAGCGCAGGCGCGGATTTAATTTTCATTCAGTAAAATAAATGTTGAAAATTTTGAAATTGAAGTATACCTTCGTATGTCTGACGCCTGTACCCGTGCTTGGGTGAAGGATTCTTGGGTCGAGAGTTATACTAGGAAATGGAAAATAAGGGAAACCAGTGTAGCAAAAAAGTGCGACTAAAACTGAATTTACAAAAAAACTTACAAAATTTCATGAGAATCGGTCGAGAAATACGATCTGTAGCCGAGAATAGCCGAACATGCATAATTCAGACAAACGAAAGAAATGTTGGCCATGCTAAATTGGAGACGCTTCAAAACTTTTAGAGACTTCCTTTTCGATTTTCGGGTTTTATCAGTGACATAGTTATAGTTACTTAGTATCTATACAAAACGTCGATTTAATGATTAAATTATTTAGATAACTTCAAGAAATAACTATGCAGACAAACCGACTAAAATCATTATACATAAGTGGCGCCTCAACAAGCAATATTTCCACACAATTACCATATCTTTACCCCATTCAAACCATCTGACTCATCACCACACGGACACCTTACAAATATCCCAATTAACATTATTTAAATTAGCATTCACTATACATTAGAGTGCACGTTACCACATTAGGCCGTCTGTCCACTGCATAAATCAGGACCGGTCGGGCTCGGCCCGAGGCGGCGAGGTGTGCGGCCGGGTGGACAGATGCCTTTATACTCGATGCAATTAAAAAGTAATCTAGTCGGGTTTGCATAATTAGGAGTAGGAATGGTGATTTAAGCTAGCCTTTAAACCAGAGGATATATATGATTGTTTATTGCGTAGGGCAGATTAAAAGGAACTCAAAGCATTATTTATTACTCTTAGAGATTTAATTTGATGAAATATGAGTTCAAATTAAACGTACCTAGAAAACAAGATCGACGGTTATTTTTTTATCTTTTTTGTAAGGGACACTTTCAAAAAACTGAGTTAGCCGATAGGTTAGCAATATAGTCCCAAATTAAGCAAAGCTTGTACTTTGAGTATATAAATAAATATATAGACAACATTCTTGACCCAGAAACAGGTATATTCGAGTTTATCATACAAATATTTGCCCCGGCCGGGATTCGAACACAGGACCTCCACAATGATTGTATAGTAGGATTCAAGTAAAAAGGGTGCCAAACTCATGTCACAGTATAACTGACTACTGTGAAATGAGTTCGATAGCGCTCTTTTTACGTGAGATTCATTTTCGTCCCCTTAGTCACTTACCATCAGGTCATCTACTGAGTTAATCTATCGTTGGTCGGATAATGAATAAAATAAAATAACGATTAGGTATACTATGCATCCATCTATGTCCCAGCAAAAAAATATATAGCTCATTCCAAAAAATATTTCCTTTGACGGGAGTCAAACCCGGAATCACCAGCTTCGTAGATAGCTGCAATATCACAGGGCAAACCGCATCGTCATTTCTCAGATTTCTCTAATTTGTTCTGAAATGAGGACTATGATGAACTTGAAATACAGATATCTCTTTAGTTGTCTTAAAACATACTAGAATTTGATCTTTAAAAGCCTTAAAAATCCACGTAAATTCATTCCCGTACGAATTCCACGTAGGCGCAGGATATGATGTCATAAACGTAAATATAACGGCGTTTTCGCTCACTTCCCGCGATAATAAACTAGGAATTATCACGGCTATTTGCCGTCTATTAAAACATAAACCGCATGCGAATATCGCCTATTACACACCATTACGAATTAAATGCTTACCTTTAGAGACACCCCACACCACACTAGCGTTTGAGCGTTGTTGTCCTGCCAGCGTCCGTGAAGCGACGCAACGTTCGCGCAGCGTTGGCGCACGTCAGCTGGCCATGGTCACACTAGGTGATAAAGCTTCACACTCTCACACACTTTGCGGTACAGAAGATCACCACGGGCGACACCGACCGCACTCGCAGACAGGCTTGTGCAGTCAAAGGACTCGGACCTATCAATAATAAAAAAAAGAGCGATGGCTCGCCTACCGTGACACTATTGAGCGCCAGCGTCTCACCAGCCCGTCTAGTACAACTATGCTTCGCGACTCTTGTCCCGCGTATCACCCATCACTCTCTCACAGTACCACACAATAAGAGATAGGTTGTGTACATCTCGCGTGGGAAAGAGTAGCATGTCACAGTTGTGCTATAGCAGCAGCTCCTACACAGCGACAACGCAATATACACCGCTGAAGCTCTGGTTTCTTAGAATAGCGATGCAGGCAGCGGCGGCGGCGAGTGGCAGTCATTGGAGCAGTGCTCTCGCTCCCACCTATAGCCGCGTTGCTCGCTGCTGACGACACCGCTATCAAAGAAAACTACAATTTGAGGCTCCAAAACACGTTGACGTTGCATTGATGCTGCGCAAAAGTTGCGATGATTTAGCATGGGCGCTGGTAGAACGGCGACTAAAATACGCCAGTGTGGGGTCTCTCTTAAATTTCCTTTACAAAATCCAAGTTTAACATACACTTGAAGAAGAAACCTTATTTCCTCCAGCATCAAGTCTATATCTTAAAATAAATTAATGTGTTGTGAGGTTAAAGATGAACAGTTGAACTTGGCAATCAAGTCACCCACGGAGACTAAAATTAAATAATTACGCCTTAAACTAAAGGTAAGTTGACCATTTATGTCTGACCTTTGGCTCGGTACGCCTATACATATAGCCTGTACTTAAAGAGCCGATCTTGAGGACCATTTACGTGAATCTTCAGTAGGGTTGATTACTGCAATAAACACGAGAGACGAAGTCTCTGTCCGTCTCGAGTTTAAAAAAAGAGACAGCACCTCCAAAAGAAAACGACGGATACATTAGGTAACAAAATGTGCCGCGACAACTGTCACCATCGACGTCAATGGCCACTTTACTACTTCTACTAGAATCGATAGCGCTTAGGGTTTTGAGCAGTGCCGTATTTACCCCATAGGCCCACAAGGCCCTGACCTAGGGGCCCAGCTAAGTAGTCTATTGGCCCAGTCCCAGAAGCAGGACTTGCACCATACTTATGTACTCCTTATAGGGGAGGGGGCCCCAAATGCCAAATGCCTGTACGGGCCATGGCCCTGGCCTGATTCTGAGTAAGAATAGCCAAAATTTTCTCCAAATGCAAAAAGCAAGAAATTGAACAACTTCTTGATCTGACTTTGTCCCATTTTTAGTTGGGGTCGGCTCTCCTAATTTGTCGTCTCTAGAGATTTCGGTTCTGGGCCGTCGTTGGGTCTATGTTTCCACTATTTTCGAGATCTTACTAGATTACAGACATCCATTTAAGACGGGGTCGTCCACGCTTTCTTGGTCCAGGGCCGCGATTCCACTCTGTACTTAAAAGATCATAATGAAGGCACTTTAATATCATTTATTAGTTATGGCATTCTAGTGTGCAAAGTATATAATTATATGTATTATATGTTTTATTCTCGCTAAATGTGACGTCATTTGACGTTTCTCGCAAGTCCATTTCGAGTTGGAAATGTTAAACTGATAAATCGCATACGAAAGTGAGCTGTCAAACTGACATGTGAACAATCTTCAAGACCAATTCAAAGACCAACTTAAAGTGTCATTTCACTTACACTCTACTCTCAAGATTTGGTCTCTTCATCTCGATGATGAGTGGTTCGTAGAATGGGCTCGATACAGGCAAACTAAAGGTTTGCATTACTCTGACATTCAGGACAATATTCCAGTAAAGCCTTTGTTTTTTCGATATCGTGATGCAAATAAAAAAGTGACTTCCTCCATATGCCGGTTACGTTTAGGACACTCGTGTACCTACTCCCGTCTTTCTTTTTTAAATTCACGTTAAAAATAACTCTTTGTGTGAATGTTGGTGGTGGTTGGATGAAGGTAATTTGGATCATTTATTTTTTGAATGCAATATACTTTCTTCATCTCTCTATGACCTTCTTCCTCCATTCATCCCTCGCCCTGTAAATTTCAAGTCTCTTCTTCGTTTAGTTTTCACTCCATTCATCTCTATTTTAAGTGACTTTATGAAAAATAATAGTATTCATCTTTAGTTTCCGTTGTATATAACAGCATTCTGATTTGTTTACCTATTGGCCGTTTTGTTTTGTTTACTTACATAAATTAATATTCTTGCTTTTTCAAAACTTGACATCAAGCAGAATTAAAACGCGCCTCTATTACATTACTGTCACAACTGACATTGGCAAAATCCTCGAGCTGCCATTCTCGGCTTAATAATAATAATTCACTTACACTCCCGAATATATCTATCTCTTATCCTTCTACTTGTCCTATCTCGCAGAAATTTCGCTCATGCTAGCGTGCATAATAAACTTGGATAATGATTGAGGAAGTAATGATGGTTATTGAAGAGTAGGTATTAAGCTAAAGGGCTAATTTGACCCTCCCATGAAATTAATCTCTCAGAATCTGAACGTCGCAACTTTATAAACAATTTACAACAATCAGCTGTACTGTTTAGGGCATAAGATATAGATTACTAAGAACGAAAAATGTGTCATTGGGCCTTTATTTTCTTGGGTTACGAATTGGTAACCTTATAAGGTACCGGCTAAGTAGTAGTGTTGCGAAGTATTCAATTAATCCAACAAAATGTACGCCTCGTGGGTGAAATATGGTATCAGCTATTTATATGATAATTGCGACTTTTTTGCCAGATACAGCCAAAAAGATTGGTGATTCCCAAGTTATATACCTCCGACTTATACTAAACTTTTTCTATAATACTAAAAATGTTAAAAAAAACTTAACAGCACGATGCAAGGTTTCTATAGGCGCGCGACGCCAGCCGTACAACGCCATCTATTGGAAAAAAAAACATCACGCTGAAACGGCTGGACAGATTTTAAGCAGCGGAGATAGCTGGACATCCAAAAGACACGTTGCATGCAGCGTCGTTGTTACGCTGGTGAATAGGGATTTTTTTTTACAGTAGTGAGAAGAAAGTATTCTATGACCATCTTTGGACGGCCAACTATCCCTGTAAAACAAAATAGTACTTATATAACTATATACAAAGAGCTGATGAATCATGTCAAACGCTGTACTAAGAAGTCGCGTCGCGTCTATAGATCATCCATACTCGGAATAAATCATTAGCCGGCAGCCACGTATATTTACTGCGCAAACGCAAGTGCTGTGAATGGCGATCGGGTCAGATTTTTCGCCCGATTTGGCCCGCGTATTGGGTTCATAAGTAGGGTTGTGCTTTAGCAAAATCTTCTAATTAATATTCCGTGTTTTTACAAACTTAGGCTACATGTCCACTGAAGCAGGGTGGAACTAACCAATCAGGTTGCGTCTTTATGAAACCCAAAAGAAGTGCAAAAAAAAGTAAATTTGGGGAATGTGATTGCTCCACTTTACACAGCTCTGTTCCAGTTGACAGACCGCCTTATAGTTGGTTTGCGCCGTTCGTATGTAAGGACACACCTAGAATCTACATGCTTATAAATATTGACACAAAAGTAAATTATGAAGGGTTCCAGAAGAGTAGAATTCTGGAATCAAACATTTAGAGTGATTTGATAATGTAATAGCTCCGTTGGGAGAGCACTACGCTGGAAACGTACCTATGATCGCAGTTTCGAGTCCTGCTTACATTGCAATAGATCACATTACATTTTTCTTTTATAATTTATCGTTGTGTTAATATTTATTAAAATAAAAATTTGGCATTAAATCAAAGTTGGCATCAAATCGCAAGCAATAGTCATTGGAAGTCCACATTTTATTACCAAATTCGCAGACCTGGTGGTGCCAGTTATCATTTTTGATGGAACTATAATTCCCCTCTCCTCTACTGTAAAAAATCTGGGCATCACCATGGACCAAACACTCTCATGGTCAGCGCACATAGCTGAGGTCAGCAGGAAACTATTTGCATCACTTCATTCTTTGAGGCGTATGCAGAATTTTCTTCCCATTCATTAAAAATATCTCTCGCTAGTTCTCTTTTACTTCCTCTACTTGATTATGGTGACATTGTATTCCTCGACCTTAAGGAAGACTTGCTTGACAAGCTTGAGCGCCTGCAGAACGTTTGCATTAGGTACATTTTCGGTCTTAAAAAATATGATCATATCTCGCAACACCGTTCGCAACTCGGTTGGCTTCCGATACGCCGTCGTAGGGATGTGCATGTCTTGTCACTGCTCTACAATGTCTTGTTCAATCATTCATCACCTCTGTATCTCTCCAAAAGATTCTCCTATATGGCGGCTGGCAGTGGTCACCGCTTGCGTTCGAGCGCAAATCTCGCTCTCGCCTTCCCGTCCAATAAGTCACGCTCTTACAGTAAATCTTTTACAGTTCACTCCGTAAAATTGTGGAACTCATTACCGGTGCCCGTCAGGCAATCGCAATCCGTGGCATCATTTAAGGAAAAGTTGAAAGGGTTATGGCTTCTAGACCCCTAATTTCGTCGAGTGCTGTATTTATTGTTAAAATTGAATACTTATTATTTTTATTATTATATATTTATTAGTTTGTTTTATATTATCATATTTATATTCATAATATGTAAGTTTATGAAGAAGCATAAGCATCTTTAAGCATCGCCTAAAAAGTTGGCTTATTAAGCGCCCGTTCTATAATTATGACGAGTTCATAATGAACAAGGAATCATTTAAAAATAAATGAATTCGATATATTATTGGTATTCAATTGTACCTTACTAATTATTCTTGTATAAGCCTTGTACTACAAATTGTGTGTGACTACTAATTGATAATTTTTTTTATTTTTATTGAATTTCAATTGTTTTTTATTTATTATTTTTATAACTGGTTGAATATGCTTACGATATAAGGATTATAAACCATTGAATGTTAATGTGTATACCATGTAAACTGACATGTAAATTAGCTTTACCAATAAATTGATTATGATTATTATGATTATGTAGGTATATTTAAGATTTTGTCTTTTTTTTTTCGCGTAAGCCTTTAGTGTCTCTGTGCATTTTTAATAGTTTTGCCTATCTTCTTGGATCTTCTCTGTTCTCTCTCATTTGCTCAAAGGTTAACTGGAAGAAATCCCTTACAGGGATAAGTTCGCCTTTGTACATATCATTAGTTTAATGTCCTTATAATTATATTTTAATGTACAATCAGGCGGGGCGGACTCCGCGATTAACGTTTCCCGCTACAAGTACATGCCGGTGGCCTCATGCATGGGGACTATTCAGTGGCTGCCACGCACTGTCTCGGAACGCACGTACACGAAATTCGCGCGCACGCTCTTCCGATTTATGTACGTCGCAAGTGATCGTTCCTCATTCATCTGTTGATACCAGTGTTATATTATAATATAAAGTGTTTAAATGAGTAAAAAGACAGCGAAAAGATATTGTATCGCAGCGGGTTGTAGGAACAATGATCGAAATTGGAATCACGCGTTTTTCGTTCTCCCAAGCTCCCAACACGTCCGAAGGATGCCGATAGGTAAAAAAAATAACATAATATATAATAAGTAGTTACTGAATAATAATAAAAAACATATTGCAGGTGTATCTACTTCCATATTTAACACTGGTTACACAGATCAATTTTAATTGTTAAGTACTTATGTAATTTTGAATTGATTATTTGCTGATATTTGTCAATTTCAATTCTAGTAAAATAAGTATGTCTACTACTAAATCAACAATCATAGAGGTTTTTATAATAATATTTGATATCAAGTTTGTAAAATTACTTGTAAGTAATGAATAAACGATTGAGTGATAGTTTGATAGGTAAGTATATAAAATATATAAATAAAGAGTTAAAAGAAATGTATTGGAAGAGATCCCTAATAGGGATAAGTTCGCCTTTGTACATGTTTTATTTGTAACTAGCGACCCGTCCCGGCTTCGCACGGTGCGTCCGTGCGTATTTTTAAAGATCTAAGCATACCTACATAGGGGCAGACAGACAGCCAGCAGGAAACGACTTTGTTTTATACTAGGTGTGTAGTGATGAATATAATATATGAACAAATAAATAAATATCGGACAACTAAGCAAAAACAAAATGAAGCTCAAGAATTTAATTGCATGTTAAGGTAACGCATTCGTTGCATTATTTTGTTATATTATATAGAAATAATTATTTTGGTTGAGCGAATCCACTTAGCTTTGTACCCGATGAACAATACCATTATCTGTATTGTTAGCTGCGGCCACAACTGCCACTTCAAAATGTAAGGCGTTATAAGTGCAAATTAATTTTACACTAAATTAGTCTTTAAGTTAAACGAAATAAGGTTTACTCTTAAACAAAGAGAACAGAGATGTTGGTCACTTCATTGTCATTATAAGCATCAAAACGAGCTTCACTGCTCTTTCACTTACGAAGTGACCAACATCTGATCTTATACGTATTAAAATGTTTAAAAATAAAGCTAAAATGTTTTGCGGCCTGGTTGTGGATTCAATTCGTCCAAATTCTGAGATTGATTATTTTATAGTTAAATAATGAAATAATAAATATAATGTATGAAGAATATAAATATATTACTATAATATAGAGATATATTGAATGCAAGGAATAAATGGGAAATACATTTTTATTTTTAGTCGTTGACAGCCCTCGCTCTCGGCGACGCGGCAAGCGAGCCAATTCATTTTTACCGTTGGCACGCAGCTTTAACGTTCCGTTTGGCTTGCGCTGGGGACGACGACTTTAGAAGGTCCATAAATCATATTTTTTCGGCTAAAAAAAGCGGCTTTTGTAAAGATCAAAGTAGTGTGCCTTCTGTACTTGTACTATTATCTATTCTGTGGTACAATAAAGAGTTTACATACATACATACATACATACATACATACAAAGTAGTTAAAAATATTCTATTAAAAATTACTTGTTCATTTTATTAAGTTAAGTAAAGCCTGACCAGAAATATATGAGGATTGTCAAGAGGGCGCTATTTATAAGATTTATATGGCAACAATTTTGCAACCAATCGCAACCCACTATAATGACATTAGTTTAAATACCTGTCAGTTCCACTATGTTAACCTCGTAATATCATTTAATGGAATGCACTTTTTTCCTGACTGTTTTTTGTGTAGTAAACACGTGTACACTTTATTTATAATCTTACGTCCACGACTGTGAATGGCTTTCGGCATCTTCTTTGGATAATTTTAAATATTTTTCTTTTAAAGAAAGCACCACGAATGTTGTTGACATTATTGACAAACCATCATAAAATCATTGCCAGTGTAAGAAATGAGTTCCAGTGAAATTCCGCAATATGGCGCATCCTCATATATTTCTGGTCAGGCTTTAATAACAAGTGTTATTAAAATTTTGTAACCATTTTTAACCACTTGCTAGTGACAATTTTATTCCACACATATTTTGCACACCTACACTAAGGTGATGGGATGTGGCCATAGAATCTGATGTAGACTCATTTGGACTTGTTAGATTGGTATTGACGAGAAGTTGGAGTATGTACAAAAAAGTACAGTCGGCTTTAAAACCTTAACTCAACGAGAGATTTAATAGGCGTCGGCAACATCAGGCGGGCCGCATACTTGTTTGCCATCGTCGTAGTTTAAAAAAAATACAAAAAAATGATTTCGAATGCATCACGGTCTTTTGACTTAATTGTTTTTATGATACAAATTCAAATGCTGTTTTTTATCAATTTATAGTATGTTTACTGTTGTCTTCGTCTAGTACCTAAAATACTAGTTTTATAGGGCTAGATCGATTTGTATAAAATGTACCCCTCATATTTAAATGTTATAGGTAATGATATTTACTGATGAACCTACGGTTTTGCCATAAATACATATTTTTATTATAGTTACACTCTATTGCCTCAATACTTTCTCTGATCTGTGGCAACCCTAGACCAGTAGGGTTACCAACCACAGCTAAGCCGGGCTTAGAGCTGCGCGCGCGCCGGTGCGTTAACGCTTAGCCTACATACAAATTACTGGGTACTGTCAGCGTAAACATCGGCTTAATATCGTATCACTTTAAACCCATGAGTCACCAATACGCTTACTCTTGTTTTATTGATACACTTTTCTTCAAAAGCGATATCTCTGAAACCGTCAACCTTTTGGAATTGTTATAAAGCAAATTTTCAGCAGCGATCCAATACATATTAGTCGATACCTAACTATATTTCAAAGCAATCTTGAACCGCAGAATTAAAGCGATTTTTCGTAGTTAAAGTTTGCTACGTTAAAGAAAGTTTTAAGTTTTTGGCGGTTAGCTGAATAACCTTAACTAAGATTAACCTTGTAGGCTAATTCATAAGATCATAAGTTCATAACAGATCATTTAAAAAATATGTTCCTAAAATAAATAAATTGGTACGATTGTATGTTTTTGACGGTATTCTTTTTAATAAGCGCCACCTACCTATCAATGAACTATAAACGTCCACTGCTGAATATTAGGTATCTCCGATAGCTCGCAACAAAGTGCGATTCCAAGCAGACTGCATCCATTGACTCCCACTACCCTCACGAGGTCATCTGTCCACCTAGTCAGCATAAACGCCAATTGAAATCAATCGAACTCAAAAGTTGCGTCATTTTCTTACAGACCACCTTCCGTATCCAGGCTATCCAGCCATGCATTGTCATCTGATTTAAATGCATGCATAAAACAGCTCAATAGAAAATTATACTTTTTGTAACATTTGATTACAGACAGACAGACACTGGGCCAGGTGAAACTAAATAAAAGCTTGTGAGAAAGCTCTAAGTTTCCGACTGTACTGATCTCTCGATTACATCATCATGTCCCCAATCGATTCAAGTGACGCGTGTATAATCGATTACTCAGCCCGACACCACAGTACATATATAAGCTAAAGCAGTATCGAAACTACGTACAATCGGTCGAAGCAACGCACACACACAGAGACGCAAATATTTACAAGGCCCCGAAACGGATATAACACCTGGTATTTATGGCGCCGGATATAAATGAGGTGCAAAGTTAACGCAACCGATCATGTTTGTTGTACGGGTGCCCCACTTAAATATTTATTTTTTTCTGTCTTTAGTATGTGATAGCAGCAACAAAAATAATTATCATCTGTGAAAATTTCAACTGTTTAGCTAACACGTTCATGAGATACTGCCTAGTGACTGATGGACAGACAGACGGACCGCGGAGGCTTAGTAATTAGGTTCCATTTTTACCCTTTGGATACGGAACCCTAAAAAAGCGTAACTAGCTGATGTGTAGATAAATTAAATAAATAAAAAAAAACTTTACAATTTTGCAGTAATTAAGAGGACAACCCTAACGCTCAGCGCGTAGGTATTTACCTCAAAGAAAGGCCTAGTTTCCATACTGCTTTCGCTTATATATGTACTGTGCCAACACTATCGACGCGGTATTATAATCCAACCTACAACCGAAAACACAAATTAAACCTTAAACTAATACTCATCAGAGCTCACAGAACTCAAGCATAGTATTCCAACAATTCCTTTTACGGCTCCTCAAATTGATATTGCCACTTGTTCTTAAGGGATTAGTGTTGATTTTTGATTTTTGAGCGCCGTTTGGGAGTTGGTGGTCTTAAGTGTTACTAATTAAACGTGTAATGAGGGATTAAAAGGGATCACATTAGAGTAGTGACAGATTGATGGGCAGGAAGTATTGTCTGTGGACAAAAGGGAAAGAATAGGCTATTACAGACCTTTAAGTGTAGGTATATTGTTATGCTCCACCTAACCAATAGTCAGCTTGTGTAAGACTATCGACGACATTATATTGTTTAATACGTTTCATGTCTAAATAAAGAAATGTCAAAATATACCAATAATAATATTAATGTGCCTCGTTGTAGAAAGCTCGTAAAGCTTTTGTACAGCGCGTGAGCAGTTAGAATGTGATTCGCGTTTTATACATGTCTCGGTCGCTCTTACGCGATCCAGATAAGAACCTCTCAGTTTTCATCCAAACCCGAATCTCAATCCGAGAGCTCACGAACTGTTGGTAATAATAATAACATCTTATCCACCCCTTATTTGTCTTACAACTTCTACTACTATAAATACTGCTAATGAGCTGTGATATTACAAATGCATGTATAATATCATAATGAAAACTCAGCGCCTGCGGGAGTGAGGGTACAGGTTCAATTGCCGGCCCGTGCTTAACTTGGGTGATATTCACAACTGGACACGCGCAAGTTTTGGATTTCTCAGAAGGGTCGGTAACACGCGTCCGAATTTCCCTGGAGTCGCTTTCTCCAATTGCTGGCGATCGCTGCTGATGGCAAAGCTATCTTTGCAAACCAGAGCTTAAAGACTTCGGGCGAGGTTAACTCTTGACGACGAAATTAGGCTGTGGGCGATCATTTTGCGAATGGCGCGGGTCTTCTTCCGCTTGTCTGATCTCTAAGCTAGAAAGACTCAAGCAGTTACGTTACTAAGGCAGTTTTTTTCTTACCGCCGCAAGCAGTGGAGCTCAAGCATTGATTCCGCTGTGATTATTCTGTTCTTGCTGCCAACTGTTTAAATCTCCCATAAAAATGGACATCATGACATGCAAATAAAGATGAATTAGAATGGTGTGGATTCTAAACATCATTTTTGAGTGGAAACCGCCGGGTGGATGGCGTAGCCGTATACGCCCACACTCTTGGCAGGGCACCAGAGTGGCGAGCTATCGGACTGAGCTGGAGCGAGGCTAAAGGAGTAGCTGAAGATAGAAAGACATGGTGTGAGTTTATGAAGGCTCTCGGCACCTCCGCTGTGCCTTAGGATAACAACAACAACACCAAAACATCTTCTTGATTCGGGCAGTGCCCAAAGGCGTCTACCAGGAGGCCTAGATGCTTGATCTCTCAGAGGTGCTTATTGTTATAGGTTATCGCAGGCTGGTTATCCGCAACTCGACGTCTTATAATGCGCCTATTATGCTTGAAAGGTTGACGCACTACTCTTGCCAACGCAACAGTCAGCAGGCAGTCTCTTGATGTTGCCGAGGATTTCTGCCAGTGATCTCGGAGACCCGAGGCGTTATGGCCGGTATTTAGCTATTCCAAGACATTAAAGAATGACGCTGTCTCCTCGGTTTCCATGCAGGCTCTGCAAATAGGACTGTCAGTAACACTTAGAGTGAATAAGTGCTTGTTTAGTAAGGTTTGTCCAGGTATGTCCAGTCCAATGTGAAACCCGCTTTAGTTGCGCAACTCGCGGGTGCACCGCGGAACAAGATACTATCGGCCAATAGCGATGCTCGATAGGGCGGCGTCATAAAATTCGGATTGTTGAGACTATCCCTCTGTCCATCTCGACTTTAATAGCTTTCTACTTGGATTTCGTGAGATTTGTAATCGTTTGGGTCCCGTTTAACACGCTATTGTACTCTGTTAGAAAACAACAGGGTATTTAGTTAGAAAAAAGACAATCGGCTATTGTATAAATCTTATTATCTCACACTATTGGGTAAACATCTTCCGGATTTTCAATCTTCTTCTCTGTGTATCTCTGGCCAATCTTCAATTCTAGTCCAGAGTTCTCTCAATAACCATTGTCCAATTCGATAATTTGCTTTGTAACAAAACGAGACTTCATCGCTTTCAAAAAAGTGTTTATGTAATTAGTTGCCCACTACCACATTTACCACGTTTTTAACGTGATGATGGTACTATGGTCTCGAAAGGTCTGAAGTGGCGGGTATCGACGTCTTCTTGTTCGGTCGGTTGCCACTCGAAAGAGACACATAATGTGTAAAAAATCGTGTAAGTTTAAGGCTGCGTTACCATCGGAGATGTGTAGCGAGGGATGTGTTTTTGTTAACCAATGGAATAACTTCGTTTACTTTCATTTCAACGCAGCTGATTCTATTGGTTATTAAAAAAACATTTCTCATGTCTCGCTACACATCTCTGTAGGGCGAGCATATCTTGCCGTGAGTTCGTTTGTCGCACGACTCAGCGTCACCTGTCTTGCTCGCACGGTACTGAAAGGAAAGTGACAGGTAGTATTTGTCGCGCGACAATGAGTCGCGTGTCACAGTTACGCTAGACGTGCTAATGGAAACGCAGCCTAAATCAATATATTGTATTGTACAGTTTCAGATCTCACGATCAAACTGTGTTATCATATACATTATTATATACAGAGAATTAAACATGACTTAACCAAAATGTATACATTAGATTTTAATCTAATACTTAGATCAAGAGTAACAAACTGGTAACGTATGCGGAATGAAATATGGACAAACTCTTTAGGCATAACTTAAAAAAAAAACGTTCGAAATTTGATATTTTGTGAATGTCATTTGTTTCCGAAAACATCTGTCAGTAATTTGCATAATTATCATGGTTGTGTGTTTTTCATTGAATTTATTATGGCAAATCGAGAAGAAAGACGTCGAGAGAATGTGTGTAAATTTTACGACATTCACCCGGACTGGCCTAAGTCGAGGGTCGTAAAACATTTCACGCAAATGGGGGAGAGCAGAAGTACTATATATAATATTTTGTCATCTTATTTCTTACGAAAAACAACTTCTAGAAAATCTGGCTCGGGGAAGGTAAGCACTTTAAGTAGTTCTTCGAAGAGGAGTCAATTAAAGAAAATGACGGCCGGTCGTGTGGCAAAATCATACAGAGAACTTGGAAATAAATTCGGCTGTGACGGGAAAACTGTGAAAAAGCATCTCAATAACATGGGTATTATTAAACGATCAAGAAAAATCAAACCGACCGTCTCCGAAAAGCAAAAACTATCTCAAAAGAAAAGACTTAAAACTTTGGTTAAAAATATATTCTACGCAAAAAACGACATAGAGTGCGTTATGGATGATGAATCCTATTTCACCCTAGATTGGACCTCTATTTATGTATGTGTATATTTACCCATATACGTACTTGTTTTCTGTTAGTATCTAGTTATGTGCTCCCTTCGCCTTTAGCTGCACCTACTCTGTATTAAGTTAAAATTTTCATCAATTTCACTGCCCAAAGGTTGTCTGGAAGAGATCGCTCTTTAGCGATAAGACCGCCTGTTGTCTACCGTTATTTATAAATTGTATTTATCTTGTTTCCTTTTGTAAACTTTTTTGGTGTGCAATAAAGTATTGTTGTATTGTATTGTATTGGAATGAATGGCAGGGTAACTTTTATTTTGAAAAGGCTAATGACCGGACCGAAGAATCTGTAAAATATGTAGAACACACGAAGTTTCCAAAAAAAGTTCTACTATGGGTAGCAATAAGCCCTCGTGGTATGTCCAAGCCGGTGTTTTTTGAATCTGGTTTGGCGGTTACTGCTGACCGGTACATTGAGCGATGTTTGCCAGTTGTGCGTCATTTTATACGGTCAAATCATAGAGGAGCTAATGTAGTGTTTTGGCCAGATCTAGCATCTAGTCATTATTCAAAAAAAACTACGAAGGAAATGGATGAGCTAGAAATCCCGTACGTACCGAAAGAATCAAACCCGCCTAATGTACCCCAACTTCGGCCAATTGAAGATTTTTGGGCCAATCTGAAAAGACGTGTGTACGCAAATAATTTTCGACCCAAAACTATAGAAAGTTTAAAAAGAAAAATTAAATCGCAGTTAAATAAAATGCCAACATCCACGTATACGGCGGCCATGAAGAAAGTGCCAGAAAACTGTAGAAAAGCAGCCCGGATGGGACCAAATTTTTTTTACATTAAATTTTATTTTATTTTGTGTTAATATGAGTCCAAATAAATACATATTTAGTTAAACTAATTTAATTAAACAGCGTATTGATATTTATGAACTTAGATGTTCTGTTAAATTTGTAAACATATTTATTAATAGTTGCAGTGCCCTGCAGGGTTTCATAGCGAAATAAAATTCTGTATCGTCCATCTTATGTAACCTATGAAAGCAATAAATAAACTGATAACTGATAACTGAACTTTGTCCAAATTTCATTCCGCATACGTTATTTAGTAAAGTTAAATGTTGTACCTAAGACATACATTTTTATTGTTTCCAAGTTTTCAACTTCAGTTACCATTTGAAGTGGTTTAGTAGTATTTACATCAGGAAATCGCTACTGCACGCTAAGATGTGGTCAGCTCGGCTTTTGAATGCTCTGCCGTTTTTATACTTGTGCAGTGTTTTATTGCCGTCTCTGGTAAGAAAATGTGCTTAGTGTTCAATGTAGGTTCATAAATTGAAAAAATTGAGCAAGTGCGAGTCCGACTCGCGCATGAAGGGTTCCGTACCATAAAACAAGTTTGTTGTATGGGAGCCCCCCTTAAATATTTATTTTATTTTATTTTTAGTATTTGTTGTTATAGCGGCAATAGAAATACATCATCTGTGAAAATTTCAACTGTCTAGCTATCACCGTTCTTGAGATACAGCCTGGTGACAGACGGACGGACGGACGGACAGCGAAGTCTCAGTAATAGGGTCCCGTTTTTACCCTTTGGGTACGGGACCCTAAACACTAGCCTTATCTAATGATTAAGTCGATAAAGAGGGATTTCAGTACAATAATAACAATAGAAGTCGTGATTTTTTAGCTTCAGTCGCTAAAAGCTTACTACAATCGTATATTAATACTTCTAGGTACAAACAGCAGGGTAGGTTACACCGGAAGACCAGCACTGGGTTCCCGGGCCAGCTTTTATGCTGAGGTGTGACCTTTTCGTGGCATACACTCCTACGATTTTATTTTATTTCTAATAATATTGTGTTGTCCAGTTCGTGTATGTTTACGAATAAATTTTTCATTCATTCATACATTCAAACAATCAGCATAATCAATTATGAATTTTATAGGGACCGGTTGCTTGTTGCAAATGTCTGATGAATGTAAAAGCTGCATGCGGAATAGAGCATCTCTAATGTCGAAATTGAATCAATGTAATAGTTAATACTTGTCCAAAAAATATTGCTTTACATAAAAATATATTGGCTCTGTTAGAAATATTGAATTTGAATGCATGTTTCACCAATAAAGATGTACAATAAATCCCAGAAATAAAGAGCAACATAACAATATAATTAGTATATCAGAACCATCACTGTAGCGAGTGGGCTTTACGATCAGACGCGTGTTGCTGGCGGTGTATGGTTACGAGTCTTGGCCGATTATTTTAGCATAGTGAACAAAGATGAGTAGGCTCTTTTTAACAGCCTATATAGGAGTGTCCCACTGCTGCGCAGAGCCCACTACGATATCCGATTAGATGCTTGTTTCGGCAGATTGTTGAGGAACGCATCCCGCCTAGAGATGGCCATTATCGATAACGTCTCCCGATTTGTATTAGGAAAGAACGTTCTCGATGGCAATGGAAAATGGCACATCTCTTATTCCGCCATCTTGGTCAAGGTCTATTGCATCCGCGTTGTTCGTCTCTAGACATCCACTTAGAGGTCACACTGCCCTACCGTTTTATAGGTTTTCTTAACGGATTTTAATTGGATTGCGTAATTTTTGAAATATCAAAATTATAACTCCTGATTGTCATTTAAATTACGCATAAATCTGTTTTCCGAAATGTCCCAATTAGTGCCATACTATAACGAACTTGTGCTAATTATACACAGTTAGTTTAAGAGATGCATTGTAAAATTATTGTTTTTCTTAATACTTATAGCACTTGAGCACGCTGTCAGGGCACGAGCTTTATCTATGGGGCCTTTTTAAAACTCAGCAGGCACGTGCCACTTTGACTCCTATTTCTAATGTTTATATAGGATACTCCTAGTGTTCAGTAAGGGATACTATGATTCTGATGAAGGTCTCATTGAATAAATAACTCTATTTTGGATGTTCTCCTTTTCTGTTTTCACTGTGACGCCGTTAAGATAAAGCTGTCTTGGACATTATTTTTATCGTAACCAGATATTTTGTAAAGGTTTACAGCGTACATGCCTTATTTTGCAAGCGTCTTACAGACTTGAGTCTTTACTCAAATAATTATGATTTCCTTTGTCATATAAAATTATAAAAATATGTAACCCGTCACATTACATTTAAAATTAAGGTCCCTGTATCGAATATGTTTTTTGTATGTTTGCATGTCTGTGTGATACAAACACTTACATATCAATATATAATAAATAAATGATATTATCCATATATTATGTAGGTATATCGTCGTCTAGTACCCAAAGTAGAAGCTTTGCGTAGTTTGGGACTAGGTCGATTTGTGTAAGATTGTCCCTTAATATATTTACCAACATTATTTAGGGTCCATATGATGATTGAATATAATAGAAGGTTCCTTATTTCAAAACTTCGCAGGAAAGAAACACAAGCACAGATAACACGTAAAATTCACTAGAGGTAAACAATAGGCGGTCTTATCGTTAAAGAGCGATCTCTTTCAAACCACCTTTAATTAGACAGATTGAGAAGCAAGTCCTCCTCTCATGCAACATTGTATGACTCTATATTGACGCACGTGGGTGCGCCCGCGCAGGTCTAAGCGTGGATCACGAGGACCTACATTACCTGCACTAAACGAAAACTAGATAGATGCGATGTCACGAAAATCGCTTGTGAAAATTTCATAAACTTGATATTAATCATTATAAAAACGGTTTAAATCACCTTAAAATTGTCAGGAACGGCCCGACATGTTTCGAACTCATATGCTCTTCATCAGGGACAGCTATCCGTGCTGCTACGCGACTCGCTTGAAACTTGATATTGATACATTTTGTTGCTAAAGTATTGATTCGCAGTCATTTTAACCAACAAAATAAAAATATGTACAATAACTGTCGGTTATAACATTACGTAAATTCTACGTTAGGTCTGTAATGTCTAGACATATCTTTTCTTCTACGTCGTAGATTCATTACTTATTTTGTCCGGTCGATACTTATTAGTACTTAGGTACGTATTTTTGGCTATCCGGTCGATACTTATTAGATTGTATTTTCGGCTATCCGGTCGATACTTATTACTAATAAGTTATTAGTACGTATAATGAGTACTAATAATACGTACTAATAAGTTACTTATTAGTACGTATTTTCGCCTACCCGTTCGATACTTATTTATACGTATTTTCGGCTGTCCCGTCTTTACTGAAGCATGTACTCGTATCAATGCAGTTCATATCTGCGGCCGACCATATCGGTTCATTTATGACATGTAATAATACATTGAAAAATGTTAATTAACAGCCTTCCCGACTAATAGTTTTTTGTCTCATTCGCATTGTCACAATTCATAATTAATAATTTTAATATAATTACATTCGATAAAATCTTGAAATTTAAGATTAGAGTCTAAGCGGAAGTTTGTAGTAGACTTATAGTGAAATAAACACATTTTTTTTATTAGCACACGCAACCACAGGCGAAGAACAAGTGCCAGCTAATGTCTTTTGGCACAATCGGTTCCGAGTGTCATAAACATACCCCGGGGGTTTCGGTGCACAAATGACTTGACCCTAGGCTGACAAGGCCTCAAATGTAATGGTATGGTCATAAACCATGATCATCGATGATCTTACGCCTATCCGACACCAGAATATATTTTTAATACACTATAGATGTTGAATGATGACGTATTATCCTTATAATCCATCGCAGCTTAATGTAAACCCCGTTTAGTGCTTGCGTGGGCGCGCCTACGCCGTCTAGCTCCTCAGGTTGACCTGATGCTGTCATAGCCTATTATGTAAATCCACTATATTAAAAAACGCTCGATATTTTGGTCTATTTTCAACAGATTTACCACCAAGACGAATCACCCTAGTAACCTATGCATTTTGCACAAACAACCAATAAAATACAGTTTACGACTGATGTTTGAAGAGAGAACTTTCTAAGTGTTATATTTGGTGCAGCTGCTAGAATATTGTTCCAATAATGAGATGATGACGTATTATCCATATAAGTAATCCATCGTGGCTTTATGTAACGTCAGGCGGGGCGCACTCCGCGATTAACGTTTCCCGCTACAAGTACATGCCGGTGGCCTCATGCATGAGCCCTATTCAGTGGCTGACACGCTCTGTCTCTGAACACACGTACCTCCACGATTTTCGCGCGCGTCTCGCTCATTATTTACGTCAAGTGAACGTTCCGCATTCATCTGTTTGCGTTTAGTGTTTAAATGAGTAAAAAGAAAGCGAAAAAATATTGTATCGCAGCGGATTGTAGAAATAATGATCGGATTTGGAATCACGCGTTTTTCGTTCTCCCAACATGTCCGAAGGATGCCGAAAGGTAAGAAAATGAACATAATATATAATAATTAGTTACTGAATAATAATAAAAAACATATTGCAGGTGTATCTACTTCCAATTTTAATTGTTAAGTACTTATGTAGGGCCGGGATTTTCGAAATTAAACCGCAGAAAGTACACTGCACAATATTTATTCGATATTTACACGGGTTTTAGGAAAATCACAAGAAACGCGTGCGCCCATCTACATTCGTCCGTTCTCTCTCTCGCTCGCACACTTTTTTTTTTTTTTCCATGCATCATCTGGCGTTCCGTTTCGCATTCATATCCCACATTCGGCCATCCATTCAGTCTGCCCACAGACTGGGCAACCAGCCCATCATAAACTTATTCTAACAATTATTATACTTATCTAAATTAGGTTATACTTAGTTGACATAATTACGAGAAAATAACAGTTACCCTGTAACACAACATCGCATATGGAAGCAAAATTTAAACGGCAACTACAATGTAGTCTGCCCAATGATCTGCTTTGAAATATAGTTAGACTTAAGGTCAACTATCATGCCTGAGTAATGTAAAAGTTACGCAATGGGTTTAATTACCTTGAAAATGAAATCTTAATGCTAAACATGTAATATTCCTTAGCTAACAGATATGGATTATGAAATTGTCGGCTGGTAAGGCGTGGACACTTAGGCAACAACACTGGCATGGTCATAGAGCTATGTGAGGGAAAAATAGAGTTAATTTACTAGAGTTCTTTTTATTCAGCGTCATTTCAAAGGCTTTGCAGTCGGTAACGATTTTGAAATCGATTCCAAACAGATAGTGTCGGAATTTTGCCACGCCTTCCACAATTGCCAGTGCCTCCAATTCATAGCTTGAATACTTACTCTGCACATCTGTGGTCTTTCGGCTAAAGTAATGCACAGGGTGCAGCTCCCCATCTTCTGCGCATTGCTGCATGAGGATACACGAATAAGCAATCGAGGAAGCATCTGAATGCATCTCAGTCTTCAGGCGCGGGTCAAATATTTTTAACACTGGGTTTGTGACCAATTTTTCTTTCAGTATATTGAAGCTTTGCCTTTGCTTATCATCAAATTTAAACTTCTCATTTTGTTTTAGCAGGTCCGTCAGGGGTTTTGCTATGGCAGCAAAATTTTCAATAAATTTCCGATAATACGAGCATAATCCAATAAAGCTATGCAGCTGTTTCAAATCTCTTGGTTCAGGGTAACGTAGCACTGCATCCGTCTTTTCAGGTGAGGGTTTGACTTCTCCGTTTTCTATGATATGCCCCAAATATTCTACACGTCGTACCATTAATTGACTTTTCTTCCAATTTATTTTCAGCCCGTACTCTGAGGCAGTTTGCAGAACCTGGGCCAGGCGGTCTACTGCTTCATGCTCGTCCTCGGCTGGAATTAATAAATCGTCTATGAATATTATGACCACACCTTTGGCAATCAGGTCTCTGAATATAATAGAAATAAACCGGGTGAACACCTTGGGAAAAATTGAGATACCGAATGGTGCTTTTAAAAACTCATATTGCCCGGACATCGTTACAAATGAGGTGTATTTTACGGACTGTTCGTGGACTTGCAGATGAAAATATCCATTTTCTAAATCAAGGGCACTGAATATCTTTGCATTCTGACATTTATCAATGTGATCATCAATGATAGGCAGCGGATATTGATCTTTCACCATTTTCTCGTTTAGTTTCCTGTAGTCAACACACACTCTCAGACTTGAATCCTTTTTTCTAACAAGTACAATAGGGCTAGAATATTCAGATGTACTTACCCTAATGATACCATCATCCAACCATTTCTGAATTTGCGCGTCTACTTCCTGTTGCTCTTTCAGTGAAATACGTCGTGGACGTTGTGCCACCGGAATGTCGTCCTTCAAGTGGATCCGCAATTGGATTGGCGCCTCCTTTGTTTTAAGTGGCACATAGTTCGCCATCATCCTTTTCACACGTTCTTGTACGGCTGAGCTGACCTCACGACCTATAATATCAAGATCACACACAAAACACATAAGGTTACGTAACCATTCCTCGTTAGCCGGCAAGAAAAACACCCTATTGTTATCCATAACCATGACAGTGTGTTGTAACAAGTTTTGGCCAATAATCATCGAGTAAGGGGATAACATCTTTAGGCACAACATGGAACTTAATGTCTTTAAAGGTTTGACCATCAATTGACACCGTTGTTTTTAATAATCCTAACCCACGAACCTTTGTACACCCAAGTCCTGTCATAACAATATCCGACTGTTCACATTTCGGCGATCCTAAACTTTTATAACACTCCGATGAGATCAGGCTCACGTCACTGCCCGAATCCGCCAATGCATCAACGAATTTACCACAAATTTCTACAGATTTTATTGGTTTTTTCGTCATTTTTTGAATACCGACTTTGTTTACGTTGAAAATGTCAACTCGACCCCCAACTTCACAGTCGTCGTCTGCGCCGCCATCTTGCTCGTCGCCCTCATCGGTGCTGCCATCTACAACGTTCGATTGGGTGCGTTCCGTTTCATCGCAGCAGAATGTTTCTGAAGTTTGTCTCGCTGATCCTGACGTTGGTAGCGGTTGACCCATGTTACCAGCTCGCACGCGGAGATGACGTTGATGTTGGCTCGTACTAACGTCGCTTCGAACGCCGCTTCCGCCCGGTCGCGAACTGCACTGTGAGGCAACATGGCCGAATGAGTTGCAGTTAAAACACTTCAGCCCTTTGTTTTTATGTGGGCACTCCATCGATATATGCTTGTTGTCGCCGCAGTTGTAGCATTTTCTAGCTTCTATTTGACGTCTTGCTTGCATGTACATCTGGGTTTGCGGCCGCTGCACGACGTTCCGACTGCTTTCAGCTTTGGTTTTTTCCTTGATTAGCTCGTATATTTTTAATTTTTCTTTCAGCTCGCCATAGGTAGTCACTCCGTACAACATTGTTTTATTAATTTCTTTGTCGACGATGCCATCAACAACGTACTTAATAGCAACGTAGTCAGCCATTTTGCCGCGCCTGCCCAGCTCTTTCATTACAAGCATGTAATCCAAGCAGCTCTCCTCCGGGCGCTTCTTCCTGGCACACATCATCTCGTGTATAGTTTTGACATCAACCGTGTCGGTAAATTCCTTGCCGAGCGCCGTCTTTAACTCGTCCCACGTCTTATGGGGCCGCTCTGCACGTAACCACAACGCAGCCGTCCCCGTCAGGGAACGTCTAGCCACTAGCAACTGTTGAAGTGGGGACCACGAGAAAATTTCTGCATGATCTTCGACATCCTGAATCCACCTTGTTACTGGATACGTCTTGTCACGTCCACTGAAGAGTGGAACCAGTTCCGCCGTCATGTGCAACATGTTCCCATGCGAACTCATCGCATGTCCCTCGCCGGGGTCAGCCTGCCGGCTGGTTCGGCGGTCGTCTTTTCCCATTCTTCGTCTTCTGGGGTCGTCGTAAACGTCGTAAACGTCGTTCGTCGTCGCGATGGGTGACCGTTATATAACCTCAAACCGGTGTCTTCAAACTTCACGTCGTGAATTTCGTTATCCCGGACGAGCCCCAAAATGTAGGGCCGGGATTTTCGAAATTAAACCGCAGAAAGTACACTGCACAATATTTATTCGATATTTACACGGGTTTTAGGAAAATCACAAGAAACGCGTGCGCCCATCTACATTCGTCCGTTCTCTCTCTCGCTCGCACACTTTTTTTTTTTTTTCCATGCATCATCTGACGTTCCGTTTCGCATTCATATCCCACACTTATGTAATTTTGAATTGATTATTTGCTGCTATTTGTCAATTTAAATTCTAGTAAAATACGTATGTCTACTACTAAATCAACAATCATAGAGGTTTTTATAATAATATTTGATATCACGTTTGTAAAATTACCAGTAATGAATAAACGATTGAGTGATAGTTTGATAGGTAAGTATATAAAATATATAATAATGAGTTACAATAAATGTATTAGAAGAGATCCCTAATAGGGATAAGTTCGCCTTTGTACATGTTTTATTTGTTACTAGCGACCCGCCCCGGCTTCGCACGGCGCGTCCGTGCGTATTTTTAAAGATCCAAGCATAGGTACATAGGGGCAGACAGACAGCAAGAAACGACTTTGTTTTATACTAGGTGTGTTGTGATGAATATATATAAATAAATAAATAAATAAATATCGGACAACTAAGCAAAAACAAAATGAAGCTCAAGAATTTAATTGCATGTTAAGGTAACGCATTCGTTGCATTATTTTATTATATTATACGTATTAAAATGTTTAAAAATTAAGCTAAACTGTTTTGCGGCCTGGTGGTTTTTTCGTCCAAATTCTGAGATTGATTATTTCATAGTTAAATAATGAAATAATAAATATAATGTATGAAGAATATAAATATATTGCTCTCTATATTGAATGCAAGAAATAAATGGGAAATACATTTTTATTTTTAGTCGTTGACAGCCCTCGCTCTCGGCGACGCGGCAAGCGAGCCAATTCATTTTCACCGTTGGCACGCAGCTTTAACGTTCCGTTTGGCTTGCGCTGGGGACGACGACTTGAGAAGGGCCATAAATCATATTTTTTCTGCTAAAAAAAGCGGCTTTTGTAAAGATCAAAGTAGTGTGCCTTCTGTACTTGTACTATTATCTATTCTGTGGTAACGTTTAGTTCTGTGCGTGGGCGCACCCACACCGTGTGGCTCCTCACCTGCTACCTGTTATAGTCAATCGTCATAAACCATTAGATCAAAAAACGTCTTCTTTTGTTATGTTTTTACGGATAAGAAATACCAAAAATGTTAATTATACGCCATAAAACGGATTAGTTTGAGAATGATAAAGTATTAAAACTAACTGCGGTTTAAACAGTGCGTGATTGCTTCTTTTATACTTTTGTTTTCAAAAGTAGTTCAGTGCTTCCCATTTATTGGAACTCCTCTCAAGCTTCTCTCAACCTTCAAGGAAACTCTATAACACCACAAATACCCAGAAGTAAGCATTTTAAGTAGGTTACGTAATTATTTGTGCAAGAAAGTTTTCGTATAAAATACATAGTTGAAGCGTCTTTTATCAGCAGTGCAATAGCTATTCTACGCTGCGCGTTTCATTCATGGTCCCGTACATTGCGCTTATCTTGGGGCTTTGACCTGTTACATAAACATATAGGCTGCGAAATGTTTACTGCCGGATGAATGGAACGTTTGTGAATGGATTTACTTGCCATAATATTTATGAGCGATATCGGCGTCCATTTATACTTCGTCAGATTTCTATAACTTGAGTATGAGGTAAAAGCAGGGATCGTAAAATGCGAGCATAATCGATTGAATTGAGCTGTCATCTCTAAATTCGCCGAACTCGGACAAAGACTTAAAACAACCCGGACATTTGGCGTTAATCGCATTTATTTCCCGGACGTGTCCGAAAATAAAATTGTTAAAAATACTATTGCTTTATTTTTCATTCACATGGAAAGGTTAACGCGCTGAACCGGCAATCCAGAGGTGCCGGGTTTGATTCCCGTTCTCTTCCACCAGGTGACTCATTTCAATTCTTCTGTGAGCTTTGATCTTTTTATCAATGGTTTAATATAAAAATTGTGGAACATTAGATCACTACATAGTATAAAACAAAGTCGCTTCCTGCTGCCTGTCTGTCTGTCCCTATGTATGCTTAGATCTTTAAAACTACGCAACGGATTTTTTTTATAGATAGAGTGATTCAAGAGAAAGGTTTATACATATGTCTAATACATGCATAATATAGCATTGCAGCTGTGCGAAGCCGGGGCGGGTCGCTAGTGTAAGATAGGTCACTATTAATGTTATTACTGTACATTATACATTAATGTAGTATGTAGTAAGCAGCGGAGAAATGTTACCCAATGCAACGCCAGAACAATGGGCAGTAATTTGTAACCAGGATAAAGCGATAGTGCGCTCAATGAAAATATGGCGTTGTACTATGTTGTACATATGTATTTAAATACATTGTTTGCCTTTTTATATAGAAACCCATTAGACTAATCTTACAAATGATAAAAGTACCGAATCTCAAGTAAAAAGAGCGGTGTCAAACTCATTGCGTACCTATTATGAATGGCACCTGATTCGTGCAACACTCGCCTTAAATCCAATATTTTTTCTCAAACATGCAATGAAATGTCGTCATAACGTGCGTTATGACTTCGAAATATAACGATGGAAAATTTAAGGCCTAGGCCGGGAAGTAATTTTTTTTTAAACATGGCGTCTGTGTTCATGAACTAGCTTAACATCTGAAACATACTATTTTTGAGTGGTGTATTTTTTATTTCATTGCATATGTTTGAGAAAATCACTATAAGTACGCCTTAGCTGTGAAAAAGACTTACCGTCGTCGTATCACTATCCGGCCTCCCTACGGTCGGCCCTCTGTACCTACTCACCCGGCAAGCCTCTATTTCCCGGCGTCTGCAGTAATGCACTATATATCCACACCTAAGCCGTATCAACAGCATTTAATTAACAGTATCTAAAACAAACCAATAATTTCCGCGATATTACTTACAGATATCGCAGATGCCACGTCATCAATTTATCACCTCGATAAGGTGGACGTCTTACAGCTAAATAATACGGGCCGTATATTTTCCTAAGTAATGTCGATCGGCGGCCATTATTCTAGCATTTTTAGAATAGGCCCCGTCGGTGACATTTCGCTCGCGAGTAGGTGCGCAAACGGTCGATGAATTTTAGTGATAGAAGCGTCATCGACTGATTTAAACTTCGCAAATTTCATCAAAATGCGTATATGTGATAGTGTAGTAAAAGGTCCCATTGTTTGGGTTTCTATAGAGACGTGTTAATGTTATAAACAATAGCTATAATACAGAAATTTAATTACGAACTGAGAGATTAAACTTAGAACTTAACTAACTAAAATACATGCTACAATGGAGTCAAACTAATATAAAAAAACCTTAAAAGAGTGCTGTTGTCACAGGTTGTCGTTGTCATACGTCATTTCAATTGATTTTGCTTGCATTTTACATTCCCAGATTTTAAAACCACATCTACCCAAAGATTAAATCTTCGTTCCAAGCGAGACTTCCGCTGGCAAAAGTCACGACTCTGCATACTCGAAGTCTTGAACACTACCCCGATAACAGCGGAATAACAAGCTCTTTGGTGCGACTTTTCTCGCGTGGCAAACGTATTTTAGTATAATAAAAGAGAATCCCCGTTCACTATCGCCCATGCAACTATTTTTGTTTACATACAAAACATTTTCAATTTTGACTTTTTTTCAAAAATACATTGTTACTGATAAATATCTGAAAAAATACTTAATTTTTGTTGCGTTTTGGGACTTAAATAAAGGTTTTAAATTAAATGGTATCAAACAGATGATGAGGATGGAAATAGACGTATATTTAATGTAACAACTCATTTAGTGGATGAAATCCACTAATTAACGATTTTAAGACGATTTCACTAGTAGGTAATAGGTATAAACTATCACGCTAATATTATAAAGGCGAGTGTTTGTATGTTTGTTACTTCTTCACGCTTAAAAGGCTGGACCAATTTGATAAAAATTTGTATAGTTGTAGCTGCTGGATTAACACAAAAAAGTGTTCCCGTAGGATGACCGAGTAATTTATGCCTAGTACTAACTTGACAAACGCCTTAATTACCAATGCGATCTCTCCGTGTTCCACAATTAGGCCTAATTTACACTTACAGGCAATTAGCTGTTGTTTAATTAGTTCCTAATTGCGATAGTATGCAAACGCACACGCAGATACCTGGCCCGACCTCTCTCGTCCACAGGACGTAAGTGCCATGGATTTACTTGTAATATAAGACCTTTTGGGTATGAGTGGACCTGTCCGTAGCATCGCATTCTTACAGGTCGTAAGTGCCAGTAATACATGTTGGAACGAAACGAGGGTGTCCTGCGAATGTTGCATTGTTTAGCGATAGAACATTATTGTTTCCAAATAAACTATATTCATATCTGACACTGCTTTCAAGTTTTAGCTTGTAAAACTTTCTTGCAAAAAACTGTATGTTTGATCCCTATTTAATTTATTCATTAATATTAACACATACTTAACAATGCGTTTTAAGAGTGCGTCAAACTGTGAAACAGTTTGTTGGCGTCGCATTCTGATTCTGACACTAAAATTATTGTGCAAATGCAGTGCACTTGTCATCTGACAATTTATAAACAGTAAGCGTAGAAGCAGTAAGGTTGTATAAATATAAAAATATATCATAACTATGGCATTAAGCCCACCCTGCGTACCTACATTATATTTGTAATGTACAGTGAAATTTAAAATAACTTTTTCAAGCATCTCATTAGTGCAAGTCTATTCTACGTCAAATACAATTAACTAAATTCTGTTATATTTTCAGGGATAAGTTTCTAGTTCTGCTCCACCCTGTATGTTAAGGATATAAGACGTTTTGCGAACGGTAGTTTGTTAATGCATCCAGGCTGTCAACATGGCGCGATTAGACACACATCGCGTGCGTTCGATAGAGGGCCCGTAATGGAAGGGGCTTGTCTCGTGAGTGCAACAAGGTCGGCTGAGGCAGAGGTTTCCTGTTTACAAGCGTCGATACTATCCCTAGGGCAGAAATGTTAAGCTTTTACAGTTATTTTTAAAGACACCAAGAGAGACCTTTAGTCAAGACATGAGATATCAATCGCAAATTTTCCAACTATTCTGCGTCCTTTTTAGTCGAAGAATAACATCCGAATGAGCGGCCTAAACTTAGAGATTAGTCCTCAATGAGACTTTGGTCAGACTTTCATTAACTGTATTATTTATTTATTTAATCGTATGGCAATATGTTTCATGCAAGCAATCAAAGAATGACTTTCAAATTATTAAGCCAGGCGGCTGCGTCAGGAGACATAGAATACAGGTCCTCAGCAGATCCAGCGTATGAGTGAAGTGGGCATCGTTTGATGATATGTTCAGTGGTCTGCTCTTCCTCGCCGCACTCGCAGAGTGGAGACTCTTTCCATCCCCACTTATGTAGGAAAAAGTTGCAGCGGCCGTGTCCTGTTCTGAGTCTGTTCAGCCGACACCAGAGCTTGCGAGGGAGATCGAATCCCTTTGGCTTAGCCGTAGGGTCAGTCAGCTGGCTGGATTTGCCTTCTGTCGCAGCTGTCCACTCGGTCCTCCAGCTATCCCCGATGTTAAAACTATCTAGGTTCCTAGCAGTGGTATAGGGAGGTTTTCGGGATTTGAGTCGGTGCGGGGGTGGATGGCAAAACTCTGAGGAATTATCTGAGATCTTCTCGGCTTCTTTCTTTAAGGCATGGAGTCTTCGAAGGTGGGGTGGGGCGACATGACTTAACACTGGCAACCAATGGACGGGTGTGGATTTGACAGTGCCAGATATGCAGCGCATGGTCTCGTTTAGTTTGACGTCCACTTTATTTGTATGAGCACTATTCAGCCAAACTGGTGCGCAGTATTCTGCCGTTGAGTAGACGAGAGCGATGCCTGACGTGCGAAGGCAGTCTGCTGAAGCACCCCAGCTTGTGCCACAGAGTTTATGAAGAAGATTATTCCTGGTTGAGATTTTTTGCGAGAGTTTAATAAGATGTTCCTTGTATGTTAAGGACCGATCCAGCGTAACTCCAAGGTACTTCGGGCAAGGGTTATATTTTAATTCTTCGCCGTTGAAGTGTACAGCTGGTTTATAGCTAGCCATTTTATTATTGAGGTGGAAGCAGGAAGTTTCCGTTTTACTCGTGCTAGGTATAAGTCTCCACGATCTGAAGTAATCAGCAAGTGTCTTCAAGTCCGATGTTAGTGTTAGAGCTCCGGACTCGAAATCTCTACTTTGGGTAATAAGTGCTATGTCATCGGCGTAAATAAACTTGGTAGCTACTGTGTGTGGAAGATCGGATATGTACAGATTGAACAGGGTTGGCGCCAGCACAGAGCCTTGAGGGAGACCGTTGTTCAGCTTGCGTTTCCTGCTCTTCCCGCTGCCCAAGCAAACCTCAAAGACCCTCTCAGACAGCATATTAGAGATTAGGTCTACTAGTTCTCTGCTTGGTATTGCCGTAAACATCTTATGAATAAGGCCATGCCTCCAGACAGTATCGTAGGCAGCCGTGAGGTCGATGAACACTGCGTTAGATTTTAGACCATTCTGAAAGCCAGCTTCAATATAGTTTGTGAGAGCGAGGACCTGATCAACACAGTTCCTGCCCTTGCGAAAACCAGCTTGCTCGGGAGGAATTGCAGCTTCTACGAATGGTTCAATCCGTACGTATTATTATTATCTACGTATTATAACTGTATTATTATTATCTTTTATTATTTATATATTTATTTATTAAAGTATACAACTTAAGTTAATACAGTTTCCTGGAAAAATGTTTGTACAGTTTGTCTGCAGGTGCGAGTCTCTATACAATAATTAAAACAAGTTATTGCTAAACACTTGAGTGAAACTTTGAATAAACAACTTTATCACTCAAGTGTCTAGTATTAGTGACGCATCTATGTGTTATGTCATTCTTTCGAAAGCATCATATTACTATTTTATTTCGGCAAATGATGAACAAAGAGTGCTTACCAATGCATAAACAAACTTGTCCAGCCCAGTTATATCAGTAACAGAAGCAGTTCTGAAAAAGAAAACGGTGTTGAAAACCCTATTTTTGGCACAAGTATAGTTATAAAAACAACTGATGTCCGCAAAGTCTCTGAGGTATACATTAACCCATTGAACGCCCCAGTCAAAATATTACGTCATCGGAAAATTGTGCCACTGTTTTTTTTGTTTCTATCAATAAAGAAATACATCGACACACGAGACATAGGGAAAAATTCGAAAGGTTTTTGGGCTTTAAGGTTGCGGAAAAGTTAATGCGCTGGACCGGAAATCCGGAGGTACCGGGTTCGATTCCCGGTCTCTTCCGCCAGGATACGCATTTCAATTTCAAAGAAGTAGTCTCATAAAGGGGCTCACACCATATCATTATTTCGCCACACGACGCACAGCTCTGACGAACGCGCTAGACCAAGGAAAGAGCACTCGAAATTCCTAAGACAGCGAACTAGCCAGTAATAAGCAGTAATACGTAAAGTAAACACAAATAATGCGCCAGCAGCTGCGCGCACGCAATTATCGCGAGAGCTAACACCCGCGCTGTTCGCTCCTGACTAAGTACAAGCCATTAGGGAAATTATACCTCGATCGTTTGTAGGTTCTACAATCTACAATGAAGTAGGTCAGTGTTTAGAATAGAGTAAATACGTAAAGTTTTTGAAAACTTAAATTATATTTTTTCCGATAGTCCTTGCTATCATCATCATTGGCCTTTTACATGAGTTAAGAGGCCTTATTCCTTTTAAAATGCTGATTGTTTTAGACATTTTCTGTATCATCAAACATGTTTCTTAACATATTATTTATGTTACTACCTGCACGCAATGAAAGCATGAAATAGCTATGTTACTACCTAGAACTCGGGGAAAAGTATTATCCACTTCAAAAAGTTGTTTTAAATTATCAATATATTGGTCATAATAAGAAAAAAATAATTTTTAAAAGGAATAAGACCTCTTAAGCAGCGTCTAATATAGTGCGGCATTTACGAAGATGGCAGGACAGCCCGATACGAGAGCGACATAGCCACGGCCGCATTAGTTGACAAACATGTTGACAAATGCTGCGCCTATCGATGAAGGGGGAAGAGCTGCACGCCAGTGTCTCCGGTTGCGCTTGTGGAAGAGAATCAAACCGTGCTTCATCATACATGTGCAACCACACCGTCGTACAAAGTCTTCCTCCATAGATCACGATCTTCAAACATATCCTCCCAGGATATATAAACTGCAGCACTTTAATTTTTTCTGACAATAGTTTTACCAAAATCGTTTTTTTTTTTTCAAAATGACGGATTAATCAATTTTATTGGCTGAAGGGCTCTCTGCCTTTGGAACTCCATTAAAAAACAAACTTATCTATGGTCGGCACTAAGTGACCATATTGACACATGTCTGTACAGTCTGACCAAAAATAGTGGAAATTAAAAAGTGAAAATAGTGTAGTGTCGTCCCTTTCTAATCAATCTAAGAAAACGGGGACGAAACTACAGTATTGCAACTTTTTAACTTCTTCTCTTTTTGGTCGCACTGTATCAAACCGTTGAAATTTAAACAACGGTCAAACATCGACAATTTATTTTGTTCTATGTTTCACGGTATGCTTTTTTATCGTTATTGTTTCTTATACATTAGTATGTATTAATATGTAGTCTGTAGTCAGACTTAGATACAAACCTAAAGGTACATATATCACAAAGCAGGCAGCTTTCTTCTCAGGTCAGGGATCTAGACCGAGCGCCGCGCGCTAATCACTTTCACGACTGCATCGCTAATTAGGCCAGAGTACGGCGGTGACTGGCGTGACCTTGTTTAACCCTTTCAATAAGATTAAATGTTATGAAAATGTACAAATAACCATTCTAATGCAGTGGGATGAGCGAAATATGGGAAAATTTTCACTGCCCGTGTCGATCACTGGTGATGAATCATCATAATAATCATCACTGATGATGGAGCTGATGAAAAAGTATGCTTATCTTATGTATTGCTTACTAGTGGTCTAAAGAATTACCAGCGAGGTCGAGCTTTACAGCCCAGCGGCAGCGGCGAGCGGTAAACCAAATCATTGTGACATATAAAGCACGCTACGAGCCGCTGCGCGCGGTTGTCGCTTTTTTAGGGTTCCGTACCCAAAAGGTAAAAAACGGGACGTCCGTCTGTCTGTCTGTCCGTCTGTCTGTCACCAGGCTGTATTTCTTGAATCGTGATACTGTGTAGCAGTTGAAATATTCACAGGTGATATATTTCTGTTGCCACTATAACGACAAATACTATAAAAACAGAATAAAATAAATATTTAAGAGGGGCTCCCATACAACAAATGTGACATAATACCTCATTTGTATGCGGCACCATACCAGGTGCAAACTTAAGATGTGATAAGTATTTTCACGGAGCCCTCGGTGCGCGAGTCCGACTCGCACTTGGCCGGTTTTTTGCGTCGCTCGTCGCTAAAACCAAAGTCGTGGCAAGAACTCCGAGTATAAACAAAATGCATTCCCCTTGCCTGCTTAGCCGCGGGCATAAGCTATTTGTAGGTACAAACACTTATTTTATCCTAATCCCTGCCAATAAATATCATAGACGTTAACAGTAGAAATCTCGCCAGGGTTGCAAAATACGATAAAATCTATCATTCTTAATACAAAACGCTCAGCTAAAATTAATAACGCGTATTATTTATCATTATCAGTAACGAGGTGTCGTGTTCACCATACTTTATAGAGTCAAAGTTGCTATGTAGTCCAATCAATGTTTGCCTCAGGTGTGTGTCACAGACCCATAGCGAAAGGACTTGTGCACAGGAGGGGTCATGAAAAAATCACGACAAATCACTTTGGGGGAGAGAGGGGTAGGTATAGACCTCACGTGTTTTTTCTACAGTGAACGAACTTTGAAACAAATCTACCACATGAGTAGACACTTTTTCTCTGTTTCGTTAAAAATAAATCTTCACAGAGAATAGCGAGTCTATTCAACGAAATATTGGATCTTAGTTGATTTTCTTTAAACATGTAATTATTTACTTACTTATTGTTTTCGGTTAGGTACGTCTTAACCTTTTGCTGGAAGAGCGGGATCTCCTGCCACAAGTATATATGTAATACTTACTAGGAGATTCCAACCATGATTCTATTTATAACATAATTATTTGTAACCAAATAAAATAATTTCATTTTTTATTTTCATTTACAAAAAAAATTTTCATTGGCTAATCAAAATACACGTGAAATTTTGAGGCGGAGTGGGGGAAGTAACAAAGAACCAAATATCACCAGGGGGTCGTACAGTAGCCGACAAAACCTCGCGTGATTTGTGCAAAAGCCCAGGACAGCCTTGGAGCCAGGGGGCACTATTTTATCACAGGAACAACAGGTACTAATTATTTTTATTAAAGCAGTAACGTCTAACCAAATGTTTATAATCATAATACAATACACAATACAAATCCACTTTATTGCACACCTCAAATACAAAACACAAGAGATATACAGTAAATAAGTTTCTGTCAAAAATGACATTTTAGTGGCAAGCTTTTATAGTCGACTGTACTTTTCTTTGGATATCCATCAAATGCTCACTGAGACGATTCTAAAGAGCCCAAGCTCGGTAGGATTGCTTTTTCTATTATAGAGTTCCTATGGCCACCTTCCGGCTCCATCATCAGATCAGCCCCATGCTACCATATTATTATATTGTCATCAAAGTTAAGTAAGTATGCAAAATTTCAGCTCAATCGGTTGACGACATCTGCTTCAAAATTGAGTTGCAAGATTTCACCCGAACAAACATACTTTGATACATACATTGCAAGTTAAATAAAAGCTTTTAAAAATAAATAAACAGAGGTTTACAACATGCAGGCTTATCGCTAAATAGCAATCTCTTCCAGACAACCTTTATAATTCAGTGAATAAAGGATTTTGACCTTACAAACGGTCCGGTAGTTTTGAATTTTTGATATGTTGTCTAGGATGGTAGTTCAGTGTTTAAAATGCAAAATGCACAATTCCCCCCCTCCGCGCCCGCCGCCATATTGAAAAAACCGGCACTCTCTTCATATTTTTGCTCATATCTTCCTTTAGGAGCATTTTAGCTAGAAGAAAGCGTCGACAATGTTATAGAGAGTTAAATTTACTACATTTTCCATTTTATATTTTGTTTCTAGGACAGATAGTTACGGAGATATGCACATTTAAAAAAACTTAACAAATTGCAATTTCCAACTCAAAAACAAACTACTGGATTATATCTTCGTTTCGGAGCATTTTAGCTAGAACAGTGCTGGGGCAATTTTGTAGAGAATTAAATTTACTATAATTTTACATTTCAAATTTTGTTTCTAGGACAGATAATTACGGAGATATGTAAAAAATATAGTCACATTTTCGGAAAATGTATGTAAAAATGGACATGAGTTTTATAAGCAATTATATTTCCTACATGTTTTAATTTGTCCTAGACTAGTCCGTAACTGAATGACAGCGGTCTAAACCAAGAATTTTGAGAAATTTTTGGAAAATTCGACTTTTCCTATTTTTTAAATGTGCATATCTCCGTAACTAACCGTCCTTGAAACAAAATTTGAAGTGTAAATTATAGTAAATTTAATTCTCTACAACATTGCCCAAGCTTTGTTGTAGCTAAAATGCTCCTAAACGAGGATATAATCCAGAAGTTTCTTTTTCAGTAGGAAATTGCGATTTTTTACGTTTTTTTTTAATGTGGATATCTCCGTAACTATCTGTCCTAGAAAAAAAGTATAAAATGGAGAATGTAGTAAATTTAACTCTCTATAACATTGTCGAAGCTTTCTTCTAGCTAAAATGCTCCTAACGGAAGATATGACCAAAAATATGAAAAAAATGCCGGTTTTTTCAATATGGCGGCGGGCGCGGAGGGGGGGGAATTGTGCATTTTGCATTTTAAACACTGACTAACCATCCTAGACAACATATCAAAAATTCAAAACTACCGGACCATTTGTAAGGTCACACATAGTACTTTAGTCTCTATTCACCGTATTATTTGGAGTGGAGTAGTAATCATTGGCGTATCTAAGACTATTTTTCAGACGGTGCCTGGGGGGCCTGGCCATGGCCTTTGAGAGGAAGCCATGAATTTCTATCGGTAACCCAAAACCCTGGGGTGGGCACTAGACCATACTGGGGTGGTGGTTCAGTAAGGTTCGAACCTGGGTCTCGGCGTGATGATTACTCACGTAGCACACAGTCATGCTGCATAAGAGCATCAACGTAACTAGTTTTTTTTTTTGTTTCGATATTTGTATCGTGTGTATACACGTATTGTTGTACCTACACCCTTCCCGCACCAATAATGTCTCTGTTTGACCTTGTGGTTGACTGGTAGAGAATGCCTCATGGCATAAAGTCCGCCATTTGTACTTTTACTTATGTATTTCGTGCAATAAAGTTTAAATAAATAAATAAATAAGAGCTTATACAGCAGTTATTCAACCAATTAAAGCTGTATAAGGGTAGTAAAGCGCTTATTGTATACTATGCAGTCTGTGTTACTTGGGTAGGGGATTGTTGAAGATATAACTCCCCATCAATCTCCATCATCCTAAGGTTGACTGGTAGCATTGATAGGTAATAAATACCGTTTCAAATTATCGTAGTGACAGTAGTATTAGGAGCAAACGTGTAGCACGCATAGAACTTGTGTTTATGACATCATAAAAGTAATGTGTAATTGTCAGTCATAATTCAAAGTCAAAATAAAATAAATAGGTACTCCAGTTCCTGGTTTATAGGCCATAAATTGGGACATATCAACGGCAAAGTGAATCGAATATTGATTATTAATTATTATTTTAGAATACACGGTTTTATGTGTGAGGGTTATAAGTACCGTCCGCAAGGAGTTATGGGCTGCGTAAAACCCTCAATATTCTGTAAGATATTACTTGTACCAATAAGAGACCACTTTGCTTTGGTTTACCGCGATATTATTTTATTTACCTTCATTGCCTGACGTTTCGACACGGTTTAACGTGCCGTGGCCTCAGACGTACTGATTCATCATCAATATTGCGATAGACCCGGTTCAATAAGTTTTAATTATGTGTATAAACCGCGAGAGTACGATTAAAAAATGTTATATTGATATATCTCTCTACTAGTCTACGACTTTTAATACTCTAGTAATACTACTCAACAGTACCAGATATTGAACCAATACAGTAATTGTTCTCTCGCCTCACTATTCAGCGCGTGCGCAAGTGATTCACGCGTTATCAGTGTCTGTCGTAACGATCGATAACTGCCCATTATTGCAATTACAGACGCTCCAGTCAGGGCCTGCGAGTTACTATGCCTCTTGATTGGTCGAACATTAGTGGAATATCGGGCCTACTTTTAGATAAGGCCTTTTAGTACCTAATTGATAATATCAACCAACTTTTTAAAGTGAAAATACTTTTCCCTGAGTTCTAGATAGTAAAAACGCTGCCTTGTTGCGGTAAAAGGTATGTTTATACGCATGTCATATTAAGATATGTCCTTTTAACGTAGCATGGCAGAAAGCTATTCCATGCTTTCATTGCGTGCAGTCGAAAATAAGTTGAAAATGCCGCGTGAATTTTGTCAATGTCAATAGTTTTTGAAGCAAAAAAAATGGTTGCCTGTAAAGTCGGTTTTACGGGCGAAGGAAGATTTTACGTGACAACGTCTTTTTCTCGGTAGAATATTTATTTGTATCTTTGTATCATATCCATTCACAATTTCCCTAACAACATTTTACGTGTTACTTTCTGAACGCACCCATCACATATGTGTCATTAATGTCATTATAGTGTCTTTATTTTACATGTTTTAAATCTAAATATGCGATAATCAGACTATTATGCATGTATGTTGTCGATTCTAAACCCTTATTTAGTCTAGATCTACATGTAATTATTCTAAAAACACCGAACCGACGGAACAAACATCATATGTTTGACAGGTAAGTACGAACAGTTTGTATTTGTATGGGAATATAAAATTATCGTTTTTATTATTTTCCACTCATTTATTCTATATTTTCTCACCGTTTAAACCTTCCCTTGGCTTCCACGAATATTTCAATACTAAAATTAGCCAAATCGGTTCAGCCGTTCTCGAGTTTTAGCGGGACAACCGGCCCTCCTAACAGACGCGAGCGGGCGTGACACTTTTTCATGAGTGACTCCCAGCGCAACCTAATATTTAAGACTTTGTCACGTCAAAATATAGTCATGTGGGATTAGGATATAGTCAATGGGATTGCGCACACCTACCCACTGCGTACGCGTACACTTGCACCACATGACTCCATCAATGAAAAATTCAATCTGTAGGTTTCAAATATACACCAATTAATCGCAATTGCCCTGTTCTAAGTACTTACATCGATAATATGTTAAGAAACATGTTTGATCATAAAAAAATGTATCTACAATCGCATTTTTAAACGGATATGGAGCCTCCATGTATTCTTTCTTAGCGACCGCGACTGTTTTGTATGGATTATGTCGCACGAGTCAGTGTTCCATAGTAATCCATACAAACCAGTAAATGAGAGATAATTCACAATAAACGTACCTAATAAATATAATCTATATTATACGTGGAAGCTAGGAATAGTCTCTGAATCTTTGATCTCCGTCGGCCGCGACCTATATTCCTAATTAACGAATCTGTTAGTAGCGTTAATTTGTTGCGAGCTACAAATCTGTGCCTCAAGTGTACATTTCGAAGCAACAATACGTTTCGATCGTTCATACGTTTTCCGTAAAAATAACATTAGCTTATCACAAACGCTTTCGATCGCGGGTAGAAATTGGATGAGGGCGGCGCAAGATCGATCGTTGTGGAAAACTTTGGGGGAGGCCTTTGTCCAGCAGTGGACACGTCTATCGGCTGGTATGATGATGATGATGATGAAACGCTTTCGAGACATCTCTTGCTTTAAAAGCAAACCTTCTAGAGCCTGTGTTATTTGTTCACATAATTTTTTTTTTTTAACGGGAGCCTATTAATAAACCTCCGCTATCCGTCTGTCCGCCTGTCACCAGGCTGTATCTCGTGAACCCGTGATAGCTAAACAGTTAAAATTTTCACAGGTGATGGTACTTCTATTGCCGCTTTAACAAAATACTGAAAACAGAATAAAATAAATATTTAAAGGGAGCTCCCATACAACAAACCTGATCAGTTGCGTTAACTTTGCACCTCATTTGTATCCGGCGTCATAGGTACATACCACATGCACACTTAACCCGGCCAATTAAAATGGGAAGTATTTGTACGAAACCCGCGGTACGCAAGTCCGCCTCGCAATTTGCCGGTTTTTATAAGAAACATTTTATTATAACGATGCTCATTAAAAAAATATCCCCACAAATTTCATGTACAACAAATTCCTCACCACTATTCCAGCTCACACTTGACTAATTCCCATTATTACAACAGTGTAGTAAAACAGTAATAAAACATGGAGAGGTAAAGCGATGCCAATCGGAACTTTTAGCTTTTATGACTATATTATCTAGATTTTACGTATTTCGTTTTGTAATCATTTGAGAGGCGATGTCGTAAAAATTGTGTTTATTTTATAGGTCCGCTTTTACAGATAACGGATTCACAGAGATTTGAAAATTGGGAAATAATGAAAGTGTACTTAGGTATAAAATATGTATCTAGCTTGGAAGACACCGTAGATAAAAAAAAAGCTTATTTGCGCTTTTAGTAAATTGAGCATATTATTCAGTAGGGGAATACTTATTTGAGTTATTTGATTTAGAATTGTAATTTTATATATCTTAGATTACTTTAAGTAACATACTGCATGCTCCATTTTGAAGTGAAATATTTGTATGCCTAACGGCTAGACATGGTGATACTTCTTTATTAAAATTTAAGACCTGTTAGATTTATGTAGCTATGTGTTACATATACAAATGTCATGATTCTGATTCTGTGCCTATAACTAGTTTGGGTTCTTTTTGGCATTGGTTTCAGTCATTAACCAACTCTAAGTCACAAATTACTAGTTAGGTTGTTGTCCTTTTTTGACAAGTATGAGTGCGAGAGTGACGGATGCTTTGTCACCTATTTATCAAGCGTTACTTATTATAACAGGTAGTTTGTCTGCTACGTTTGTAGCTGACTGTACCCAATTGCCAGTTTCATTTGTCTGCCTGAGAGCAGTAAAAAAATTTTAGACGCTGACTGAATTTTTGTTTTCACTTTTTCTATCTTTTTATTTGTAATACCTATACATTTTAACGTGATTTTCGTAAACCAATCAATTCGTAGATATCTAAGCCTTTTTTTTGTAGCTCCATGAAAGTACTCGTAAACTTTATTCAGTAAGTTTAATAGGTCACACGGATTTTACGACTGAGTTCGCCGCCGTTTCCTAAGGAAACCTCAACAGTCAATCGTTGGTGTTTGTTGTCTGTAGTTCCGGTAGGTGAACCAGAATGGGAGATAACACATGTCGGAAACTGTAATAGCGGCTCCACACTACGCGCCAAGTTGACCGAAGTTGGACGAATATTATAGTGTGGAGGCACTTCACTGCGTAAACTACATTGACCAACTTTGCTTCGGCCTACTTTGGTCAACTTCGCGAGTAGTGTGAAGCCGCAATGACATTAGATTCCAAATAGCCGGCTTCGGATACATAATATTTTAAACGAATCAATTTCAAGTATATATTTTGAAAATGATCAATTTTTGGGGTTGGTTCATGACAAAGAGTAATTCACCAACGTATACCTGATGTAATCTGTACTTGAAGCAATAAGTTAAAACAAACCCCTTCAAACTGAAAACATTTAAGTAACTTTTTAAAGTTCCGTACCCAAAGGGTAAAAACGGGACCCTATTACTGAGACTTCGCTGTCCGTCCGTCCGTCCGTCTGTCACCAGGCTGTATCTCAAGAACGGTGATAGCTAGACAGTTGAAATTTTCACAGATGATGTATTTCTATTGCCGCTATAACAACATATACTAAAAATAAAATAAAATAAATATTTAAGAGGGGCTCCGATACAACAAACTTGCAGATAATGTTACGGAACCCTACGTGCGCGAGTCCCACTCGCACTTGGCCGTTATATTTTTTAACCGACTTCAAAAAAAGGAGGGGGTTCTCAGTTCGGTTGTATGTTTTTTTTTTTTTTTTTTAATGTTTGTTACCTCATAACTCCGTCATTTATGAGTCGATTTGGAAAATTCTTTTTAGGTTCATGAAGAGACATCTCAAGGTTGGTCCCATAAAATTTTGGTGAAGATCGGATGACGAAATCCATGAGGAATCGAAGGAATTCCTGAAATTTTATAGGCAGTCATAATATTTTTCATATATTTTCTAAAACTATTTAAGTATTTGCATATGGTAGTCATCATCTTCCAATGCTGAACTGATGATGGAAGGTACAACTCCTTAACGGTTAGGAATTAGGAGATAATTAAAACGACATGCATTCCTTCAAGACCTCCCTGATCACCCCGCCATAAGTATTTCATATGAATCACTAAAAAGCGAAAAAAAAAAATTTTAACAAAAAAAAGAACCGACTTCAGTAAAACTAAAAATCCAAAAATAACCCGTTCAAGTACAGATTACATTTGACTCACCCTTTGAAGTCGGTGCCAAACCTCACGTAAACTTTAATATATAAATATAATAACAGTGGTTTGGGATCGACTTCAAAGGGTGAGTCAAATGTAATCTGTACTTGAACGGGTTATTTTTGGATTTTTAGTTTTACTGAAGTCGGTTCTTTTTTTTGTTAAAATTTTTTTTTAATATCTTTTTCTCAAACAGGCAATGAAATGTCGTCATAACATGCTTTATAACAGGCATCAATATAAATAAATAAATTTTAATATGTAACTGTAAAGGAATAATCCGGGAAGTATATTTTTTTAAACATGGCGTCTATATTTATGGACAGGCTAATCAGCTGAATTATATATAGGTAAGTATATTTTTGAAATGGTGTATTTTTTTATTGCATATATGTTTGAGAAAAGCAAGCTATACACGCCTAGCCGTGAAAAAGGCTTGCCGGCTTCGAATCACTAGGTATCCGCTGTGGGTTTAGGTATATCTACTCAGCCGGCAACTTCCCTTCGACAACGGCCCTTCTTTCCCGGTGTCTACAGTAATGTACTATTATTAAATAACTAGCCCTAAAAGGCCAGACAACACCTGGTATATATCTCCGTATGTATAGAACTTCAAAATATTGTATGAATTAAGTACTCTGCAGTCTGCATCAAACAATGATCTGTTATCTATCTTTAGAGCAAACTTCAATAGTACTCGACAATTTGCGCGGAACTGGGCCAACGGCTGTCCGTCAGTCTGTCTGTCAATCACGCGCAACTCGGAAACGGCGTGCCGTATTTAGACACGTGTTTGACTCTATTTAGAAATAAGGGAAATATTTATAAGTGGTCCCTATTTTTTCGGTTCAGTTTTGCAAGTTCGAATTCCGCCGAAGCATTAATTTTCGCTTTATAGAAAATAATAGATTTCGTAACCAGAGTTCTGATTGAATAAAAAATGAAGACTATATTATAAGGTTTCGAAGGCAGAGCGCCCTTAAGCCATTGGAATGGTAAACGGTCAATGGTAAACAATATCAACAGTTTAAAAAAATGATTTTGCAAAAGCCATGGTGAGGAAAAATTAAAGAGTTTGTAATAGATCTTTATATATATCAAGGACTCTTAAAATTATAATATATACAGGGTGTTTTTGGGTCATGGAGCAGGAGTAAACGGGGTACTGGGGAGGGTCACACTGAGCAACTTTCACTATGAGGACAACCACGAAATCCCGAAAAAAATCTCCTAATTAAGAGTTAATTGATACTTACCTATAAAAAAACAACCTTTTTAATTTAATAGCCTTCAAAAAACTTAACGTTCCTTATTATGTACTATCCGTGTTTTCGCAATATACGACGTCTGTTTATTCCAGTTTTATCCTAGGTAATGCAGGGGCTTGGTGCATTACAATAACTTTAACCATGTAATTGAATGCAAACAATGACGTATTGTGGCACTGCCGAGCCTGTAGAGTTCTGTAGATTGGCCAATGCGGCAGCTAATGAAGATAAATCACCGTCCCCGTAAATTATTCAGTAAATTTCGTAATTGTCAATTATTCCAGATATACTGTAGCTTAGTTTAGTAATTGACAATTATTGTTGGTAGAATGTCAATTTATGTTACGTTCACCGCTTTTGTTGATTTGAATAGTTGACGCTAATGCTAAGCGAACGGTGATATCACCAAGTTGTATGTGCAAATGTAATATAGGTTAGGTACCTACTCGTATCTAAGGTTAAATCAGTGCCGTTGGTAACTCTTAATTAAGTCACTCAATAATACTTTAATGCCAATAAATCTTCGTAAACTAGCTGCGTCTCGCGGTGTTACTCGCTTATTCCACGGGAAAACTAAATTTTTCGGGATAAAAAGTAGCCATTGTGTTCATCCAGGGTGCCAGCTACCTTCATACCAAAATTTATTAAGAAGATTTACAAAGATATTTTTTTTTATTAAAGAAAGATGCAGTGTGACTTGAACCTGCGACCGAACGTTTCCGGCGTAGTGCTCTCCCAACTGAGCTATTAGATCGTTACGTCAATCACACCAATGTTATAATATTTTTTTGTTAATACCTAAATTACTTTTATATTTGTGTATCGATAATCGATATAAGATAACAGACGATAACCAATATTACATTATGTTTTGTTTATAATGCGTGCGAACCATAGGAAAAGCCTCTTCATTAAATAAAGCAGTGATTAATATTTAACAGTTAAACTAAGCATAACATTTAACCGTCAATTAACCCGACGTTGACATAAACCGGACACTTTATCGTCAAACGTCAATATCGTCGCTGTCTTCCCGTGGCGAGGTGTCCATGAAATTGTCTAATTGGTCGAACGATTATGTGTAATGGATTATATCTGTTCATTTGCATTAATTAACTGGTGAGGGGACCGTTAGGTTGCTGTATAACCGACTTTAAATGTTTTATTTCTGAAATTATAATTACATCTGACCACGATAGATGGCTCGAGTTACCTCTGTTTTATCTTTTGTCTAAATTATTGTTTACTTCCCTGGTGGCGCTAGTAGTGCCTTATTTGTGTCATATTTCAGCATAATAATTTATTTCTTTATTTATAATTCAGTACGTATTACAGGAGGATTACTGGATACCCAAAGCACCCACAATGTTAGTTACGCAAATAAGACACATAAATACGTTTAATTATGGTATTTGTATAGGGAAATCAAGGAGACGGCTATGGATAGGGATAGACGGAGACAGCTACATACTACATCAGCTAGAACAACAAGAGTAAATTTATGATGATGATGATGACGATAATGAATGGTTAATCAATGTAAATACTAGATGTCACTGATCCATCCAATGGATCTGCTGAATCACTCTTTAAAGGTTTTTCCTGTTTTCATAACTCCGCTCGAATATAGTGTCAAACCAATCCAAAAGAACCAGTGAAAATAAGTGTGAACCATAAAGTATAATATAAAAACCAGTGTTTCTACGGAAAAATTAACCTTGTAGAAACGACGTCAAGTTTCAATTTTATTCAGTTGCAATGATTAACCAAAAAGGTAAATTAAATATATATCGTAGGTAGGGAATCATTTTATTTATACTGATTAAAATGTACACATTTTTCACACATTATTATTACTACGCAAACGCAAAGTAACTTGAATCCCCTCGAGACCATGATCATAAAACATCACATGCGAACGACTAACCAAGATAAAAAGTATAATAAAGTAAAGATCGAACAAGAATCATACGCCTTATTTATGTGTAAGTCGAATCAGCATAACATTTTGCAATATGAGTATGTCTCATCGGCCATTCCGGCAGTCGTGAAACACGCAAGAACACACGTTTTACCGTTCCTCGTAAACTTATCGCAGATACCGATATCAATTTGTTTATAACGCTAAAAGCTCGGCTATCTTATTCCGCGGGATCTAAATGGGCTATTCTACAACTTTTTTATAATGTCAATTCGTAATAGAAATGACGACCAATGTTTATTTTTACAGCGTACAGTATTACTTAATTAAAACTTTAAAACACCCCCGAAACAATAGCTGGTCGTCATGAGACCGCACTACTTTACAGCAGTGAACGGGCAAGCGAGAGAGGATCCACATTAAAAATAATGAGACATTACATGTTTCATAAATTCACTAATAACAGCGCCCTGTAGCGCGGCAAGATGTGAATTTTAACGTATTCAGAGGTCGCTAAGGTGTGTAGCACAATGCAGACCGACACACAAGCATAAGGATTTTTTTTAAAGATTATTAATGAATGAGGGCGGCACAAGAACGATCGTTGTGGAGAACTTTCAGGGAGAGCTTTGTCCAGCAGTGACGTCTTTCTGCTGATATGATAATGATGATGTAGCCCTTCCTTTTGTCATGAATAAACTGTAGAATCACCCAACAGACTGGCTCTATTATCAGACTTAACTCACAACAAGCGTATAGGCCGCTTTAATAAGCCGAGCCGCTTAATCTAGGAGCAACATGCGAAATTATGTCCGGAGATAACAAAACCATGTAAACTGGCGGGTTTCGTAATTATGCTAAAAGCTTTTGGATATTTCGAACGCATTATTAGAGGTCGTTAAGTTGTTGAATACTTATTTGCTTGAATGTGTATAAGGAGTAGAATGGATTGTGTGAAAGATTATTCTGGCTATTTGGCTGTCGAACACTAGTAAAGCCAAGCGAATCATGATGACATTTTTTATTACAATATACTACGGGAAGCATGTTTTTTTTTTCGGTATCAAAAGTTCAATATTTCATGCTAACCTGTGCAGCCGGTTCGGCGTGAAGAAATAACAGACATACTCACACGCACACAAATTCACCATTATAATATTAGTGTGATATAATTTTATAAAGTATTTTATTCGTCCAAGTACTTATAACAAAAACAGAGTCAATAACATAATCGCAATTTTAAAATAAACAAATACATTTATAATATTTTCTTCGGTTTCCGCGACTGTCACACATTTAAATAAAACAATTTAAACGGATTATATCGCGTATATTAATTATTTGAGCCTCCCTGACGTTTCAGTACCTTACACAAACAAATTAGTGTTAAAAGTAGTATATGTAGAGTTTTTGTTTAAAAGTATTTTATAGTAATAAATAAGGCAATCTGGGAGTTTTCTTTGGCGGTTCTTTCTCCTCAGTAAGCCTTTAGTGAACCGCTGGTAGATATTTTAAATAAAATAATAAATGCCCTGGCACATGTGTAACTGTCTTTACACATTAGGCCCATCTGGCATGTATGAACACCTTTATTTTAAATTAATATTTACAAAATGGGTAGTTTGCACAAATGTAACTTTGACAGAGAAAAATTGTGTTTTTCTCAGTCAACCTTTGACAACGGTATCTGTAAAGGTACTGAAACGTCAGGGAGGTCAAATAATTAATATACGCGATATAATCCGTTTAAATTGTTTTATTTAAATACATTTATCCTTCATGTACCATTCATTAACTTAGGCACTAGTCGAATAACTCGCCCCGTGTCATTCCCGGCGCGAAGGTTCCCATGACGCTCGCCGCATTACCGCGCTGAGCGCATTACTTTTATAAAGTGAGACAGATCTTCAATCAGAGATTTCATGTGCTAAACGAGCATCGTTATGGTTTCTATAGATAATTGGATATAAATTCCGAAACATTGTTCCCCATCTGTAACGTTTCGCCAAATTTTAATTTGTCCGAAAGCATTTTCTTCCTGAAAGCCATACATACATAAATAGCCATAGCCATACATCAGAACACACAATGTCAAAATCCCATAAAAAAAAAAAGATGATGTCATAACTCCTTCCCTGCATTTAAATTCAAGACTGTTCCCCTTCTTAAAAATGTTCTTAGGGGTTAAACGGTTCATCATGCCAAAGAAAACCTTCTATTCATCAAATGCCATAATATTCAAGCGAACATCGTCCAATTATCATACAATATTATTAACTTTTTAAAAATTCACTTAATAATCTGTGACTATATCAAAATTGAGATACAAGTTTGGTTCTAAGTTTGTAGTTGAACTTTTGTAACAGTCTGTTCATTTGTTCCAGGTTGCAAATGCTCGCCGCTCGGCTCAGAAAGCAACGTTTGCGACATCCGCACGGGACAATGTCGGTGTCGGCCGCATGTTACAGGACGCGCGTGTGACACTTGCGAGGTACGTTACTGTAGCTATTGCAGCAACTGTTACTGCAACTGTTCGGAGCGCAACGTGTGTGACATCCGCACGGGCCAATGTCGGTGTCGACCACACGTTACAGGACGCGCGTGTGAGACTTGCGAGGTACGTTACTGTAGCTATTGTAGCAACTGTTACTGCAACTGTTTGGAGCGCAACGTGTGTGACATCCGCACGGGCCAATGTCAGTGTCGACCGCACGTTACAGGACGCGCGTGTGATACTTGCGAGGTACGTTACTGTAGCTATTGTAGCAACTGTTACTGCAACTGTTCGGAGCGCAACTTGTGTGACATCCGCACGGGCCAATGTCGGTGTCGACCGCACGTTACAGGACGCGCGTCTGACACTTGCGAGGTACGTTCACGTTACTGAAGCTGTTGCAGCAACAGTTCACTCGGTATGTCCCAGTATAGTCTTTCTTTTGTACAAAACCACAAACATTATAAAATAAACATTTTTCTCATGTAATGAAATTATATTTATCCAAAGACGCTTTGTTGCACATTGTTCACCAAAACCTTAAATTTGGAAATAACTTCCCACCAAACAAACGTACCGATGTACAATCCCTCAAACATTCTATTCGTTTCCCGACTGTGCACGCCTAACGCAAACATCTATCTGTGATACTCATCTGCCGAATTGCACTTTCTAAACACAATAGGTGCAAACGATGTATGAGTGTCATACGACGTTACCCCCTTCTTCTTCCAGTCCTATCCCTAACTCGTGATAGGTCACAACGACTGCGTCACGACCTTATCACCCCATCTGCGTTATCGGATCTTGAGATACTAAAATGCTTATAGGAAGAAAGGATCATTGTGCTTAGTACATTTTGCTGTCATTTAAAAATAAGTATTTAGTAAGAAAAACATGTTTGAGACACGCATTTACCTACTTTCGACTGTACTTTCTTACACGAACGTCAATTGCTCATGAATACCAATCAAGTGAGCCCAAACTCTATCTATGTCTATCTTTTCAAGATAAAAGTTGAAAGAAACCTTCCCCCTTCAAAACTTAAACAAGATCGAAATTTTATGAACTGAATGACAAGGAAATATTAATTGTGTCAAACTGTTTATATTCTTCTGCCAATTATTATAGAATTTGTGTACTAGGCGTCCGTTTACGGCAAAGTGTTGGCTAAATTCCTAAAATTTCTTAATGGTTAACAGACGACAAAAAAAACGACGATTTTTACAACTAGGGCACGTCAAGTTTGGACCTTATTTGTGTCCGACGCCATACCAGGTGCAAACAACGCTAATTGATAGTATGGGAAATGGAGCAGTGATAATACATTATATAATCGAAAAATCTTAATTCTCTTTATTCGTCCGTCTATCTATTCAACATAAAAGTCGGAAGAAGCCTTTAAAGCGACTTATTTAGATATGACGGTTTCTCCTATCGCGTAGCTGTAGATCGTATTTTGGATATAAGTATTTTTGTACGGTTATTAATATCAGTACTAGGCATTTTGTTTTAATTTATCCTCCTAAAGTTTTCCCAATCGATTAACTGGCCGCCCAGATAGTTTATCAACACACTAAATACCTTAACATCGCTATAAATATCGAAATTCCAAATAGACATAAACACTGCGAATTAGCATGACTATTAACTTACCCAACCTCTCATCTATATCCAATGTGTTCTAAACCCAACACAGCCTGACTAGCATTAAGATACAGATTTGTATATATGTCTGTTTGTTAGGATGTATGTAAAGTGCGGCGGTATGTCGATACCTCTGATTAGTTCAACATTCTTGGCGGGATATTTCTCGGAGCCTATTGCTACAGTGTAGCGGAATATTCAGCATTCTGGGAACTCTAATGTGCTACAAAATTGTAATCTTACCGGATATCCAGAGTAAGGGATTAGACCCACTGTTATTTATATAGACGGTACTAAATTGAAACAGCTTAAATATGTTCTGAAACAAACATTTATGGCTAACTTTTCATAGACACCGCTCAATGGAGTTCAAAGGTTTTCTTACCAAGTTTTTATTACCAATTCTCTACTCAAAATCAGTGTATTTTCCATGACAAAAATAAGTGTTTTTTTACATGCTGGCAGGCCAAATTCAAGGAGAAGTTCATGTGACAGATGAATGCAACTAACGTTGCATAACCCGACCACAACAGATACTCTACAATTTTATATTTACACTGAGTGTAAATATGAGGCGCGAATTTCCACCAACGTATCTGCAATCCATAAAAATTACTATTATGACCTGGAATGTTGTAAAATTATATATTATATGTGCCCACCCGCGTTTCGCTGGTCTAAGTGGTCGTATACCATTCCCCAGCCAATAAAACAGCCCATTTGCCTTACCATTCAAAGAACTGTCTCATTGACATTTCTAGTTTTCCAACCCATAATATTACAAGTCCGACTTGGTTGAAATTTACTCTGAATCTTAGATGGTGGAATGTATGGTTGCGTTTTGCGGTGGTTTTGACGAAACCCGAGAGAATCGGGGCAGAAATTATTGGTTGGTGTTATGCCAGTTATAAATACCAAGTTTAATATACGACTGACGTTACCAAATGTTAGAAATTATGTAAATCCCCAGTCTTGACTCTCTATTCAGTTAAAAATAACAAGCGAACACTTGGCGAACACGCTTTCGATGGTCAATGGAGTACTCGATGGTGACGTCTGATGCCTATGCATTGACCTCTGAAATCTACAAATCCACTGAAAAATAAAATAGATGCCTTTACACTGACACATTTACTCATAAACCGTACAAAACTCTATGACACAGTAAAACCCCGCAAAGTACTAAACATCCAATAATATATATAATTATGGGCTATTCTCTGTAAGCTCGTATTGGTCCCATACAATGCTGTCCTGGCATTTTTCTATTACCATAAATCTGAATTCTATTTTGAAGAAAATTTACTATTATTTTAGTTGAATAAGGAGGCCCACTGAATTTATACGTATTTTCAAAGTTATTAACGATTTTCCCAAAAATCGTAACAGGGGACTGTTTCGAGCATGATGGGGCTGTTTTAAACGGGACATGGGGCTGTTTCGTGGGAAAGGGGACTTTTGTACTTAGATAAAAGTGATTTTACATTAAGCAATCATTTATTTTACTATGGAATATTTGCAAATCAATAATCAACAAAAGTTTATTTAAGAAAATATCAACAGAAAACATAACTTTCTTTAAACATTCATAACAAAAAATTCTTTCCACTTCTTTAAGACAGTTCTGTGTTCACGTCCTTAACTAACTTCCGCAAACCTTTTTCATTCTTCTTTTGGTATTTAAAATTCTCCTTTTCTCTAATTTCTTCCCTCTTTTGAGGGTCTTTTTTGGTATCTTAGTCCCTCTGCTTCTCTCTTTTTCTGTAGCAATTCCTCTCGGGATAACTTTTTAGGAGCCATATCACGTGTGTTTGATCAGTCTGTGTAAAATAATTGAAGTTTATAATGGAAGTAATGCGAAGCAATGACACTTTGATTATTCTAGATAGCATTAATAACACAGAATAGCGGATAAATTGACTAAGACAATATATATACATAATAACCAATACGCAAAATCTACAGTGCCCTGCTGTGAAGAACAGTCCCCTTCTTCATTTTCTGGCAGGGGACTGTTTATTTCGGTCAATTTTGCACACACACACACACGTACGCGTGACATGCAAGTGGGACTAGAAACCTGGTTAAGGTCACTGGTTACCGATACCGATAGAAACAGAAAGCTTTTCTTTGTGGGTGTCGTTGAGCGAGATCTTAAAATCATACAAGATAATACGATCAAGATCATTTTGGACCACATATGTTCATTAGAATTTATTTGGCGATTGACTACAAGTACAATGCAATACAATACAATACAACAATACTGTATTGCATACCAACAAGAAAAAATTTACATGAGAAATCATAAATTAAAAGTAAAATTAAGTAAAGGTTGTCTGGAAGAGAGCGCTATCTAGGCGATACGAACGCCTGTTGTTATTTATTGTTTCCCCTAAATTTGTTATTTCCCTGTGTGTTTTAGGTGTGCAATAAAGAGGATAAATTATTTTTTACATAAATATTGAAACAAAGGTAAATTATGAAAGAAAAATGTAATGTGATCAGATACCTAAAAATGTCGTAGTTCCACTTAGAAATAGAACTGATAAAAAGATTATATAAAAACATTTAGGATTAGTATGTGTATAGTATTGAATTGTATATTCCGGTTGGCCACTAAAAGATAAACAACTTGTCATCTCATACCGCATACGAATAACCGTTTATTTGCGTGCGCAAACGCACTGAATGGATCATTAGTATGAATAATTTCGATACTTTGCCTGCACTAGTTAGGAAATATTGCCTCGCCGACGGTCCCGTTAACTTTGTAGGATTATGCGGCGCGGCAATTAAATGTCACCGGCCAAAGTCGGCCACCGTGGTTAATGGCTTGCCTATAGCCCGAGATCCGGTTGCCTGAATGCACCAGCACGTTCGTTCGGTCCTGGATTTGACCTTAGTCAGTAGGAGCCAAGGGTCATTGGCGATTAAATTGCTGACTGCGTGTTTTATTACACGAGTGATCGTTTTATGATCTACCGAAAATAGCTTATTTTTACGACACAAAGTTAACCTTTTACTGGACCCTAATATTCGATATAACTTATGACCTCTATGACAAAATTATAATTACGGGATACAATTCTGTACAATAATACTTTATTGTGTACACCAACAAGAAAAATATTAAAAATATTACACGCGAAATATTAAATACCCAAGCCATTAACTATTGTAAATCCGAAATAGTGACTCAGGTAATCAGGATAAACTAGAGTCACTATTCTGGACACAACGTTGCCAATTTTATAAATGAAATTTATTCACTGCCGAGAAAACAGCAATCTTGTTTATTTTTCATACGTTCATAACAAATACGGTTTATAGCCGACATTTTTGTTATCTTATAATTATAGGAGGTCGTTGAACTCAACTCGTCAACTCCTAAACTAGTGCAAAGCAAACCTTCTTAAATAACTGTTATACAGATAAATGCGAAATTAAATTTAAATTTAATTATTTAACCAAGAGAACAGTCTATAAAACTACAATAACAAATGAGTTGGAACTCAATGGCATGTCGGATCTCGCACTATAGAGTCTGCGGCTACCCATTGACTGAATAATATGGATTCTTAGAATTATTTGTGTCTGGTTTGCTGGAAACGCTGGAATGCATAGTTACTATTTATGAAGCTTTGATCCAACAACATTACCTACAATCGGTGACGTGATATCAAAACAACAAGCCAATATCGGATCCCACAGTCAAACCATAAAAACAGTTTTGTGGGTTTTGTTTTAATTTAGTTGCACCGCCCACAAATTATCTGCTTAGCCCAATGGTTGACTGGTAGAGAATGCCCTATGGCATTAAGTCCGCCTTTTGTACGATAAGTTCTTTCTTTTGTGCAATAAAGATTAAATAAATAAATGTACCTAGTAATACTACTTGACATTTGAATAAATATATGATTAAGTAATATATTAGAAAGCCGTTGAGGATCCATGCCGCACCTAAATACCTATTACTTACCTCCTGTTTCAGTCCTGAAGCCATTCTATCAATGACGTTCGTCATATCACGTTTCCAAGGAACTGCTCCAGAGATCTGTAAAGACATTTCATACAAAATTAAATTTTGTATGAAATGTCTTTACAGAAAAAATACTTCCCGGCTTAGGCCTTAAAATTTAAGGCCTAAGCCGGGAAGTATTTTTTCTCAAACATGCAATGAAATATAGTCACAACGTGCGTTATAATAAATAAATAAATAAAAAGCCCATTTATTCCATAACCAACTTAACTATACATAGGATTTATAAAATTGTAATTGTAATTTCATTTAAATAACTTATATAATATTTTCCCTTCTTCCGTAATTTTTAATATATATACTATATAGGTTTGGACCCCTCTCGGGTAAAGGCCTCCTCCAATTCTTGCCATTTTACTCTATCTTGAGCTGCGTCTAGCCAGTCTGTTGCTACTTTTCGGATTTCGTCCGTCCAGCGAGCACATGGTCTACCAGCTCGTCTCTTTCCTTTCGGTCCCACCCATAACGTGACGATCTTTGTCCATTTTTCTTCATGCATTCTTGCTACATGTCCAGCCCATCTCCATTTCGATTTTAATGCATACTCTAAAGCATCGATGCATTTTGTTTTTTGCCGTATGTTATCGTGCCGAATTTTTTCGAACAGTTTTATGTTTAGTATGCTTCTTTCAATGGCTCTCTGACACGTAACAAGTTTTTGCTTAGCCTTATTTGTATACTTCCAAGACTGGCTACCGTAAGTAAGTGTAGGGAGTAGACAGGAGTCTATCACTTTCTTTTTGAGTTTTATTGGAAGTGGATTTTTTAAGATTTCTTTCATTGCCCAGAATTTATTCCATGTCTTTTTAACTCTACGGTCGATTTCATCCAAATTATTCGTTTGCTTGAAGGAAAGTTGCTTGCCCAGATATACAAACTCTTGCACTTGTTCTATTTTTTGATTTTCCAAATATATGTGGGATTCTTCTGTGTTTGTCATAATTTTTGTTTTTTGGAGATTTATAACTAAGCCAGTATTTTTGCTAGCGGCATTTAGAGAGTTCAGCATAAATTGTAAATTCTCAGATACTTCTGTGATAAGTATTATGTCGTCTGCAAAGCAGAGATGTGTAAGATTTCTGTTCTCTATACTTATTCCTCTTCCGGTCCAATCAAGTTTATTCAGTACGTACTGTAATACGGTAATAAATAGAGTAGGAGACAGTGGGTCCCCTTGTCTAACCCCTCTTTTTATTCGGATTTCTCTACCAGTTCTCTCCAGCTTCACCTTACTTTTGCAGTGCGTTATAACAGGCTTCTAAGTGCCACGTTTCGGGCGGAACAATTCGAGAGAACTGTAAAGGAATTTCAATACAAAATGGAAGGCCTAGGCTGGGAAGTATTTTTTTTTAATCATGGCTTCTGTGTTCATGGACGGGCTAAACAGCTGAATTATGTTTTTTTAAGTGGTGTATTTTTTATTTCATTGCATGTTTGAGAAAAGCGCTATACTTGCCGACTTCCTCTCACTCGGCAATCCATTCTTTCCTGGCATCTGCAGTAATATACTACAGTTGTATAACATAGAGTACATCTATACTTTTCGATATAATGATATGTGGCGCGTTTGCTCGTTCCCGACTGACCTTAGTTAGGAATTGTAGTAGTTTTACGCTATCCCATTTGCAAGAAAACTGTGGCCGACACATGTCGCCGGTACCCTTACCATGAGTTTACAGTGACCGTACTCGCTACCGACAGCGTAAACGATTTATATGGAGAACTGTAATTCTACAAAGTAACCGCTAGGGGTGTTGTACTATTCTCCATACGAATCATCTCCTCTGCCAAAGAATATATATACTAACGTAAAAAGAAACGACAGCGACACTTGTGTGCAGTAACAAAACTCGCGGCTAAGTGTGCGTGTCGAGGGGTGAGTGCGGGGCGCGCGCGGTAGTGAAGGGCATTCACGTGAATGCCTTGTCGAAGGATTCGGCATTACAAGGTCACCGGCGCCCGAGTTACCCGGATAGGCCGCTGTCGCGCCTGTGCCCCTGTCGCTAGTGAGTACGGTCACGCTTACTCATGGCAAGGGCGCAGACATCTGTATTCTGAAGCCTTGTGAATCCCTGGCATAAATTTCCCAACAGACTGAATAACGAGAAATATAGATTCTTAGAATCCGTCTGGTCCAGTTAGCGCTGTATTTGCGATGCTTTGATCCACTGTCATCTCTCACAACTCACGGTTGTTAAAGAAACTGTGCCAATGTATTAAAATAACGTAATACTAAACGGTAGACATATGAATCAAATGGTTTTATAGCAGTTTAGCTTCAAAATTACTGTAAAGGCGAAGTAATAAAATAATACCTACATTGAATAGGCTAGAACATTATATATCCCTCTCATAATGCGTATTTTATGTATTAGTTTATGTGTAGCTATTGTTTATCATGTATGTATCAGTATTGTACTTATTAAAATACTTGTAAAATATATACCGGAGGTCTTTTGCGTTGTATTTAGTGAGTTTACATACTATTATTAAATACTAGCTGTGCCCCGCGGTGTTACCCGCTCATCCCACGGGAACACTAAATTTATTCGGGATGAAAAGTATCCTATGTCCTTCCCCGGGACTTAAACTATCTATATACCAAATTTCATCTAAATCGGTTCAGCGGTTTTAGCGTGAAGAGGTAACAGACAGACAGACAGACAGACAGACAGACAGACACACTTTCGCATTTATAATATTAGTATGGATTAGTATGGATAGTAACTTTAGCGTTTATTAACATTCTTACTCTAAGGGCTCTAAGGGGATTAAAACAAGATAAATGTTTGTATTGGTAAATTTGAAATCAAAATATGCAAGTACTAACATTGTTGGTTACTCTTTGGTTTAATATTGCCATACTTAGCTTTTATGTGTTTGTGGTTTTATTTGCTTGGAAGTTATTGTGGTCCGACTCTAGCGCCCTATGGCAGACAAACAAACAGACCGATTATTGGCTTAGTAAAAGAGCTTCATTGGTACCTTTTATATGAACAGACTTCTAGAATTGTGTGTCATCTTTTTCTGCTTCACGGACGAAGTAGTCGACATCTAATATTTATTATAGCAAGATTATATCGATTTCAATTTATATTGGAAAGACACCATCGCTCGTTCTCGGTAAGCGTGAATAATGGATTAGCTGGCAGACATTGTGGCACCGATTCTGATCCGCGACGCCTTTCTACTCGTAAATTACTGGTATATTTACAAAAAATGGGTGTTTAAGTACTTTGTCGCAGTAAAGAATAGTTGTGCGACAGTTTGACGACACAATCAAAGTAGTTGGTGTGAGTATTTTAGTTAAAAACATAAAAAAATGATTGCAGCTCACAACTGTAGACCACGAGATTACTTTTTTTTTTTTTTTTTTTTAATTTTTATTGCACAAAAGAAAACTTATCGTACAGAAGACGGACTTAATGCCATGAGGCATTATCTACCAGTCAACCATAGGGCACGAACTTTTCGAAATGGTTGAAATGTCTTTTTTTTACGTTCTTCCCATCTGTCCACCATTTCTCACAAAATTACACGACAATCTGTTTAGAAATACCTGTAGGTGATAACAGCCGGAAATCTGTACAAACCGTCACCGGTCAGAAAGGTTGGGGCAGAAAGGTTCTTGAGTGACGACCGCGGACCGGAAGACGCAGCGTGGAAAGGCCACCCAACAAAGTGGACCGACGACCTGGTTAGGATCGCGGGCAGAAATTGGATGAGGGCGGCGCAAGACCAATCGTAGAGGGTATCTTTGGAGGCCTTTGTTCAGCAGTGTACCTATCTGACTGATGATGATGTTGACATTTTCATTTGATATTCCAGGAAGGCTACTGGGGCTTGCGCCAAGGCGGCTGCCGTCGCTGCGAGTGCGGCGCCGGCGCCGCCGCCTGCGACCCCGTCAGCGGCCAGTGCGCCTGCGCGGCCGGCGTGGGCGGGGCCTCGTGCGACCGCTGTCTGCACGGGTACTACGGCTTCGGACCTAATGGGTGTTTGCGTACGTACTTACTGATATTTTAAGGTGTACTAAACTTCCGTGAGGCATATTTCATTATTGTGTTAAGCGATTTACAATCACGTGACATTGTCAGGAAAGGCCCGGGACATGTATCGAGCTCATATGGAGCTCTTCATCAAGGACTGCTACCCGTACAGCGGCGCGGTAACTACGTCCAATTCACGTGATTCGTCAATTTCACAGTAATGAAATATATTTATATATGTCTCACTGTTTTAAAAGATTTATCGGAGCTATATTATCATCACATGATATTTTGATAAATTGCCGGTCGGTGTCTTAATGTCACCTTGCTATAAATTGTATATTGGTTTCAGCCTGCCCGCCTTGCACCGACGGCAAAGTCTGTTCTCCAGACAATGGACGCTGTGTGTGTCCCCCGCGCTCCAGAGGTCCTGGGTGCAAGCAGTGCGCCCCGGGATACTGGGCGAGACCAGCTGGCTGCAAACCCTGTAGCTGTGGGCCTGGCGCCGTGTCTGGTGAGTATTTTTTTTTTATGTCATAGGGAGCAAACGAGGCATCGGATCGCCTGATGAAAAGCAATTACCGTCGCCCATAGACACCTGCAACACCAGAGGAGTCAGAAGTGCGTTGCCGGCCTTAAAATATCCCGGACTATGAACTGCAATGTTCATCCTTGACAGTATCCAGACTAATGAAGTCTGCCTCTTGAAAACGGGCGTGGCGTGTATCCCCCACGATCTAGAAGTCCCGGGTGGAGTCAATGTGCCCCAGGATACTGGGCTGACTGAAAACCGTGCAGTTGTGGGCCTGGCCCGGTATCCGGTGAGTGTGATGATGATGTTGATAAGTTATAATTCTATTTTAACTTCTGGTAACCTATTGCCGTCTCTAGGGGAACCTGAGGAGGCAAGATTCCTTGGGAGACTTGTTAAGGTTAATTTAAAATTCAACCAAACGCGATACGTTTTCTTACGCCAGCAACACTCATTCATTTATGCCTAACTTCACGTTCTTTCGTGGCACGTTGTGACCACGTCAGTATTTTGCACATGGTGGCCGTTGAAATATTAGTGTCGCGTCGAACTTAATTTTCGGTAAGTTTTAACTTAATTTATTTAATGAAAAGTGAAATAAATGCTATTGTTTTAGTGTGTTTGTTGTTTTAGTCGTTTATTCAAGTGTAGATTGTCATTGAATACGTTCAAATACGTGATAAATAGTTTTGAGTAGCGCATGTTTTATCACAACACTATGTATGGGGAGGCTTGAGACATTTTGATTTGGGGGTGACATGATGACGGAATCATGTGTCCCCGCGAGGGATCAAGTCTTATCTATGCTAGGATTCAGAGCTGTCGATGATATATTATTTTTCGCCCGACTACGACAAAGTTAGAAAGGCTCCCAATTAGGGGTAAACAAATCTCCCTTACATGGGGGATACATGGTAAAAGTCTACAATATTGTATTTCATTTAATATTGAGTTAAATTGTAGCATAATCTTGTTTTCATTCAAACTATCAATGAATAGATAAATTTTGAATATTTTGTCTTGAAAAGATCTCTAAAATATATATATATAGAGTCCAAAATCAAAATGGGGATCAGGATCAACTATCCTCAGGTTCCCCTATACTTACCTTTTTACTCTATACGTCACAGAATAGACAACCTAATGCCTTTGAACTAACCTTTGCAAATACACACTGCACAGTTCACCATTATTTAGTGTTAACAGAGCGTTCTATAGATGACCCAAATTAGTAGCACAGATATCAACATGATCAGATGCAATCATCATACATCATACTCTTGGTTAATTGGTTTGTTAGAAACTGCATATTTAGTCAGACTATAAATTATGAATTCCCAAATAATAGCTGTCTTTCTACTTGACTTTTTGCCCCATCTAGAATTAAATCATGTACTGCCCTATTTTTTTATTGCAACTCTTCATAAGTTAAATGTTTAAATATTGAAGCGAAAAATGTATGGTTTAGGTTAGATTCGATCACGCGTTTGCAAGGGCTTTCCGGGCCAAGAGAGGCGTGCTACCTATTGAACTACTGAATCGATCGTCACAACTTCCATATTCCTCAGATACCTGCGACCCTCTCACCGGGCAGTGCAAATGCCGCACCGGCTGGTCCGGGGCGAGCTGTGACTTGTGCGCGGTGGGGTACTTCGGGCCCCGCTGCAAACCCTGCCATTGTAATCCTGACGGGAGTGCAAACTGTGAAGACGGCGTGTGCGGGTGTGATCAGGATGGACGGTGTTCTTGCAAGGTGAGGAAACCCAGCATCATACGGTGCCAAGCTGCTGAATTGTACAAATACAATGCTATATTGCGGAGAGCGAGAGCATTATTGTGCAGAGAGAGAGAGAGAATAATGAGGATACTTTGTTTTTAGGGTTCCGTACCCAAAGGGTAAAAACGGGACCCTATTACTGAGACTTTGCTGTCCGTCCGTCCGTCCGTCCGTCCGTCCGTCCGTCCGTCTGTCACCAGGCTGTATCTCAACAACGGTGATAGCTAGACAGTTGAAATTTTCACAGATGATGTATTTCTATTGCTGCTATAACAACAAATACTAAATATAAAATAAAATAAATATTTAAGGGGGGCTCCCATACAAAAAACTTGTTATACATTATATATATGTATAGGTACGGAACCCTTCATGCGCGAGTCGGGCTCGCACTTGCCCAATTTTTTTTATAGCGGCACAACATAGTGGCTCCTCTTCGCTTGATGGTAAGCAAAAAGGGCAGCCCAAGTCGCAATGGCAAGTGACAAGAAACCAACGTTGCCTTGTCAGTTGACACTGCCATGCAAGTTAGAAGAAGGAGGAAACACAGGAGCTGTACAGTCAAGGAAATTGAAAGTCCTCCCTTTTAGACCCTTATTATCACTGTGACAGTACCGAAAAGGGTACGTGTGTCAATTTCCTTGACTGTACGTTCTCTCAATTAAGACCAGGGCAGCGATAGCTAAGCTGCTTTCTTCAGTGCAACGTACAGAGTAGATATCTGGGTATGTGTCTGTATGATAGAGCCTCATTTACTTATAACTAGTAACGATAACATTAGAGTAACAACTACATTTTACCGACCGTTTAAGCAATTAATAATATAATAATACATTTATTCATTTATTTATTTATTTATTAATTTTCTAATGTGTTTCAGGCTAACGTGGTAGGAGAGAAGTGTGACCGCTGCCGACCCGGCACTTTCGGTCTCTCCGCTTCGCCCACCGGCTGTACCGAGTGCTTCTGCTTCGGACGCAGCGCGCACTGCACACAGGCAGGTTACACTAACACCACGCTTCTGTCACGTCTTACCTCAAGACAGGGTGGACTAACAGTGTGCTTGAAAAGACCAATATTGACTTCATCATGTAATATTAAAGCTTGTGCTCCCTTTACGACAAATACGACGACGACAATGTGGTTTTTGAAATAAAAATTCATTCACTGGTGTCATTGAGCCAGGTAATTGTGTATAAGTAATAGAACTTCTGTGTAATAGAACTAACTACTTAAATCTATGGTAACAACAGCAGCTAGAACGATTTCAGAAAATTGCCGTTAACCCCTCGTATGCTTAGGCACGAATCTGTGTAGGACATTTGAACCTTACGTTAAAATATCAGTTGACTTCAATTTGATGAGCAAATTTTTGACATGGCTTAGGAGGGGTTAACCTCGTCTGTGGTATGGTATGGTTTCGTTTTACTTGGTTTTACTTATACAGTGTTAATGTTGGTTGACTTATCACTCAACAGGCAGGGCTCACCCGTGGTTCGTTGCACGCGGCGGCGCCCGCGCACGTCACCTTACTTACGGGAGACAGCATTAAATCAGTAAGTATTATTAACCAATTTTTCTCGAAGCTTGATCCTTGGTGCTGATGTGAGTATTTTATATATCCTGCGGAAAGTGCGGATATGTTTCCGGGCTAAAAAGTAATAGATATCACTCTCTGGTTCGTCTATGCGGAATATCACGTTACTTAATTGCTTGAAAGTCTTTTTTACCCACCCCAGTCGTAAAATGGAAAATGAAAATAAATTAATTAATTTTTAAAACTTCAACATAATGTAAAATTGTTTTAAACAGAATCTTGTTTTCCCAGGTTGACCAAGATTCCCTCATTGCCATCCACACCCACGCCCTCGATTCCACCATCTCCCTGCCCTGGCCACCAGTTCCGGTCTACATGGAACTGGACAAGCGGTTCCTGGGCGACCGCGTAACGTCATACGGAGGGTTCCTACGGTTTCGCGTCGAGGAGGAGGGAGGCGAGAGCTTAGAGGAGGAGACCATGAGGAGGTTCCCGCTCGTCAGGATGTATGGCAGGGATATGGTACTGGATTATTATGAGGTAAGGCTACTGATAGAATAAGGCAATGTTTTTTACAGATATGACTAAAAATAAGTAAGGAAGTTTCTGCAAGCGAACAATTAGTGATGGCAAATAGCAATTGAGGATAGGAGTGATTATTACTAAATAGCCATATTAATAACTATACTATCCGCAAAACTAAGTGGCGAGTCGGGTTATAAATCATCGAAATCATGCTATCTCTTTCACACCTGCACGGCCTTATGGAGCGGCCCGATCAACAATAGTGCAGGTAGCGTTACGCATAAAAAGGAATGTCGATAAAGTAATGAAACAAAGAAAATAAATTACGTGGTGTTTTTTTTATTACAGTATTGTATAATTACTATCAAAATGTTAAATAGGTATACCTATTGAATTTGTATTACAACAATTTAATATTAAAATAAGAAATCAAACTTAAATCTAATAATTAACATAAAATATTACAATAAAATAATTAGGATGTAGGTATAGCAAAATAAATAACTAAACAAGGAAAATACTAGTCACTTACTTAGCTAATTATTTAAGAAATATCTTAAACATTGATATCATAAATACTTATTTATTTTATTATTAGTCATTAAATAACTGTAAAAAACAATTTCAATAAAGATATGATTTCGTTTGAAAATATAATAATTATACCGACGTTTACATCATAAGTTATCGACATGTTGCCACCCCTACAGTAGCGGACGTTTATTGCCCGACTCGCCACTTAGTTTTGCGGATAGTATACTACTAAGTGAATACCGTTTTTCTTTCCAGCGCCTGCCTCCAGTAAACAATACCCACGGGGTCCGCCTCCACGAGTCCCTATGGAAAGTGCGCGCCCGCAAGGAGTTCCCAGCGACGCGCGCCGCGCTTATGTTGGCGCTGCGAAGGGTGGAACGCATCCTCGTCAGGGTCACCACCAGGGCACCGACACATGACGATCGAGTACACGCCTTGTGAGTTTCTCTTATGATAAAACAAGTAGGACAATAATTGCACTCTTGGATTAAATGATTCTGGTCACGGCACCAAGATGTTCTCATTTTGTTAAAGCCATAAAGTCACCAATGTCCCCTCAAGATTTTTATTGAAACCAAATCATACGTAGCTTTGTTTCTGCAACCAAACTTTTTTTTGTACTTGGGTACCTAACTAGCAAACTACCATGAGACTTAAACATATTTATATTACACAAACTCGAAGAGTAGGTACTTATTAAAAATTGACTTACCCTTCTGAAATATAAAGTATGCCTAAGTCTCATGGCAATTTTGTTGTTACAAAAGAGAAGCTTCCGATTGTGTCTCATTTTTTAGCACTGACGAGTACCTAGTACATTGTATATCATGATTCAAATCTTAATTTGAATTAAATTTCCCACTTTCAGGCTCCTCAACGTCTCTCTAGACACCGCAATCCCTGGCTTCAGCCGGTCAGAGCCCGCGCTTGGGGTCGAACTATGTTCCTGTCCCACTGGTTACTCAGCACCCTCCTGCCACGAACCTGCCATTGGCTTCTGGATGCCACCGATGAAGGTCCATTACGACACCGTGTCGGGGACCATTGTGATACGGGTGGAAGGAGAGGCTGAACCTTGCAATTGTAATGGGAGGGCGATCAGCTGTGACCCTGATACTGGAGATTGCGTAGTAAGTTCTAGAAAAAAAAACTAATTTCTATCTGATCCATGTACGAGTATATCGTTTCGGCTATAACAGTGATATATCTGAACGAAGTTGTTGAACATTTGTGGCATTCAATGCTATTTAGTTGGGTCGTAATGTAAATATCTTTCGAAAAGAGTGTTCTCATATATGTATACATCATTCATCATTCATAATTTAAGAGCTTCGTTCTTGTCGGTGGAGTAATCGCCACTCTTCCCTTTTCCTTGTTAATTTCTTGGTCTCCTGATACGACAGGGTATTAACCTTCTTCTCCACTTGATTCTTTTTCTCATATACACGAAGCGATAATAATGTTCTCGTATTGTTAGGTTAAAGGTATTGATTTGAAGGTTCTAGTTTAACTGACATAATTGTACCCACTTTCTTCTAGAATTGCACACAAGGCACTGGCGGCCCACGTTGCGACCGCTGCGCTGAGGGCCACCACGGAGCTCCGGATGCTCCTGGCGGCTGCCAGGCTTGCCCGTGCCCGTCTCGAACTCGGAACTTCGCGTCTGCTTGCGCCATGCAGGGAGGGAGGCTGCAATGCTTGTGTAAACCTGGTATGTTTGATCTTGGGAGTATATAAGGTGACATTATACTACGAGCTACCACAAAATTTCCCATACAGACCTAGGAGGTTTGCGTCCGTCTGCGCTTCCTTGTATAACTGGTGGTTTTAGTATCGATCAGCACCGGGAGAACAAAATACAGTACCTAAGTGGTATTCTTTTGAAAATCATCACTACTTAATCTTAGATTGATCCTGCTTGTCCTGTATCAGAAACTTTTTGCCATGTTAGGAACTTCCTTATGCTTAAAAATTCTATCACTATCATAAAAAGAATGCGAATTGTATTAATCACTAAAGTTACTCTCTGGGCAAACTGAAAATCAGCGCTATAACTGCGTTGCACTACAGCTGCTGAGCTTGTTGTTTTGCCATTATTTTATTAATCCATCATTTGTATTCCAACACATTTTATATTGTGTTTGTAATTTTTTTTTGTCAACATTAAACTGTGTCTTTGTTATTACTTTTGGCAATAAATGTTTTTTTCTTTCTTTCTTTTCTTTCTATAATGCTTTGCTGTTGTCTACAGGCTACACCGGACTAGAGTGCGAGTCCTGCGCATCCGGGTACTTCCGCGTAGCCGACGGCAGCTGCACGTCGTGCGCGTGCGACCCCGCTGGTGCCATATCAGCTCAATGCGACCAATATGGCCGCTGTCGCTGTCGGGAGTTCGCGACTGGACTCAAGTGTGATCAGTGCAGAGGCCCTAGACTGTGGATGGACGGCGGCGGCTGCCGAGGTAGAGATCAAACTCAACATTTCTGACATTTTATATCTACTTCATTATAATAGTCTTCTATCCGTCCAGATGCTAAAAAATAACACTCACTGATATAGAACTTATCTTTTTTCTTTACAAGTAATCTGCATACAAAATGTTATTTTAATTCCTTCTAATTCCGTGGTAAACATTGTCCAATTAGATTTCAAATACTCTCTGGGACAAATATATCATGATTTCAGTGTTCCTACATTTGTTCTACAGCTTGTGATGACTGCACCGATACCCTCCTGGACTCAATCGAGCATCTAACCTCGAATTGCCGCACCCGTGCTGACCCCACCGAGCTAAGCCGCGTACCCCAACCCTACCCAGCAGTCCGCGAGTTCGCCCACAACACCTCCCAACTCCGCAGCTCACTATACCAGCACATCAGAGGAATCGACCGGTCCAGAAACTTGGAGAATGATATAAGCAACCTCGAAGCGTCGGAACATAGAATATTCACTGAACTTCACGCTTTGAAAGAAGATGCCCTTAAAAAAGAGGAGTCTGCTAAATTCCTTAGTTTAGAAAGCATGAGTAGTTTAGAAGAAGCGTTGAAGCAGCGACAGAAGTTGGGAGAGCAGGTGGCTGTGTTGGATGACTTTGCGAGGGGAGAAAGGCATCTTGGGGCACATAGAGCGATCAAGGAAGCGAGGCATCTTTTGAGGAATATCAAGGATTTGAAGTTGATTGATTATATTTCTGGTGCTAACGACGTTTATGATGCAGTGAGTATTGCTTTTAGAATCTATAGCCTAATGTATGCTTTTTACTTCCTAATGAAAATGCTGACTGTCCTTTTTGTCAATAATTTTCAGGCTAATCTTCAATCAACAGCAATTCAAGAGCTAAACTATAGCGTCGACGACGCCTATCGCCGCCTACGTGGACTACAAACAACCTTCGAGACCTGGCACAGCAAAGCTGAGGACCTGCCAAGACTTGCTGACTCTGTGTGGATGGCAGGAGACAAGGTGATCATGTTATATTGGTTAACGGTTAACCAATACTGTTGATATGTTGAGAAGACACCTAAATTCACATTAATAATCGTTCAATTGTAGATCGTATCTCCTCATCACAGATGTGTTACATATTTCTTGCAGATTATGTGATGGACCGTTCTTGATTTTATATAAATTCTGTTGAAGGTGGCGGCCGTGGAGAAGGAGGCGCGTCCTAGGATGGCAGCGGCGAGGGATGTTGGATTGAGGTGCAGACTAATCTTAGAGGTGAGTCTCAAAATCAAACTTTAAATTAGTCCTTTAAATTAGACTACTGGATAAATTTTAAAAATCTGACACAGGAATTGTTGGGTTGTTTGCGTTGGCAGATGAGCCTAGAATCTCTCCCACAAGTTGCACTCTGGGTTGATTGCAAACCTACAACGTTACTGAGCTTTCTGCTGTTCGACTTCGTAAAGAAATTTCGTGAGCTTGGTTATGGCCATATCTTATACCTAGCCATATCATATATATGAATTTTCCTACACCCCTGCAACTGCTACCATTTTGAACCATGCAAAATAGGCACGATAGATGACGATTTGTGGAAAATGCCTAACGCAACTAACTAACGAACTACTTACTTACTATTCAGAATGGTAAAACTCACATAGATACCATTTTTATTCCCTCAGGACGTGCTAACCCTCTCCAACCACACCTTTCCCTCGGACGCCAGCTCTAACCTCCTCCGCGCACGCGCACTGCTGCTCGCTCTGCCTGCGCTGGAGGCTGAACTGGCCTCGCTAACGAACGAAGCTGAACAGAAAGAAGGCATCCTGTACAACCTCACGCCTGCATATAAGGAGAAGTATCTGGACAGGGTGGAGGTGCACGTACGAGCGCTAGGAATCAAGGCTAAGGAGTACAAAAGGTAAGTTATCAAACTAAACCTAACTATATACCTACCTAAGAAATGATGAGATACGCAAGAGAACGAAGGTATAGAACGAAGATATAGTTCAGACAGTCGCCAAACTTAAGTGGCAGTGGGCGGGGCACATTGCTCGTAGAATCGATGGCCATTGGGGCAGAAAGGTTCTTGAGTGGCGACCGGGGACCGGAAGACGCAGCGTGGAAGGCCCCCAACAAGATGGACTGATGACCTGGTTAGAATTGCGGGCAGAAATTGGTTTAGGGCGGCGCATCGATCGTTGTGGAGAACTTTGGGGTAGGCCTTTGTCCAGCAGTGGACGTCTATCTGCTAGTATGTTGATGATGATGCTGATGATATACCCAAGTAAATGTTGATCCCTGCCTTGGTTTACATCACGCGAGTAGATTTGGAACCAATTCTTGCCTCGCATCAATCTTAATGACTTCGTGATGTTTCAAAATTCGTGAACTAAAGATTACAATACAACACAAGAGTTTTGTATTTATGTGTTACGATATATTTGGCCGCTTTAACAGAGTTGAGCTGTGTTATTTTATTAGCATACCACTTTAGTTCCTCCTATGGGCAAATCCCTTATTAGGTATCACCACAATATAATCTTATATCACCTCTAGTCTATTCGCCGGTACGCGGGCCCTAGCCTCCGCTGGGGTGACGGCGGCGCGCGCATGGGCCGAGGTGGCGGACACGGTCCGCGCCGCCGCCGCGCACGCCGACGCCGCCGCGCGCGCAGCTGACGAAGCAGCCAAGATGGCGCCGATGATGGGCAACGCCGACCGCGCCGAGAAGGCGTCTAACGACCAGCGGCAGCGGGCGGAGAATGTGCTTAGTAAAGCTGAAGGTGAGACTTGATATAACTTCTTTCGCTTTTAGTGAAGCTCTTGAAAATGTGTTAATGAAGCTGGAAGTAAGATTTTATTTTATCTACCTGTCTAATTATCTGTTTACAGAAGATTTTGGTCGTCGGTACAAAGCGCTTCCACCATATACGTGCTAAGTACGCATTACTTAGACAGGCGTACTTACCATACCGAGTAATTTAAATCGTAAAGTGTGAGTGTGACCGATGGATCAAATTCAAACAGATTCGAATCAACTTAGTTCTGTATTTTTATTATAGAAGATAGATAGATAAAAGGTAAAAGATTCTATATTGCACAAAAAATAACAAATAAGTAAGTACAGCAAGGAATTGTGTGTAGAAGCGTGCATAACATGTTAAAATCCAGAATTACCAGGGGACCCTGCACTAGGCTAAGCCTGTATCGCGGGAGCCAACAATTCAATTAAATGTCATGGCTTAATAGAATCCAAAAGTTTACCAATACTGGTTAAATAAAACAGGTTACAGGCATTATCTAACCAAGAATGGTTAACGGATCCTAACTCTTTCTACTCTTTTCAGAACTCCGTCGGCAATTGGACCATTTAAGAAGAGGCGCAGACCTGGTGAGCGTGGTGCTGCGAGGTCTGGGATGGCAAGAGCGTGACCTCGGGGTGCGGCCCAGCGCACGAGTCGCGCAGACCATAGGTGTGGTACTACTGAGAACGTTTATATGTCCTTTGTCAATTTATGTACCTAAGCGGGCCTTCTTAAGATGTCAAAACCGTGAACGTGCTGAGGTCTACCGTCACTGATAACATTTTCCAAGTTAGGTAACAATTTAGATTTGAGAATAATGCCAATGAGCTGAAGTGCGCATACACAATCGAGAATTGAAGTGCGTCTTTTATTTGTAATTGCATGCATCCACAGCGCAGGTTTTGTCATAAATACAAAATAAGCATCAGGTCATCAAAATCCCATATTTATCAGCAACAAGCTTCGTCCAAGTGATAGAATAAAATAATCCGCAACACGCTTTGACAATTTGACATTTACTTGGATTGTCTTTTCAATCAAGTCTCAAATGAATCCTATAAGAGTGAAGACCAAAAACCACCTTAACTCACTCAATTAATATTTATATCAAAGTCTCCGTTGTGCGACGACAGTTAACCTTCCAATAATGTACCTTAAGGTTCTATTTTAAGGTTCCTTATTGTATCGTTAATTATTGTCGCACAACTTATACCAATCGCTTTTATTTCTTCGCTAACTACGCCTTAATTTCATACTGGTCCTAACCCATAACTCTGTGTTTAATCGAATTCATTACCTAGCCCTAAAATGCACCGTTCCCACAGCGGCAGCCAACGAGCAAGCGGACAGAGTATTCGCAACGACCCGAGTCCTGTACGACGAGGCGAGCGAGATTCGTCGACGCGTGCGCTATAACCTCCGTAGACAGCTTACAGAACTGCAGCGACACGGGGACACTGCGCTTGGGGCCGCACAAGAACACGGTAAGTCACCACCATGGCACTTGTCTCACCGCCGACGATGAGCGAGAAATTATTAGAGCTTGGAACTAGATATGAGTTCGCGAGCAGCGCAGCGAGAAGCTCGGATAATTTTGTCGTTAGGCTATAAGCGAGTGTTCGAGTGCGACGGGCGCGTGATTACACATCCTACTCGCTTGGGCTAAAACGACCGCTGGGTGTTCTCTCGGCGAGCGAGAATCGCTGAGCGAGAGATATCTTTGATAGCTCTTGTTGCACAAACTAGTAAAGACAGAGCTTGCGCCTGTGTGAACAACTATATATAACTACTATATAACTTTACTTGTTTTTTTAATTATAAATGAAATAATCGGTTATTTGGCGGTCCATGGAACCCGATCCCCACCGGTTTGCCCATTTTAAAGCGTTTTAACACCTTTCTATTAGTCTTAGAGAATAAAGAAGCCAATTCTGCTCCAGCTAGCCCAGGGAGATCCTTAACGCCATGCCAATGATATGTATGTAGGTATGTCTGCAGTGTCGTATTTGCCCCTCTGCCCAAAAGACCCGGGCACAGACCCAGAAGTAGAACTTGCACCATACTTATTTCCACTTCTAAGTCCGGGGCTGTATGTCTGTCTTTGTGTAGTTTTTATGCCCCTATCACTTTGGAAATAAGTAGGTAGGCGATATTATTATTTTAATTAAAATGGTTTTCCGTAAAGTAGGTTTTTCAACAATACTAACATGACCATACTTCAGTATCGCAGATCCGCGGCAACATGCTCCGCGGCAACGAAGCTGCGCAGGCGCTGGCGGCGGCAGCGGCGGCGCGCGCACGCGAGCACGACACCGCGTCTGTGCGCGTGCGCCCGGGCCTCGGGTCGCTCGCCGATAAAATCGCAAGGGCTAAGCACGCTGCCGACTCAGTGAGTGATCTACATCATTATCTCATAACAGTAGTGGCTCTGTGTTTTAAATCTCGTGAGTCCGTTTCCAAATTACAAAAAATATATATTTTTTGCAGTTCAAAACCCCACATCCGCGCGATTTAAAAAAATAAACTTAATATACCAAAAATTCTATATACTTATCGAAACTACTTACATTATTTCATGAGAATCGCTTGAGAAATGTGGCCGATAGGCGAGAATAGCCGGAAATCCGAACACCCGGATTCCGGAAAGAAATCTCGGCCAAGCTGAAACAGACACGTTTCGCTCGCTCTGTCAGTAACTGAAATGCGTAAGCCTCTCAAGGAATTCTGGATGAATCTACTTTTTAACCGACGAAAATCTGTCCACAACTTAAATTTCCTTGTGAAACTTCAACTTTAATTAATGGCTTCTCTATTTTTAAATATATGCTATATTCATGTCCCTACTATCAAACCTAATAAACAGAAAAGATGTAAGTATATTAGAAGCTCGATTTCTTGGTACCACCAGTCATTTTGAGTAACGCCAGAGATATTTTGAGTAACGCCAGGGACAGTTTGAGTAACGCCAGAGACAGTTTGAGTAACGCCAGAGACAGACAAATAAAGTTGATTCGCCCTATTACGCCGTTCCACGCTATTTGTAGCACCTTTCCTTCTTATTGCTTGTAATTCCCTCACCACACCACATTTTGTGAATATAAATGAAACTACTTCACAATCTTTATTTCCCAGATCACAGTGTCAGTGACGTCACTGCCCGGCGGTGTGGGTTGCGCCCGCGCATACTCGGCGCCGGTCGCGTCTCCGGCCGTCTCACGCGCATCTATTGCCGTCTCTTTCGACGTGGCTGTGAGGGACGGGCCGCTTCTTCAGCTCACTGATGAGAGTAAGGTGTGAAACTCAATCGGCATCATTTTATCATAAAAATAAGGCAGTTATCAGTTGGTCTGTGCTGTCCGGCAGCAGGCTAAAAATCAAACCATAGACACAAATAAATATCAAAACTTAAAAATAAATTAAAAGAGACATGGAATCAAACCCGGCACCTCTGGAACGGTGTGGATTACTGGACCGGTAATCCAGAGGTGACGGGTTCGATTCCGGGTCTCATCCACCAGGTTACCGCATTTCAACTTTTCTTTATGCTTTGATCTTTGTATCAATGGTTTAATATAAAAATTTGTGGCGTGTACCGACATAAAAAATAATAATGAGACAGTAGGTGTTTTGTAAATTATCTAACATCTCAACATAAGTTTGTAGATCCTTAGAGCAAGGACCAGCGGATAAAAATATATTTACTGTCTTCAAAACACGAACCCTATTTTTTTCGGGGATAAATAGACTAAGATAGACTATTATGAGTCTTCATCTACAAGTGCTTTGGAAATCTAAAGCGAGGAAACGTCTTTAAGTATCTCCCCAGTCGGTAACTTTTCAAAATAACCCATATCTGTTGAACAGTTGTGGTCATATTTTGAAACTCGAAATTTCCAGGAAGCGCCTAGCTACATGAAACTGGCAGTGCACAATCGGAAGTTCCAGCTAACTTGGGACCTCGGAGATGGTGTGGGGATGGCCACTCATCCGGAATTCTTGGAGCCCATCCACGATGATGCAGATCACAATACTTACACTGTGGACATTGAAAGGTATAGGAAGAATTTCTAAATAAATGAACCAACACCAGTCTGATTATCTTATCTAGTTATTTTTTTATTATTTTTAAAGTAATCCAAATCTGACACATGTTATATCATGGTTATATCCCAGAAATACTTGTAAGTATTGATAAAAAAAAGGAGACCAGTTTTATAGTTTAAATGATGCTCTCTAGTAACTATTTACATTCATTCCGCGGGAGTAACTTTTGTAATTTTTGAAACTGTCACGAATTTTCAAATTGTGTTTTGATCCCAGGGTATGGAACACCGTACGCTTAACAGTGGAGCGTGCCGGCAAAGCCCCAACGACTGTCTCCAACTCGTCATCAGGATCGTCCGTGTCTCTCCACGCGAGCCGACTCTGGTTGGGCGGCGAGAGCGGCGGTCTACCAGGCTGTGTCCACGCGTTGTATTGTGATGAGAGGCGCGTGGGGTTGTGGAACTTCGTACAGCAGCCGGCTGAGGCGCGGTGTACTGGGTGCACTCAAAGGTATGTCATTAGAGATTCTATGCTGGAGATATTCATCTTTCAAAGCCACTGCCTTTAACTCCTTGTCGGAATCTTCACACAATCCACCTCTGGCTGTTTTCTTTCTTGTTGAGGCGTGAAGATGCGTCAGAAGACAATAAATTAAAGCTTATAAAATGGAACAAAATGAACCCTTTATGAACTCAGATGTCTTCAACGTTCACGATATCGCAGAGATAGATGGTAGGGTAACTAATTAGGTTGCTGTTGTAAGTGTTGTGAATATACCTATTCATTTTAAGAGCTTCTAAGCTAGGATATGTGAAGCTTCTGTCTGTTTTTATCACCTAGGCCACTATTTTACAAGCGACTTCGTCCATGTTCCATAATTTTCCTTATTCGAATACCCAGTACACCTCCACTCGTGAAACCTGTGTGTTAAACATCCTCTTGATTATCCAGAAGTAACCAAATGATTATCTTCAGATGGTACAACTCGGCGCGCGGCGGCGAGCCCTCCCTGGCGTGGTTCAACGGAGAGGGCTACGCGGAGCTCCGGCGCTCAGGGTTCCGTCCCTCCGACCGGCGGTTCTTCAGCCTCGCGTTCACCGTGCGCACGCGCGACGAGAACGCGCTGTTGTTCATGGCAGCTGACGTCGCCAATGTAAGTATTCCGAGACCTTTTATGATTTATCACATGTTGTGTCTCGCCACTTCCCGGTTATTCGGGGACGGCTTTCTTAACCCTTAATTTCACAAAACAATTGGGCAAGTGCGAGTCCGACTCACGCATGAAGGGTTCCGTGGTATACCTTCACTTGCCCGAATTTCATATGCCCGAATTTCGTCTGCCATAATATTCAATTGACCGAATCTTGTATCTTATAATTATGTTTCCCATAATCATTGTTTGCCATATTAATCCTATGATCGAATCTTTGTTTCCCATAATATTAATTCCAATAATCACATTTTCCATAAAGATTGTAATCCATAATTGTCACATGCTATAATTTCATATGCTATCCAAATGGAACATAGGCCGAAAACCGACATCTGTAGGTTAGGTTTGTTTTATGACCCCGTATAGCGGAGCGTCAAAAGACAAACCCAATCTAATCTAGTTTTAGAAGAACTGCTACCAAATAGTACATGGATCTAAAACCGAAAACTATAGGTTAGGTTAGGTTTGTTTTGTGACCCGTATAGCGGAGCGAGCGAAGCGAGCGGAGCGTCAGAATGTTTGCTTCAAAATACAAATCCTAACCTAATTTACAGTTTCCTAATTTACAATCTAACCTAGTTTTAGAAGAACTGCTACCAAATAGTACATGGATCTAAAACCGAAAACTATAGGTTAGGTAAGGATTGTGTTGTGACCCGTATAGCGGAGCGTCAGAATGTTTGCTTCAAAATACAAATCCTAACCTAATTTACAGTTTTAGAAGAACTACGATAAAAGGACGTACGACATTCGACCAGAACCGAAAACTTTAGGTTAGGTTTGTATTGTGACCATGAGTGTATACGTACATACGTGGCCACAATATGCCTACAGAAAATAAGATGCTAAGCCAGGTTGGATTCGCACAGAAACAATATTTAGTATGGCGTTTAAATATTCTATCAAACAATATTATGGCACTTAATACTATGGAAAACAATACTTATGGCATTCGTATCATTATGGCATATAATATTCGGGAATACAAGAGTATGTCAAATGAATTTTCTAGGAAACGAAACATTCGTACTCGGCAAATGAAATTCGGGTAAGTGAAATTCGAGCAAATCAATATTATTGCATATAAATTTTGGTCAAACAATAGACAACCGGGTTCCGTACCATAAAACAAGTTTGTTGTATGGGAGCCCCCCTTAAATATTTATTTTCTTTTATTTTTAGTAATTGTTGTTATAGCGGCAATAGAAATACATCATCTGTGAAAATTTCAACTGTCTAGCTATCACCATTCTTGAGATACAGCCTGGTGACAGACGGACGGACGGACGGACGGACAGCGAAGTCTCAGTAATAGGGTCCCGTTTTTACCCTTTGGGTACGGAACCCTAAAAAACGAAGGTCGATAGTTTAATAATATTATTTAAACTATCGTGAGCAATCTTCGATAGTTCAAGTCTCGTTAAGGTTAAATAGAGCAAACAAATTCTCGTTCGAAAACAAATATAAAAGATGGTCGTAGAGTTTATACATCCTGGTGTACATTGCCAAATTAAGGGTTAACCATGACGCGCCATTTGCTGCGGTTGCGGACGTAATTTTCCCGTAGATCCTTGCGTTTCGTGTCCTGTCTAGAAGGACTGGAGGTCGTTAGCCATGTAGCTATTTAACGACATAATCTTCCGGTATTCACATTACATGGGATATTTAACTTACGTGATATAAAAATGTTGCACCTGTTGATGAACGGGGAAAAGCTGCATGCTGATGCTCAGAACAGACGTGACGTCTTAAATTTAAGAACTCAACTGTACAAGAAATCAACTAAAAATTTACACACATGTGCAACCATGATGTGTCAAGTTGTTACTCAATTTCTCTTCTCCCTAGAACCGGTCGGTGTCGGTGCGCATGGTGGACTGCCGCGTAGTCTTCCTGGTGCAGTACGGAGGCTCGCGGCTCGAGATCGGCGCCAGAGGGCGCCACTGCCACGGCCGCCCCGTCCACGTGCAAGCTGCTAGAGTTTTCGCCAGCAATAAATTGGAGAAAGGTACTGTGTTGTCATTTTCAGATTTTTCTGATCACAAATTCTTTCTCTATGAGTTGGCGCTACAATGGACATCCAAATGTAAACACATAAAAATTGTGGTGTGATGAGACAGTAACATGTTTCACACATTTATAAACAGCGCCCTCTAACGCTTGTTCGTTCACTGCTGTAAACCAGTGCAGTAAGATGTGAATATTAACATATTCACATACCTAGAGGTCGCGAAGGTGTAAAGCCTTAGTTCAAATAAACAATGGAAAGATCGACACTCAAAAGCATAAGGAAACATTCGAAAGGTTATCTAGCGTTAGGGTGGTGGAGAGTTTAACACGCTGGACCGGTAATCCAAAGGTACAAGGTTCGATTCCCGGTCTCTTCCGCCAGGTTATGCATTTCCATTTTTCTTTGATTTGGTTGTGTCAATGGTTTAACATAATTTTTTTGTTGGACCCTATTAGACATAAAAAATATCCAAATTAAGATTTGTGTCTACGTTGTAGGTATATATCCTAAAATCTGTACGACCCTTCTATGAAGGAACTTGAATAACTTCATAAATGTGTGGAAAATCACATATCTCCAGTATTTCCGTTGATGATACGTTTCTTCTTAAGCTACCATACCTTGCCCTGTGTGAACTGACTCCGAGCTGTCCCCAGGCAGTCTGCGCGTGAACGGCGAGGAGACGCTCGGCTCGCCCTCGCCCCCCGTGCAGGCCGCCGCCGCGCTGCCCGACCTGTCCGCCACCACCTACTGGATCGGGGGGACGCCCCCCGGCAAGGAGGCTCCAGGCCCCCCGCTACTGGGATGCTTGGGAGCGCTGTCAGTGGATAGAGAGGGATATGATGTGCTGGATACTCCGACACGGCATGGGGTTGAAGCTAGATGTATGGCCAGGGTGAGTTGACTAACTAGGGCTTTCGGCTTTCTAAACGACGAGGAGGCGCTCAGCAGTCACTTGCCCCACATCGAAACTACCAGCTTGCACCTTGACCTGTCCGGTACCACCTACTAATCAAAGGGACGCCTCCTGGGAAAGAGGCCCCAGCACAACCACTTCTAATAGTATGTCTTGGAGCTTTGTCAGTGGATAGAAAAATAAATAATGTGCTGGATACTCCGACACGGCATGGTCTTGTAGGTAGATGTATGGCCAGAGTGAGTAGTCGATTTAGTTGATCTTCCTTCAAGTTACCAGCATTCTTCTCCGGCCTCTTCTTGACCATCTACTGGCTCGGCGATAGGTACGCGTCCCGGGACGGAGGTTCCTACACTACAACTGCTGGGATGTTAAGGATCTTTGTCAATAAAAAATGGGGTGCGTCCCACGAGATATAACTACATAAATATATAATTTCATATTAATAACGTTCACAAGATATAATGAACTTTTGCTATAACATCAAAATCAATATTTTTATTAGGAATAACGGTCAATTAACATAATACTCATGTTGTAGAATGTTTTTTTTATATAACACTCAAATACTCTAAATTCAGTTGATATAACATACATAACGTATATCGATCATAGTATATACTTTCTTTTAGTATAATGATTATAAAATATAATAGCGTATGATATATTAAATAGGTTATAACAGCTACCCCTATGCCCCTAAAATGGAACATGGGTCAAAAACCGAAAACTGTAGGTTAGGTTAGGTTTGTTTTATGACCATGGATAGCGGAGCGTCAAAATGCTTGCTTGCATGGAGGTATATTTAAAATTTAACAGCGAACTACTTATTGCATTAGTATGTACACAATTGATAATAGCAGATGAAATGCTCGCAAGTAAGAGTATACCGTTTAAGGAAGAACTGCGATAAAATGGAATATGGGTCAAAAACCGAAAACTGTAAGTTAGGTTAGGTTTGTTTTATGACCGTCAAATGTCAAAATGCAGGTATTGGAGGTATATTAATATTTAACAGCGAACTATTGCATAAGTATGTACCTACACAATTGATGTGCAGGCGGTTATGCTATACGAGCATTATGCATTGTGGTGTTAGATGTATTGAATAATATACATTATGAATCTGAGATATTATGAACGTTATACGTTATGATGGTTATATACAATGATATTATACTTAAATAACGTTATACTTAACAAAAATAGATATTTTGATGTTATATCTAACGTTCGTTATACACCTTGAACGGTATACAAAACGAGCTTATACAATATGAGCGTATATAATATGAATATTATAGTATAAGTTCTTATGTCTTATATTACTTACCCTAAAAAATGATACGATATGCGAAGAAGGAATGGTGCCCTAGCCATTTCCTCGATTGGTCCTTCGAGACCCGATAAATAAATAATTATCGGACAACCTCGCAGAAATCAATCTAGTCCCACAGTAAGCTCTAGTAGGCTTGTGTTATGGACACTAGACGACGATAAACGTACCTATATAGATAAATACATACTTAAATACAAATAACATCCATGACCCAGGCACAAACATTCGAGTCCATCATTCAAATATTTGCCCTTGCCGGGATTCGAACCCAGGACCGTCGACTCAGTAGGCAGTTGCTTAACCACTGCGCCAACCGCGTCGTCTTCGCCAACCGATCTTATATGTATTCTCTCCTCAGACGCTCCGCACGGCAACACTAGAAGGCGCGGGCTACGTCGAACTCCCATCACCCATCTTCCGCCGCAAAGTCGCCCTGGGGCTGACTTTCCGCAGCCAGAGTCCAAATGGACTTCTACTCTACCGGACACCCTCCACGCTCAGCGAAAACGAGGTGGACGACGAAGATGGCGATGACAAACATTATCTCAAGCTGGTGATGGTTGATGGTGAGTTTTGAAATTGATGATCATTCTAAATATGATGTTACATTACGTCACTGACATCGAGTTCCGAGATGCTGATAACGCATTGTATAGCTATATATTTTGTTGCACTAAATGCTTCGTATTCTCATTTCCTTATGCCACTTAGGGTTTCCCTACAGCCAAATTAAAAATCTCCCTACCCGAGCCAGTATTTCCCATAAAATATAGCCCGCAATTTTTTATAATAAGGGTACGTCTAATAGGTGAAAGTGCACTCGCTCCATCGAAGGTTTAATTTGTTTTTATCATCAAGCATAATCGTAGGACATTTCCTTTAAGTAATAAAAAAATATAGAGCCCTGACAGACCAGCAGACAGCAGACTTAATAATTGGCTCATTTTTGCAACCTTTTGGGTACGAAACCGTGAATAGAAAGTACTGTTAGCCAAGAAAGTGGACTTCCACTTTTGGACCTTAATAATCATGAAATTGAGTGAAAAACGGTTGACAAGTGTTTTGGTCAACTGTACAAATGAAGTGGTTTTACAGGTGAATTGGACCTCACAGCGGCGGCGGGCAAAGCAGAGCTGCGCCTGCGCACAAACGGCACGCGGTTTGACGATGACAACAGACACTCCGTCAGAGTCATCAGGGCTCACAAACAGGTAGTTATTAACAGCTGACCAAAGTTATAATACAAGGAAATATGTACAGGTTTAAGGCATTAATAATTATGATAACTAAGCCATTTATTCCATATCTCCATTTAACATTTCAAATGTAGTTAGTAAGGTAATATTAGATTTGTTTATAATATTGTTGTTAGTCTTCCTTGGTTGAGATATGGATCCCTCTTTGGGTAAAGGCCTCAAGGTTCTAAAGGATCAAGGCATTACGAGGTAATAATTATCAGGGCGAAATTGGGAGTCAAGAGAGAGCGTTCAAAAATTGTACCGAGAAAAATATGACAGATTAAATAAAATTTAATGTAACTTATAAGTAACAGTAAAGCAAAGCTACACAGCTTATGTATCTCCTATTTGTTGCAGACTAGTACAAATAATTAAAATTTGATAATTACATATTTGTTAATACATACATTTCTAACAACATATTGCAATACAGCATAATACCAACCATTCAAAGATAATAAAGTAAATGAAATTTCGTAGAGATAATCACATTTCACGGCCGTTCCATCTGAGCTATGTATTAACTTGACATACTCGTAGCTACGTGTCTTGACTATTAGATGTGCAGACCTTGTACAATGTATTAACAAAACAGTTGCTTATACACACACATACTGGATTAATGATAATTAGGAATTATTTGAATCCTCTGTAACTCTTGCTTGCTAAGACAACTAATTTTAGCATAGCGTTTCTTGATAAATCCAACCGCAAATAGAGGATCTATCACCATATCAGCCGATAGACGTCTATTGCTGGACAAAGGCCTCTCTCAAAGTTCTCCACTAAGACCGGTCATACGCCGCCCTCATCCAATTCTTCTAACCAGGTCGTCCGTCCACCTTGTTGGGATCCTTTCCTACTGTACGTATAGGGGTTCTATAGTTGCTCTAAACGATTCGTCCAGGCTCTAAAAGTCGAAAAAAGGTTGCCACTAAAAAGAAACGAAATAAGTATAGTTCCTTTATTTCAAACATGTTATAAACGCAACATCAACCTGATAATGTGCGAGTCTTGAAATACCAATCCGCCTTAGCATCATACCAATCCAGTACCTTCCTATCGTACCACACATACGCTCCCTTCAAGGTCTGAGGAGCGTCCAAAATGAGGTAGACTGGTGTGTCTGCTGCTTGGTCACTGCTGTAGAACCCAGCGCCTCCCGTCATGTCCGTCTGGACCAGCCCAGGGTGCATAGAGTTGACAGAGATGTTCCTACCTTCAAGCTCCTTTTGCTGCAGGATTGTGAGAGCACTCACACAAACTTTAGCCACTCTATACGCAGCCACAGTCCCATCATCAGCTATATCCTCACGCTTGAAAGTACCATTCTTAACAGATTCCAGGAACCAATTGACGAACTCGTTAATATCTTGAACAGTCAGATCCTTCTTCGATAATCTCTCGATCCAATATTTGTTTCGAATGTTTGACAGATGTCCACAGTCACTTGAGATGTTGAGGATTCTTCCATTATTCCTGATTAGTGGGAACAACGACTCTTGAATAGTCAGACTACTCTTATAATTGATATCAATAATTCGTTTGCATTCCTCGTAGCTGTCGTAAAAAGAGTCATGATTGAATACAGCTGCGTTGTTAACAAGAATGTCGATACCTCCGTGAGTCTTTTTGATGTGATCTCTGAATTTCTCCACGCTGCTTGTTTTGGTGACGTCTAGGTGATGATACGCAGGTTTGAGTCCCTGTTGGTTTAGCTCGGCTACCGCGGCATTTCCTCTGCCCACGTCCCTGGACGTCAAGTAGGCGACTCCATTGAATCGCTTGCACAGCGCCTTGACGATGGCGAGTCCTATGCCTTTGTTTGAACCGGTAACAACAGCGACTTTTTGCGACATGACTGCTTCGTAGCAGAGCTGGCGATACTATGAACATGCTACGTTAGAGGTCGGGGTTATTTATAAGCTTAAATTGACGTTATCTAATAAACAGTTCGCTTATGTAATCGCTTGATAGGAGCGTTTACTGCGTTAATGTCGTATGTCTAACTAATTGGGTCCATACTTAATATAATATAATATAGTTAACTTTTATCGTTCAGAAAATGTACTAAAACCCTTGTTGTCTATCCTTCTTTCCTTATTTATTGTTTACTGTATGTACCATTGGACATAAGAGGCCTTATAGATTTTAAAATAGTTTTTTTTCATATTATGCCACATATAGGGTAAATCGCCAATAATTGGCCACCGTTCAATAACTGGCCACCTCAAACTAAAAATGAACTCTGTTCACCTATAAATATAATTCATTTTAGTATAAGCTGTTAATTACTGGCCGCCCTTCAATAACTGGCCATGATATAATAAAATGAATTCAGTTTGTAGGTGAACAGAGTTCATTTTTAGTTTGAGGTGGCCAGTTATTGAACGGTGGCCAATTATTGGGGATTTACCCTATATTATATTGACAACTTCAAACAAGATTTTAAAGTGAATAATACATTTCCCTGAGTTCTAAATAACGTAGCTATTTCTGCCTTCATTGCGTGCAGTCGAAAATAAGTTGAAAAACCCAGTTCTCTGCGTTAATTTCGTCAATTTAAAGTAGTTTTTTGAAACAAGATTATCAATTTGAAAATTCAAACTGTAGGCTTCAAATATATACGAACTAGCTGCACCGCGCGGTAGTACCCGCTCATCCCACGGGGACACTACTCTTTTCTGGATAAAAAGCCTATGTGTTAATCCAGGGTGTCAGCAACCTTCATACCAAAATTTATCAAAATTGGTCAAGCCGATTGAGCATGAAGAAGTAACAAACATACACATAAACACACAAACTTTCGCCTTTATAATATAGGTACTAGTGTGATAAAACTGATAAATCGCAATAGCCCTGTTCTAACTAGTAACATTGATAATTACTTAAGGAACATGTTTGATCATAAAGAAAAATTACAAAAACTATCCGCATTTTTGAATAGAAGAGGAGCCCTATTTTTTTTAAGACTGACTTGCAACTGTATCAGGGCTGCTTAGCCCTCACTACCAGTAGTCGGACTTTGTGTGGGAGTATAACCCGCTATGTGATTATCTCCGCGCCACGGGGGTGAAAGAAAGGAGGAAAGGAAGGAGCCTTATGTAATTATATACGTATATGCAGCGGGACCCCATGTAATTATGGTTTAGGTCCTAAATTATCAAGTTGGTATATATTTCTACCTGTCGATTTATGTAAGTAAATACCAAAGGGCCCTGCTAGAAGGACAAAATCTTCGAACGCGTATTTCTCAAAAACTATTTATATCTAGGGTGTAGTGAAAAGTTATTTGGAAGGTAGAAATAAGATGCTCCATGAAAAGTAATTCATTTAGTCTGTAAACTTACAATTAATAAAGGGCCCCGCTGGCACAGAATCATTTTTTTTTTCATTAATTTGCAAAGGTAGAAATTTTAAAGTACATAAATCGACAGGTAGAAATATATACCAACTCGATTATTTAGGACCTAAACCATAATTACATGGGGTCCCGCTGCATATACGTATATTACGTAATTTGTTTCAGCTCGAGCTATGGGTCGACGAAGACCGTCTAGCAGTAGGAACGTTGGCTGGCAATGCCCTACCAGCTCGCAATAAAGGACTATTCGTGGGGGGCATGCCGCCGCAAGATGGGAAAGTCAAAGGCTTCAGCGGAACTGTCGCTGATCTGATCGTGGATTCAAAGTAAGTTTTAAATTTTAGACATACTCGTAGAATAACTGCAATTTAAGTGTGTTTGTGGGCAATTGTCAGTGAAACTGTGGCTCACTTGATTGTGAAGTTTATGTCATTGAAGATCAGAACCCAGCCCAATTAGATATGACAGTCATATTGATAATTTAGATATCAGGTCTAATTGTCTATTGGTAATTTAAATTAAATATTATCTATCTCAGCCCATTTGTTTCTGTTGTGGCATAATTCTGAAGTTAATGAGGTTTTTATATTCTGATTCTGATTTTGAAGAAACATTAGCAAACAGAGAGCTACCTTGATTTCTCTATAGCAGGATGTCTTCATGTCAGGATTCTCTGTAGGATGTCTTCCAAATTTACTATCTCGTGATAATATGTAATGTCCAAAATGGGTGCGCCAAAGTTCACATAATTTTTCAACTCCGATTATTGGAACTCCGAAAATGTTACTCATACAATTTTTCATCATAATAGTCACTATTTATACTTAGTCACTAATACTTCCGATCATAACTCCGAACCATTTAAAATCATAATGTCAATTATCATAAATATCTCTAATACCACTTTTTATTTTCATACATTTATTCATCATAACTGTTTTTGATCCTATTTTTCACAGTCATAATTTTTTTAAGCAGACTGGTTTGTACTCATAAACTCCACAGTCCTATATTTTATAAGGAGACTGCGACAAAATGGAACATGGCTAAAAATCGAAAACTGTAGGTTAGGTTAGGTTTGTATTATGACCACGTATAGCGGAGCGAGCGAAGCGAGCGGAGCGTCAAAATGCGTACATGCTTGCTTGCATGAACACTTGTAAACAGGATGGATTTGGGAAGAAAGATTAATTGGAAGAGCTGCGCCAAAATGAAGCGTGGGTCTAAAATCGAAAACGTAGGTTAGGTTAGGTTTGTATTGTAACCACGTATAGCGGAGCGAGAGAAGCGAGCGGAGCGTCAAAATGCTTGAATGCTTGCTTGCATGTCCACTTAACTCACTATAACTCAAAACAAGCATTATGAATAAAAACATATGAAGAAAAACTGTATCGATAATTAAATGTTATGATTGACAAGTTTATTGTAATTTATGATTCTGAATGAAAGAAATATGAAAATCAGCATTATGAGTACACACATAATCTTCGTGACGACATTATGAATAACGATGTTCTGAAAACTCTCTATTATGAACTCGGTTGATAGTAGTACAAATTTATGACGGACAAATGTATGACGTAAAAAATTCGGAAGAGTGATGATTCTGACTACAAATCGGTAGTAGAAGAAAAATTCGGAGGATTAATTTTATGTGAGCCAATATGGACCCGTCCAAAATATTTGCATGATATTATAAGTAGTACCTACAGATAGCAGAATAAGCTAGGTACCTATTATCACAGACACTTTTTCAATTACCTTTTCTATTTTATTATATTACGCGTTCAACCGTGTTACCCATGCATCCCACGGGAAGACTACTTTTTCAGGATAAAAAGTAGCCTATGTGTTAATCCGGTGTCATTCAATTAAATTTTCCAGTGTGATCGGGTTCGAGACTGCAGTGAACTGGAGTGGAGCCACCCTGGGGCGGCGGGAGCCGGCGCGCGCGGAGCCGCGAGGGGAGCCGAGAGCCCTGCAGGCCCCGCCCGCCAGAAACGCTGATTGCACCAAGGTATGGATATCTTGATAGGTATAAGGTATGATATTCCAAAAGACACTAAGTCTCATAGTTGTTATGCTCAGCAACATTCCTATAGTTTTATAAGTTTTGCGCAGAAAATATCAGAAATCCCTAGCCGTCGTCACTTTGGCATCCGATCTACATGACAAAAAATGACAAGTTCACTAATTATGGCACAAGATTTGACAATACTTGGCAAATAAACCGAATATAACATTGGTGTTGTAATTGGGATACCTATACCAATTTTTTACGACCTATGTTAATTCCCAAACCATTTCATCAAAATGGTTAGTATTTTGTGATGACGAAAGTACCTACTAAGAAGAAAAACAATTAAACGTATCTAATTGACAAACTGAAATTATTATCTTATTTTTTATGTTTCTTATAAATAATGGGGTCTTTATTTTTTAGGTATATCCTAATAACAAGCTCTTATTAAATTCATAAAAGCCCTCAACCCTCATGAGTGCAATATTGTAGGTAGTCTTCATGGGCGTATAATAAGGGGAGTAGCCGGTGGGCCGAGCCCGCCTCAATATGGTCTTGTGCCCACCCCAGGATTTTGGGTTAGGTACCCGTAAATAATCATGGCTTCATCTCAATTTATGGCCATGCCCCCACCCAGGCCCCGTCTCAAAAATAATCTTAGATACACCAGTCTTTGGTGTTTGGTTCTAGACTGCATCATACACAGTGGAGGCGGGGGCGGTGAAGTTCGGCGACGCGCCCTGGAGCCACGCGACGCTGCGGCTGCCTGCGCGTGCGCGGGAACTGACGCTGTCTCTGCAGTTCCGGACGTTCTCGCCAGACGGACTGATGCTTCTAGCACCGGTTAGTACTATTTAGGGTTTCGTACCCAAAGGGTAAAAAACGGGACTCCAGTCTGTCTATCTGTCACCAAGGTGTATCTCATGAACCGTGATAGATAGACAGTTTTCGTAGATGATTTATTTCTGTTGCCGCTATAACCGAAAATACTAAAAACAGAATATATATACTGAATTGGGTTTGTCGCTGAGCGACCACATCGCCCCTACACACAAAAAATACACCTGATGGAAATGGCGATCCGTTTGGTCGTTTGCCCCTATGATATAAAAAAAAGCTCAAAGAAAAATGAAAATGCGTAACCTGGTGGAAGAGACCTGGTGGAAAATTGTGGTGTTGAGACATTAGATGTTTCATAAATATATAAAAAACAATTGTTTTGACATTCACAGGGCGCCAAAACGAAGCCGAAGCACTACCTGGCGCTGCTGGTCCGCGAGGGTCGCCTGCGGCTGTACGCGCGCGGCCGCCGCCGCAAGGAGCTCTCACTGGCTACCCCGGTGGCGGACGGCGAGTGGCGCGAGGTAACATTATTGATACGAGAGGTAGCTGAAGCACTACCTGCGCTGCTGGTCCGCGAGGGTCGCCTGCGGCTGTACGCGCGCGGCCGCCGCCGCAAGGAGCTCTCACTGGCTACCCCGGTGGAGGACGGCGAGTGGCGCGAGGTAACATTATTGATACGAGAGGTAGCTGAAGCACTACCTGCGCTGCTGGTCCGCGAGGGTCGCCTGCGGCTGTACGCGCGCGGCCGCCGCCGCAAGGAGCTCTCACTGGCTACCCCGGTGGCGGACGGCGAGTGGCGCGAGGTAACATTATTGATACGAGAGGTAGCTGAAGCACTACCTGCGCTGCTGGTCCGCGAGGGTCGCCTGCGGCTGTACGCGCGCGGCCGCCGCCGCAAGGAGCTCTCACTGGCTACCCCGGTGGCGGACGGCGAGTGGCGCGAGGTAACATTATTGATACGAGAGGTAGCTGAAGCACTACCTGCGCTGCTGGTCCGCGAGGGTCGCCTGCGGCTGTACGCGCGCGGCCGCCGCCGCAAGGAGCTCTCACTGGCTACCCCGGTGGCGGACGGCGAGTGGCGCGAGGTAACATTATTGATACGAGAGGTAGCTGAAGCACTACCTGCGCTGCTGGTCCGCGAGGGTCGCCTGCGGCTGTACGCGCGCGGCCGCCGCCGCAAGGAGCTCTCACTGGCTACCCCGGTGGCGGACGGCGAGTGGCGCGAGGTAACATTATTGATACGAGAGGTAGCTGAAGCACTACCTGCGCTGCTGGTCCGCGAGGGTCGCCTGCGGCTGTACGCGCGCGGCCGCCGCCGCAAGGAGCTCTCACTGGCTACCCCGGTGGCGGACGGCGAGTGGCGCGAGGTAACATTATTGATACGAGAGGTAGCTGAAGCACTACCTGCGCTGCTGGTCCGCGAGGGTCGCCTGCGGCTGTACGCGCGCGGCCGCCGCCGCAAGGAGCTCTCACTGGCTACCCCGGTGGCGGACGGCGAGTGGCGCGAGGTAACATTATTGATACGAGAGGTAGCTGAAGCACTACCTGCGCTACTGGTCCGCAAGGGTCGCCTGCGGCTGTACGCGCGCGGCCGCCGCCGCAAGGAGCTCTCACTGGCTACCCCGGTGGCGGACGGCGAGTGGCGCGAGGTAACATTATTGATACGAGAGGTAGCTGAAGCACTACCTGCGCTACTGGTCCGCGAGGGTCGCCTGCGGCTGTACGCGCGCGGCCGCCGCCGCAAGGAGCTCTCACTGGCTACCCCGGTGGCGGACGGCGAGTGGCGCGAGGTAACATTATTGATACGAGAGGTAGCTGAAGCACTACCTGCGCTACTGGTCCGCGAGGGTCGCCTGCGGCTGTACGCGCGCGGCCGCCGCCGCAAGGAGCTCTCACTGGCTACCCCGGTGGCGGACGGCGAGTGGCGCGAGGTAACATTATTGATACGAGAGGTAGCTGAAGCACTACCTGCCCTGCTGGTCCGCGAGGGTCGCCTTCGGCTGTACGCGCGCGGCCGCCGCCGCAAGGAGCTCTCACTGGCTACCCCGGTGGCGGACGGCGAGTGGCGCGAGGTAACATTATTGATACGAGAGGTAGCTGAAGCACTACCTGCGCTACTGGTCCGCGAGGGTCGCCTTCGGCTGTACGCGCGCGGCCGCCGCCGCAAGGAGCTCTCACTGGCTACCCCGGTGGCGGACGGCGAGTGGCGCGAGGTAACATTATTGATACGAGAGGTAGCTGAAGCACTACCTGGCGCTGTTGGTCCGCGAGGGTCGCCTGCGGCTGTACGCGCGCGGCCGCCGCCGCAAGGAGCTGTCACTGGCTACCCCGGTGGCGGACGGCGAGTGGCGCGAGGTAACATTATTGATACGAGAGGTAGCTGAAGCACTACCTGCGCTGCTGGTCCGCGAGGGTCGCCTGCGGCTGTACGCGCGCGGCCGCCGCCGCAAGGAGCTCTCACTGGCTACCCCGGTGGCGGACGGCGAGTGGCGCGAGGTAACATTATTGATACGAGAGGTAGCTGAAGCACTACCTGCGCTGCTGGTCCGCGAGGGTCGCCTGCGGCTGTACGCGCGCGGCCGCCGCCGCAAGGAGCTGTCACTGGCTACCCCGGTGGAGGACGGCGAGTGGCGCGAGGTAACATTATTGATACGAGAGGTAGCTGAAGCACTACCTGCGCTGCTGGTCCGCGAGGGTCGCCTGCGGCTGTACGCGCGCGGCCGCCGCCGCAAGGAGCTGTCACTGGCTACCCCGGTGGCGGACGGCGAGTGGCGCGAGGTAACATTATTGATACGAGAGGTAGCTGAAGCACTACCTGCGCTGCTGGTCCGCGAGGGTCGCCTGCGGCTGTACGCGCGCGGCCGCCGCCGCAAGGAGCTCTCACTGGCTACCCCGGTGGCGGACGGCGAGTGGCGCGAGGTAACATTATTGATACGAGAGGTAGCTGAAGCACTACCTGCGCTGCTGGTCCGCGAGGGTCGCCTGCGGCTGTACGCGCGCGGCCGCCGCCGCAAGGAGCTCTCACTGGCTACCCCGGTGGCGGACGGCGAGTGGCGCGAGGTAACATTATTGATACGAGAGGTAGCTGAAGCACTACCTGCGCTGCTGGTCCGCGAGGGTCGCCTGCGGCTGTACGCGCGCGGCCGCCTCCGCAAGGAGCTCTCACTGGCTACCCCGGTGGCGGACGGCGAGTGGCGCGAGGTAACATTATTGATACGAGAGGTAGCTGAAGCACTACCTGCGCTGCTGGTCCGCGAGGGTCGCCTGCGGCTGTACGCGCGCGGCCGCCGCCGCAAGGAGCTCTCACTGGCTACCCCGGTGGCGGACGGCGAGTGGCGCGAGGTAACATTATTGATACGAGAGGTAGCTGAAGCACTACCTGCGCTGCTGGTCCGCGAGGGACGCCTGCGGCTGTACGCGCGCGGCCGCCTCCGCAAGGAGCTCTCACTGGCTACCCCGGTGGCGGACGGCGAGTGGCGCGAGGTAACATTATTGATACGAGAGGTAGCTGAAGCACTACCTGCGCTACTGGTCCGCGAGGGTCGCCTGCGGCTGTACGCGCGCGGCCGCCGCCGCAAGGAGCTCTCACTGGCTACCCCGGTGGCGGACGGCGAGTGGCGCGAGGTAACATTATTGATACGAGAGGTAGCTGAAGCACTACCTGCGCTGCTGATCCGCGAGGGTCGCCTGCGGCTGTACGCGCGCGGCCGCCGCCGCAAGGAGCTCTCACTGGCTACCCCGGTGGCGGACGGCGAGTGGCGCGAGGTAACATTATTGATACGAGAGGTAGCTGAAGCACTACCTGCGCTGCTGGTCCGCGAGGGTCGCCTGCGGCTGTACGCGCGCGGCCGCCGCCGCAAGGAGCTCTCACTGGCTACCCCGGTGGCGGACGGCGAGTGGCGCGAGGTAACATTATTGATACGAGAGGTAGCTGAAGCACTACCTGCGCTGCTGGTCCGCGAGGGTCGCCTGCGGCTGTACGCGCGCGGCCGCCGCCGCAAGGAGCTCTCACTGGCTACCCCGGTGGCGGACGGCGAGTGGCGCGAGGTAACATTATTGATACGAGAGGTAGCTGAAGCACTACCTGCGCTGCTGGTCCGGGCAATCCCGGCCGGGGCAAATATGTGTGTGGTGAACTCGAATCCTGGGTCATGGATGTTATCTATATATGTATTTATATTACCTATATCATCGTCTAGAGTACCCATAGTACAAGCTGTGCTTAGTTTGGGACTAGGTCGATTTGTGTAAGATTGTCCCTTAATATTTATCTATGTTAAATTATTTATTGTTTTCCAGGTGACGATACGCGTCTCCCGCAACCGCCTGGTCCTATCGAGCGGCGGCGCGGCCAGCACGGCGCACGCGCCGCCCGCGCAGCGCTCCTCGCGCCTCTACGTCGGCGGCGCCCCGCAGCCGCCGGTGCAAATAAATATACCAGCTTCGGTAAGTGTATACTATAAGAGCCAGCGCACACTATACTATACTACGACGGTGGCAAACAAGCAAGCGCCCCGCCTGATGTTAAGCAGTTACCGCCGCCTATGGACGCTTGCAACGCCAGGAGCATCACACGCGCGCTGCCGGCCCTTTAAGAACCTATTTACTCCCTTCTTGAAGAAGCGTAGGTTTTCCCCGGGAAAACCTCTGCAGGGAGCTCATTCCACATGCGGAGTGTTCGCGGTAGGAAATTCCTCTATACTACGGCTTCTGCGGCAGTATATATCTCTCTTTTTCACACTGCGAGCGTGCAAAAGAGACATATGTACTTACTGTCGCGGCAACAAGAAGACCTAGTGTGCCCTAGTTAGTAAACTACAGTGTGTTTGATATTATAACAAACATTTGACAGTTCTCTGTTGATGTTTGTAGTGATGTAGCAAAACCATATTGTTTGCCAAACCTAACGATTATGAATGGTTGATCAAATCGACGAACTTTTTTTCAAACCTGCATAATATATTTTTGTTTATTTTGTGTAAATCAATATTTGTTTGAGCTACGAGCCGCCGGACTCCCTAGAGCTTTCTATGTGAAGTAATAGTTGGTTTTATTGTTCTTTCTTTAGGTTATAAACTTATCGATTTAATCGATTTTTACCAATTTACAGAAATAACACATGAATCGAAACGCAAGATTTAGTCACAACACAACTTTAAAAAAAAATAAGACGTAGCACGTAACTGTTTGAGTAATGATTTAGTATCGTTAAATACTTCAACACCGTGATAAGAAAAAATATAACATGAACTCAATAGTATCAAATAGAAAGTGAAAAACGTTTATAGATACTTGAAAAACCACTATGTCATTCCTTGTTTTTTTTATGAAATTCAATGTGTCGCGCAGATTTACGTTGTATAGCGTTTTTCAAAAAAAGTGTACATGGCAAAATTTGAATGTCCCACACGTTCAACGTGTTTTTTTTTTACTTTACCTTTAGTATTTGGGTATATGAGTGGTATCATTTGATTCTGTAGATGTGGGGCATTCATTTTATATTTCTAAAACGATTATATTATATTTATTACTAGATTTATTGCAAAATAAAGATATGAAAAGTGCTAAAATGGGTATGTCCCACGTCGACTCAGTCATGTTCAGAGGCTTGCAGAAACTCGAAATAAATCTGTATGAATATTGAATGTGGTCACACAGATAAAGTAATGAGTCTAGATTTTAGTCGTGTGCTTTATTTATAAACAAATACGGTTTATAATGCCGAAAAACTACTTTTTCCACTGTCCAAAGAAATCGACAGACCGGAACTTCCGGTTATAGTCACAAGCGATTTTAACATACTTGTGCAATCGATATTCCCCAAAAAGCGTTAATTTTTCAATCCTGGCAACATTTTAATGCTATAGGCATCGGATTTCATTGCAAATATAACGTCAGTTCCGTGAAAACGGTGACGAAAGGTGGACGCTGTGTCAGTGCGCTAAAAATAGGATTTCGAGTTAGTAACAGTTTTTTCGGTAAGTAGATTATAATTAACTTTTTAAACACAATTAGACATAGAAGAAACTATCGTAGTATCCGAAACTAAACCAAAAACACATTGAATTGGTTCAGAACACGTTGAAATTTTGATTTTAAATTGTCGAGGTAGAATTCGTCACGTCCGGTTAGTGACGTGATATACTACCGGAACGATTTTGTGATGAATTGGAACTATAAAGCTTAGTACACAATCGAAATGTGACCGATGTTTTAACCGACTTCTAAAAAAGGAGTTACTTAGTTTGACCCATATGTTTGTTATACATACATGTTTATCCGCCATTATCTCGCATTTGTCAGAACCGATTTTGATGCGGTTTTCAGAAAAGTATTTGTTATCTCCGGAAGAAATGACTAAAAAGCAAAATAACAATTAAAACATTTATAAAAACTGGCTAAGAGCATGTCGGGCCACGCTTACAGTCGAGTTTTTAATTAGGCGAACTAACTTGACAGCTGAAACTGTTGTCAGAAATGAAGAAAAAAAATTGTGATTGGTTTATGTCGATATAACCTTAAGTATACACCCATAAACCTTAACATATTGCATTAAGGTTTATATTCGTTTATAACTATCAAGAAAACAAGAAGCAGACAGCGTTCTAAGCGATGTCCTAAAATAAAGTGCGTTCGATGTAAGTATTTTAATTACAACCGTTTTTAGGGTTCCGTACCCAAAGGGTAAAAACGGGACCCTATTACTGAGACTTCGCTGTCCGTCCGTCCGTCTGTCACCAGGCTGTATCTCAAGAACGGTGATAGCTAGGCAGTTGAAATTTTCACAGATGATGTATTTCTATTGCCGCTAGAACAACAAATACTAAAAATAAAATAAAATAAATATTTAAGGGGGCTCCCATACAACAAACTTGTAGATTATGGTACGGAACCCTTCATGCGCGAGTCGGACTCGAACTTGCCCAATTTTTTATTAATGAGAAGTAAGACTGTTATTCTATATTTTGAAATGTTCATGTTGCTATTACTTGTTAAAGGTAATAGTAACATTGTATGTTTTATTTAAAAAAAAAAAAAAAACATTATTAATAATCTATAAAAATAGATAAATAAAACTAATAAAACTTTCAATATTAAGATTGTCATTTACTCATGAAAGATTTTTATGTAATACATAATAATAATAATAATAATAATAATAATGCCCGCAGGGCAGCTTGTGGCGAGCTGTTGGGGAGTGACGATCCCACGGACCCGAGATCTCCAGAGAGTCGGTCAGGGTCCTCGTCTCCGGTGTGCCTTCATCGGCCGGAGTGGAAACCCAAGAGGACCCGTAGGACTCTCAGCTCTGGCTTGCCTTCATTGGCCGTCCAGAGAGGAGCGTTAGAGCTATATGCTCCAGGGGTGGAAGTGTTAAAGGCATCACGCCGCGAGTAACTTCGGAGAAAGCGCAGCACACCTCTCGACACCCCTGAGCCCTCACGCTCGTGTTGCTTCCGGCCGTCTTTACGACGGCATTACGGGGCCCACCTAGTGAGGGGCGAGTCACCACCCGCCAGAGGTAACAGTCGTACTGATGGTTACGGCGGGTGACATTTTACTATTGCAATAGCCCAAATAAAGAGTCCACCCATACTCCATTTTAATAGCCCGGTTTTTTCTTTTCCATATCAATGCAATAGTTCAATCACCTGCTGGGACCTGTTCATGGATGTATCATCCTATTGATATGATCAGGAACGGGTCCCAGCAGGGCTACAGCCACAGCAAATTTCTCCAAGGGGCCTCTACGTGTTGGATCCATATCCCCACGCAAGCCTTCCAAAAGACCGGGACGTATGAGCCCGAGACTATGAGCCGAGAAACAAATAATAATAATAATAATAAATGTTTATTTCAGGCAAGTCAGTACACCCATATACAAATTAAAAATTAAAAGCAAAAGCAAATGTAAATGTAAAAAGTAGAATAAAAATAAAATATAAACATAATGCGAGTAATACAATTATTACTTCTTGTTCCCGTCCTGTTGCACAGATAGCCAGTACCTAAAAATAGGACTGTTCATATCATTGTACACGGCCCTCAAGATGTTGTTTTTGGAGCGGCGTAGTCCGTCCCAAAAGGAGGCGATACGATTGCGCATCACGGCGAAGAAATCAGGGACGCCGGCCTCGGCGAACATAGTTGAGGCACTGCAGTACCTCGGTAGCCCCATCAGAATCCTGAATATGTTATTATACTGCACTCTGATGGCGCTATACGCTTTCCTGCTGTGCCTCACCCACAATTGACAAGTGTAGAAAGAGAGGCAATAAGCGTTAAATAACGTATACTTGACTCCCTTGCTACACCTGGCAAATTTCCGGGCTATCATATTTCCACGCACGGCTAATGCCCTCCTTTCACGCTCTATATCTTTGTCGTCCCTCAAATCCCCGGAAAGTATATGGCCAAGATATTTAAACTGCTGCACAACACGAACCCTCTCCCCATTAAGTTGCACTTCGGGCACGTTATCCGGACCTCTTCCTGCCTTGAACACCAGCAGTTCTGTTTTGGCTACATTATATTTCAGCCCATGTGAGTTAACATACTCTTCACAAACTAATAAAAGCTTCCGCAAGCCCTTGATGGAGGGGCTAAGCAGCACCATGTCATCAGCATAACTGAGACTGTTTACACAGATATCTCCTATGTGACAACCTATTTCAGTGCTCCTTAGCCTCCCCATCAAGTCGTTAATATACAGGTTGAAGAGGTCCGGAGATGTAAGACCCCCTTGGCGTACCCCGCATTCTAATAAATAACTATTAGATGTCGTGTCGCCCCATTTTACAAAGTTCGTTTGGTTTCCGTACCAGTATTCAAAGACTCGTACTAGCTTCTCGGGTACACCTGAGCCACGCATCTTGTCCCAAAGAATGTCATAATTCACAAGGTCAAATGCGCGGCTCAGGTCAAGAAAGCATGCGTAGACCGACGTACCGTTACTCACGTAGTGATTAACAGCATGTTTTAGACTAATGATAGCTGAGTCAGTCGAGAGACCGGGACGGAAACCAAACTGCGCATCATCAATGCAAATTGCACTGAGCAGTTCTGGTTGCAGCAGCCGCTCAAATATCTTCCCAATGATCGTACCTAAAGAAATTGGTCGGTAATTCGATGACGATGACAAGTCTCCAGTTTTGTTTTTGACAATCGGGACGACAACCGTTTTAATCATATCTGGAGGTAGATAAGCGAACTGTATACAAAGATTGAACAGACTACACAGTTTATCGTAAATCTTATCTCCCGCACAAAGTATGTGCTCAATACTAAGATCGTCATGGCCTGGCGATTTACCATGTTTCATACTTTTCACCACTTTCGCGACTTCTTTAGGAGAGAAACGAATAATTCTTTGAGGAGGCGCGGCTAGATTCTGCTTTGGTTTTAAGTCATTGAGCACGCACTGCGGTATAGATTGCGGGGAGACCTGAAACTTGTCCCTAAAGATACTGGCTATCTGCGTCGGTTGCTGGACACCGTCCACGCTCACAGGTAATGTTTGCTTATAATTTAACTTCTTTATATCCTTCCAAAACTTTACAAAATTTTTATTTTTTCTCGACGCCGCTAAAATATCTAATTTAATTTTTTCTTCGTTTTTTTGACACCAACGTAGTTTGTTCTTAAATTGTCTTCTACTTGCGCGCATGTTTTCGACTACTGGACCTGTGGACGGTTTACCAGCAACTAGCCAGCAGTTGAAGTGCATTCTAAATATGCTATGGCTTTCCTTCACATGGAAATTCCACCCCGGAACAGTTCTCACCATTTTGTTATTTACCGGACGGGAACGCTTCGTTTTTTTAGCGCCTAATGTTAAAATCGTGACAATGTTTGTATATACATGATTAATAAAATTAAAATGGTCATTTAAAAAATTACAGGTACTTAGTGTATCACAGTCATTTACGTCATTACATATATTACAATTTAAAATAGCGCTTACGTTAGATAATGAGTCATCGCAAAAAGAGATGTACTCGCTAATTTGTCTATCATCTCGCACTCCCCAGCGCACACCTTCACTCTTGACATTGCATTCGGAGGTGTAGTGGCTGACGGTCTTGCCCAGATCGCAGACAACGCGCAGAGGAAGATGGTCCGACCACGATACATCTCTTATCACATTTACTGACACTACAGTGTCCCACGCAGCTTTAGTTGTGATACAGTGGTCTAACCATCGGTGCGCATTGTTTGCTTCACTGATAAAAGTAAAAGCTTCCGAACCTAGGCCCAATATCTGTACATCAGCGCATATCCATTCTTCATCCTTACAGAAATTGAATAATTCCTGACCGAATCTCGCGCTTGGATGTGCGTTGAAGTCTCCTAGAATGTAAGCTGCCTGGGCATCGCTTTGTTCTATAATTGCGCTGGTAGCCGCCAGACAGCTAGTGAATTCCGCAAGATTATCTGGATGGTCAGTCGGCATATAAACATTCAAGATAAGTATCGACCGGCCATCCAGTGCAATACGAATGGCATTTACTCGGGTACTAGCACACTTGATCACAGAGACATCTGGAAATCTAGACTTCCTCCAGAGAATCGCCAAGCCACCATATGGCCTGCCTTTTAACACGCCTGTCGACGTGTCAACTGACGAAGATGCCGAGTACGCAAACTTGGGATCGACACCGTTAATAAAGTCAAGATCAAAGTCCAACAGCCAAGTTTCCTGCAATAGTACAATATCGGCGTCCTTGCATAAGTCACTTACATAGGACACGGATCTTTTAATAGACTTACAGTTGTAAGATATTATCGTAATCTCATTTTCATTCGGTGTACTGGCCATAGTTATTATTGGAAGATTTCTTTAATTGATCCGTGGCCCTTTGTGGCTTCGCAAAACGATCGCGGAAAATACGGTACTTAATTCCCTCGGCCCAAAAATCACTACATAGGAATGTATTTAATTTACATTTAGGTATAGTCACTTTGAATGACCGGAAGTCCGTCACGTGTTTTTGATTAAGCAGTTGTACATCTAGGCATTCCTCTCCTTGTTCCTGAATATATTCTTTAATCTGCTGAACATCCATTTTTTTGTCAAGCCGCGATACATAAATAGTTGCAGGTAATTCGGCTACTAACAACTTAGTATATAGTATAATATAGATGGTAAATATTTATTATTACTAGTTTAGTACATGTTTTATATTACATATATAAACTAGTAACAATATATATTATACCTACCATTTTGATTCCGTTGCAATAAATACGATTCATAACATAATATTTTTGTGATTTTATTTCAATATATTCAATCTATGTACACTATTCCTTACATTTTCCAGTTAGTCACATGAGATTCCGTTTAGTTACTGTACCAAGATTTGGGATGTTGAAAATAATTATTTCTGGCTGCTGCAGTGCAACAATTCACATATTTAAGCGTTAACATTACTAAATGAATATTCCTTAATGTAATAAAAAATATTATTCGTTGATTTGTCGCATTTTAATGCAATAAAATACATGTTTTAGCAGTCATTTGGTGGCGATTGTGACGAACTGGACCTTTATTTTATCCTCAAAGCTTGCTCGTTCCATTAATTCTTTAAATTAAACCCGTTTTAAATAGTTTATTGTCTTTATTTTAAATGTGTAAACTAAAACTGGTCCAAAAAATACTACAATCAATTTATAATAAATTTTATATTTGTGACTATCCGGAACTAGTTTCACCACAATCTGAGTTTAAAATGTCGATATTTTCTATATTTTTTAATATTTTAATGCCTTTTTCTCAAATAATACACTATAACTTATGGGGAATTGAATAAGCCAAGAAAATTTAAAATCGGTGTTATAAAAAAAACGTTTTCCGGTTCGTCACGTGTACACTTTTTTTGAAAAACGCTGTGGGTCCTGTGATGTGACAAATGTTTGTTATAATATCAAACAGACTACTGTACAAGTAACGGAGCCACGACTGCGCGAGAGATTCGAGCGCGGCGGCCATACGAGTGAGCGAGACACACTTATTGTCATCAGCCGTTACTTTGTTAAAAGATAACGTCCCAGAATGTAGTAGAGACCTTAATTTTGAACATATCAGTACCTCAGATGTAGTAAAGGCGTTTAAATCGATTAATGTCAAAAAACTAGTGACCTCTGGGGGGTCTCCGTCCATGCTGTCAAATCCCTCATAGATATCATAGCGCTTGACTTAGTAGTTATATTCAATAACAGTGTAGATTGCGGTGAGTTTCCTGATCTGATGAAACATAGTAAAATAACTCCTTTATTTAAATCAGGTAGTACTTCTGACCCCAATAACTTTAGACCAATATCTGTACTACCAACATTTAGTAAAATTTTTGAAAAGTTAATTTTGTTTCAATTATTAAGACACTTTAATTTGAACAATTTAATGCATAACAAGCAATTTGGTTTTACGCGGGGTCGCTCGACATCCGACGCTGGAGTCGAGCTAGTAAAATGTATTTTCGATGCCTGGGAGGAATCACGAGATGCTTTAGGTATCTTCTGTGATTTATCTAAGGCCTTCGACTGCGTTAATCATGAGACACTGATCAGGAAACTACACCACTATGGAGTTAGAGGATCGGCACTGAAATTGTTAGAATCTTATTTAAATGGTAGAATACAGAGGGTCAATTGACGTGAATGGAAAGCGATCACCGGGGTCATTAGTCTCTATGGGTGTGCCGCAAGGATCAATATTGGGACCCTTCTTGTTCCTTATCTACATTAACGACTTGCCACAGCTCATAAAGACCCACCATGATATAGTTTTGTTTGCGGATGATACTTCACTTATTTTCAAAGTCGCACGAAACCAACAATCTTATAATGACGTAAACAATGCTATATGTAAAGTAGTGAATTGGTTTAATGTAAATAATTTATTGTTAAATGAGAAAAAGACTAAATGTGTTAAGTTTGTCACGAGTAACGTTATACACGAGCAACCAAGTGTTATTGTTAAAGATGAGGAACTGGAACTAGTTGATAGCACAGTTTTTCTCGGTATTACATTAGATTCTAAGCTCCAATGGGGTCCCCATATTGCTAATCTCTCGAATAGACTGAGTTCTGCAGCTTTTGCAGTTAGTAAGATTCGTCAATTAACAGACGTGAAAACAGCTCGATTAGTATATTTTAGTTATTTCCATAGCATTATGTCGTATTGCATATTACTTTGGGGCAGTGCGTCAGATATTAATATAATTTTTGTTCTCCAGAAACGGGCTATTCGTGCGATATATAAAATGCACCATAGAGACTCGCTTAGAGATAAGTTTAAGGACATTAATATAATGACAGTGCATTGTCAATACATTTATGAGAATCTTATGTATGTACATAAGAACATTGCCAATTTTAAGAAGAACTGTGATATACATAATATTAATACTAGAAATAAGCATAAGCTCGCAGTGCCTGCCACTAGGCTCCATAAAATAAGAAAATCATTCATGGGTAACTGTGTAAGATTTTATAATAAACTTCCTAGAAGCGTAACTGACTTGTCTGTTGGTAAATTCAAGAACTATGTAAAACGTAAACTTATTTCTAAAGCTTATTATAGCACTCAAGACTACATGAATGATAACGTGTCGTGGGATTAGTGATGAGCGTGGGAAATTAGTGCAGTCATTGAAGCATTATTGCTCCGAATTTTTTTACTGTGAACCGAATTGCATACAATTTTGGAATTAGGTTCATCTTACCCTTAACTTCAAAAGTGAAAATGATTTGAACTCCGCAACCACCCTGGGGGTGGTTGCCACCCCTTCTCGGGGGTGATTTTTTTTTCATAATAACCTCGGATATCGATAGAAGGTCTAATTTTAAGCAAAAAATCATCTATAAAGTTTTTCAAAAAATCCAATAATTTTCAAGTTATGGGCAATTGAAAATTCGCATTTTTTTCACGTTTTTCATCGGTTTTTTGCAAATATCTCCAAAAATATACGTTTTGTCGAAAATTTTATAAAAAACAAAATTGTAGCAGGTAAAACAATGAGCAATTTGGTTTTTTTATAAAGTATTCTAAGTGCAATATTAAGATCTTTAAGAAGATATTTAAGATCAAAGCCGTTTTTTATTTTGTCTTAAATTTAATCGATGTGGTCAATGCCATCTAGCGGCGAGCAGATGCATTTTATGCATTCTAATACGAAAGGGTTTTGTAGTGCTTGAAATAAGCTTCAAAATGAGCACTATTACAAGTCTTTTGCACGTTAAATAAGTGAGCTGTATTGCAAATAAGGGGAGGATATAATGTTTTTTCTTTTAAATCAATGGGTTTCATAAGTGCCATTTCCACCAAAATTAAAATTAATCGTATTCCGCCTAGAATTAACTTTATTATGAAGAGTTTGATAGATAGTATCAGTTTGGCTGCTTCAGGACACATATTTTTCAAAAAAGTCACGATTAAAAAAAAAAAATTTTCAAATTTTTGATAAAACCCACTTTTATTTCATAATATCTCAAAAATTACGACAGATACGTATAAAAGTGTACGGACTAAAAATTTAGGTATTTTTCTGACAAACAATTTGGTTTTTTTGTTTTTTCTGTCAAACAAAAAATTACGGAGATTTGATTGTTTAAAGAGCGCGTGGCAGCGCAATCACAGCCTCTCTTAAGCCCTTTAACCCTTTACCGTTTTAGAAAAAGGTTTTTTACTACATATTGCAATGTAGGATGTTGTAGCTCTCTTAATTACCTTTACAATGTTTTTTTATAAATTGTGATAGCATGAAAATTGAAGGAGTTATAGTCCAAAAACTTATCATATTTTTTTCTACTTAGTAACTGAAAATTTCGGAGTGTGAATATTTGGAGCAATGTGAAAGTACGCAGTATAATAGAGACCCACAACTATTGTAATGTGTATATATATACATAATATGGCTCATATATTTTGGAAACGTAGGCATGAATACATACCAACGTTCTTATATGTAGGTATATATAACACATTTAACACAAATGGCAATTTTTTACTCTAAATTAAATTATTTTTAAATATGTAATCATATATATTTACTATTTTAATTTAGGTGTAGTTTTAAGGGTAGAAAAGCTTAAGAATATGATAATCATTTTCGAGAGTGTGGAATATAATATTTAAATCCTTTTCATTTTATCAAAAAAAAAATTATCAATTTTTTATCAAGGGGTAGTTTTCAAGGGTTGAAAGGGGGTTAAAAATTTGATAATTATTATAGAGAATATAAAATATTACTTACTCTACACTTACATCTTTTTATGTCATACCAAAGTATTTTTTTGTGATTTTTTTCAATTTAGGGGTTGTTTGCAAGGGTTGTAAGATTTTCAAGGGGTTGAAAATGATTTTAATATGAGGTAATTATGTTAGAAAATACTTTACAATTTCACCACTTACTATTAGACATGTTTTCTAGCGATAAAATGGCTCAATGTAAATTTTTCCATTAAGGGGTTGTTTACACCCCTTAAAAATAATAGGCGGAGTTCAGATCATTTTCACTTTTGAAGTTAAGGGTAAGATGTGCCTAATTCTAAAATTTCATGCAAATCGGGTCACAGTAAAAAAATTCGGAGGTAAGACCGTATTTTTCGCTTCAATGATTGCACTAAATGTTATGTGTAATTATTGTAACGAGTAGGTACCCATCAGGGTACTGATATTTTAATTTTAACAATTTTTAATATAATTTTTGACATTTAGAATTTTATTCTAGATATATTCTAGCCTCTAGTTTTTTATTTATATAATTTTTTTATGTGTTGACGATCCTTTTTAGGATTTTTCTTTTATTTCTATAATGTTGTTTTTTATGTTTTTTATCAAATCAAATCAAATCATTTTATTGTAGACTGTGGGTACAACATAACATAGGTGGTACAAAGATTTAATAACATAATGCCAACACAATCAGCCAAATTTGGCATACAATAAACAATAAATAAAGCATTCTCTTCCATGTCAATAAAATTTAAAAATAATGATAATTAATAATACTAAATAATATAATCTTAAAAAACACATTAAAAACTTAGTATACTAAAAGGATTTCAATCAATGATTCCTTACATTATCCAGAAAGTGATCATTTACGTTATAATAAGCCTTTTCTATGCACCATTTATAAACTTTAGTTTTGAACTCCGGCATTTCTAATGTTTTTATGTCCTCAGGCAGGCGATTGAATACTTTAACAGACATGTAAAGTATGCTTTTGCTGTAGTGTGCAGTCTTATGGGTGGGTAAGATCAGATTGAGACCATGATTTTTTGATGTCTTTCTCGGGTTTGAGGGTTTCATTTCGAAAATGGACATATTTTTTTTTACATAAATGCAGACTTCGAGGACATAAAGTGAGGGTAGTGTTAACAGATTATTTTTTATAAAAATTGGTTTGCACGAGTCTCTTTGTCCAAGGCCATATATTGCACGAATACATTTTTTTTGTATTTTAAAAAGTTTTGTCATGGAAGACGAGTTTCCCCAAAGTATTACTCCATAGCGTAAGTTCGACTCAACATGCCCATGATATGCTTTATTTTATTTTTAGTATAAGTTTATGAATAAATTGCTCTACTCTTTGTAACTGACGATTCGAAAGTGCTTGTAGCTAGGCCTACTTGAATAAAGAATATTTTGACTTTGACTTTGACTATTGCGCACCGCTGTCGCGCATAGTCGTGGCATATATCTGAATCACCGGTTATAATACTGCCGTATTTCACTCAAATAGAGAACAACCTGAGACGTTTCCTGCTGATGTGATCTCCTATGATGGTTGCGTTTATCACGTGATAAATAAGTGACAACCATCTGTCACTCACACTCGCATCTTGTCAAAACGTGACGGATGCTTTGTCGATTATTTATCGCATGATAAAAGCAACCATCATAGGGCGCTCTTCTGTGTTCTAAAGATAAGAGTTTGTCCGTCTCTCGGCAATATGTTCTGCGCATTTTTTCTCGTATGAGCTCATGTATTGATTTTTGAATTGTTTGGCAGATTCTTCGTTTAGGCGGATTCCTGGGCTGCATCAGACGCGTGGTGGTGAACGAGCGCGCAGAAGACCTGGTGCGCAACGCCGCGGCGCACCACCGGGTGGGGCAGTGCTTCCCCAACGTCGAGCGGGGCGCGTACTTTGGAGGTAAACAATCGACCGTATTACACACTTTCTGAGATACACTTGTGTAGGTAACTATGTTTCACAAACTAAATGATTCTTATTTTTCAACTGCATCTTGTGTCATGTCATATAGAAGAAGCGGTGGTAGCCTAGTGGTTAGGGCATGCGACTTTCAATCCGGAGGTCGCGGGTTCGAACCCGGCCCGTACCAATGAGTTTTTCGGAACTTATGTACGGAATGTCATTTGATATTTACCACTCGCTTTTCGGTGAAGGAAAAACATCGTGAGGAAACCACCGAAGCCCAATAAGGCCTAGTTTCCCCTCTGGGTTGGAAGGTCAGATGGCAGTCGCTTTCGTAAAAACTAGTGCCTACGCCACATCTTGGGATTTAGGTAGCCGACCCCGATTGAGAATTCATTCTCAAAAAATGGGACAAAGGCTAGGAGGATGGATCTTGTGTCATATCCATCGCATGCCAATAATTATTTCATTAATTATTTAAATTCAAATGACATAAGAGACAAGAAAAACATTCTTTGAAACTCCGATAAATATCTTCACTTCTGCTGCTCAAAAAGCACATCATTTTAACTTCGTGAAGAGGGACTAAAGGGGTCGTTTTAGTCCTAGGGTTTAAATTGGAAAACATAATATTATTAGAACCATACCTATTATGTTTATGAAAAAAAGAAACTTGCTAAGTAGGTACATGCCAGCTAAACCCATGGAAAACTAAAATCAAACCAACCTGATCGGATTGGCCAAATCTTCCGATCGTCTGTCAGCTCTTTACCTATATAAAATAGGAATAACGCAGAAAAGCATTGGCCGCAATTATACGTCTGTTTGCAAATTTCCAAGGTTCCTATGAGTTTTAGGTATAGGTACTGATATTTATCATGCCCGATTATCAATTTTAAAAACCGGCCAAGAGCATGTCGGGCCACGCTCAGTGTAGGGGTTCCGTAGTTGCTCATCCTTCACAATAGATTTAAGTTATGAGAAAGATTTCAAGCTCTATAAAAAGGTCGTAAACGCCAAAGTAACTTATTACCTTCTGGAAGTCAACTTACGTCCTTTTAAGAAAATTATGAAATTTTGCGATAACTCAAAAACGGCTTGACCGATTTTATTCAATATAGTTTTCATTGAAAGTACTTATAAGGCCTCATTTTCATGATTTTTTCCATAATTTTTGATCCGTGGTTGAAAAGTTAGAGGGGGGACGCTATTTTTTTTATTTTCGGAGCGAATATTTATAAAACTGATGACTTAAACAAAAAATAATATTTGGAGACCCCTATTATTTTTAAAAGACCAATTCAACGACACCCCTTTTTTAATTTTTATTGTACCGTTTTGTCGGCGTGATAAATACACATACTCATACCAAATTTCAGCTTTCTAGTACTATTGATCACGGAGCTAAGCCGCGGACGGACAGACGGACATGGCGAAACTATACCTAAGGGTTCCTAGTTGACTACGGAACCCTAAAAATGAGATGTATTTAATTCCACTTGGGTCACTATTTTAAAAATTTTATACCAATTTTTCGCAGTCGCAGTAAAAAACAGAGTGTTTAACACGTTGCTAAAAGCCATAATGACACTCGTATATATTTATCTTCGCTCGCTGCGTTCGCTTATCAAAATTCGTCAATGTCTTATTTTAGCTCCTTATCATTATCAAACAGTCTACTATTTCTATGATACGATATACCCTCATGTTTCAGGTGACGCGTACGCCCTCTGGTCGTCGTCGTGGCAGGCGGGCTTGGGCGAGGTGTCGTCGGAGCTGCGCCTGCGCTTCCGCAGCGCCGAGCCCAGCGGCGTGCTGCTCGCCGCGCCCGGCCTGCTGCTCGAGATGAGAGAGGGCGCTGTAAGTTATGCATCTAACGTACCCACACCCCATATTAGATTGATATAACTATCCGAGAGCGGCGGTAACTGAACGGAGCCGATGGCGCGCGGCGGTAACCGAACGGAGCCGATGGCGCGCGGCGGTAACCGAACGGAGCCGATGGCGCGCGGCGGTAACCGAACGGAGCCGATGGCGCGCGGCGGTAACCGAACGGAGCCGATGGCGCGCGGCGGTAACCGAACGGAGCCGATGGCGCGCGGCGGTAACCGAACGGAGTCGATGGCGCGCGGCGGTAACCGAACGGAGCCGATGGCGCGCGGCGGTAACCGAACGGAGCCGATGGCGCGCGGCGGTAACCGAACGGAGCCGATGGCGCGCGGCGGTAACCGAACGGAGCCGATGGCGCGCGGCGGTAACCGAACGGAGCCGCTGGCGCGCGGCGGTAACCGAACGGAGCCGATGGCGCGCGGCGGTAACCGAACGGAGCCGATGGCGCGCGGCGGTAACCAAACGGAGCCGATGGCGCGCGGCGGTAACTCAACGGAGCCGATGGCGCGCGGCGGTAACTCAACGGAGCCGATGGCACGCGGCGGTAACCGAACGGAGCCGATGGCGCGCGGCGGTAACCGAACGGAGCCGATGGCGCGCGGCGGTAACCGAACGGAGCCGATGGCGCGCGGCGGTAACCGAACGGAGCCGATGGCGCGCGGCGGTAACCGAACGGAGCCGATGGCGCGCGGCGGTAACTCAACGGAGCCGATGGCGCGCGGCGGTAACCGAACGGAGCCGATGGCGCGCGGCGGTAACTCAACGGAGCCGATGGCGCGCGGCGGTAACTCAACGGAGCCGATGGCGCGCGGCGGTAACCGAACGGAGCCGATGGCGCGCGGCGGTAACTCAACGGAGCCGATGGCGCGCGGCGGTAACTCAACGGAGCCGATGGCGCGCGGCGGTAACCGAACGGAGCCGATGGCGCGCGGCGGTAACTCAACGGAGCCGATGGCGCGCGGCGGTAACCGAACGGAGCCGATGGCGCGCGGCGGTAACCGAACGGAGCCGATGGCGCGCGGCGGTAACCGAACGGAGCCGATGGCGCGCGGCGGTAACCGAACGGAGCCGATGGCGCGCGGCGGTAACCGAACGGAGCCGATGGCGCGCGGCGGTAACCGAACGGAGCCGATGGCGCGCGGCGGTAACCGAACGGAGCCGATGGCGCGCGGCGGTAACCGAACGGAGCCGATGGCGCGCGGCGGTAACCGAACGGAGCCGATGGCGCGCGGCGGTAACCCAACGGAGCCGATGGCGCGCGGCGGTAACCGAACGGAGCCGATGGCGCGCGGCGGTAACTCAACGGAGCCGATGGCGCGCGGCGGTAACCGAACGGAGCCGATGGCGCGCGGCGGTAACTCAACGGAGCCGATGGCGCGCGGCGGTAACTCAACGGAGCCGATGGCGCGCGGCGGTAACTCAACGGAGCCGATGGCGCGCGGCGGTAACTCAACGGAGCCGATGGCGCGCGGCGGTAACTCAACGGAGCCGATGGCGCGCGGCGGTAACTCAACGGAGCCGATGGCGCGCGGCGGTAACTCAACGGAGCCGATGGCGCGCGGCGGTAACTCAACGGAGCCGATGGCGCGCGGCGGTAACCGAACGGAGCCGATGGCGCGCGGCGGTAACCGAACGGAGCCGATGGCGCGCGGCGGTAACCGAACGGAGCCGATGGCGCGCGGCGGTAACCGAACGGAGCCGATGGCGCGCGGCGGTAACCGAACGGAGCCGATGGCGCGCGGCGGTAACCGAACGGAGCCGATGGCGCGCGGCGGTAACCGAACGGAGCCGATGGCGCGCGGCGGTAACCGAACGGAGCCGATGGCGCGCGGCGGTAACTCAACGGAGCCGATGGCGCGCGGCGGTAACTCAACGGAGCCGATGGCGCGCGGCGGTAACTCAACGGAGCCGATGGCGCGCGGCGGTAACTCAACGGAGCCGATGGCGCGCGGCGGTAACTCAACGGAGCCGATGGCGCGCGGCGGTAACTCAACGGAGCCGATGGCGCGCGGCGGTAACTCAACGGAGCCGATGGCGCGCGGCGGTAACTCAACGGAGCCGATGGCGCGCGGCGGTAACTCAACGGAGCCGATGGCGCGCGGCGGTAACTCAACGGAGCCGATGGCGCGCGGCGGTAACTCAACGGAGCCGATGGCGCGCGGCGGTAACTCAACGGAGCCGATGGCGCGCGGCGGTAACCGAACGGAGCCGATGGCGCGCGGCGGTAACTCAACGGAGCCGATGGCGCGCGGCGGTAACCGAACGGAGCCGATGGCGCGCGGCGGTAACTCAACGGAGCCGATGGCGCGCGGCGGTAACTCAACGGAGCCGATGGCGCGCGGCGGTAACTCAACGGAGCCGATGGCGCGCGGCGGTAACCGAACGGAGCCGATGGCGCGCGGCGGTAACTCAACGGAGCCGATGGCGCGCGGCGGTAACCGAACGGAGCCGATGGCGCGCGGCGGTAACTCAACGGAGCCGATGGCGCGCGGCGGTAACTCAACGGAGCCGATGGCGCGCGGCGGTAACTCAACGGAGCCGATGGCGCGCGGCGGTAACTCAACGGAGCCGATGGCGCGCGGCGGTAACTCAACGGAGCCGATGGCGCGCGGCGGTAACTCAACGGAGCCGATGGCGCGCGGCGGTAACCGAACGGAGCCGATGGCGCGCGGCGGTAACTCAACGGAGCCGATGGCGCGCGGCGGTAACCGAACGGAGCCGATGGCGCGCGGCGGTAACTCAACGGAGCCGATGGCGCGCGGCGGTAACTCAACGGAGCCGATGGCGCGCGGCGGTAACTCAACGGAGCCGATGGCGCGCGGCGGTAACCGAACGGAGCCGATGGCGCGCGGCGGTAACTCAACGGAGCCGATGGCGCGCGGCGGTAACCGAACGGAGCCGATGGCGCGCGGCGGTAACTCAACGGAGCCGATGGCGCGCGGCGGTAACTCAACGGAGCCGATGGCGCGCGGCGGTAACTCAACGGAGCCGATGGCGCGCGGCGGTAACCGAACGGAGCCGATGGCGCGCGGCGGTAACCGAACGGAGCCGATGGCGCGCGGCGGTAACTCAACGGAGCCGATGGCGCGCGGCGGTAACTCAACGGAGCCGATGGCGCGCGGCGGTAACTCAACGGAGCCGATGGCGCGCGGCGGTAACTCAACGGAGCCGATGGCGCGCGGCGGTAACCGAACGGAGCCGATGGCGCGCGGCGGTAACTCAACGGAGCCGATGGCGCGCGGCGGTAACTCAACGGAGCCGATGGCGCGCGGCGGTAACTCAACGGAGCCGATGGCGCGCGGCGGTAACTCAACGGAGCCGATGGCGCGCGGCGGTAACCGAACGGAGCCGATGGCGCGCGGCGGTAACTCAACGGAGCCGATGGCGCGCGGCGGTAACTCAACGGAGCCGATGGCGCGCGGCGGTAACCCAACGGAGCCGATGGCGCGCGGCGGTAACTCAACGGAGCCGATGGCGCGCGGCGGTAACTCAACGGAGCCGATGGCGCGCGGCGGTAACTCAACGGAGCCGATGGCGCGCGGCGGTAACTCAACGGAGCCGATGGCGCGCGGCGGTAACCGAACGGAGCCGATGGCGCGCGGCGGTAACTCAACGGAGCCGATGGCGCGCGGCGGTAACCGAACGGAGCCGATGGCGCGCGGCGGTAACTCAACGGAGCCGATGGCGCGCGGCGTTATTAATATTTTAATCTTATTCATCCAATAATATTTTATCCAATAATATTTTATCTTGCCGCGACTTCGGTAGGCGCGCAACTCAGCATCATTTTTTTATCATGAGGTACTTAAACTGTATCAGGGCTGTATGGCTCTCACTACCAGTGGTTAGACTTTGTGTAGGACTACAAACCCACTAACGGGAATGTCGCCTCGCCACATGACTTACTCGCACGGCGTCTAAAGAAAAATTACAGGTAGAATTTGTAGCGCGACATAGTGTTGCGCATCGCACAAGCTTATATTATCCTAATACAACTGAATTATGCCATTGACATCACACCTCTCTTCAACAGATAATCCTAACTCGCTCCGGCTCCACGACCTCTCGCGCCGAGACGCGCGGCCCCGGCAGCAGAGCGCTGTGTGACAACGCGTGGCACACGATAGTGGCGCGTGTGTCACGGGCACACGTGTCGTTGTCGCTTGACGCTGGACCAGAAATAAGAGGCAGTGGAGACGCAACTTTAGTGGATGATGGAGACATACCAGCACCAGCTGCTGCATTATACGTTGGAGGATTGCCAGGTAAATTTACTTAGTAATAACGCGTGGCATATGATAGTCGCCCGTGTGTCTCGTTATTGCTTGATGCTGGACCAGAAATAAGAGGAAGTGGAGAATTGGAGATGCAACTTTAGTGAATGATAGAGACATACCTGGGCCTGTTGCGGCGTTGTACGTGTAGGTTGCCAAGTACTTAGTATAAACATTAGACAGTACCACACAATAGTCGTGCTTGTGTCCAGGGTCCGTGTGTTGTTATCGCTTGATACTGTGTGGAGACGCCACGTTGGTGGATGATAGACATACAAGCGCCAGCTGCTGCATTATGTGTAGGAGGATTGCCAGGTAAATTTACTTACTATAGTTAATAACGCGTGGCACACGATAGTCGCCAGTGTGCCGACAGCACACGTGTCGTTATCACTTGATGCTGGGCCTGAGAATAAAAATTGCTTTAATATGTTCTGCACCCCTGGCGTTTACCTGTCTACCTGAGTCAGGTATAGGTACGTCATTTCTATTAAAGCAATTGTAACTCTTGGCAAAGGCCTTAGAGTTGATAATCCACCAAAATGACAATGCACGAAGGCCTTATCTACTTAGCACGCATCTCTTTTATGACGGACGACAAAACCACGAAATAGTATTGTTTTGCTTAAGTGTATCGTACACAACGCCAACCAAAGGATTATAACTTTACATACAAATTAACATTACAAAATTGTATATTGTTGTAGTTTATTTCTTTACTCATATTTCTTATTTAGATCTCTGTTAATTCCAGAAGGCTCCCCGGACGCGGTGGACGCGCAGAACTTCAAAGGTTGCATCGACGACGTGACCGTCGGCGGGCAGAAGCGCAAGTGGAAGGACATGGAGGCGCTACACAACGTGCTACTGGACTCGTGCCCCGTCACACAATGATTCAGAGTACGGGGAAACACTTCTTACGGATATGCCACGAGTTTATCCGACAGCGGCAGCCGCAGCGGTACGTGTGTCTCACTCACTCGTATGGCCGCGCCAGAATCTCTCACTCAACCGCTGGCCGCTATTGGTGCAAAGTCATAGCATCTCCGTTAAGGCTGATTTAGACGAAGACTATTTTGAGACGCCTAAAAAAGGCGCCATTTTTTCTCGGCATGCCAGCGCTGCACGTCTAGCATAACTGACACGCGACTCTTTCTCGCGCGAGATAATTACCCGTCTCTTTCTTTCCAGTAATGCGAGGGAGTGACAGGTAGCGCTATCTCGCGCGACATGAGTCGCGAGTTAAAGTTGTGCTAGCTAGACGTACTAGCACGGAATAGAACACGCGGCTATTGTCTGGCGCCAGTCACCCCCGCCCGCATCTTCGCTGCCACTAATGACTGGTACTTACTGAAAAAAGCACTGTGTAAACGGCTTGCTGGTCACTGGCGGCGAGATTTTGGCGGCCGAAAATAGTCATTGTCTAAACGGTCTGTGGTGTGCTGTATGGTAGTCACTGGCGCCGTAATGTAGGCGCCTCAAAATAAGTAGCCTTCGTCTAAATCAGACTTTAGGCGGTGATGTGCAGTCAACTGAGATAGTCAAGCAAATTGAAACTATTTCACATAGAAAACTCCAGTGAGTCCCAAACATATTAAAATACAATGAAACGGGTTTACTCACGTCGTTTAAGTCGAATAACGGCATGTTTCGAATCGGTACGTGATTCATCACCAGGAGCTCCGGTCAGTCTTGAAATTGAAACTGTTTTCGATTCCAGAGTCAAACTCACTGGTTCAGATAATTTTACAAGCTAGCATTGTCTCTTTCTCTTCTTTTTCAATCGACTTCAAAAAGAGAATTCCCAATTCGGTTGCATTTTTTATGTTTGTTACATCAGAACTCCGTTATTTATGAACCGATTCGAAAAAAAATTTGGCCGAGAGTAGGCATCTCCATGTTTTGGTGAAGATCTGATGACGAGATCCATGAGAGGTGGAGGGGACTCTTCAAATATAGGCACATCTATGACAATTTCGTTGTTTTTGAATATAACTCGTTCAATTTCTTCTCAAAAATACAATTTCTCTTAGTTGAAGTCGGTTATTTTTGTAGAAAAAGTATTGTATCGAAACGGAACCATGAAAATTGCAAGCACCACAAATATTGCCTTCAAAACTGCCAATATGTGCCTTCATACAATGTACCAAATGTGCCATATAATAGGTACGATAAACTACTAGAACAGACACTTAAAGAATTTAGTAATAGATAATAATACTTAGGGTATAAGTAAATCGTTCAAAACCTTATCTAAGACAGGCCACTGTACTGTATGAATGAGGCTATTTAATATAGAGGCTAGTGTATATACGTACTTATCTATTTCATATGTATTAGTATATAAAAATGTTATTTATAATTTGAATTAAAGAACACCTTTGGTCTATTTTGTATAGCTATTTGTGTGTGACTTTTGTGATCTTATAGTAGGTACCTACATTTTGTGACCTAAATTAGATTAAAATGTACTGAGATGACAGATAGGTATCACACGCAAGGCTGTTAGACTATCTGCCCTAATTTGATCTTCTATTGACGGATGTATGTAATAAATAGGGTTTAATTAACATATACAGGTGATCAATCCAAATGGGTAAGTCGGGAGAAGTCACAAACTATAAAAGATAGGGAAAGCTGTTCTTAGGAAACAAGGCGTCGATTTTAGATTTCTTAAATACCTACTGCATTTTTTTATGAATCTTAATACGTAATTTCATACATAACCAGGTCAAAACCGCTCTAATAATATTACAATACGACAGAATTTTAACCAGGTTCAACTCCCAGTTATGTATAACATTTATCTAAAAAAATACAGTTTTAATTAAATCTGAAATCGACACCATGATTCCTAAGAACAGATTTCCCTATCTCTTATAGTTTTCTCCCTACTGACCCATTTGGATTGATCACCCTGTATAGTGCCAACTTTCCGTGCTAAGGTCATGGTCATAAGATTAGTAGGTACTATCATTCAAAAGGTTTTCAGTTGTTAAAATAAAATCTATAGCAATTGTAAATAATTGAGTACTTACTTAAATATATTTTCCGTTCAGTATTTGTGTATTGTACATACTAAGTAGGTTTTTAAAAGTACCTTATCATAATTATCTTATGTAGTGGTGAATGAAACGAGTTTTGGTTTAATGTTTAAATGCATACGTGGGAAGAAATGTTATATAAAACCGTAATTTTATAAAAAAACATCATATTTGAAGTAAGTACAGTCAAGGAAATTAAAACAAGTATCTTTTTCGCTCTTGTCACACAGAAGGGGTCAAAAAGGTACGCGTTTCAGTTCCCTTTACTCTACCTACGTGGCAACAAGGCGTTGAAATAAATTCTTGCATTTAAGTGTCAAAACTAATTTGTACGCAAATGATGACAATCTTAATTTGATTTGTAGCTTAGGTAAATAACTTAAATGCTGGCGGCAGACAAATCATTAAATGTGCATGTACCTACAATAAATGGATGGATCAACTTTTCTTTGACAGGTTTCGATGACCCAGGAGACAATCGCAATTAAATTTCTTAGAATTACCTATATTATTGGTACCTAAGTATTGGCAGGTTAGGTTATGTAAACATGGGTTTATTAATATATAGCAATGACACAATTTTTGGGCTTGAAAATAGATAGTTTAAGAGTGGACCAGGGGCCATGGCAGAAGAAAAGTCGATTTACCCAAATACGTGTAGGTACGTTGTCATGATAATTATATTTGGTTCATTTGGATGATGCATTGCGGCGCTGTACTCGCGAAGTTGAGGCGAAGTTGGCCGAAGTATGGGTTTCCGCAGAGTAGTGTGAAGCCGCAAATAGTCAATACTGACACCTGTCAGTCCTGTCTGCCTGACAGCTGTCAGGATTGACTTCTTACTGGCGGAGCACTTACTATAAGTATTTGAAGCGGACTGTACTCGAATCAAAATGTTCTCAGTCGTCAATTCAAGTAATTAAGACGCCAACATAGCATGACGAACGTACAATAATTCTTACACAAAGGCATTTAAGAATTGAAGTTTTTGCATAATAATAAGTTGCATTTATATAGGTAATTGTATCGTGTTAGTCACTAGTATTACACGGTAGTCTCGTCCTGACAGTCCGTTCCTACAGTCCGACCAAAAAGAGTAGAAATTAGAAAGTGGCAATACTGTAGTGTCGTCCCTGTTCTCTTATATTGATTAGAAACGGAGGACACTACAGTATTGCCACTTTTTAATTTCTACTCTTTTTGGTCGGACCGTATCACAGGCAGTTGAAGTAAAACAACATACACAATATGTACTTCTGTACTATTATACTATTGTATTGAAAATCTGTTTTCTGCGGAGACGCGACATTTTCTCAGGAAAAAAACTGTATAAAAAGTGAAGCAATTGGCGAGAGGCGGGTATAAGTGGGAGCGGGAGGACCGAGCGCGGCGTCCTGCTCTCTCTGATGGCTGCCTCTCCCGCTGACGGTACCGCTAGGAACACGGTTATTTTGAGGCTTAAAAAAGGACGAGACTCGTAAAAATGTAAATAATAAGTTAGGGGTCAGCTTTAATAGTTAACAAAAGCCTCGATTCGTCACAATATTTATTAATTACTTGTATTGCGTGTTCAGTAGTATTACCTGTAAATATAGTCCTAAATGTACATACATATTTATTGTAAGGTAAGGTGTGCTAAGACTATCAGCCAGGTTAGACTGCCACAGTCCAAAAAAAATTAACTGTTAGCCTTACCTCAGCTTACCTTAATTGCTTTATATGGAAAATAAAAGTCGATTGTGGCAATAAAAAACATTTATTTCTTTTCAGTATTACATTCTCCATCCTTCTGTCCACGCAACGCAAACGCGACATAAACTCACGGCTCGGTTTCATTGGTCGATAGGGCCCGCATGCGTGTGATGCCAGAACGCATAACGCCCGAATTTGAGTTATACCGGCCGTTAGAGCCACGCTTACTCTTCCAAGTTTTCATGGTGACGACTCTACCCCGCTTGCGGCAGTCCCCGCAAGCGGGGTAGCGACCAATAAAACTGCCATTAATGTGTTATTTATGAAGGTGTTGCATTGTGTGTTCGGTTATATAAAAGACCTTTGGCCACTGACTTGGATATTTATTTAATACGTATGCAAGGCAGGTGTCATCTCTTATAACAGGTAACCACGTTTACATAACAGCCAGGTGTGTACTGAATCAAAGAATTAAATCATATTTTTTCGTTTACTCCAGAGAACTGACGTATTACAATAGTTAGTACGATCAGCAACAAAAGTAGTTGACAATTTCACTACTAGCATCAAATTGCATGCCAATTGTCAACTACTACTTAATGCTAACTGTACCTTTAATCTAAGATTCTGGGGTAAATGTGGGTAAAACTACTCAAGTTAGTGGCCAAAAGATTTAAGTCCCAAACCTGTCACCTTCATTAAGACATCGGGCCGTCGCCTTCTTAATTGCACCCGCCATTTCCATACGTGGCTTATGAGCAACAGTTAAGTTTGCTACTGGATAATACATTGATCACATTAACACTTTCGCTACCAGGAACCCGCCTGGTAGGCACTCGTAATCATTGCTCAGATGCCGGTCACGTATTTTTGCTTTAAGAGTTACCCACCTAGCGGGCTCTCGGTTTCTGGGGTAGGGTTAAATTTTATATCTGGTTGCGAAAGTGTTAAGTCTGTTCAAATCCAATTCTCTTTATATGTAGCAGGTTTAAAATAAAATAGAGCTATGTTGTTACACGTAAAACAAGAAAGCAATAAGTTGGAACACTGCCAAATAAAGTAGTTCAAAGAAGGTTCTTTTTTTTGGTCTCATTATAGCACAATTGCATTATTCCGGTGTGCAGTGAGGCTATTTTGAACTAAAGGGGCTTATTGATAAAAAAAAAAACTAACTCTCAATGTCGACGGAATGAGGAATAAAAATTGTGAAGGTCCAAAAATCCTTTTAAAGTAAACGACAGTAATATGCTGCCAGCGGAGTGATTACTAATATTTTGGGAAAAGTATCGATAGTTGAGTTTATCGATATAAGCGATCCCTAGCTGCTAACAGCTGTCATAAAATTTTGCCCTTTATATTTCGAGATCAGGTCTTATTATAGTGCTTATAATGCCAGTTGTAAGGCTAAAAACAATGCAATTGAACGATAATACACATTGATGAATTATCCAGCATTACACTTAAATGGATACTCGAATACACTAGTGTTACATCTAAAAGACACTGTTTTCACTAAGTAGTCACTTTAAATGGACATATTGAAATCAAACTATACTTCAGTATAGCTGAATAGAAATAATATTTGCATCTTTGGATAGTAAAATGTCATCAAACACTAAGACAGGCTTAAAAAATCAATTACAATCATTAAAAAAACACTATGTTTTGCTACTACTAAATAACATCACAATATGTATACATATATGTAATATTTTACCGTTATCTGCACTCAGTCCGATAAAAAATTAAAAAAATTGAATAAGCATTTCTTAGATTTGGAAATTATATGAATTAATATAAAATTACTAAACCTCTATTATTATGGCCGAGACTAAGAAAACACTAAATAATTAATGACACCACAAAACACAATCATAACGAAGTTTTACATAATTATATCTGACATGTTGGAACTAGAATTAACACAAGTATTGTTTTTATGAATAGGATAAATATAAATACAAAATTTTACGCGATCCACTATACTGCAGTTGGGGATCAAACCCACGACTTACTCTGGAGTAGTGCTCTAAACCCTGAGCTACGACAACATCACACATCGCGTGAAATTAAGCATCATATTCCACCAGCGCCCTCTACAGTTTCAAGCATTGTTCAAATTCTTCTGTAGGACTAAAGTTGTATCATTTCATATATTAAGTGCATACTCCGAGGTTTTCGGCAAATGATTACCACAAGGCCAATAATCAAATCATTAGTGCAACGAAAACCTCGGGGTATGGTAACATAAAAAGGCGAAAACATAATGTAAAAGATAAATTCTAGTTCATACCTTTGTATTCTTATCTTTGAACTTTTTTATTTACCTACCGACAAAATAGATCCGGCGCAATTCTAAATACAAAACTCAAGTTCCAGTTATTGCCAGCTTCAAAAAATTAAAATAAAATCCTTGAGCAAATCACAATTCTGACCATTAATCACGAAAATGGGAATATATTTTTATGAAAATTTACCACAATGAGTCTTTAGGGGTAGGTGTAAATGCGGTGATTGTTTACCTGCATCTATGTTATATTGACTACTTTCTATTTACTCCGGATTCCGATCACCTGAGAAAAGAAACAAAATATTTGTGAATAACAGCCACTTAAAAAAAAAAAAATACTAAACATTATTTTATTAAAGCAACGTCTGCTAGCGTAAACCAAATGTTTTACGCAAAACTTCAATAAAATAATTAGTTTGGGTGCAGCACATTGTTACTATCGATTCTCAACATAATTTAAGACCATGGTGCCAATCATAAAGTCTGAATCTTTACGGACGTCTAATCTTGCAGCCGCTTGCATGCCGACGTAATTATTTTTATTGCTTTTAGAAGCAACTAAAAACAATAAACATAATTATGGCGGCGGGCCACGAGGTAGGCGATGAGCACGACCAGCACCATGCCGCCCAGCGCGAGCCCGACCGCGACCGGTGCTGCGCGGGTCGTGTGTAGCGACTGTACTGACCTGCTCACATGGAGAGGTAGCCGCGCGCGGCGGAGCGGCGGCGGGCCACGAGGTAGGCGATGAGCACGACCAGCACCATGCCGCCCAGCGCCAGGCCGACCGCGACCGGTGCTGCGCGGGTCGTGTGTAGCGACTGTACTGACCTGCTCACATGGAGAGGTAGCCGCGCGCGGCGGAGCGGCGGCGGGCCACGAGGTAGGCGATGAGCACGACCAGCACCATGCCGCCCAGCGCCAGCCCGACCGCGACCGGTGCTGCGCGGGTCGTGTGTAGCGACTGTACTGACCTGCTCACATGGAGAGGTAGCCGCGCGCGGCGGAGCGGCGGCGGGCCACGAGGTAGGCGATGAGCACGACCAGCACCATGCCGCCCAGCGCCAGCCCGACCGCGACCGGTGCTGCGCGGGTCGTGTGTAGCGACTGTACTGACCTGCTCACATGGAGAGGTAGCCGCGCGCGGCGGAGCGGCGGCGGGCCACGAGGTAGGCGATGAGCACGACCAGCACCATGCCGCCCAGCGCGAGCCCGACCGCGACCGGTGCTGCGCGGGTCGTGTGTAGCGACTGTACTGACCTGCTCACATGGAGAGGTAGCCGCGCGCGGCGGAGCGGCGGCGGGCCACGAGGTAGGCGATGAGCACGACCAGCACCATGCCGCCCAGCGCCAGCCCGACCGCGACCGGTGCTGCGCGGGTCGTGTGTAGCGACTGTACTGACCTGCTCACATGGAGAGGTAGCCGCGCGCGGCGGAGCGGCGGCGGGCCACGAGGTAGGCGATGAGCACGACCAGCACCATGCCGCCCAGCGCGAGCCCGACCGCGACCGGTGCTGCGCGGGTCGTGTGTAGCGACTGTACTGACCTGCTCACATGGAGAGGTAGCCGCGCGCGGCGGAGCGGCGGCGGGCCACGAGGTAGGCGATGAGCACGACCAGCACCATGCCGCCCAGCGCGAGCCCGACCGCGACCGGTGCTGCGCGGGTCGTGTGTAGCGACTGTACTGACCTGCTCACATGGAGAGGTAGCCGCGCGCGGCGGAGCGGCGGCGGGCCACGAGGTAGGCGATGAGCACGACCAGCACCATGCCGCCCAGCGCGAGCCCGACCGCGACCGGTGCTGCGCGGGTCGTGTGTAGCGACTGTACTGACCTGCTCACATGGAGAGGTAGCCGCGCGCGGCGGAGCGGCGGCGGGCCACGAGGTAGGCGATGAGCACGACCAGCACCATGCCGCCCAGCGCGAGCCCGACCGCGACCGGTGCTGCGCGGGTCGTGTGTAGCGACTGTACTGACCTGCTCACATGGAGAGGTAGCCGCGCGCGGCGGAGCGGCGGCGGGCCACGAGGTAGGCGATGAGCACGACCAGCACCATGCCGCCCAGCGCCAGCCCGACCGCGACCGGTGCTGCGCGGGTCGTGTGTAGCGACTGTACTGACCTGCTCACATGGAGAGGTAGCCGCGCGCGGCGGAGCGGCGGCGGGCCACGAGGTAGGCGATGAGCACGACCAGCACCATGCCGCCCAGCGCGAGCCCGACCGCGACCGGTGCTGCGCGGGTCGTGTGTAGCGACTGTACTGACCTGCTCACATGGAGAGGTAGCCGCGCGCGGCGGAGCGGCGGCGGGCCACGAGGTAGGCGATGAGCACGACCAGCACCATGCCGCCCAGCGCCAGCCCGACCGCGATCGGCACCGCGTCGGGGATGTCGCCGCCGGCGCAGTCGCGAGCTGAAACAATACCAGGATACAGGAAATTACACTTAAAATTGAGCGATCGTAAAAAAAATATATAACTACGAGGAATTTCAACGGCCTCCGTTTTTTACTGAAGTCAGTTCAAAATACTAGCCTATGTCCGAAAGAATATCTATAACAATAATAACGAATTGAATGATTTCTAATTCATCAAAATCGGACGAGTAATTACGGCGCAGTACCGCAGTAGAGCGTACGTAGATGAAAACATTCATAGACTGCCAAAACTGTTAACTTTTCGTTTCGTTTTGTCGTAGTGTTGGATAACTTTTTGTTACTTAGCTGCATCAAAATTGGTCCAGCCGTTTGAGCGTGAAGAGGTATCAATCAAACATACAAACACACTCAAACACTTTCGCCTTTACAATATTAGCGTGATGAATGAGTTGATAAGTTTGTTTATATTCACGTATCTTCACATTTTATTTACAAATGAGATAAACCTACAGTGATACGTGCAGTGTGCATCTTTATTTACATTCGCAATACTATCATCAATGCTCAAATATAATAAACAAATATATGAGTTCAAAATTAAGGTTTTTAATAATCACTCACTACATAGTATAAAACAAAGTCGCTTTCTCTGTCCCTATGTCCCTTTGTATGCTTAAATCTTTAAAACTACGCAACGGATTTTGATGCGGTTTTTTTAATGGATAGAGTGATTCAAGAGGAAGGTTTATATGCATAATTTATCAGCATTGCACCCGTGCGAAGCCGGGGCGGGTCGCTAGTATATTATAAAATTGGTAAGAATAAAGGTTTTTCATTCATATATCAAATGGGTTTGCACAAATGTAACTGACAGAGAAAAATCGTGTATTTTTCAGTCAACCTTTGACAACGGTAACTGTAGAGCTACCGAAACGTCAGAGAAGCTCAAATAATTAAAATACGCGATATAATCCGTTTAAATTGTTTTATTTGATGTGTGACAGTCGCGGAAACCGAACAAAATATAAATATGTAAGACAATAGAGCACAGTACAGTTTACACGCGGGCTGTACTTCACACGAATGAGTAACGGCACTGACAGGTCATGCAAATGACGCATGCGTACCAGTGTCCAATTACCTACCAACAGATGTTTGTATATGCTTTTTTTCTTTGTGTCTCGTATTTTAGTTTCTGTTCTACATACAGGTATACTCTGTTGAAATGATATTCTATCAAATGTGTTATCAGGACTAATAACGTGCATAAGGAAAGTTACTAAGATTTCTTAGGGAAACTTTTCAAATGGAAATTTCTTAAAATGTCATATAGCAAAGTTCCCAATACGGTTGTGAAAATACATTATATCATTGAAACTACTAAACACACTTTAAAATACAAGGAATAAATGAACTACCACTAACTTTTGGACATCTTACTATTTTTATTTGGACAAAAACTTTAAAGGAGATGTGTTTCAACTACTAAATAGCTGATTTGAGTTGTCATCAAATACCATATTGAAATATTCTTTAGAAATTGCCGGAAATATTCTCAGTTTTTTGGAAAATTGCCGCAACTTGCCCATCCGTAGTCAGGACTGGGCAGCTTATACAAGATTATATCCAGAGCACGATTTTTAGCGGGAGTCAAGGTGGAAGGAATTCCTCAAAACGGTTAGATTGGAAGTATTTTTGGTACAGGAACAATATTCTCAATACAAACCTGAAAACAAGAGCCAATATTTGCCCAACAGATCAGCGGGTGGAGAATGAAAGCAAACATACTAACAAAGCCACATACCATCCTGACGTTTTCAATAATAACATTATATTCCAATACTACTACAGCGCACAATTAAAAGGACGTAACTGCCGTAATATTTAACATAAAATCGTCGTTTTACAAATAGGTTGTAACCTTACATGTGTAGTCATCGGCATGCAAGTGCGTGACCCGAACATGTTTCCGATATCGTGTTATCACTCGCGCGCCGATCCAGACGGATACAACGCTAATCGGACACACTATACGCTTATCGAGATCATACTACGCTAATTTCTACAAAAAATCACGTAGTAATTTGTCAGTTCATAAACAGTTACTGTTTCATTAAAATACTAGAAGGTGCAACGTCGTACGCGTAATCTTTAAGGATCCTACTCGATCGATCTTTAAGGAATACTGTAAGGATATCTTTGGTTGTTGACAGTAGTAGAACTGGCAACTAGATTTTGTATTAAAAATATATCTAAATATTTAGAATTATGGCCGTCTCTGTCACACACCAAGGGAGCCGGGCATTCATGCTTAAGCCTTGTGTCGTGGCTGATCTCTAAATAAAATAATAATTCAAGTTCTATCTGTTGTTTTGCACTTCCACTAAGCTGCACCCCTCACAGTACCGTAGTCAGATAAAAAGTATCCTATAACCATCTTTGGATATACAGCTATCCCTGTAACGAAATGGGTTATAATTTGTCCAGCCGTTTCGGCGTGATGCGAGGACAAAGGAAATTATGTCCAACAGATGACGCCTGAATGGCATGGGGCCGCGCGCCTATACTAAACAAAAGACGATCCTGCATCACGCTATCAAGACTTTCCCTGAAATCATGACCCCTCTCCATAGAAAACTGTTTTTCAATGCAAATCTAGTATTTTATAATAGTATAGATTCGTGGGACATCTCTGATTGTATATATTTTTTATGTCATAGGGGGCAAACTAGCAAACCGATTGCCTGATAGAAAGCGGTTACCGCCGCCCATAGACACCTGTAACACCTGAGGAGTCACAAGTGCGTTGCCGGCCTTTCAGGTGGGAGTACGCTCTATTCTTGAAGGTTTGAAGGTATTTTATAATAGTATAGATTCGTGGGACATCTCTGATTGTATATATTTTTTATGTCATAGGGGGCAAACTAGCACACCGATTGCCTGATAGAAAGCGGTTACCGCCGCCCATAAACACCTGTAACACCTGAGGAGTCACAAGTGCGTTGCCGGCCTTTCAGGTGGGAGTACGCTCTATTCTTGAAGGTTTGAAGGTATTTTATAATAGTTATAGATTCGTGGGACATCTCTGATTGTATATATTTTTTATGTCATAGGGGGCAAACTAGCAAACCGATTGCCTGATAGAAAGCGGTTACCGCCGCCCATAGACACCTGTAACACCTGAGGAGTCACAAGTGCGTTGCCGGCCTTTCAGGTGGGAGTAGGTATGCTCTATTCTTGAAGGTTTGAAGGTCGTATCGGTCCGGAAATACCGCGAGCGACAATTCATTCCACACTGCATAATATATGAGTATTGAGAAATGGCGTTTTCACTCACAGTAATAAGTCGGAAACGGACCAACATGTTTCGAACTCGTAGAGTTAATTTTTAGGTACCTTCAGCCTGCACAATTGGGCTGAGTGACAGCAAAAACCGGGTTGTATTTTTAATGCGTATCCATCTATTTGGTAAATTTTGTTACTTCAATCTTGTACTTTACTTGTTTTGTTGCTATTAATAATACAAAATGGCAACTTTAGTAGGTATCCAAGACATTAAAGTTATGTGGGGCAAGTGTGCGCAAACCATTGCGACAATTAATTATACGCGATATAAACCGTGCCATTCATTTTTAACCGACTTCAAAAAAGGAGTAGGTTCTCAATTCGAACTATTTTTATTTTTTTTGTATGTATGGGGCTATAAATCAATCCATAAACCGTGCCATTCATTTTGGATTGATTTATAGCCCCACAGTGTTTTTCAAGCTACGCCATGTTACTCATTTTTAGTGGTACTAATTTATTTTACTAAACAAACTCGTAACTGACGTTGAAAGTCGGTGAATGTCACTGACGTAAAGAAAGAGGTAACAGGACTAAAATATATTCCGCGAATTTCAAGTATTTTTGCATAATAACGCCAAACTTATTCACAGTCACGACAGTCATGTTTTCTTCAATAGGATTCAATATTTATTTCACAAGAAGAACGAAGGATTGAGCAGCATTCCGGTAAACAATGTTTTAAATTTCGTTAATGACAAATTCTTGGCAAAGTGCTAATGACGTTTAATAATGTAAATATATGATGTATGCTCATTATTGCCATATGAAAGCTGTTTTAGCGCCATTATCCCTGGGCCGGGCCGACACTTGCTAGGCTATACATGGGTTCGCGCACACTTACCCACCTCGTACACTTGCCTGAGAATTCACACAAATATCTTAACTTTGTGTGGTGTATCGTGTGCATATCCTGCCACTCGTAAACAAACATATGGGCCTCGACGCCCTGCCCTTGCATGACCGTGGCTACAAGTACAATGCAAGGACAGCTGTGCACACTCTATACGAAACTACTGCAAGCCGTTGAGCTTACTGACACAAACAATGATGAAACTAATGAATAATGATATTTTCTTCAGTTTCCGCGACTGTCACACATTTAAATAAAACAATTTAAACGGATTATATCGCGTATGTTAATTATTTGAGCCTCCCTGACGTTTCAGTACCTTTACAGATACCGTTGTCAAAGGTCACACTATCTGGCATGTATGAACACCTTTATTTTAATTATTTGTATAGAATCTTTTTTATCGATTCTTATTTTTTTTATGTGGTAATACCACATTTTATTTTTATAAATAATGACACAAAGGTAAATTAAGAAAGAAAAATTGAATGCGATCTACTACAATCGAAGCGGTCCAGTGGCGTAAAGAATTAAGGGATGAAAGATTTGGTGTGATTGACGTAGCGGTCGGATAGCTCAGTTGGGAGAGCAATGCGCCGGAAACGCAGAGGTCGCGGGTTCTAACCCCGCTTCGATTGTAGTAGATCGCATTCAATTTTTCTTTCTTAATTTACCTTTGTGTCATTATTTATAAAAATAAAATGTGGTATTACCACATAAAAAAAAATAAGAATCGATAAAAAAGATTCTATACAAATATTTAGAACAGCGCCATCTCTCTCGCAGTCTTCACACTTGCTGTAAATCAATGGGGATTGGGGATTGTGTGTAAAACGCACATCCTAGGGTATGGCTAATGCGCATAAGCATTTCAAAAACATATATGACGCAGAGGGCGCTCCAGTGGCGTAAAGAATTAAGGGATGAAAGATTTGGTGTGATTGACGTAGCGGTCGGATAGCTCAGTTGGGAGAGCAATGCGCCGGAAACGCAGAGGTCGCGGGTTCAAACCCCGCTTCGATTGTAGTAGATCGCATTCAATTTTTCTTTCTTAATTTACCTTTGTGTCATTATTTACCTTTATTTTAAATTAATATTTACAAAATGGGTAGTTTGCACAAATGTAACTTTGACAGAGAAAAATTGTGATTTTCTCAGTCAACCTTTGACAACGGTATCTGTAAGGGTACTGAAACGTCCCCGTTTAAATTGTTTTATTTTAATGAATAATGAATCAAACAAAAAACTTGACAAAAAGTTACTTATATCTGAATCTGTGTGTCAGAAAGCGACCTGAGTAATTATTTATTGGCAAAATGACTTAACCCTTAAATTCATGATGAATGATGATGTTTTACACGTTCCGTAAAATACTACCCTATAGTCCAATTATCCAACTATGGTCCAAAACAAAACTCGTTTATTTTTATCAAAATCCATATTCTATCGATTTTATACGTTTTTATTTAATCATGTTGTTCACCTTAGAGTTTATTCGTAATAATTGTCATAATATTAACGAGTAATTTTCGGCTTGTCAATAAAGACTACCAACATTGTCCCGAAATCTCAAACTGGCGTGGATTTTATTGATAATTACATCATTTTAGAAATAAAAATGAGTGTAATGTATGCATTTAAAGGCATTGTCTTGAGTCAGAGTTTGGACACTTATTATAACTATGATCGGTTCAGTGCGTCAGACTTTATAAACTACCTATTTTTAAATTAGTAAAATCCTAATAAAGATCATTTGTGAATGAATGTAAAAAATATAGCTAGTTTACAGTTAGTCATGCCAAACGTTAAAAAAAAATATGGTGCGGGCAGCCTTATCAGACAATGTTTCATTACAATTGATAAGAAAAATAAATTAACACACACATTGAAAATAAAAGCATATGAATCATTATTTCTCAATTTTTGACGACATAGTTGGCACAGTGTAGTGCACCTGCCTAACTGAGCCGGCGGTCCCGGGTTAAAATCTCGGGCATGGAAAATATTTGTGTGACGAACTCGAATATTTGTTCCCGGGTCATGGATGTTATCTACATGTGTATATATATATTATGTATATCGTCGTCTAGTACCCATAGTACAAGCTTTGCTTAGTTTGGGACTAGGTAGCTTTGTGTAAGATTGCCCCTTAATATAATATTAATATATAATATAAAACATTTGGCGCTCGTGCTTTTTCGTAAATCCGGTTTTATATGTATACTTGGGATACATAAAGAAAAAATAAGCCAAGTTTCAGATTATGAGTTCCACAGATTAGGGTTGATGAATACAAACGTTCTCTTATTTTATACATACAGGGTGCTCGCGAGGAACCCAAATGATTTCACCAGCGCATTTCTGAGTATGTGTAGAAAATAAAATGTCGTATAAAGTAAGCCGAAATCGGCTTAGTTTTCGAGATATTAGCATTTTTTGTTTTAAAACATCTCCAGTGTAAATCATCTTTATCATTGCGATGTTGCGAGACCGTGACATTATCTGACAAACGTTGACTATTGAAAACCGTTCCTGTCACGATCATTGTTTATGTGTCAATCATTACAAATTTCCTTCAAAAATTCAGTTAAGAAATTAATTACGTAGCATCTTAGCATAAATACGCCTAAAACGATAGTCTTCGTACAACAGATTTGCACAGTATGAAGCCATTATTGATATTCCTTTTGATGGTGGAAAAACTATGGCTTAAGTTGTGAGAACTGCGTTATCTAGTTAAAACCTTGAAAACGAAATGGTTTGTGATAATAAACGTATTGTTTTTTTTACTGGTCATATGTAATATTTATTTAATACTTTGTTATTACCTAATTTATTTGATTAAAGTTTACAATAAATATCATGTTACTAATTACCTAAATAAACAAACACAATTATTCATCAAATTATTTATTTAACACACTACAAGACAAGCAGTATGATTATTCTCAACAATTGCTGTATGCTTCTCACTGTATCAGCTACGTGCAGTTCATTAGAATCCACGGCAGCTGAACTAGAATCCGCAAAATCTTTTTCAGTTTTTACACCATCCTTGTGATATTTTGCACCGTGGAGTACTCAAAAACATATTTTTCTTCAGCTGTTATAAAGGTTGACTGCGTGAGCTAGACACCGCAATTTATTCGAAGGCTAATGTAATTATTATTTGTAATAATGAGATTACATACGTAACACCGTTAAATCAATCACAACAATGACTTGTCATATGACTGGAGTCATTGTCAAAAGTAGTTATAATAAAAACGAGTCGAAGGGTATTTCTTAGTGGCCAGTCTTTATTATAATCATAATCCATGGAGTTTAATAGCAAAGTTATTAAAAGAGAGTGTAGGCAGCCATTAGATAAATCATAAGATTCATGAGTAAGGAGTTTTGATCGCATATTTAAGTAAAGCCTGTTTTGAAAAAATCATTGCCCAACAAGAAAATTTCTTTATGACATTGACTCCCCTTTTAATGAAAAGAGATAACAATAACAAACGTTGCCAGCTCCTTCTAAAGCATTGTTTTACTGGTGAAGTAAAGGTAATTTATTTATTATGTATAAACCTATAAAAAAAAGTTAAAAATCATATTTCGACATAGGTTCACATAACATTTTTTACTCCATACGAACTCAGGAATCCGCTGTTAAAAGCATTTGGATTCCTGACGAGAACCGTGTATATACATTATAGCTGTCCCTGAACCATCCATCCGGCTATATGGTGAAAACACACAAATTCTACGAAGCCGCGATAAAAACAGTATTCACAGTAAAAACCTCCGGAACGCCCTATCTATTTCGCCGACTATCATAACACAAAACCCTATTGAGCTGGCAGTGGCACATTAACCTATTGACCGCCACTGACGCCAGAGTAAAAAAAAAAGATGTTCCCCAAAATCAACAGGGATTGAAAAATACTTGTAGGGGTTAGAATTACAAAGTTTTTGATCATTGAAATTTGGACGGCTGTGGCCGACGTGGCGTCAGGGGCACGATTTTTTGTTGACGGCCACAGCCGACTGTGGCGGTCAAAAGGTCAACAACCTACAGTCAATCGTATGCAGGAATTATTCGCATGGACTTTATGTTTTACTAGCCGCGCCGCTCGGTATTACCCACCGTATCCAAGAGAACACTACACTTTTTCGATATAAAAAGTAGCCTATGTGTTAATTCAGGGTGTCAGCTACCTCCATACCAAAATTTATCAAAATTGGTCCAGCCGTTGGAGCGTGAAGAAGTAACAAACATGCCTACACATAAACAGACTCACAGACTTTCGCCTTTATAATATTAGTGTGATAACTGATAAAGTACTCTGTTCCTTTTGATCATGATTCTTATTCAAAAGCCATGTCTCCGAAACAGGGAGACCGGAAAAAAACATTATCTCTCCTTTTTCTACACTTACTTACTAGTCTGGCAGTGACCCAAAGAGGATCTTGGCCTCTGACACAAGAGAACGCGATTCTTCTCTGTTTTGCGCCTTTCCTGCCAGTTTTTTCTACAAAAGTAGGTAAGTGTACTCGGGTAAGTCCGAATGTCAGAATGAAAAAAAAATGTTACCCCGTTTATTCGACATCAGTAAGTTTCGGAATAACCCGACATTCGGTTCGAATTCGGTGACTTACGAGCGCAGGCATACCGAGGGGCTGTGGGGCTTCAAAGCTTTCCCGAAACATGACCCGACCCACCCTCATTCCGGTCATGTATACTGGAGTGTCCAAATAATACTTAGCAGAGATATACCGGGCGATCAATCCAAATGGGTCAGTAGGGAGAAGTCACAAACTATAAGAGATAGGGAAATCTGCTCTTAGGAACCATGGCGTCGATTTTAGATTTAATAAAAGCTGCATTATTTTTTTTATAAATCTCATACATGATTTCATACATAACCCGGTCAAAGCGGCTGTGAAGAATGCTGTAATTTCCCGGTCAGGTATGAGATTTACATTAAAAAAAATTAATGCAGATTCTATTCAATTTAAAATCGACGCTATTCGACGTCGACGATTTCCTTATCTCTTATAGTTTTTGTTTCCTCCCAACTGACCCATGTGGATTGATCACCCTGTATAAAAGAACAGAGGTTTAAGAATAACCACCTTATGTCTCTGTCCAAAGAAGCGCAGCAGGGAAAATGAACCAACCAGACTGTGTCTATGTAAAGCCCGAAAGAAGTGCATTTAACCTTTTGAACGTCAAGCGGTAAAGCAATTCACCGTGCCTCTGACGCCAAACCAAAAAAAAGAGCTCCAGAATCAATAGATTGAAAAACAAAGATAGTTGTTTGAATTAGCATGTTTTTGACCGTTGAAATTTTGACATCAATAGGAGTCGCTGGCGTCAGTGGCACTTTCCGTCGACGTGATTTGCCGTCTTTGGCGCTCAATAGTTTAAATCTGAGGAATGTGATTGGTCCACTTTACATAGCTCCGCTCCGCTCTGCTCCAGTGAATATGCAGCCTTTAATTAGCTTTATTGACGACGCTGTTGGCACAGTTTGTTGAGCACCTGCGTACTGAGCCGTCAGTCCTGGGTTCGAATCCCGGCCGGGGCAAAAATTTGTGTGATGAACTCGAATATTTGTTCCTGGGTCATGGATGTTATCTATATATGTATTTAGATAGTGTATTGTATACCGTCGTCTAGTATCCATAGTACAAGCTTTGCTTAGTTTGGAACTAGGTCGATTTGTGTAAAAATTGACCCTTAAGAGGCCTTATTCCTTTTAAAATGCTGATTGTTTAGACATTTTTCTCTATGATCAAACATGTTTCTCAACATATTATTGATGTTACTTCCTAGAACAGGGCTATTGGGATTTATTGGTATATATTTGAAACCTACAGTTTGAATTTTTCATTGATAATTTTTGTTCGAAAAACTACTCGAAATTGACAAAATTCACGTGGAAAATTCGTTTTTTCAATTTATTTTCGACTGCACGCAATGAAAGCATGAAATAGCTACGTTACTACCTAGAACTCGGGACAAAGTATTATTCACTTCAAAAAGTTGGTTGAAATTATCAATAAATTCGTCATAATATAAAAAAAATTTTTTTTAAAAGGAATAAGGCCTCTTAATATTTGTTATTTATTTAGTCGCCGTCTCCAGTCGCTTTTTTTCCTTGAACCCCTCCCGATACTAAAACTTGGCTACGTCCGTGCATTACCAGTACTTTCAAATCCAACATTCATCACCTAGTCAAATGTTTACATTTGTAGTCCGTATTCTAGAATATTCTCGATCATGATTGAGTTATATTCACAAACATAAATTAAGTTCCCGTTTGCGATATACCGCTCTACAATGTCACGTGCAAATCCCATTTATTGTCACTTATCCACTCAGGCGCACTGTGCACGTTTCTGCGCGGCGTTCCCGACGGATATTATCCGTCGGGAGCTGCTGTCTTTGAACGTAACTAGCATGTTTGTTTACCGAACTAAGGTATAATCATTTCGTTGAAATTGTTGATCGAACAGAAGTGCAATTTGAATAACTATCGAAAACATTGCAAATATTTTTCCCAAGCTTGTCTGTCGAGGAATTTCACCTACTGGGCAAGGTCGTAAAATTGGCCTTATGCCACATAAAAGTAACATAAAAGTGTATGTAACAGAGTTACATATATATAAGTATCAGAAAAGTTATGAAAAGGCAAATCTACAATGAAACGAAATTGTTCATTTCGAAATTGATTATTTTTTATATTATTAAGTTTAACTCTTGTTGTTTAATGTCAATTTATAATACAATAGTGAACTGGCCTTTATACCACTTTTATGTAAAGTTACATAGAAAACCGATTCATATCGTTACATACGTTACATAAAAGTCACATAAAAGCGCTCTATTTCGACATTAAAATCCCAATTACATGACACTGCAACGAAGGAAAAACTACGCACACAGCCTCTTAGCACTAATCTAACATTAATATTACTATGTAATTTCACCTTTGAACAATAGAAGGCACAGTTACCTTTAAAATCACCAAACAATGTGTTTTTGAAAAGTCCGCAAACACGACCGTTCTCTTTGAATAGGCGGCACACGACTTAATATGGCTGGCAAAATAGCGGCGGTGCATAGACTAACTAAAAAATATTGTTGTAATTAAATAAATTTGGATTCTTCTATATAATTGCCAAGTTTCAATTATAATTATGGTTACATAAAAAGTGTTACATAATAGCGTGCAATACGATTACATTATGTTTTTTAATGAAATAAGCATTATTTTAACTTGCCATTTCGTTGCTAAGGTAGTCAAACTCTTCCATTATTAGATAACATAAGGAAAGCTTATTGAAATGCCCGATGAATAATAGAAAACACAAAAAAAAACATTGTAAATAGGCAGGAGATAATTTTGCACACTTTTTTTTGTATTGGGGACGTTGTGATCACACATTATTAAAATACAAAAAAAATATTGACAGGCGGTTTAACGTATTCCTCTATATTGAAACAAATAAAACAGATGTTGCTTTTCCCAAAAGAAACATTGGAAATAAATAATTTGAAGTAGATTTTTTTTAAACTAACAGCACATTTTGTTACTGGCGAAATATTCCTTTTTTGGCGGCCTTACCCTACTACGGTGTATAATCAAGTGCCAGTTATGAATTCAAACAAAGCACTTTCTTAATATTTAAGAAATGAAGTTACAATCGGAAATTACTTGTATGCTACAGTAACCTAATATTCTAGCCTCTAGTTTTTTATTTGTATATTTTTTTTACAGTAACCTAATATTCTAGCCTCTAGTTTTTTATTTGTATATTTTTTTATGTGTTGACGTGACGATCCTTTTTAGGATTTTTCTTTTATTTCTATAATGTTGCTTTTTATGTTTTTTATTTTATTTTTAGTTATAAGTCTATCAATAAATTGCTCTGCTCTCTGTAACTGACGATTCGAAAGTGCTTGTAGCTAGGCCTACTTGAATAAAGAATATTTTGACTTTGACTAACCAGCGCTGAATCAGTACAGTCAGCCCCAGGAAATTCCGATGGCTTCTTCTTGCAAACGGCTGAGCGTCAGCGTAGCGGCCATACTTGTGGCGTTGGCTGATACCATCTTCAGCTCAATGGGCTCCCGTCACACAATGACACAAGTCTATAGAGGATGCTACAACTCACCAGCACTAAATCCGTTGCCTGAAGCAGTCCTGAAGGCTTCTTCCTGCAGACGGCTGAGCGTGAGCTTGGCGACCACACTTGTGGCGTCGGCTGACGCTGACACCATCGTCAGTTCCGTGGGGGCCGTGCAGCGGTATGATGAGGCCAGGGGCGTCACCCATTCTACGTCGTGGTAGTGGTACAGGTCCACGGAGACATTGTCGGCTGAGGAAGAAGGGCTTTATTAGCAGGCTTAATAGAAAAATATAGAACCGCTTCTATCACCTGCTTGTCTACACGGAATTGTTTGTAGTTTAGGAAGTTTAGTAAAGGCTAACCGGAACAAAGTGTTGGGTTTGTTTTAAACATGACAGAATGTCTTCGAGGCGTGGCGAGTCGCAGGAGTAACTATCAGCATCCAGGGTGAATGACAGAGTGCAGTGTTTAATGTCGAATGAATATGGACAGTTCTAAGCTAGAGTATAGTACCAGGGAACGAGTGTTGTGAACATGGTGAGCAACAGCCCATTTCCATTGTAGATGCCGGTTATTGTTGTGGTGCGGGCAAGAACAAGACAAAAAAACTCACTGATGTCAGGAAAGATGGATGGCAACACCAGTTTAGGTTCTTCGCCTATTAAGTACCTGGTGGTGTTGTCCTTATATCCACGGGGGGCCGGTGGCTGACCACGAGATGTTCAAATACTGCTTGACACAGTATAGACCTCCGTAACAAAAGGATACTCACTGGTGTTAAGATGGAAGGCATCAGCGTGGAGTTCACGTTCTTCAGCTCGGACGACTTGTTGGTGTAGTTCTTCGTAAATATAACAGTGAGGGTGTTGTCCTGATGATCGGTAGTGGGCCAGGAGATGGTCATCAGCTTAACACAGTACTGTAGTCGTTGGTAACAGAAGGATACTCACCGATGTTAGGGAAAATGGAGGGCACCAGCGTGATGTTCAAGTTCTTCAGCACATATGACTTGGTAGTGTCATTCTTGGCGAACATAATGGTGAGCGTGTTGTCCAAGTCCACGGTGGCCGGCCAGGAGATGGTGAGCCACTGCTCGGTGCCATTGCAGTTGCCGCTCGCGACGGTGGCGTTGGCGGGCACGTTCACCAGGGCGTGGAGGAGCTCTGATGCTGTGGAAGGATGGTTTAGTTGAGTGATGGTGGCATTATACTTGCTCCAGCCTGATCTACACATTACTAAATTATCATCACGTAACAAATACTGTATGAGCGCTTATACACCCCTTTTTACCTTTCTTAAAAACACACCTAAACTGAAGACATATGCAGTATGTGTATTACGGGTAGCAAAGAAATCTTGGCTACGCTCTTACGCTACAATAGGTTCCCCTAACTCGCTGATTTAACCTTTTGAGGGTCAAGTGGTAAAGCAATGCAGCGTGCCACTGACGCCACATTGAAATAAAGTTGTCGAAAACCAATAGGGATTGAATAATACTTGTAGCAGTTGGATTTACAAAGTTTTTGATTACCTAATGCAATTTTGACGGCGATTGCCGACGGTGGCGCCAGTGGAGCAATTTTCCGTTGTTTCCCGACTGTGGCGTTCAAAAGGTACATTGTTTTGGAAAGCCGGCGAATTTGACGTGATTATAAAACACTCGTTCACTATTTACTATCAGTTCTCAAAATGTTTTATTTTCATTGTATTGCAGGACTGGAACAGGAAATTAAACGGAATTTGCAGTATTATAAGGAAAAAATATCATATTTTACATTTTCTGATATTTACCACCCGGTCCTGCTTCCATCTTTTTTTATTTGAGTTTTAAGGACATACACATTGTGTAGATTACAAAATTCAATATTGAAATTATGAACAATAAAAAGACAAGTGAAGTGACCCTAATGCGTAGTTCCAAATGAGAGTTCGATTCCATTCCGGAGGATTATTATAATTTTAGCTATGTTCGAATCCCTTCCGAAGCATTGAAATTAATTGAAATAAAATAATTTATTCAGTAAGTAGGCCACAAAGGCACTTTTACGAGTCAGATTGTGAAACTACCGGCATTTCCCAAGAGGAGACTGCTGTTGAGAAGAAAGCCGAAAAAAAATCAACAGTACCTAAGTATTTTTTCATAAATAATACTTAAAACCATCAATTACATTTATGTTTAAAAATGCTAATTTCATTGGTACACGTAAAGGAGATGACTCATGATTGATTCTCCAAATCAAAGTAGGTAAGATTAAAATAAAATGTTAAGTATCAATTTAAAATATTAATAATTCCCAGAGATGTAGTCTCTAGGCGTCACGAAATGCATTTAATATTGAGGTTCGATTAGCAGACGTTTCTGCCTGAAATCCAAAGTCAAATAACTGTTTAATATGAAACAAGCACGTATTATTGCAGTTTACGATAATACCATTATACAACTGTTTTTCTATGAAATGGCGAAGATATTAGTTATACTCCAATGCACATATGCTTATTTAAACGTGTGCATTTGCAAACGTAGTGGTGTATTGTTTACTTTTACTGTGGCTATGAGTCAGCGGCTTTATATCTACAGTTACTGTCGTAGATTGAAAAGACATTAAAACACAATAGCAGTGATATAATGTTATAGTTATGAATATTATAAGGTCATAATCATTAAGTACCTACTGACCTGCGATATAATTTTTCACAAATCTAATCTATTGTAATTTCAATGACTTTGTAAATTGAAATAAAAAACCAATTTTTCCGTATGCGGTTCATATAATATTTGGAACCACAATAATAAAATACATATTTTTACGTCACCATAGCCCGCCTTAATGTTATAAATACGAAAGTAAAGCTGTCTGCCGATTTTGTTTTCACGACTAAACTGCGAAACCGATTTCAGGAGCGAAGTATTTTTTCTTCTTTTTTGTAAAAATACTGTAAGTACACAGTATTCAATACGCAAACACACTTTTTGGTTATACTTATTTCTAAATTAGGTACATACTGGCCGTAAACGGACAAAAGAAAAACAAATGATATTTGATTGATGAACCATCGTTGTAGTATTTTCGTGTGCGTGTGGATTGAGTGAGCACCCTTCAAAAATGAAAAAAAATGTGCTGATCATTTAGTAAAAGTTCTAAAACAATTGTAAAACTAATTGATGAATTTGTAAAACGATAAATAAAAAGAATACATTCATTAACGTATGCTCACTCAGTTCTCACAAACATCCAACGAAATCTGTGAATATATCCTATATCCTAATTTTTAGTAAAATTATGCTTAAGGTAGGTAATAATTTGTAGATCACCTGGTTACGTATTTAAAGTTTTACAAATAATTTCGTATGCTCACTCAATCCGCACACTTTCGAAAAAATACAATCTAAGATACAGTCCACATTTTAGATCACACTCCACTTCTTAAAATACAATCTAAAATGTGGACTGTATCTTAGATTGTATTTTAAAATGAAATTTGAATATCTTTAAAAGCAGACAACGAATATGACATTTTAGATGGTGGATATTTAGTAAAAAAAAATACTAAAAGTTGAACTACTTTGTAGTTTCCTAGATACTACAAATCTTAAGATATTTACATTTTTAACTTACGAATAATGTGTGGACTGAGTGAGCACTTACAAACATGTATTATCCAAAAATCTGCCACGTTAGCGGTTTGTTTTGTATTTTACAAATTCCCATATGAGTTTTAGTAAACTATATACATATATAGAAGTTTCAATCTGCAGTATTTTCATCAGAAATCGGGTTTTCGAAAGTGTGCGGATTGAGTGAGCATACGAAATTATTTGTAAAACTTTAAATACGTAACCAGGTGATCTACAAATTATTACCTACCTTAAGCATAAGTTTTACTAAAAATTTGGATATAAATATTATATGTTAAATAAACACATTCACAGATTTCGTTGGTTGTTTGTGAGAACTGAGTGAGCATACGTTAATGAATGTATTCTTTTTATTTATCGTTTTACAAATTCATCAATTAGTTTTACAATTGTTTTAGAACTTTTACTAAATTATCAGCACATTTTTTTTTTCATTTTTGAAGGGTGCTCACTCAATCCACACGCACACGTATTTTCGCTGTTTTACTTTTAATAAGTGTGGATTTTAAGTGGTGTTTCAACTCTTAGATCCAAACACAATGTTTATGCAATTGTCCATTGTCATTTCGCGCTTGCCATTCATAATGTACTGAAAGGCGTCGATTTGTAAAAACGTTACAAAAGCCGGTGGCTGGAAACTGGGCCACATTTCACTTGTATTAGTCACTTTGTCGATGACAGTCGCTTGCGCTTGCGCACGATCACTCCGAACCGCGCAAACGATTTCGAAAGAGGAGGTTCTCGAGTAAATTGCATATTTTTAATGTTCGTTACTATTTTTAGTATGTTTTAAATAGGATCTGTCCAGTGTTGTCTCCCAAAGGACTTAAAGGATTCTTAGATTATTTAGTGACCCAATTTTGACTAGATCTCATCATTCATTTTTCAACCGATTTAAACAGAAAGTAGTCAAGTGGAAAAGATTTTTTTTTTACAATTGCAACACTCTTTTTTTTTTTTTAAATGGTCATATATTTATCAGAATTCAGATGTGATTTACAAGTAAACGTATAATATTTTCCTACTCCTTCTCAACTCATGGCTTCGTTCCTAGAATGCATCACTTTAAGCTTCTTAGAAGGGGATAAGTTTTTTTTTTTTCATTGAAATCATTACTTTTATTATGAAATTTTAAAGACGGTTTTTAGTCTTAAATGTATGTATCTGGTTGAATAAGGAAATAACGTATCTTGGCGCGACCGGCCGTCTCCCGAGCGACCTTGACATCTGCCAGAGCTCCACAATCAATAACTATGTAGGTACATAGATTAGTCGGATAGATTAAATCTACTGCTTTTGAATCATTAACTTATAAGAAATGCAATCGCGGAGTACGACCAACTAGGCATTTTTTGAGGTTCCGTACCCAAAGGGTAAAAAGCGGGACCCTATAAGACCAGGCTGTATCTCGTCAACCGTGATCGTTAGACGGTTGAAATTTTCACTGACGATGTATTTCTGCTGCCGCTATAACAACATATAATAAACACATAACAAAATAAATATTTAAGTGGGCCTCCCATACTACAAACGTGATCGGTTGCGTTAACTTTGCACCTCTGTATGCGGCGCCATATATACCGGGTGCAAACTTAACCCGACCAGTTAAGATGGGATAATTTTTTGTACGGAACCCTCGGTGCGCGAGTCAGAATCGCACTGGGCCGGTTTTAAATTTAATAAATATTAAATGCAATCGCGAAGTCACGGAGTAGGGCGACTCGTGTAATTTGAATGGGATTTTTTAATGTAATCGAAAGCCTTCCTTGTCGAGATGGTTCTTCTATGTTTTGGTATTATCGGGGATTTTTCAAATTTCGATATGTTCAGAAATGCAGTGGAATCGTCCAACAATCACGTAACGCGTCGTGACTCAGCGACGACGGGTAATTCGATGCTGGTGAACGGACAAACAAAATAAATAAACGTATTGCCACAATACAGTTTGTCAAGGTTGTATAAAATGTTTAAGAGAACAAAGTGACGATAGGAAAACCTAACAGGTAGACGCTATATAACGCACCGTCCCAGTTGCATGGTTGCATAACACCCGCGAACCCTTCCAAGCGATGGTCGCTTCCCAGCGACGGTCGCTTCCAAGCGATGGTCGCCGCGAACTCTACGAACGGCGCCTCAGCGTAATTCCACTGCTACTTAGTTCGCGTTTTTAGGGTTCCGTACCCAAAGGGTAAAAACGGGACCCTATTACTGAGACTTTGCTGTCCGTCCGTCCGTCTGTCACCAGGCTGTATCTCAAGAACGGTGATAGCTAGACAGTTGAAATTTTCACAGATGATGTATTTCTATTGCCGCTATAACAAAAAATACTAAAAATAAAATAAAATAATTATTTAAGGGGGGCTCCCATACAACAAACGGGATTGGTTGCGTTAACTTTGCACCTCATTTGTATGGAGCGCTATACATACCAGTCGCAAACTTAACTGAACCACTTAAGGATGGAAAGTGTTTGTACGGAACCCTCGGTGCGCGAGTCTGACTCGCACTTGACCGGTTTTTTTTATTTCTTTATCATAACCCGATTCTCTTTCCACTCTCCTCCCGCCCTAAGTCAGACTGATACGGTTTAGTCTATTCACGACGCAGTCCACGCGCCCTGTGCGCCCGCGTCACCCCAACCCAAATTACCCCGTGGCGCGGAGATAATCCCATTAGCGGGTTATACTCCCACACAAAGTCCAAAAAGCCCTGATACATTTCTAAAAAAAAAACCGTGAAATCGAACTACATGAATAGGCCAATATTAATTGACCGCGAGAGCGAAGTGTCTTCGTTTCAGCTTGGCCCAACATTCTTTCGTATCTCCGGATGTTTGTATGGCCAGACGCTTTCCGGCCGCCTATCCACTCAATTGCTTCGAATTTTGAGTTAGACTATATTTATATTATATGTATAATAAGAGAGGTGACAGTTAGCCGTAGTTACCAAAAGCAATTGAGTGGCTAGAGGTCGCATTTCTTAACGGATCCTCATATAATTGTGTGAGTAGGTTCGGTTTATAGCATGGTTTAGTCGATTCAGTTTTTCGAACTTTTTCAAAATGGCGAAGATATGGATTGAAAAAGTAAAAAATTCAAATTTCTGCTTTTCTGAAAACTCGCGTGGTCTTTAGTACCTTTCCACGATAGGATTCACTTAACCGTTATGGTCTTCCTGATGGGGCATACAAGACAAGGTGATTCTATACTCCCTTTTATTTATTTACTTTATTGCACATTACAAAAACGAAGGACTTATTTACAAAAAAGTAGGAGGCATTACAAAAATGTAGGAGGCATTCTCTAACAGTGAACCATAAGCCCAAACAGAAACATTATTGGTGCGGGATTAGTGCATGTAGTAAAACGTGTATGCACACATTGCAATTGTTGATACTGTCCTTCCGCGTCACGTAAGATTAAAAACAAATTAATTTAAAGACAAAACGCGCTTATGATACCTGAAGTTACTCGAACGATTGTGATTGTGATGCGTTGTAGTGTCGACTGGTACTTAGTAAAATGATGGTGATACGGTCGGATACATTATTAAATTTAGCAATTCCATTATTCTTAATGACCACAAGAGATTTACCTCGAAGTGGGTATTTCCCTAGATTCAGAACCGAGGCTCTAATCGTCTCCATTTTATCGGTACATTATAACTTATCGGATTTAATAGTTTTGACACCTAGTTGGAAATATACTCATGCTTTCCTTGTTTTTATATTTGAGTCGTTTTCAAAAGACATGTACATAGTTAAAGGCTTAATAAAAACAAAATTACGATCGCGTCTTTTGTGTAACGAAAGTTAGTCATACAAAAGATATGGGTAACTGTCGTTAGAAGAAGGAATCAAGTTCTGTTTTCATTATAGCCCTTAACTAAGTACGTGTTTTTTGAAAACGACTCATTTGTATTTACTATTTCCTTGTTTTTATATTTTTGAGTTATACTCGTGGGTGATTCCCCAGACGCTAACGCATGCATGTAACCGGTATTCATCAGAATCGGATTTAATCATTTTGAAATATCCGCATTCACTTTCCTTATCCAATGCGCATTTGGTACTTGTAGCAAAAAATAAGCAAAAAAAACATTAACCGCTACGCTTGGAGCACTTTAACGATATTATAATTATTAATTAACTCGTATATCAAAAAACAGTGACAATTATCTACTTCTCTGATATTCAATGCACATAATTGAGAAGCATCCCGATTGTATCAGCTATACTCGTTACATGATGACGTTGAGGGCGCTCAATTGACCTAGTGATATCAAAATTGGAGATTGACTAGCCAAGCAGCCACGTCAGACAGAGAAAACAAAGAATGAGGTAACATAATGAATGATAGAAAACCGCTGACAAAATCGGAACTAAGACTCGGTCAGTTTCAGTAAGAGCAAAATGACCCTTGATCGAACACAGTGAAAACAGTTAGAGGCATTTACCAAGCGACATTCTTTAAACCAGAATTAAATGGTTTAGAAATTGTGCTAGTGATCACATGTGTGTTAATCAAACCTAAATAGATCACATGATAATCTAGTGTAATCAAAACAGACAAAACAAAGATCTTCACGTGACTATTCTTATTCTAACTTTTGTGAAATCGGCGGCCATCCCCAGCGCGCGCAAACACATTACAATATTAGAGGGCAAACTCTGGGAGTGCCAAATATCTACCACTACAGATTTCTGTGAATTTCATTATGCTAACTCACCCGTTACATCAGACATTAAAATAATGATAGCAACAAAAGGAAGTATTCATAATAAAAAAAAAATGACCACTTTTTTTTAATACCAAAAAGAAACTCATTAAAACAATACATTGGAGCATTGCTTTATATGGGTGGGAGGGGTGGACCATGACACAAAGGGATAGACAGGCGCGGAAGGCATTTGAAATGTGGTGCTGGCTGGATAGCGAAGATCAGATGGACGGAAAAAGTAGCAAATGAAGTAAGAGTGGAAGAAAAAGCAATTTGCTAAAAAAATATAGAGAATAGGATAGGAAAAATGTTAGGTCACCTTTTACGAAATGTCGATTTTATAAAACAGAGGAAAGGTTGAAGGGAAGCGAGTAAGAGAAAGGCCAAGAACAAATTACATTAAACAAATAAAAGAGAAGGTAGACGTCACGTCGTATACGGACGCCAAGGAAGTTATGGAGTTACTATCTGACCCGGACGAAGAGATCACGGAAACCATCCAAGCGATGGTCGGCGCGAACTCTTTGAACGGTGCCCCAGCGTAATCCCCGGCGGCGGGGTACTATCACTACTTAGTTCGCGTTTTCTCTGTCATAGCCCGATTCTCTTTCCCCTCTCCTCCCAACCTAAGTCAGACTGATTCGGTTCAGCCTATTCAAGACACAGCCCATGCGCCCAGTGCGCCCGCGTCACCCCCACAAAATTGCTCCTGTCCCATTAGCGAGTAATGTCTTTAAAAAAAAAGGCTAATGGAGATGGACAGAGTTCGATGGAGCCAACTACATAGGTACTTCATCAGCTATACCGGCAAGAGTTTGACTGTTAAATTTACGATGATGATGAACTGACCCGTACATGAGTTTAGCCCTGATAGTTGGGGCAACCAGAACTTCAAACTAGGACCTTTGGAATTTATAAATTCCGTAGGTGTACGATGTCAAGTCAAGTTCAGTGCAAGGCCTGCAACGAGATGAGCAACGGTGTAACTCGAGCGAGCATAATAAGCATGAAATCGATTCCTGGTACTGACGTGTTGAGTGGGCGGGAACAGATCATTTGCTCATTTGCACCTACAAGAAGAGCGCCGCGAAGTTCAAATAAAAAGAGTGTTGACGGAATTGTATGAAACGTTCTGAGATTTCATATAAATACTGTCAACTCCACAGCTCTTTCTTTTACACGATAGTTCTATTAAAACTTAGTAAAAGACATGATATTTTTTAATATTCTATGTAAAATCGTTCGATGTTTTCACATATCATACGAATAATTTGCTAGACTCGCTATTAGTTAATATCTTTCGTCACGTCTAAATGAATACACCAATTATTTTTTTTTGTAAACGGTAACTGCGGGGATGAAAGCTTCGACCACTTTATACCGACGTATTTGTACTAACCGAAAAATGTATTCAGCTATGTAACGCACCTACGAGTAATGTACAATAAAGATTTTTATTATTTATTTATTTATCCCCAGATTGTTATAAGATATTTTTACCCGACTGGGGCGAAGCAAAAAAGAGGGTTATGACTGTTTCTTCTACGCGGAGCGACCTTCCAGTCAAGGATATACCAATGCCATCGCAGACATCTCTATGTTATTTATTTATTAAAGAAACTCGGGTAACATGTGTTCAAAAAACTATTCAGATAAATTAATAATAGTAGAGTTGTTAGTCCGCTGTTTTCTAACATAATTGTGCGCATCGGGTTACAAGCATGAAATTTCTACCACAGATAGAGTGTTCCACGGTAATTATTTTCAGATGTGGAGGGAAGTCAGATTCGTCCCCTGTCAGGCGGGAGAGCGGAGTGAATACGGCCAAGTATCCCTCTTTTCTTTCTTTATTGCTGGTCAGTTAAGTCTACCAGGACGTGTTTGGTATCGTTTCCGTGTAAAACAAATATCAGAAATTCATTTTTTATGTTATTTTTGTATAGTTCTATATAAAAATATGGGTGTAATGGCCGAAAAGGTAAAAATCACAACAAGTTTTTTTATTCAATGAGGTAAATTAGTTCAATTTCGTGAACATTTTCAAATTATTATTATTATTTCAAAAAGTTCATTTAATCTGGTTTCTAAAAATATATGCATGTTGGGCACTTCTCATACAAACAGTAGCTTAAAATATATCATAACGTCGGCGTAACCAACGTAAATCTCCGAACGCATCCTATTTCGCTTCATTAAATACATTAAATAATGATTTTTAACATGCTTTTACATATAATATTTACTATTTACGTCCTAAAAAAACAAATTAATGTAATTAAAACAAAATATTTTTTTGCTAATGTATCACGAGCACGCGGGCTAATTTCAACATCAACAATTTATTTAAGTTACTGTTTGTATGAAGAGTTCCCAATATTTATATATTTTTAGAAACTAGATGTAATTTGCTATATTGCAATATTTTTGTTAGTTGTGAATATTCAGGAAATATAACTAATTTATCTCCCTGAATAAAAAAAACTTGTTGTGATTTTTACAATTTCGGAAATTCAACCATAGTTTTATATGGTACTATAAACAAATAAGATAAAAAATGAATTTTTGATATCTGTTTTACACGAAAACGACACGACACAAGTCCTACTAGCGTTACTTGATCAGTAATATAAAAAGAAAAAGAGGACTCCTTTGCCCTCTTCACCCCACTTTCCCGCCGCACAGGGAATGAATCTGACTTCCTTCTACATCTGAAAATAATCATCACAAAATACTCTATCTGTGGTAGAAATTTCGTGGTTGTATCCCGATGTACACAATTTCGCGACTTAGCAAAATGTACTAGAACACGCAGGCTAAGCTTAACATCAACATTTTTTTCAAGGTCCTTTTTGTATCAGATGTGCCCAATATGTATACATTTTTATAAACAAGATTAAATTTGCTTATTTATTTATTTATTTTTATTAAATTGTTGTGATTTTTACCTTTTCGGCAATAAACCCAAATTTTTATATGAAACTATTCTTAAATAACATAAAAAATTAATAGCTGATATCTATTTTACACGAAAACGATGTCGCGCAAGCCCTAATATTCTTAACTGATCTGTAATAAAAAAAAGAAAAAGAACAGTACTTGGTCCTTTTCACCCCGCTCTCCCACCACACAGGGGACGAATCTGACTTCCCTCCACATCTGAAAATAATCACCGTGGAACGCTCTATGTGTGGTAGAAATTTCATGCTTGTAACCCGATGCGCACAATTTCGCGGCTTAGCAACTCTACTATAAGTTCATCACATGTAACTGCAAGCTAAGACGCTGTGAAACTTATTTCAATAATGACAAGTATTACGCGCCTATGGTCTACACCCATTATACATATATACGGCAATTTTGAGGTAGCAAGATGAGGTTATAATATGGGGTAAGTAATATCCGGTTATAGGCTGCCTGTCCACTGCACCCGAGATCAGAAAATTAACCAATCAGGTTGCGCCGTTGTAAAGTCCAAAAGAAGTGCAATTAAATCTGAGGAATGTGATTGGTTCATTTCACACAACTCTGCTTCGCTCTGCTTCAGTGGACAGACAGTCTTAGTACCGAAACACTTATGTGTCATGTTTACATAAAAAATATATATACCTACACAAGATATTAACGTCATGCTCCCTGGAAACCCCACTGTCTTTTTTGTTAATTACTAAGAGGTAATGCTGATGTACACAATATGTACTGAATTAGTACATACTTTTAAAAACATGTAAGTACCTCAATAGTTCGAGAGTTGGTACAATAAACTGAATTCGGAGTTGCTGTAGAGCATCTCCCCAGCAGCCCCAAAATTTTGTTTAAGAAAATTCAAGTAAATACTTTATTTTTCTGTAAATAAGAGGCCCAAAAAAATGTACTACTGTTTTTACCGTTGAATTAGTTAGCTATGGCATCACAAAAAGACAGTGGGGTTTCCAGGTAGCATGACGTAGATAAATATCAATTGACAAACCAAAAAGCGAGCCACTTTTATTTAAACCATGAACACTTTTATTTAAACTTTTATTTACTCAAGAAAACAACCAGTGTTCCTTTTACCCAACCTGTCCTTAGTCTATATAGAATTTAATACCGACAAAACTCCCCACACGCTGTGTGGTGAATATTTGCCGTGGGGATAAATAATTGCCTCAAGTTTCATGAAAATCGAGCACATCTGAAGCGTAGGCGGGATATCGTTCAGTAAATATATTCAAATCTACGCATTTCTTTTTATACCATTAAAATTTTCAGCTACATATGGATAAGGAGTATCTATGGCTGAGAGTTATAAATTATTTACTTGAAGTTATCTGTTTTTAGGATAGACGATATTCAGAGAAGCAGATATCATAGCTCTTAAAATTTCACGCTTTTAGCGCTTAGTTTTATTGATGGAAAACTGCGGTCCGGCACCACGCAATTAACCAAAATATATTTATAAGTATAGTTTTCCTGGGGGCCTATTATGGTTGCTTTTATCGAGCGATGCGCCAAAATCAGAAAAGTTCCCGGAAATCATCATAAACAGCACATCCTACGTGTTCTATATCAGAGGTCAAAATATAATGTTTCGTCAAGTTTGACTTGAAAACGAAGTTATGGTTGAGAAGGTTAGGTACCAGGGACCGGAAAACAAGGTAGAGAAATTTTAATTCTAAATAATTTAAATTTAATAACAAATTTACCTATGTGAAAATCGTGTATGTTGAAATCAATATTATCTCCTGTCCCATTAGCGGGTTATACTGCCACACAAAGTCTGACTACTGGTAGTGAGGGCTAACCAGACCTGATACAGTTAAAGTAATGTCTTTTAAAAAAAAGGCTAATGGAGATGGACAGAGTTCGATGGAGCCAACTACATAGGTACTTCATCAGCTATACCGGCAAGAGTTTGACTGTTAAATTTACGATGATGATGAACTGACCCGTACATGAGTTTAGCCCTGATAGTTGGGGCTGGTTCCAGCAACCAGAACTTCAAACTAGTACCTTTGGAATTTATAAATTCCGTAGGTGTACGATGTCAAGTCAAGTTCAGTGCAACGCCTGCAACGAGATGAGCAACGGTGTAACTCGAGCGAGCATAATAAGCATGAAATCGATTCCTGGTACTGACGTGTTGGGTGGGCGGGAACAGATCATTTGCTCATTTGCACCTACAAGAAGAGCGCCGCGAAGTTCAAATAAAAAGAGTGTTGACGGAATTGTATGAAACGTTCTGAGATTTCATATAAATACTGTCAACTCCACAGCTCTTTCTTTTACACGATAGCTCTATTAAAACTTAGTAAAAGACATGACATTTTTTAATATCGTTCGATGTATTAAAATACATAGACGTGTTCTATATCAGAGGTCAAAATATAATGTTTCGTCAAGTTTGACTTGAAAACGAAGTCATGGTTGAGAAGGTTAGGTACCAGGGACCGGAAAACAAGGTAGAGAAATTTTAATTCTAAATAATTTAAATTTAATAACAAATTTACCTATGTGAAAATCGTGTATGTTGAAATCAATATTAAGTACCTAGTCTGTGTTGGTAAAGGTTTATTTACGAGTGTTTTTGCTTAAATAACAAGCTTAGCCAATTCTGTCCTTGTCCGGACCGAATAAACATGTCTAAATTGCGCATGGCGCATGATATGCAATGTAATCGCCCATACGCCCCTCCATTGGCGATAACAACCGTGATAGCGGTCACGAACAGGCCGCGTCTAGGAGCGACCGGAACGGATTAGCGGATATGACGTCAAACCAGGAATTCACAATTTATCGAAAGTTCGAAGGATATGACACTTATGACGTCATTACCAGGGAACACATAATCGATAACACAGATCTGACGAAATTTCTAGGATTAAGTTTAGATTATAAGTTGAATTGGAAAGATCATATTGACATTGTATGTAATAAACTTAACAAATTTTCTTATGCACTATATTATAATCTAAATAAAATAGTTAATCAATCACCAGTACTAACCGCTTACCATTCATATGTCACATCAACTTTAAGATATGGTGTCATGTTCTGGGGGAATTCCACTGACCGAGAATTAGCTTTCAAGGCTCAGAAAAAATGTTTGCGATCAGTATGTAGGATACCGCAAACCGAATCATGTAAACCGCATTTCATTAGGCTAAACATACTTACATTACCGTGCCTATATTTTTATGAAACCGCATTGTATGTGAAAAACAACATAAATACCAACCAATTCCTTAACGTTAGCAGTGCTCGCCGATGTAATAAGATTCAAATTCAGCCTACTAAAACCGCTCTTCTCTCCAAAAGTGTCTTTGGAATGGCGCCTAGAATCTACAATAAATTGCCAAAATATGTGTCTAGCTTAGAAGATACTGTAGATTTAAAAAAAAAGCTTATTTGCGCTTTTAGTAAATAGAGCATATTATTCAGTAGGAGAATACTTATCCTATTTTGAATTGTAAATTTATTTATTTATATAGATAACGACTTTAAGTAATATACCTACTGCATGCTCCATCTTGACTTGAAATATTTGTATGCCTAACGGCTAGACATGGTGATACTGTTTTTATTAAATGTAAGACCTGTTATATTTATGTACCTATGTTTACAAATAAATGTCTGATTCTGATTACCAGCACTCCGGTTTTTCGAAAGTTTGTACACTTTGTACTGTAAGACGAATTGAATCATGAATCACAATTTGAATTACCGCCACGCCAATCATCAAAGAGTTCCCAGTTCGAAATCTGAAGTTTGTATCATGATTCACGATTTATTCCTATACCATCGTGTCCTACTAACGTAGGTACAATCAGTCCAGAGTATTGTAAACTTGGCACATTTTTTGAGCCGTCATCATGGTAGTTATGAAAATTACAAAAACTATAAATTAGAACTAAGGACAATATCACCTGTAATCACGTTGCCAGTTTAAACTGGGTTGTTTACATACCCTGCCCCGTAAATGACACCAAGTTTGCAATGTCTGTCTCGTCAAAATCATTATCGTCTGTCGAGTGAAGTTTACTTGTCATTGCGTTAAGGTTTTACTTATACGACGCTCACCATAGGGAAGACAATCCCAAAGTGTGAAGTGAAATCTAAGTTCATGTCGCACGAAAGGTAAGTCGCCCAAGACCCACATGTCATACGGGGGCCTATGATGGTTGCGTTTATCACGTGATAAATAAGTGACAAAGCATCTGTCACTCACACTCGCATTTTGTCAAAACGTGACAGTTGCTTTGTCACTTATTTATCCCGTGATAAAAGCAACCATCATAGGCCCGCAGACTTCGTATTCGTAAATTCTAGTATGAACAATGTAAACATAAATGCTCATTGATTTCTCCAATGCCTTCAATGCGGTTGACCATGACTTACTACTTGCGGTCCTTAGACATTTGCGGGTCTCCTCTGAAGCAACAGAGTGGTTTTCTTCCTATCTTTCTGACCGGTCCCAGGCAGTTCGTGACAGTCGTTCATTGTCTGATTGGTGCGACCTGAACTCTGGGGTGCCTCAAGGTGGTATCCTCTCTCCGCTTCTCTTCTCAGTTTTCATTAACCTCATCACCAGTAAACTTCGTAGTTCTTACCATCTGTACGCTGATGATTTGCAAATTTATACCCAAGCTGATGTCAGAGACATAAACTGTGCCATCTCGCTACTCAATGACGATTTGCAGCACATCGCTAACTGGTCAAGTAGTTTTGGCATCAGTGTCAATCCTACTAAATGTCAGGCTATAGTGTTGGGTAGCCAGCGGCAACTTTCGAAACTCTCTGTGGACTCTGTTGCACCGATCCTCTTCAATGGCGATGTCATTCCCATATCCAAAGAGGTCAAGGACCTTGGCTTAGTCTTGGACTCTAACCTGTCATGGCGAGGTCAACTGTCGGAGGTAAGTCGAAAAGTTACCGGTACGTTGCGTAATCTTTATAAATTTAAAAATTTTCTCCCAGTAAGCACCAAAAAGCTGCTTGTGCAGACATTGGTGCTGCCCCTTATTGATTATGCTGATGCGTGCCTCACTAACATCACTCAAGAGTCCCTCAATAAACTAGATCGCCTCCTTAACAATGGGATACGATTCATCTTCGGCCTCCGTAAATATGATCACGTTTCGTCCTTCCGGCGTCAGCTTAACTGGCTTCCCATACGTAGTCGCAGATCCCTCAGGATCCTATGTACTCTGTTCTCCATCCTGTTTGAGCCTTCTGCTCCTGGATACCTCAAAAGTAAATTCACTTTTCAAACTCCCCGTCCAGGCGGTAAACTTCGTTCCTCCCGAACTCTCAAACTCTCCATTCCTTCGCACCATTCTGGTTTCATGTCCAATTCTTTCGCCGTCCAGGCAAGTCGTCTTTGGAATACACTCCCTCTCTCTATTAGACAAGCCCCAAGCAAGGTAGTTTTCAAACGCATGCTACGTAAGCACCTGCTCGAACAAGAGCTCGAATAATGTCTCATCCTATGCAGTAGACACTTCATCGTATTTATTATTATATAATATATAATATACATCTTATAGTATGTAAATATATGTATCATTGTATTTATGGTAGTTAAGTTATTTAATATACATGTATTCACTTGTATCTTGAATACTCTCCGAACGACTAATTTTCTACTCTGCACCCACTTGAAGCATCTCTGTTTGGCCCTATGGTTGACTGGTAGAGAATGCCATTAGGCATTAAGTTCGCCATTTGTACTGACTTTTGTTTTGTGCAATAAAGTTTAAATAAAATAAATAAATAAATAAATACAACCTATAAAGGGTGCTTTTTTTGTAAAATAGCATCTTACATCTGGGCTAATATATTAGCGAAACGGCAATCGATTTGGCTTCTGGGGCCGATGCCCCATACAAACACGGCTTTACCCTTTAGGAAACATGTAATGTCTCATTTTTTTGATGTGGGTACACACCACAATTTTTATATTAGACTATTAATACAAAGATATCGAAGCTCAAAGAATAAAATACAACCTATCCACACTCTACATCTAATGCCAAGGCGTGGCCTTACCCTGTTAAGTGCGTCAAAAACAACGCTGAATCGTGCACCATGCCGGTTGATGCCACACTTCGGTTGGATAGTTACAGGATCAAATAGTCGTACTATTAGCACGTGATCTCTTATATTACTTTCCAGGTAATTCTAAAGCCGCAACATTTTATGTTGGCTCCTAAATATATTAGCAACTATACATGCTCTTTTTGTATGATCCTCATTTATCTACTGCTGGATTTGAGACCTAATATTGCCAGCAGCTCTGTGATTGATAACCGCCCTCACTCATACAAAGATCCGTGGGTCCACATACAATTTTTTATATTGGCACAACATAATGGCTCCACTTCGCCTGATGGTAGGCAAAAAGGGGAGCCCAAGTCAATGGCAACTGACAAGAAACCAACCGTACCAAGTTAAATATCGGTTTTGGGGGTTTTACTGACAACTATCGAGCGTAGTGATTTTCTTTAAAATTATAGGCAACAAGCATTTTTTTAGCGTTTTGTAGTATAGCAAAAAATATTACAGTAGTTATCAGTCGTCAAGATAAGAAACTAAATAAATAAATACTTCCTTCAAGAGTAGTTGTCCAGCCATATTGAATTCATTATGAAAATGTTTTTTACCGTGTATGTACGACGGTTTACAGATTAATTATAAATGTTAATAATGACCTAATTGATAACAATTAATTGTAATTGTTTTACAGCAAACAAGTGCCCCTAAATCCTACTTACAGAAAAACCTCATTAATTCAATTATATATCAATGCCGAATAACAAACAGCAACCAAATTAATTTTGATTTTCAATAAAGTAAAATGAATATTGCTTGTTCATAACTATCAGACAGGAAGTAGGGTTTATCACCTTAGCATCCTGTTTACTCTTTAAAAAATGACAAGTCACAGTGCAGTAGGATGAAGTCATTCATAAGCATAATAAAAGAAATGAAAGACTAGCAGTAACAACTATCCATTATTACAGAGATAATGCCAAGTGAAAATCAAACAGGTCAAAGTGCCACCACGGACACAAACGGATAAAAGTGTTTCCTTTTCCTTCTCCTTTCCTGAAGCATAATTCTCTGATGTTGCATATCAAAACCCTAGTTCACACTCGTACTAATAAGTCGTTACAATTATTTTGCTAATGAAATTTAAACCACATAAAATTGTGCACTAACGTCATAATTGCAACGAATTTTTCCGAAAAGGTAGTATGATTGTGATCTAAGGTATCAATATATAGAGATAATTTTTTCAACAATGTCTGCAGCTAGTTCACACTCGTACTAATAAGTCGTTACAATTATTTTGCTAATGAAATTTAAACCACATAGAATTGTGCACTGACGTCCTAATTGCAACGACTTTTTCCGAAAAGGAAATATGATTGTGCTCTAAACTAAGGTATCAATATAAATATATAGAACAATTTTTCAACAATGTCTGCAGATCTCAGATACTTTAGATTTTCCTCAATACTGTTATAAGTGTTGATAAACATTTGCAGAATGCTTCCAATTCGAGATAAGATCATGAAATGGTTTCTTCGCCTTTTATGCACACATAGAGATGTGCCATTCTGGAGAATGTCCGATTTGTATGGGAAATGTTCTCCTGAATGTTCTTTCCCCATTCACATCGGAACAGCACATTACTAAGCACACAGAATCCTAGCAAAAAACTGTTTTAAATTAAAGGTCCATAATTTCCATAATTAGATGCTGTATTTTTAGGAAAAACAGTTTTTTGTTGCTGTGATTAGTTATCCTTGACTCTCCATTTCTAGATTAATAATAATAGTTTAAGGTACTCACAGTTCTGCAGCTTGGGGTATGTGACATTCAGCTGAGCGGCGAACTGCACAATGACGCATGTGACATTTTTGCTATCGACATAGGGCCACAGTCCCTGGTCCGGAGGCCCAATGGGCTTGGGCGGCGCTGGAGTCGGCGCGGGCGTCGTAGTAGTAGTACTTGAAGTAGTTGTTGATTGGGTAGTAGTAGAAGTAGTTGTTGATGTTGTGGTGGGCTCTGTGGTTGTGGTGGCGTCTGTGGTGGTGGCTTCCGTTGTGGTGGTGTCGGGCTTTACATCGATGGTGCTCGTTGGCGGCATCGTGGGAGGCTCGAGCGGGGAACCTGATTGAAAGAAAAATATAAGTAGCTTAAATTAAAATTGCAAGGAGAAAATACTAGGAGTGAATGGAACAAAGTATTTTCTGCCTATAGATTATTATCAAATAAAAATTATAATTCAATCAGAAGTGTATAAACTCAGTGCAGCATATTCCTTTCTAGTTATTTTATTTAGTAAATCAATCTGTGCTTGCTTTACTTAATTTATGAAATTTCTGTCTTACAATAGAATACAGCTCTTGGAGACTACAATATGAGACTAATAAGCTCTTGGAATATAATTAAATTATCTTTACTTTCCAGGTGGCTGATTTCCAGGAAGTCATAAACTATGGATGAATTTTGACTATCAAACAATTTTTTGATTGTCTGAATTAAATGTGTCAACCAGTTTGTATCATTTACAACATTTAAGAGCTTAGAACACTCAAAATTATATTAAAAAATATAATAGAAAATCTAACAGAAGACGCTTGGCTTGAGCACCCATACAAATCCTGTATCATGGTGTTAAGATTTTTCCTAAAATAATGATCCGTTTCCATACGGATATTCAATTTAATTTTGTAATTTTATAATAGTTGTATTTTTTGTGGGTATGGGTTTCAGAAAAACATGATTGAAGGTAAGTTTATGATAACATCTTGAAATAAGAAAATGGATTTAAGATGACCTTGCTTAGGTATGCATAATTGTTTATTTGGGCTGTAATATGATATAGAACACCAGAATAATACAGAATATAAAATGGTAAACACATGATGACATGTGTTTACCATTTTATATGCTTCATCAGGCAAACAGACCAATGAAAATAAGATAATCCATTGTTCATAATTAGATAAACTTAATGACAATCAAGGTCACTTTTGCTTGAAATTATTCCTCCCGTTTTAGACGAAGATTACAAGATGTAGTTTTTTTTTTTAAGTTATATTGGAGGTAGAAAACTTTTGTCGTAAGGTTTATCATGAAGCACCATGTATTCGTTATCTATGGCGTGTTATTTAAAAACTAGTTTTCCCATATCGAACCAATAGACCCACAATCTAATTATTTACTTATGATAGCTTTTCTAGAATCCGCTAGAAATAAATTAAAGGTATTCAAACATTCATAGCGTTTGATTGCGCAAATGGTATCATAATAATACAGACGTGAATTGCAATGAGTTAATAAACTCAACGCCCCGTCTATTCACGCGATAAAAAGCAACAAAGACAAAAGACACTACCTTAATCTACGTTGCGAAATGAATCTCAACTCAAAACGGTACTTACCAAGCACCAGAACGCCACAAATCAATGCCGACAAGAAATAAAATTTAAACGATGCCATTTTTACGAATTGCGTCGCGACTACGAATAGAAATTGAGTTTAACAAGTAATAATAGGAACTGCGAAGCAAAAGGAATCAGTGATAATCCGGTAGTGAAATTAACGTCAGTCACTGCCACTGCCTGCGCTAGTTCGACAGCTGAGCGGTGTTGCCACTTTTGCCAGCGCATTTGGGGTTGACTGGTTAAAAATATAGTGTTGCATAATAACCGGTAACAACCGACAACAATGTGGCATGCGTCAAACACTTAAGTGTCGTGCCACATTTATGTAGCCTAATAATAATAATTTATATTATTACAGGAGTATTAAATTAATTTAGGCACTTACTTCAGTTTTATAAGAATATTATCATTTGACCTAATAATTACAATAATTTGTTTAATAGCTTCTAAAGTGATAATAACTATTACAGAAGCGTATGAAAAGTTTAAATTTTTTTAATTACTGGGACATCAAGTCATTTCAGTCAAAGCCAAAGCCCAATATGCTTGGCTGTGTAGTTGTGACTTGTGCCAGTGCTCTATAATGGGTCTTCAAAAAAGAACGATTAAAATTGTTGTCGTTGTTGTTATCACTTTGATTATTATTGGTAAGTTTCATTGTTCGTTTGTTTGGCGCTAATTCGACATTTCATTTTAATTAAAAAAGTAAATTGAGTTAAAGATGGAACTGTAATTGAATCCCGAGTTCCCATTTCATAATGCATAAAACATGCATAAAACTCATATTCCTTCTCTTAATCAAGGAATCCCGAATCCCAAAATAAGAATTACTCAGTAACTTCTTTTAAAAAGCTCGTTTTGGTTGGATTGGGTGAAATCTAATTTATTTGATAACTTTACCGCAAAACATAATTCGCATTACTTACGCATTCTTTTTATATGCTTTTGGGCATTTTTATTTTTTAATCTCTTCTCTTTCTCTCTCTGCGATGTAATATTAAATGCCTCTTCCAAATTTGATAAAGCTTACCTAGACAGTATTTAGGTATTCACTCACTCACGATTTCAAAATTTTGCTACCTACTATTACACGCGCTTTGTTTGAAATTTAGTTTTAAAATACATAATATAATTATATTTTACGTACTTATTATATCTAAAACATTTATTTATCTGCACCCATATTGTTAAATTACTATAACAAGTCGATATAATACGAGTCGATATAGATCACGCGCCATTTTGGTGCAATTTTTTATTTTTTAACCCCCGACAAAAAGAGGGGTGATAAAAGTTTAACATGTTACATGTATCGTTGTCGTATTATGTGGCATTGTAACTCCCAAACGGATGATCCGAAAGCCTGTCTGTCGAGACAGTTCTGAGCTATTTCATTCGGTCCAGGGTTTTTAATCCGCTGTGGCGTCAGGGGCACGGTGAACCGCTTTATCACTTGGCGTTGAAAAGATTAAATGCGTACGCACTATTTACACCTAATCTCGCTACTCGCTATGAGATCATTGAGTAATTTCCGGCAATTAGTTAGCGCCACGGTGATAAAAATATTACCCATGACCCCATAATTTTACGCCGTTGGTAGGTGGTAAGCTTAATTGAACAAACGAGCGAAGCGACTGGTTTTCAGCCTGGTCAAAATTCTTTCGTATGTCCGGATCCGGATGTTTGCATCTTTGGCCTTACTCGACTTTAAGTCGCATTTTTCACATACATGAAATTATAATGAGTAGGTAGATTCGATAACGATTTAAGTATTATTATTATTATTATTATTATTATTTATAATGAGGCAGGCAGTTTAACAACTGATAGTGCCTATATCCAGCGATCTGTGTCTTGAGATCGTTGCTCAGTGGTATGCTTGTCTAATAAGTATGTTTGAAAATGGCGGAGACATGGGGGTTGAGAAATTAAAAACCGGCCAAGAGCATGTCGGGCCACACTCAGTGTAGGGTTCCGTAGTTGCCCATCCTTCACAATAGACAGTTTTTAAGTCCGAGGTTTAAATTACGAGAAAGATTTCAAACTCTATTATAAAAAGGTCGTGAACGCCAAAGTAACTGTAATTACTTATTACCTTCTGGAAGTTATCGATCATACGCGCCAGATTGAGCGGAATGTTTTAATGCAGTATGGCACTTAACTAATATGTGTAACGTTTGAATTATAAGGACACCGCGCGGCAATTACGTCATTAAAAAAATGAAATTTTTCGGTAACTCAAAAACGGCTCGACCGATTTTATTCAATAATAGTTTTCATTGAAAGTAGGTACTTATAAGGCCTCATTTTCATGAGTTATTCCATAATTTTTTGACCCGGGGTTGAAAAGTTAGAGGGGGGGCGCTATTTTTTTAATTTCTGGAGCGAAACTTTACAAACCTGGTGACTTTATCAAAAAATAATGTTTAGAGAGACCCTTATTATTTTTAAATACATTTTTATAGTTTTTTTTTTTACCCATTTGTCGGCGTGATGCATATTGCATAAACATACTCATACCAAATTTCAGCTGTCTACTACTAATGATCAACCTACAGGTGCAGAAAGAGGCCGAGCAGTGCATCTACTGCAGGCTCTGCACACTGTCCAAGACGAAATGGCGCTCACAAGCACTGAACAAACTAAAGGCTTCAGTGTTCGAAAACAAACTACTGTGCATGCCCTCTGACGACATGCTCACTGAATGTATCTTTACGCAATACTACTCAGTGGAACTACCCTCAAGAGACGAATGGCTAAACGACCAAATGTCTCTCAAAGAGGGCTGCCACATCTGGTATACGGATGGTTCCAAAAAAGGAAAAGATGTAGGATGTGGGGTCTATGGACAGAGACCAAAGCTCAATGCAAGCGTCAGCATGGGCACAGAGGCCTCAATCTTCCAAGCGGAGATCTTTGCCATAAACAAATGTGCAGAGATAAACCTTGACAAGAACATAAGACACTGCCACATATACATCAACTCGGACAGCCAAGCTGCCCTGTTGGCACTGGAATCACTAGAGGTTAAATCTAAACTAGTCCAACTATGCAAAAACAATTTAAATGCCCTAGGCGAAACCAACAAAGTCACTCTTAGATGGGTACCAGGTCACTCCGATATTGACGGAAATGAAAGAGCAGATAAACTCGCGAGAGATGGCGCGGACGAGCCCCTTGTCGGCCCAGAACCGTTCTGTGGAATCACAAAACGCCAGGCTTATTCTCTGCTCAACGATTTACACAAATCTAAGGCGATCGAGATGTGGGTGGCTGTGAAAGGACAAAATCACTCGAAAACCCTTATAAAAGGCTTTGTTCAAAGGTTATCTAAAGAGTTACTACAGCTCAAAAGGTCAAAAGTCTGTGCGGTGACTAGAACTCTGACCGGTCACTGCAAGCTGAAAAAACACCTGTCCCTAATGGGTATGGAACAGGACGCAACGTGCAGGTTCTGCCAAGAGTCAGAGGAGACAGCTATGCATATCCTCTGCTCCTGTGGACCACTTATGCACAAAAGAAGTATCCACTTAGGGCAACACTTTGTGCCCCCAGAGGAGATACAACAACTCACGGCCCAAAGAATCTGGGAATTCCTGGACTCAACGGGCCTCAGCAGTGAGCTTTAAGACAGGGCTGCCACAATAGATCAACTTTGGTCGATGCGGCACACAAAAGGCCCAAGCGAAAATAATAATAAATAAATACTAATGATCAAGGAGCTAAGCCGCGGACGGACAGACAGACGGACATGGCGAAATTATACGGGTTCCTAGTTGACTACCTACGGAACCCTAAAAATGAGACAATTTAGCCATTTTGAAACAAACAAATCAGCTCACCGAGCCTCTAGTAGATAGGTATTGTTCGTTACTGATAGCTGTAAGGATAAAGTGACCTTTTGCCATACGATTTTGATATACGTGTTTGTTTGTTTGCATAAGCTGCATTTGGCTCTCTCTTATTCGTACACTCAGTCAAGTCAGCGGCAAATGGGTGGTCTGAAGTGTCAGTGTCATGTATTCTTATTGCAACACATTTTTATTCCTAGAGGTATAAAGTTACCTAGTCTGTCGGTTCACTTGCGTAAAGGCGGCAAGTTCGTTTTTAGGATTCCGTACCCAAAGGATAAAAAACGGGACCCTATTATTAAGACTCCGCTCTCCGAACATCTGTCACCAGGCTGTATATCTCATGAACCGTGATAGTCCGTTGACATTTTCACAGATTATGTATTTCTGTTGCCGTTATAATAATAAATACTAAAAACAGTATAAAATGAATATTTAAGGGAACTCCCATACAACAAACGTGATCGGTTGCGTTTACTTTAAATATTTGTACCCGGCGCCTTACATACTAGGTGCAAACTTAATAGGAACCCTTGGTGCGCGAGTCAGACTTGCACTTGGCCGTTATTTTTACTGACATCATAGAAATGAAACATTCTGCTAAAGGCATTTTTTTTTTGGCATTTGGTAAACATAACACCAAGGGAGTATCAACCGTGTATTACTGTTGCCACTGGACAATAAATAACAAAAACAATGAGAGAACACGTAGAAAAAAGTGAATTTATGATATTTTACCTGTGTTTTGACACGTAATAACTACTTGCAATCGTAAACTAACATGTATCCTTACCATGAGTAGGTACCTAAGACGAGAGATGTACAGATGGCACAGTGCACATAGCGGTTGCTTTGTAAAACTACAATTCTCCATACAAATGGTTAACGTAGTCGCTAGCGAGTACCTACAGTCACTGTAAACTTACGGTAAAGGTACTGTTACAGATATTCTATAACCATCCATGCATACCTAACCAGCTATTGGTGTACCAAAATCCTTAACGTGTAAATATTTAGTATAAACAATAATAAAACTGTACCCAATAAAATGTATTGCAGGTGGTTCGCTCGGATTACTGTTTGGCCTGCTGTTGTACCAACAACCTTATATAGGTAAGTAGAACTAGCACTATAAAGTTATGAAGTAATGTCTCATTTATTTTAATGGGGTACACCAAATTTTTTTATTTAGGCCTTTAATACAAAGATCAAAGCTTAAAGAAAAGTTGAAAAAGGAGCTACCTACAAAAAAATTCTGTCAGATTGACTTACAATGGTGATAATACGCTCGCGAGTTTTTACATAAATTTATGGAAATGTAAAGTGTACGGACACAAAAACACAACCAGTGTACTGCTGCTATATAAAGGATGCAGTGATAGTGTTATCTTTTCGGGGTGTATGAAATTCACATCAATAAACAGTGCAAAACAAGTGTATTAGACATTGAACTTTTTAACGTAATCTCTGTCTACCCTCTTATTTTTCATGACATTTGCTTGTTTACATGGAACTGTCACATGAATGTTGCCAGTGGGAAAGATAAATTTTCTGCCATAAAATGAGTGCAAAAAAGGAAAAGTGCATGAAATGTAAGAAACCACCGAGTGACAAAAAATTGTCCGTAAATTGTGACTCCTGCAGAGGCTTGTTGTGTGGTGACTGTAATGGATTATCTGCTACAGAAATCAGAGTGTTCGAGCTCAAAACCGTAGCCCGCGTGATGAGCTTCTTATGCGGTGATTGCAAATCGGCAATGAGGGAGTTACCTAGAATAATGAAAAAATTAAATGAACTCACGGAAGAAGTGAAGCAGCTACGTACGCGACAAAATATCCTCGCTACGGAGTCGACTATACTAGAGATTACCGAGAGGAACAATAGAGCCCGCAACGTCATTATCTATGATGTCCCCGAGTCTAACAGCGAAGAAGTAAACCAACGCAAGGAACATGATCTGAAGGAGAGCGTAGCAATCGTCGCCAGCGTTACGAAGAAAGTGAGCTGTGATGGAATTAAAACCTTCCGTTTGGGTGCCAAAAAGGATGGAGGTGATGACGCCTCCCCGCGCCCGTTAAAAGTTGTGCTGCGAAGCAAGAATGATGCACTGGAAGTGCTCCGCAACAGGAAAAGGCTGCCAAAGCCCACATCTATCAAGGCGGACCTGACGCCCCAACAGAAAGAATACCTGAAGCAGTTGCGAGAAGAGCTGGATAAGCGCATCAGTGATGGAGACGTAGACCTAACTATTAAATATGTACGAGGACACCCCACGATTGTGAAGATCAAGACTGACTTAGCGAATAACGAATTATCTGAAAATTAATTGCCTAAATTGTTATATTGTAACTCTGGTCTTTGGTTTGAGCTTTTCCTTTATTTAAATTCAACTTCATATAAATAGTAATAGTTAAGGTGTACTTCTCGCTATTGTATCTCCAATTATTATTGATTATGTCAGGGAACAATGTAAAAAAAAATCCTTCAATTAGGAGTTCTTAATGCACAATCTTTAAACACTGGAAGGGACGAACTTAGAGAGACTATAAAGAATCATAAGGTGGACATTGCTTGCATCACAGAGACTTGGTTAACGCTTAATTCTGACCTTAATTGGCTTAAGATACCTGGATATACACTTCTACAGATACCGCGTCAAAATCGAATCGGTGGTGGTGTGGGGATGTACCTTAGAACTAACTTAAAATATCGTTTGTTGAATTCAACGCCATCGGATCTTGAACAGATGTGGGTCGAAGTAACATTGCATAAGCATAAGTTAGCAATTTGTATATTTTATAGACCACCAAGTAGTAACTTTAACGATTTTCTTAATCTGTTTGATGATGCTCTTTCCGTCTTTGCGATTAAATATGACGACGTCATGGTTGCCGGCGACCTGAACGTAGACTTGCTTGCACCGACCGATGTAAACCAAAAAAACTTCTTTAATATCCTTAAAAAATATAAACTATCGCAAATCGTCACTGAAGCTACGCGTGTTACGGATACCACCAAAACTTTACTAGACATTATCTGTTGTCGAACTGGCCTCAAAGCGACAGCGTTGACAGTCTCACACAATAAAGACCTAAGTGACCACGGTTTTGTCTATGCCCAATTTCCCCTAGCAGTTCCAAAACCGCAGCCAAGAACAATCACATATAGATCAATTGATCATTTTGATCCCGATATGTACGGTTGGGCAGCTTCCATAACTCCGTGGGAATGGGTTACGGAGGCCTTTGAAGTGGATGAGATGGTTGCAAGGTTTAACACACTTATTCTCGGATTATTTGATCACTTTGCCCCCGAAACCACAAGTACTTTTAAGGAACCGCCCACACCCTGGATTACGTATGTTATAAGACTTATGATGAAAGAGCGAAATAAAGCTGAACTTAAGGCGAAAAAATCTCCCACTCCAGAAAATAAACGGGCCCATCAGTCTATCCGAAACTTCGTAACTTCGGCTATACGAAAAGAAAAAGCAGCATATATGACTAATAATGTCAATAAACATATTCAAAACCCTAAGAGAATGTGGGGTCAAGTAAATAGCCTACTGGGCCGCCAATCGCGGGACGCAATACCTCTTCACCTACGAGCTCCAGACCAAATAAATAGTTTTTTTGTAAATTCCGTACCTAGTACTAATAATTCTCATCAAACAATAATAGACAATCATTTTTGTAACAAACAGCCTCGGTGATAATGATGCATTGGATCTGCAAAGTGTTTCTAATGATAAGGTTAGCCGTATAATCGATACAATTGGATCTAAAGCCATCGGCAACGACGGTATTTCGATGACTATGATTAAACTGACTCTGCCATATTCGTTGTCGGCTATCACAGCCATTATCAACACCTCAATGTTGTCTGGCAGGTTCCCATCGGCTTGGAAAACCGCTATAGTGAAACCTATACCCAAAAAGACAACACCGGATGGTTACGGGGACCTTCGGCCGATTAGTATTTTAACAGCAATCTCTAAGATACAGGAAAAGGTAGTACACGAGCAGGTGCGGGCTCACTTAGAGAAACTTTCAATAATACCAGAAGCCCAATCAGGTTTCCGTAAACACCACAGTAGAACTACGGCAGTTTCACATGTAGTAGATGATGCCTTGAAGGCCTCAGACGATGGACTTGCCACAATTCTAGTACTGTTGGATTTCAGCCGTGCATTTGACTGCATACTGATTCCCACGTTGCTAAACAAAATGAAAGGATATGGTTTCTCTGATTCCCTTTGTGAATGGTTTGCGAGTTATTTCAGTGGTAGAAGTCAGATAGTGGAATGCCCCGACGCTGAAGGCAAACCAATGCGCTCGTTACCCCTAAACCTAGAGAGAGGAGTGATCCAAGGATCAATACTAGGACCAACTCTGTACAGTATGTATACCGCTAGCCTTCTTGATGTCATAAAACACTGCTCGTATCACATGTATGCTGACGACACTCAGATATATAAGCATCTTCTTCCCTCTAAGGATGAGGTTAAGCTAGCAGTATCACAAATCAATGACGACCTAGAGGCAGTCGAAGAATGGTCCAGAAATAACGGTCTCATTATTAATCCGAAAAAATCTGTCTTCATCATTTTAGGTACTAAAAAGCAGAAGGAAAACGTGCGCGCTTTTAAGACCGATCTGCAAATATCAGGGATGCCTATATCTGAAGAGGAACAGGTAAAGAACTTAGGATTCGTTATGGATGGTTCTTAGGATTCGAAACTCATCTAAACCTCAAGATGTCAAAGTGTTTCGGGGCTTTAAAATCGTTATACAAATTGAGACCTTATTTAACAAAGCAAGTTCGGGAACGCTTAACAGAAGCACTTGTCTTATCTCAACTAGATTACGGTGATATAGTCTATGGACCGTGTTTACTTAAGAGAACCGAAAAAGCTGTGCAGCGGGTACAAAACGCTTGCATGCGTTTTTGTCAAGACATATATTCCGCGTCGCTCCCACATAACGCCATATTTAAATAAATCGGGCTTCCTCAACATGTCTAACCGGCGTAAGTTGAAATTGGTTTCAATGGTTTTTACCCTGAAAGTGACTGGCGTGCCGCCATACCTCGCACGTAAACTTAAATGGAAGCAAAAACGAAAGGACAAGGGTATGAGAGCGCATAGCGATTCCATCTCAGTGCCGCTACACCGGATTCAGGCATTTAGAGGCAGCTTCCGTTACGCTGCTTCTAAATGCTGGAATAACTTACCACCTCCTGTAAGGAAAAGTAAGTCCCTGTAGGTTTTTAAAAAACGTTGTAAGGCATGTCTGTTGGATCTGCAAAAAACTGGTTAGGTAGGTACTAGAACCGCTGACTGTTAATGTAATTTGTAATTTTATGTATTAAGTTACTAATAGTAATTTGTAATTTTATGTATTTAGTTACTAATAGTAACTAAATACATAAAATTACAAATTACATTAACAGTCAGCGGTTCTAGTACCTACCTAACCAGTTTTTTGCAGATCCAACAGACATGCCTTACAACGTTTTTTAAAAACCTTACTAAGTCATGGGGGTGGCAGAATAACAGCGTCGGTGACCAAGAGTCATATTGGCTCAGGCCACTGGCATTAGCTGAGCCATCTACCTCTTCATTGTTTTGTATACTATACAACTGCTATTATACATGTAATAACCAAAAATGTACAAAAACAATGAATAAATGTCTTATTATTATTATTATTATTATTACCTGGGGGAAGAGACCGGGAATCGAACCCGGTGGAAGGTTTTTCAAAACAATTTGCAACACTCAAAGCATAAGGAAAAATTAGTCAGGTCATCCTGGAGCTTGGGTAGCGAAATGGTTAACGCGCTGGACCGGCAATCCAGAGGTACCGGGTTTGATTCCCGGTCTCTTCCACCAGGTAGCTCCTTTTTTATTTTTTTCTTTAAGCTTTGATTTTTGTATTAAAGGCTTACCTATATAACTAGCACTGCTTGTAGCAGTGTCCAAGCTATGACAATGAGACTTATACTTTCTCCTTTATTAGTTATACCTAGAGGTTAGGTTAAGATTACATAAAGGCTAAACCTTTACTGCTTTCCTTTTTTTTTTAAATTTATTTATCATAAAAAAACTTAAGTGGTATGTATAACATTTATATTCCGCCAAACTGAGGACAGTTTGTTGGCGGATAAAGCGCTCACAAACATTTTCGTGTGCTACCACTTATAAATAAATCTTCTTGACAGTACTGGAGGCCTGGCCCAGGCTGGCTGATGATGAACCACTTATCTGGTTCAGAACCACAGATCCAGCGAGCTGGCACCCTTGGGTACGACGCATTAATGAGTTTCTTAGCGGTAAGTAAATTGGATCACGACAACATTACATTAAACAGTTCAACACTACAATTTTTCCGCTTTGCCCTAAGGTTGACTGGTAGAGAATGCCTCGTGGCATTAAGTCCGCCTTTTGTACGATACGTTATCTTTTGTGTAATAAATATTAAATAAAATAAATAAACAGTACATTACTTAGCTAGGGCGCCGAATTAGTGAATGTCCCAAATCGCAGGTGTTTAATGCTATCTGGGGCTTTATAAATTACCGCCCGTGGTTTGTCTAAAGCTCTACTTCTTGCCTTGGCCAGTATGTGAGATTTTCTCCCAACGTAGCGGGCAGAAAATTCCACATTACGGCGTAGGGTGACGTAAACATTTTATGAGGGCATTCACAGATCGCCATCTTTTAGTAGCTTTATATCGTAATGGCTTTATTTGGATCAGGAATACAACAAATTTGAGACACTTATGATCAAAATATATCCAGAATACGAGACATCTGCCCCAGGCGACCCTCCCTATGCACCATGTTCTATACATCCTTACCATGAAGAATCTCAGCGCTCAAGTCAATGCGAGCACGCTATGAAGTACTGGGCGCCCTGCAACATCGACACGCTTTACGGATACATCACAGGCACGCCCTGCGTGTTCCTTCGATTGGCATATGTAAGTGTTATGTCCAGTGATCGGGGATTTCTCTGCCACTTGGGGTTAATGACCTCAATCATTATGCTAGTATGGATATGCCGCGGGATTCCGGGATTCGTGTGCGATATAGGAGAGTGTTACGGCATGTTACTGTTAATCAATTAATCATGCATTGCATATATTATTATTATTAATAATTGAAAATTTGATTACAGATCAATTGAATACATCAATAAAACCACTAAGGTCGCGTTACCTTATCAGTTTCGCATTGCCTTTCAACGGCCGAGTCGAGACCCATGTTGCTGGTAGTAAACGCGTAAAAATAAATGTCAGTACAACGATACATTGGTTACGCGTTGGTCTTCTTTTAATAAAAAACGTGACATACATACATATTATTAAAATCTTTTCACAAATTGTATAAAATCAAACTATAACTTTCTTAATGCTATCAAAATATTTTAAAACTAGATAAGTTAATATAAAAATAACAGTCAGTTTTCACATAAAAATTGTATATTATACATAATCATTTATTTCGAATGTCAAATAACATATTATTTTTTATTACTTTTGGTCTCTATAAAATTAAAATAACAAACCATATTTTTTTCAATGTTATCTAATGTTAATCTATTTCGCTTGACATCTAAGATCCAGTTATAAGCCGAAAATGACCTTTCTACTTCGACCGACGTTAGCGGGGCGAATTTGTATATAGAAATTTCATCGGATGCGGATTCGTGTGATATTTGCTCGGCGTATGCTCTGACAAGATCTAAATCCGGATTTCGAGCCATGACTGCTTCTAGTTTAGTCTGCGTAAACTATTACTCCAACTTACAACTGTCCGGACTTCATCAAAGATTTCTAGGGCATCGATGATTGAAATATCTCGTTCCTGTAGTTTAACTAGTTTTTTAAAACGACATTTTTGACTATTGTTTTAGCTTTTGCCCGCCTGAAAGTTTTGAATAATATTTTTTCTTTAAATCTTAACCAACACTGTTTTTTAACAGTCCTTTATTTTATAAAAGAATTACCAACACCGAAATAGCGTTTACTTTTCGAACAGTTTTGTTCCTATCGCGGGCCAAGCGACGTATCCATATTATCATTTCGACTTGATATCCCGCGTGTGGCAGAGAAATCCCCGATCACTGTATGTCGCATGTTCTATACTTCCATACCACGAAGAATCATAGCGCTTAAGTCACGCCGTGAAATACTGGGCGCCGTGCAACATAGACACGCTGTACGGGTACATCACAGGCACGCCCTGCGTGTTCCTTCGATTGGCATATGTAAGTGGCGTGTCGCATGTTCTATACATCCTTACCATTAAGAATCTCAGCGCTCAAGTCAATGCAAGCACGCCATGAAGTACGTACTGGGCGCCGTGCAACATCGACATCGGAGTGTGTCCTCCAACTGAAACATGTACCTAGATCAAATTCTGTCAAACTGGCACAAGTGAAAAACGACCTTAAATTTACATGTATACGGTTGTTTGTACCTTGTGCCAAAGTGACTTCATTTAACCTTAGAGATCGGACAGGCTATAAGTGTTGTGCATGGCAGAAAGAACCTATGGAATTGGCATGTAGGTTAAATCGTACGAAAACCGCTGTCGCTAAACTCATACAAACAAAGGAAAATCGTTACACGTAGTCTCTTTCTTTCATAATGTTTTGTCACATGTTCTATCTTTACTACTCTGTTTTTCTAGTGTTAAATTTTCTTTACTGAGACATTTTGTTTCACTTTTTAGGTTGACCAGTGGACACCTCACCCGTACAGTATATCAGCGAACCTGCCCATACCACCTGACATGCCGAAACATTTGCAACAAGGATTGGTAAGAATTATATATTATTGTTGTGCTTCATAGAAAACAAATGAACTACACTTAACGAATTAAATCTAAACGATTTTTATTCAAGTGAATTTAAAAATCTATGTCACGGACGATTTTTTTTGTAGCCGATTTTGAATAAGGTATCTTATCACAACTCTGAAACATTGTTTTCCATAAAGTTTCGCCAAATTTTAATTTGTCCGAAAGTGTTTTTTTCCTGTAACCCGTTATATTTTCAGGATCTTATACCGGGTGGGCCCTGTAACAGGAGCAATAAAGTAAAACATAGATTCGTCCCTTGAAACTAAACAACATTTGTTAAGCAACTTCTGAAAATAACGTGTATTAAATGACATTTTGTGGAATAAAGGTTAGACAAAGAAGCAAAGTATTGCGAAATGTCCGATATTAGTAGTGTGACAGCTATGTCAATGCTCAGGGATTGTCAACGTTGGACGACATATATTGAAAATACTATTTAATTTGTTTGAAATAATAATAATTATTATTATTATTATATTATTATAAAATCTATGTTTTAATTTTTTGCTTATGTTACAGGACCCACATTGTAAAACCGTTTTAAAGAACTCTTTAGGTTAAGTTAGGTTTGTTTTATAATTTATCTGAAAAATTATCAGTTTTGGAAAAAGATGGCTTTCGGACAAATTAAAATTTGGCAAAACTTTACAGATGGGAAACAAATATTGGTGTGTCAGATCAGATGGGTAACACACTGAATTGAATAAGTATAAGTAACAATCCTTCAACTGCTCCGCAGAAACATCCGCTAGCATCCCTTGAAGACTACATCTGGGTGTCCTGTAAAGGCGAGTCTGCAGCCGACGACGAGAACATAGGACGTATCCAGTACATCCCCGAAAGCCTGCCCCCAGGGTTCCCGTCGAGACGACTCCACACTGCCGATAGAGACTGTGAAGAGACTGACAGAAATGAGGGAGAATCTACCAGGAATGGGGGACCGCTGCTTGCTGTGTTCTTTGCTAACTTGACACGTGAGTATTTTAACTACGAGCCCGATGGTTGCGTTTATCGCATGATAAATAAGTGACGATGCAAACGTCACGTTTTGACAAGATGCGAGTGTGAGTGACAACCATCATACGCCCGCGAATTATTTCAATTAACCTCATTCCGGCTCCACATTACACGTAGCTGCTACGAGTAATGTGAAGCTAGCTCCCTACCCTAGGGTATCAGTTTTTTAATGAGGACTGTCGTTACAGTTTTTTCGCTAATTTTTACAAAATTATTCTAGCAGCGAATTTTCAGCGCTTATTTTACCAGTAAATTATTTTATTATTCGCAAATATTATCAGTAAAATATAGAGTATAGTGCGGTTTAATAGATATTTTACTCGAAAACATAATTCTAACAAATCGTTTCCTCCTGTCGTGTCCACATTATTATACATTAATAGGTACTATAGGTTAGTTAGGTATCTTCAGATGCCCGAAGGGCAGACCGCCCAGGAATAGGAGCCCCACGAAGTGGGGCTCCGTTGACATCAGGCGTATGTTGCCTAATGCTGCAGAAGATATATGCGACTAAAAACAATATCTATTGGTAAAATAAGCGAAAAAAATAAACGCGAACGTTATAAAACGCTTCATGAAAACTCGCTACATGAAGAAAGACGAATAATAAAATTGGCGATCATGAAAAAACGAGATGTGAAAATTCGCTACTATGAAAAAAATATTTTGTGAAAATTATCGAATAAGTCACTCATAATAACAGTGCCGACTGTTGGGTTTACTTCATATAATAAAATTATTAACCCGCGATGAAAAGGGTATCCTATCACATCTCCGAAAAATTGTTTCCCATCTATAACGTTTCGCCAAATTTTCATTTGTCCGAAAGCGTTTTTTTCTGACACCCATAATATTTTTTTAGGGTTTTATTATTATCATTTTAAAGAACCCAAAAATTAGGTTAGGCTTGTTTAATAGGTATTTATTGTGAAGATAATATGAACAGTTATGGAATAAAATGACTTTCGGACAAATGAAAATTTGGCGAAACGTTACTGGTGGGAAACAAAAATTACAATAAACCACCAAAAAGTGTGTTATAAGTTCTGTGCTAGTCTGTCGAAATGGTTCTTAGCTATATATGTAATAAAAACAGTCGTCTTCAATTCCAAGATATTCAGTCAGGTTTTTTTAATTCATTTCTATTCGGTAGGTGGCGTGACAATCTCCGTGGAGTGCCGGATCTGGTCCCGCGACGTGTTCTACGATGGCGTCAGCGACGTCGGTCGCACCCGCTTCGAAATACTCGTTGATTAGAAAATATATTGATTTTAATTAAATGCGAATAAAAAACCATAAGTTTCTCTGAACCCGTTACCTATTCTATTAAGTCCGCCATAAGTGCTATTTTTTTTTTGCAATAGAGGTTTAAATAAAAATAATTGTAAGTAGTATAGAAAGTCCCGCAACGCCGGAACTTTTGAAACTTTATAATTTCCAGGGAGTACCTATAGTTACCCGTTGATACCCCAATTAAATATTAGTGTCCCTTTATTTTCCCGATAGAATTTTCGTCGAATTTTGTTTCACAGAAAATGTTTTACAGAATAGCCTAGTAATAGAATGGCATTGGTAATGTACTAAAAATCTATATATCGAAAAATCAGTGTGCAGAAAATAAATAGACAGATTTTTAGTACTTTAAAATTTCATACTAAAGACTATTCATTGTTCGAATATTGATTTGATAGAAAAATATTTCATATCATTTAAACAGCTGGCGAATTTCGATATTGCGACAAACCAGAATTCTATGAAATTATTATTCTGCAGAATGATTATTTCTGTGAAACGATATTACGAGAAATGTTATCTGCCTTTTCTTAATTATTTTTGTCGAATGTTTAATCTTGCAGAAGTGTCATTTCGTTGAAAGCATTTTTCTCTGAAACCGTAAACTACCTATACGAGACGTTTATAAAACAAACCTAACTTAACTTACCCTAATCAATACGATGATATTTAATCATACATACCTCTGACTACGGAGGAAAAAATTCTGCGTAGTAAAAATTCGGCGAAATAAAATCTTCGACGAAAAATAATTTGCAAAAACGCAGAATACAACACCAGTCTCCATAGTTGTCAAAAAGAAAAATAAATGTATTTTAAATTAATTTATTGCGCAACTTCGTCAAGAATTACATGTCATTGTCAAGCAACGTGATCTCACTTACACCAAACATTTAAATTGACAATTACAACATGAAATATTAAATCTACAACACTGCTCCATAGCAGAAATGGATATATTTACAAATTAAGTACAAAAAAAATTTAGGTGTGCCTTAAAAATAACTCTGAAGGCAAATTCTATCTCGAACATCATAAGCTAAACCATTCAAAACTTAAAAAAATCCTAATCGAGGTAAATACTCAAATAAAAATTATGATATTTAATAAATATTGTATAAATAATTTTATGATCAGATTTATAAAATAATTCTTTAGGTTATTAGCAAAATAAATATTTGCACCTTTAATAAATTAAGGCGGATTTATAAATGTATCATTAAACATTTTATTACATTAAACACTTAAAATTTAAAGAACATTAACATTATTCTTAACATTAGGTAAATACTACGTTTTGTCCACAAGATAAAGCGTTTATTTAATTACCTCGACGTTTTGAACGTGATGTTACGATCATGGTCAAAGGGACTCTTTTCTCTTTTTGAACACGATAAGTCCCGTTATGTTATAATAATGTGTCAAAATCGTGTACGTTTAAATTATACACAAGATAAAAGTTAGTAGCGAAAGTGACATTCGAAACTAGAGATGTGCCGTTCCATAAAAAAATTCGGTAACGCTACATTACTATTCGAAACCGAACTAGTTAATACTTGTAGTTATGTATGGCTAGATGTGCGGCATTGAAACGTGGTCGCTCACATTGGACCTCATAAGAAGGCTCAAACTTACTTAAAGGGCAATGGAGCGAGCTATGCTCGGAGTTTCCTTGCGGGATCAAATCCGAAATGATGAGATACGCAAGAGAACACGGTTGGAGATATAGCTCAGACAGTCGCTAAACGTAGAACGGTTGGGGCAGAAAGGTTCTTGCGTAGCGATCGAGGACCGGAACACGCAACGTGGGAAGGCCCTCAACAAGGTGGACCGACGATTTGGTTAGGAAAGCGGGCAGAGATTGCATGAGGGCGGCACAAGACCGATCGATTACCTATCATAATCCCGAATTTTTGTTTCCCCGCTGTAACGTTTCGCCGAATATTCATTTCCCCGAAAGCCATTTATTCTAAAACTATTAACATTCCAAAATAATTATAAAACCTAACCTAACCTAATCGGTTCTATAAAAGCATGTTTATAAAATCCTGAAAATATTATGGGTTTCAGGAAAAATAGCTTTCGGGCAAATGAAAATTCTGCGCAACGATACAGCGGGGAAACAATGTTTCGAAGTTGCGATAGAGTACCAGATCGATCGTTGTGGAGAACTTTGGGGAAGCCTTTGTCCAGCAGTGGACGTCTATCGGCTAATAATAATGATGATGATGATGATGATGAGCATAGAACCCAATTATCACTGGCTTACTTACAAATAAAGCATTTATTAATTTTATACAATACTCTTCAACGCAATCGACTCCAAGATTGATCTAGCTTGCGTAGAAGGATACATTTAACACCAAACCACGCCACTGGGTACTGACAACATTTATTTTTCAGACTTTACCATCACTCATCACGTACTGTCGCTTTAAAAATGCGAAGATAGCTATATACCTAATAATTTTTCTCAAAAAATAACTTAATATTTCAACGAGGAGAAATCGTATCTCCGAGAACAACAGAACGATTTACTGTAAAACACCGAAATGATAATTTTATGGGCCTATAATATTCAAGGAGTTCACCTTCAATTTCTCATGGATCTCGTCCTCAGATTTTCACCGAAATTTAGAGATGTCGATGTGAATTACGGAGTTCTGTGGTAACAAACATAAAAACATTGAATTTTTAGCAGATGTTTCTGCTAATAATTTAATATTTTTCCTGATTATAGGTTTATTATAGTAAATTGACACAAATTGACCATTCAACTTCTTGAGATGTTAACTGTCCAAATCCACTTGTAAAACTACATATGAAAAAACCATTTCAACATGATAGTACACTACGTTATGTTACTTATATAGCGTATAAAGGTATCAAATTCTAGAAAAAAACTCATACCTCTGACTGAAGGAAAATAATTTACATACAACTCCCGTACTCTCAGACATTAAAATACATATTACACCTAAAATAATGATTAAAATTTCTTCAAAATAAACATTAAAAAATTATATTAATAACTCATAAATGGAAATAAGTACTGTATTTAATGCTTCAGTTAAATATAGATCAGCCCACTAACCTAACAAATAAATATAGCGATACTTATGTACAGTTTATATTTTATCAAGGCTTTTCCTTCTAAGTACATATGATTTAATAATCTACAATTTTCCTTTCCCGCTATGTTTTCACTGGAAATTTTTAAGGCAAATACGATTCGAAACATGTCGCGCATGTGGCGATTCTAAGGATGAATTGCGAACCGATTTGAAATATGTCGAGCGATAACCGCCTTACACGACGTGAGTAAACCCGTTACATGTACATTTTAATAAGTAGAATTATTATTATAGAATTCCGGAGTTATGGTACTGTTATAACTTATAAGTAGGTAACTACCTACTGTATTTACTTATTTATAGCTTTAGGTAAATACACGTTTCAAACTTAATATACATATTTTGTAAGCTACATAATACTTAAGCGATAAAATCAAAATTATGTTATTAAACATTTACAATCAGTTACAGATTTTACTTTGAGAAAACTAAGGAATTCGATACTCGTTATTAATGTATTTGCTAGTAATATATAGAGCCACTATTTAAAAAAATACATACAGTTAAACATATTCCTCCTTTTTTGGAAGTTGGTTAAAAAGGTATGTAAGTATCCCATACATCCATAGTATCGAAAGTAATCGAATATTTTTTAGATTTTCCAAACGCATGGATTATTCTCAGACACTGTCACTTTATTACCATCATAATCTTTGTCATGACATTTGTCATCTCAGTACATTTTATAACACAAAATTGACTAAAATGTACTCAGATATCTGATATTCACGCACAAGGCTATCTGAAGACTACATTAGTTGAAATTTTCCAAGGCGTCCGAATTCCACATGAGGGCTTATCCTGTAAACATGACCCCACAAAGTCATTGTTTTACTCCTGTCACTTTGGAACAAATGATAACAAGGAACAAAAAACGTAAACATTATATTGTACCATTGATACAAAATCAAAGCACAAAGATAAAGTGAAATGCTTTGCATTGTTTACACCTTAGGATCGACACACAAAGCATGATAAGGAAAAATTGGAAAGGTTATTTGGCGTTGAAGTGATGGAAGGGTAAGCACGCTGAACTGGTAATCCAGAGGTACCGGGTTCGTTTCCCAGTCTCTTCCGCCAGGTTACGCATTTCAATTTTTCATTGTGCTTTGATCTTTGTGCCAATGTTACAATATAAAAAAATGTGATGCACCCACATTCAAAATAACGAGACATTACAGTCATGTTTCATTTTATAAACGGAAACATGTTTACAAGATAAGCTCTCAACTGGAATGCGGACAGTTTAAAATAATTCAACAATAGTAACCGGTTTATAAGTAAAAAAAAAAAAAAAAAGTAAAGCGACTGTTTCCAGTCTATTCGACCATGATCTCAAACCGAGCGCGTCCAGTGCGGCCAGTCCCGTCGTAGAAGATGTCCCGCGCCCAAATGCGGCACTCCACGTTGATCAGCACGCCGGCTGTCCAACAGAAACAACGACTTCAAAATATACTTCGGGAAGTCTTAATACTTCAAGAGAAATAAAGTAATAATAATAACATATAATATAATATTTGCATCAACAAAATAGGGAGTAGAAGCAGATGTAGTCGAGCCTCGAATGTGAGTATCAGATTCAGAACAGGAGAGATATACGCAATGAAAGACTTCCGATGCCTGCAAATCATCATCATCATAGGCCGTTTCGTCTATTACAGATGATCTTATGCAGTGCTGTGGAGACACCTTTTTGGTGACTGTGCAGTCCGATGCGAGACCGGCATGATCGCCCACACTTCTGATATAAATCATTTATGTCAGTAGTCGCTCTGGTGCTGGTTTGCTGCCTCCGCATCCTTTTACCGGCTAAAGTCTCAAACCAGGCTTCATCACATGGTTTGCGACCATCGAAAACGCGTTTGCGCCATCCGTCATGGGTAGGTAGTCGAAGCCTTAGCCTAGTAGCTCGTCGATTAAACCTCAGCGAAAGCCAGGATAAATTTCGCTCACTTTAGCTTCAGTAGCAATGACGAATGATGCTCACTCGTCCTGACTGTAACTGGTCAGACTGCGTTGATAGATCCACGCCACTGGTAGACATAGACTTCCACCTCCCTTCATCCATAATAACCTTAACTAAATAACCCTCTAGAGACACTCACGTGTTGGATTCCTAAAGAACAAAGCCACCAGCGGCCCAGGGTCCTTCTCCGGCAGATGTCTGTTGGCGTACGGGATCCTGTCCGCTGTGTGCAGCCGGCTCAGGGGGAACCCTGGCGGCAGGCCTCCGGTGATGTACTCCACGATGCCGATGTTCTCCTTGTCAGCCGGCTGCTCGCCAGAGCAGGACACCCAGATGTAGTCGTAGCCTCGAGATTGACGCTGTGAATGACATTTTATGCAGCTAAGGACCATGTTTCAAGGATACAAGTTTCTCTACTAACAGCGTGCTGAACTGCCGTATGAGGCGCTGTGTCCAGGGGTGGTAGAAGGGTTTTCAAGTCGAAACTTGATGAGTGGTTAGGTACCTATAGTTGTGCTAGACGGTCAGCTCTAACACATTGCATAAGGCAGCAGGAATGATATGCAAATATGTTTTATTTTACAAAAAAGGTATCTTAACCTTACCATTCCTTCTTTTATATGCTCCGGCATCTCCGGTGGAACATGCAAGTTCATCGAATAGTTGTACGGATGAGGCGTCCAATAGTTCACCTGTGACAAAAGTACATTCAATAAACAGTTTATAAAATTAGTAGAAATCAAAAAGTGACGATACTGTAGTGTAGTCCCTTTCTAATCAATCTATGAAAAACGGAACGACACTACAGTATTGTCACTTTTCAATTTCTACAATTTCTTCTTGGACTGACTATTATAGGTTAATGTTAGCGCAGGCTGATTATCCGCGACCCGACGTCTTGACAATGATGTTCATTAATTAAAATAAACATACGCATGACGCCTTTCTAATTTAATATTCCTAAAGTTCGTAGTTTAAGTTGATACACAAACTTGGAACAGACTCTTAGATCGTTTGGACGATGTAAGAGCGTGACGTGGTATGTACAATGTTTATAGTGCTAGCCAAGCAAAAATGAGGAGATGGATTGAATAAATTTGATAAATGCCAAAGCCTCAACAAATGTATCTAATGTACTTGTACGAGTAGAAGATTCAGTGAACCACTTTGTAGTAGTTCTTGATTTCGACGATGCAGCATGTCGTTGGCTATGACTTGCTAATAGCCAGTATAAAAGAATGAGATTAAATACGTAAAAGGTTAAGGGTTTAAATGCTATTAAAGATATTTCCTTACATGCGACAGCCTGAGGAACACACAAGGCTTTCCCATGGGGTATCCATATCCCATGTCGATGGTACAGGGCTCCCATAAGCGCAGGGCGGTATCACAGTCGGGAGTTCTTGGCATCGTGTGCATGCGAGGGCGAGTTGTGCAGGGCGCTCGGGGGTTCACTTCAGGGACCGTTGTCTCGTAAACTGAAGAGAACATACACACAAGTCTTATTAAAAATTTACTGCATTTCTTGCAGCGTATATATTTCTAAACTATTAGTACTAGACTCAAACGTTTCCTTTCGCATTCACATTCGTCACTTTCAGTCTGATGGATGTTAACCATCTGTAGGAGTCGCAATCGTGATAAACCCAATTATCATAGACTCCCAGATATCTGAGATAAAAGCAGCTTTATAATATGCAACCGACGAAATTCGCGAAAGAATATATCTACGTATAATGCCGCTGAAGAACGCATTGGTCCAGGGGTGGAAGCTGCCAGGGTTTTGGGACCGGAACTGGATCAGTTGCTGCTTCCATCCATATGCATCAACTGACTAAGGTCACACCAACTCTGTCACATTGCATAAGGCATTATATCCACTTACCGCTGAGGAAGTCATTGATGCGCTGTATCCAGGGGTGGTAGCTGCCAGGGTCTTGGGGTCGGAACTGGATGAGCGGTTGTTCCCATCTACTATAGTCGTCGGCTGAACGCGGCCACACCTCCAACTCTGTTACGTCACATAATTAAGATACTCGTACAGTTGTAGTCGTAAGTCGTACAAATCAAATTTAATATTCATGGGGATTCATATGACATTAAGAACACTGGTAAATAGATATTTAACCCTTAGTGTGCAGCTCTTCATCGAACGCAACAATTATTTGTCAGCTACGCGGCCGTGACTGCCGCTCTCGCTCAGCTATCCGTAAATGCCGCAATTTATTAGACGCTGCTTAACTCATCTCTCAATGATGATGATGATAAACCCTTTGATCCAAAAACGGTGCGTTAAAATAAAGGTATGTCGCAGGTGCAATTTGCCGATATACAGTCTGACAAAAAAGAGTATTAATTAAAAAGTGGCAATACTGTAGTCTCGTGATCTCGTCCCTTTCTAATCAGTCTAAGAAAACGGGGACGACTCTACAGTATCACTTTTTAATTTCTACTCTTTTTTGTCAGACTGTACAGTTCGTGAGCTAACAAAATCGCATTCGGGTTAATACCTGCCTCGTTCGCTCTTATGCGATCTAGATTTGCACCTCTCCGATTTTACCGGAACCTGAAGATCTATATCTAAGAGCTCAAGCGCTGTACATACTTATTTGCAAAAAGTTTTCTTTTTCTGTAATCTATTGCATCCCTTAAACACTTCGTGAAGTAGCGGGGCGGGTCGTCGTACAAGGCCGCAAAATGACACTCATCGACATCATCATCTTAATCACGAGCCGTAGCACGTTCATATTGCTGGACGAAAGGTCTCCGCCAGGTTCTTCACGAAGAATGGTCGTGCACCAAATGGCACTGCAAACCGACGGGTACATTGTATTGATACTTCATATTATTCACTTACCTGCATAATGAGGATACAACAAGAGTCCAAGTAGTAGCCCCAGCAAGCCACCTGTAAAAACAACATTTTAGTAATACTATTTCTAGAAGCAGAAGCTCATGGTACAGTCTGCGCTCCGAGGAATTATATGAGGAATGTTGACGTAATGAGCTAGAGAATTGTGAATTTGTCACACGGGTGTGCGCCGAATAAATTACAATACTAGCCCGTTCCTCGCATCTATTGATTCCCCGCTACCCTCACGAGGTTCGAGGAGACTCATCCGTCCATCTAGTCGGGGGCCGACCCATACGTGGTCGCCACTCTAGGACTTTGCTGCCCCAACGGCCGTCCATTCTCCGGACTACATGGCCTGTCCATTGCCACTTCAACCATGCAATTCAGTGAGCTATGTCGGTTAACTTGGTTCTTCTGCGGATATCCTCATTTCTGATTCTATCGCGCAAAGAAACCGCAAACCTAAGTATGTACTATGGGCTGCATAAATGCATGGTCTATTTATGAATGAGTTCATTCATAAATGGGCCATGCAATTCTGTTGCTCATTGTACATAATATCTATGATATTAAGTCAAGTAAGGAATTCGAAATTCAGTAATAGTTCTGAACTGTTTTTTTTACAAAGTTTTTCGATTTACGAAGCAAAATGGTGCATAATTAAATTGCGAGGAGTCTCAAATAGAAATTCAAATTAATTCCAAAAATATTTTTCACTAGGTAAGTGTGCTATTGGTGCATTACAATACTTTATATTGCAATAAGTTTACATTGATAGTACTCATAGTTGTTATAGTTAAGTAATTATTGTCTTTAATTTAATTATACTTAAGAAACGCATTCCCGTTGGGAAGTCCCAACGCTAATGCATTACCTGAGTATGTACCTACTACCTTTATATTATGGCATCTACCATGTATCTACATGCACAGATGTAGTTACTTATATATACCATCTGTTCAAGGTCAGTCTATCATCACTGCCTACATACTCGTAGTATAAAACAAAGTCGCTTCATTCTGCCTGTCTGTCTGTCTGTCTTTCCCTATGCATGCTTAGGTCTTTAAAACTACGCAACGGATTTTGATGCGTTTTTTAAATAGATACAGTGATTGAAGAGAAAGGTTTAGGTATATGTACAATACATGCATGATATAGCATTGCACCCTTGCAAATCCAGGGCGGGTCGCTAGTGTGTTATAAACTATACTCGGTGTAAATAACCATTCCATCATTACCATACCATCATTTTTAGGCCAATGTATTCATTTTTATAACAAGTTACCTGATCATATTTTAAAATTAGCCTTTCCATCTCTCAAAAATTATTTAAAAAAATCTCTAATGTCAAATAGTATATTGTGTCATAAGGGTAGTAAGTAGGGGATTACTAAAGGGGCTTTTAATGTCCTGAGTTTGTAATCCTCTTACTTCCCGCCATACACACAATATTTTTCATCACATTTGGGAGTAAATAACAAAGACATAAGACAAAAATAAACATTAAACTAATTATTATTATTATTAAGCCAAGAATGGCAGCTCGAGGCTTTTGCCAATGTCAGTTGTGAGGCGCGTTTTAATTCTGCTTGAATTAAACTAATTAAACGATAACGAATGACAGCTAACTTTTTCCTGTTTATATTTTTTTAATTTACTATAAGCACTGGCAAAACGGCCATCAGCTTAAAACAGAAAACAAATATACACAGAATCTTACCATCTATCATTAAACCAATAACAATTAACAATATTATGCAGGAATAATTAACACCATAATAAATTATAAAACTTAAATACGAACAGTAATTTTGTTACAAAACTAAATAGTACCCAATAATTTTATAACTTTTTTCTGTTTTTGTGTCGTCTACCTAAGAACTGCGTTTAGTTTAGAAACATGACAAGCCATACTGCCAGATTGTAACGATAATTCAAAACTAATTTTAATAAAATTATTGCAAATTACACTTAAATAATTGTAAAACATAAATATTAATGCAGTACATGTACGGTATTAATTGAATACACAATAAAATTTGCTGGTAGGCAAGTTTTGTTCGTACAACAAAAAACCTTGGCTGGATTGAAACCTCCTTAGTCTGAAGTAAACTGCGAGTGCGTACTATATTTTTAAAACTAAAACCATAACTCCCTCGGGAGTTATAACAATTTATAACTCCCGCGGGAACAATATAGGCCTTAGTCCTTCAGTACACCTACATGTAATACCATCTTTTACGAGCAAATGTGATGAAAAGCATATTAGGTATACAGTAGAGGACTGTCTGACAGCCAAAAATGCATGGCCTGAACCAGAAACCGAGTAACTGACTCCTTAGATTGTACCTGACTAGTTTAAGGGACACAGTTCTAATAAGAAAGCATATCAAACGTACATAAATTGTGTTAACCCTTAAATGCATGGTGTAAGATGCAGCTTACATAAACAAAAATGAATTACTGGTTGAAAACTAGAAACATTTATTTGAAATAACATAATATTTTATAATGTTGTGTTTTTTTAATTCATGCATTTAAGGGTTTAAACCGTCATACTTTCTTGTAGTTTCTATATTTTATTCTTACACTAGTCCTCATTTATATCTTAGAATACACTTTTAATATGTTTTCTTCGAGAACTACGTATAGTTAAGTTCATTACTGTAATAGTTAAGTACTTATCCTTTATGAAAAAAATACTGACTGTTGAGTTTCTTTCGGCGTTTCTTCTCGACAGTGGTCTCCTCTTGTGAAATGCCGGTAGACTCAGACATGTAAAAGTGCCCTTGTGGCCTACTTGCAGAATAAAGTTCATTATTTCATTTCATTACAATTCAAAATCAAACCTACACTTAGATGTTTTTGCACATTTCAATTAAGTCGATTAAAGTATTTAATTTAAACTTAATAATTTCCCTGATTCCAACAAATAATCGCTAGGGTGTGCTCGTCGTACAACCCCTTGTATATACAAAAAACGTTGCACATAAAACACGTGCATGACACAGAACTTTTTGCCGTTCTTTGTCTAGAACTTTTTTGTATGAGTCTTGTCTGTGACGCAGCATGGAATGGCCAGTGTCCGTAAACATATTAAGACTTAAGTATAATTGATCTACGTAATATTTAACACAGATCTATATGGACTAAATGTTACAAAAAAGATTTATGTCACCCGGGGCCGTAAGTGGGATTTTGTGCCCTCTACGGGAGAAAATCTCACTTTCTAGCCAAAATAAACTTTAGACAAACCACGGGCGGCAATTCGTTAACCACCTCCGGCTCGAGCCGAAAGTACTGTATTACCGACGAATTTGCAAAATTTTCTTAAAAACTGAAAACTTATCAACACATTTTATACAACCAAATTTGATTTGATTTGATTTATTTATTTCACACATACAGGGATACATTATAAATTACACATAGTCAATTTACACGAATCTATACGGTGATCGTCAACATAATAAACAAAATAAACAAATTTAGCAAGTCATAATTCAATAGATAGTTAAGAAAAAACAATGTCAAAAAAATTTAAATACGTAGTATAACAATTTAAATAATGTAAAATAAATATGACAATAAATTCACTTATTATATAAATTAAATGTCAACAGTCACCACAAAGGATCGTCACTTATGGTACACTATAATACAACACAATTTCATCTAAACATGTCAAGATAATCTTCAACCGTGTAGGGGAGAAGTGGCATGAAAGAGCCAGGTTTTGAAAGAGCCACTTGTATTATTTCGGTAGTTTGAGTAGGTACTACAAAGCGTGTGCATACACGTATTGTTGTACACCCTTCCCGCACCAATAATGTCTCTGTTTGACCTTGTGGTTGACTGGTGGAGAATGCCTCATGGCATTAAGTCCGCCAATTTGTAATTTTACTTCTGTATTTTGTGCAATAAAGTTTAAATAAATAAATAAATTTCAATGAAATAATTTATTTTCACAACGTATATTTATTCAAATACCGTATTATTATATTATTATTATACTTATTTAATTTGCAACATCACTACATAGTATAAAAGAAAGTTGCTTCCAGCTGGCTGTCTGTCCCTATATTATATGCATAGATCTTTAAAACTACGCAACGGATTTTGATGCGGTTTTTATGTAGATATTCAAGAGGAAGGTTTATATGTATAATACATGCTTAATTTATCAGCATTGCACCCGTGCGAAGCCGGGTCGCTAGTAATTAAATAACAAACATAACTTGCACTAGTCTTCTCGATGTACCCTATCCCTTTTCACCCTTCACAAGTCATTTAAAAATAATTTTCTATCTACCACACTACAGGTATAAAGGTGTACACTCACCCAAGATAATGAGTGTGGCCACAACAATGACGATGATCTTGATGGTCCGCTTCTCGAGCCCCATGGTGACGGAGCCGCGGCCGGGATGCCACTGGCGGGATGGTGGGACGCTACTGCGCGGGAATGGTGTGCGCCGTACATTGCTGCTTCTACGAGTATTTATTTATTGAAACTTTCTTGCACAATTATTTTTATTAAAGTAGTACGTCTGCTAACGTAAACCAAATATTTACAACGGTTCAGGCAGGGTTCAAACATGCGTCTCCAACGGCTTTCCGGGCCAACATGGGCGTCCTAACTATTTGACCACCGAACCTGATGCGATGATGATGATTTTTAAATTTTTCGCTTCATTATAAACATTTGGTTTATTAGTTTACAAAATAAAACAGTTAACGTTTTATAACGGCACAACATAGTGTCTCCACTTCGCCTGATAGTAAGCAAAAAGGAGAGCCCAAGTCGTAGTGGCAACTGACAAGAAACCAACGGTGCCATGTCAGTTAACACTGCCACGCTGGCCCGAGATATGCTTCTAAAAGTACAAATGGCGGACCTAATGCCACAATTTTTTAGTAAATCACACTAATATTATAAAGGCGAGAGTTTGTGAGTGTGCTTATGTGTATGTTAGTTACTTCTTCTCGCTCAAATGGCTGGACCAATTTTGATAAAATTTGGTATGAAGGTGGACCACCGTCACCGTGGATTAGGTAACTACTGCATAGGCTACTTTTTATCCCGAAAAATGTAATGTTCCCGTGGGATGAGCCGGTAACACCGCGCGGCGCTGATAGTGATTAATATACGCGATATTATCCGTTTTAATTCTGTCATCCCCGTTTCACCATCGGACAACCAGGCGAGGGGAGCGATTTCACCCTTATGTTGTCGTTTTACCACTTATTCGCACGAAACGAATTGCTTCATAATCGTGTGTATTTCCCGAAAATTATAATTTGGGTCTCTTCAAGGTAAGAGTGAATAGGCAATATACATACTATATCGTCGTCTACTACCCATAATACAAGCCTTCTTGAGCTTAATTTGGGACTAGGTCGATTTCTGTGAGGTTGTCTGATATTTATTCTATTTAAAAAAAAAAAAAAAAAAAAATATTAAGGGACAATCATACACAAATCGACCTAGTCCCAAACTAAGCAAAGCTTGTACTATGGTACTAGACGACGATATACATAATATATAAATACATATATAGATAACATCCATGACCCAAGAACAAATATTTTGCACAAATATTTGCCCCGGCCGGGATTCGAACCCGGGACCGTCGACTCAGTAGGCAGGTGTCTACCAACCGAGCCAAACGCGTCGTCAAATTATTTAATAACATTTCCAAAGCAGCAATGTACTCGTCCGCACAGTAAATACGCTCCGCAGACGCCCGACGCCGCTGCGCGCCCGCTCGACGCGCTGGCGCCGCTGCAACATAGTACTCTTACTAATATACTTATAGGTATTATGTGGAGATATATAACAACATGACCCGCAAACCTTCTGCGTCGAATCTGCGAAACTGTGTCGTTGACCTTTACTGAAAAATACGTTTGTTTTTGCCTTGTGGCTTTCACTTCTTACTGATCTTAGCAAGAGTTATTTCGCCAATGATGACGTTTAATTTAAACGTATCTCACGAGAGACGGTACAAAATTTTGATTTTTGTGATGGGATAATGTCATGTAGGAGATCTAAAACAAATAACATTTATGTTAAGAGGCCTTATTCCTTTTAAAACGCTGATTGTTTTAGACATTTTTCTCTGTGTGGAAAAATTAGCCATGATTCCTTTTAAATTGGAAATATCACATTGCGTCGTCGAATTTGGAGTTGAGTTGCCATTACCGCTAGCCAGGTTACGCCATGGGTGATGTCATGCTCTTTATTAGAGTACAGGTATAAATAGGGTGTAAAATTACCCTGTTACCTTGATGGGGTTTTATGTACCTAAATAGGTACGTTTTTTATGGACCGAGCGAGTGAAGCGTCTCTGTTTCGTACGTTTGGATGTCCAGATGCTTTCCGACTGTTCTCACCGAGAGGTCGCAATTTTCAACCGATTCTGGTGAAATTTTGTGAGTTGATTAGATTTTTCTGAGTTGGTTAGATATTTTGTTTTTTAGGTAAGTAATTGTTTCATCAAAATGAAAAAAAAAATTGTTGAAGAACGCGTGGAGAGGGTTGAAAACGTTAGAAATTACAAAAGAAAATATTGGGCAAGTGCTAGTCGGACTCGCGCATGAAGGGTTCCGTTTCCGTACCATAATCTATAACAAGTTTGTTTGTATGGGATTAAATATTTATTTTATTTTATTTTTAGTATTTTTTGTTATAGCGGCAATAGAAATATACATCATCTGTGAAAATTTCAATTGTCTAGCTATCACCGTTCTTTAGATACAGCCTGGTGACAGACGGACGGACAGCGAAGTCTCAGTAATAGGGTCCCGTTTTTACCCTTTGGGTACGGAACCGTAAAAAGGGGATATTATTTCAGGAAAAATCTTGACAGCGCGATGCACGATTTGAATGGACTCGCAACGCCATCTGCTGTTATACACTTCTCTATCCGCAAATCACGTCGAAACGGATTGACGGATTTTAAACAATTTCGATAGAACTGCCATATCCATAAGTTTTTTTTCGACTTTGATAAAGAAAGAAACTTGCGCAGTTGAAGTTGCACCTTTTAATAAATAAAATCTGTCCAAATCATACTCCATGTCTAATGTCTAAATTATAATACAAATTAAAAACAGCAAAAGTCTTTAAGCAGCTTACAGCGTCATTATCCCATTATTTCATTAACATACAAAGCACTTTTATATCTATAGGTACATTAGAACACCCCCCATCGACACTAAATCCGCTTTGCAGCCACAACTATATCTACATAAATTGTTATATAGCTCTGCCAACTTTACTTTGCGAGTGGGCAACAACATTCCCCGATACAAACAATCGATTACACAAGGCAATGAGGGAGCATTTCAGCAGCAAATGTAAGTTTGTAGTTGTATATAGCTTTGCACACTTAACTTTGCGGATGCGAAACAACATTGCCTGATACTAACATTAGGTTACACAAGGAAATGAGCGAAGTTGGGAGCGGCAAATGTAAGATTGTAGACTAATGCCATAATGTCAACAACCCCTATCTGCATAGTGCTGTCTTTGTTCATCTTATGACTTTACTTGGGGATAGAATGTGATATGTGATGATTATTTGTGTTATTGGTATATTATTTTGGCGCCAACTTGCCTACATAGCCAGACTTCGATCTAGGATTCCCTAACTGTGTTCACAATTAACACTCTTACAGTTACTAGAATAGTACATTCTGATAAGCAGAACTTATTATTAGGATTCAGACTAAGACTATTCATCCGAGGAATTACAGTAATTAAATCGGGGCTTCTATCCCACTGCGGCATCTATCCCGGTTTTTGTTGGAAGGTCGTGATGCTGCCCATGTTTGTCTATGATGTATTTTGAATTTGTTTTAGGAATTATTTTAAAATTGATTGATGTACAGTGTCATGTAATTTATTCTATTCTTTCTCATATACAAATATAAACATAATGTTTACTATTTTACGTTTTAATTCTTTCTAAAGCCAATCCACCCTATCAGTGGTAGCAGAGCGTTAAATAATTAGTGGCAAATGGAAGAAAAATAATTAAAACCGTGAGTAAATGAGATAATAAAATCTTGAAAATGAGCTCAAGTCTAAGAAGCATAGAACCGTTGACAAAATCGAATTACGATACCTGGTGCTTACAAGCACAGGCGATTCTCATAAGATACGATCTGTGGGAGTACGCTAGTGGTGAAAAAACGTTAGCGGCAACTGCGACTGCCGAACAAAAGAGTGCGTTCCTAAAGGAAGACTTAAAGGCAAGGTCAGAGCTACTTTTACTTATATCTCCACCAGAACTTAAGCAAATAAAGGGATGTAACACATCCAAGGAGGTGTGTGATAAACTAAAATCTGTACACCAAAGTTCAGGAGCCGCGAGAAAGGCTACGCTATTAAAGCAGCTAGTATTAAAGAAAATGACTTCACAAGAAGATGTGAGAGACCATCTCAGTAACTTTATGGACGTAGTGGGTAAATTAGAAGACATGGATGTCAAAATTCATCCAGAATTATTAAGCATTATGATGCTATACAATTTACCTACAAATTTCGATAGCTTCAGAACGGCAATTGAGTCGAGAGATATTTTACCAAGTCCTGACATTTTAAAAGTTAAAATCATAGAAGAGTACGAAGAAAGAAGGCAAAGCGAAACAAGTGAACGTCAAACTTCAGAAGCATTTTATGCTAAGACAAACAAAAAGGTACTATATTGCAACAATTGTAAGAAGAAAGGGCATTCCACAGAAACCTGCTGGTCAAAGAAGAACCCTAAGAAAACTAAAGGTCCAGAAAAGACATACAACATCTGTCTAACAACAGAAACGTCGAAATTTATAAGCAATTTATGGTGTCTGGATAGTGGCTGTACGTCACATATGACGGGTGACAAAAGTATACTCTGTAACTTAATCCCTGCGTCTGACACTCTAAGACTAGCTTCAGAAAAGCATACGACCGAAGTTAAAGGGAAAGGAAAAGCTGAACTCTATACAGAAGATTGCAAGCATAATATAACTGACACATTATATGTACCAGATTTGTCAAACAACTTGATGTCAGTAAGCAAAATTACAGATCATGGCTATAAAGTTTTATTTGAAAAGGAACAAGCCAGCGTCATAAAATACGGAAGTGTTAGCTTAAAAGCTAAAAGAAGAAATGGATTGTATTTCATTGAATTCGATAAGCCGGAAGAGACAGCAAATTTCACGCCCAGTGCTGAAAGCGAAATTATGAAATGGCACAAGAAATTAGGTCATGTCAATGAAAGAGACCTAAAGGAAATGGTTAAAAATAAAATGATGCGAGGACTTGACTTTAAAGAAAAAAACTTTGGGTACCTGCGAGACTTGTATCAAGAGTAAATTTACCACTCTACCATTCCAAAGCCATGAACAAATAATCTCTACCGAAGTGCTCCAAATAATTCACAGCGATGTATGTGGCCCCTTTGAGCATAAATCAATGGCCGGATCAAAGTATTTCGTTACATTTATTGACGACTATACAAGATACTGCTGTGTTTACTTCTTAAAAGAAAAGAGCGAAGTAATCGAAAAATTCAAGGAGTATAAAAACTATGTAGAACTGTTTCATAAGAAGAAAATTCAAAACCTTCAGTCTGACAATGGAGGCGAATATAGGTCGAAATCGTTTGACTAATTCCTCAATGATAACGGTATAAGCCGAAGATTATCTGCACCCTATACACCGCAGCAAAATGGCATGAGTGAAAGGAAAAATCGGTCGCTGATGGATAAAGCAAGATGTATGATGCTGGATTCCAATATTCCTGCATATCTATGGGCAGAAGCAGTGAATACTGCAAACTATTTGATAAATAGAAGCCCAGCAAAAGCTCTCAAAGGAAACTCCCCATATGAGAAGTGGGTAGGAAGAATACCATCGGGAAATCATTTACACGTGTTTGGAAAGAGAGCATTTGTGATGAACAAGAACCGAAGAGGAAAATTCACAGCCAAAGCGACAGAAGGAGTATTTTTGGGATATGCGAATAATACCAAAGGCTTTAGAATCTACATACCGGAAAAGAATGACGTTGTTATAAGCAGAGACGTAAAAGTAATCGAAAAGATGCATTATGGCAATACTTCTCCTGAGAAAAACGAAGACTCTACTCTAGGACCAAAAACGGACGAATTAATTGAGATTGAAGAACCTGAAATCAAAAACAATATTAATAATAACTTACCTTTTCAGGAACTTACAAATCTTCCTTCTTCCAGCTCCAGTCAAGATCCAACTGACCCACCTCCCTCAAGTGGAAGACCACAAAGAGAAGTGAGACCACCAGCATGGACCAAAGACTATGAGTTAAGTCGTTGCGTGACTATGTTTACTTCAGATAGTAATGATAATTATGACTATTCATTTCTTACATATCAAGATGCAGTGACGGGCACCGACAGACAAAATTGGGAGAAGGCAATACAGTCTGAAATGGATTCATTACAGAAAAATAACACCTGGGTACTAGTTAACAGGTCAGAAGCCAAAGGACACAAAATTTTGTCGAACAAATGGGTATTTCGGATTAAAGATGACGGTACGTACAAGGCCAGATTAGTCGTACGTGGCTGCGAGCAGAAGGGAAACCTGGATTTTGAAGACGTACGAGGGCTGTTCCGAATTTTTTTAGTTAAACAAAAACTATAAGGAATATAATAAAACTTTATTTACAAATTTTCAAAGTATTCCCCTGCTGCTTTTATGCACTTATGCATACGACTGAACCAACTTTCAAAACAGGAGAAAAACTGTTCTTGCGGAAGGTCAAAAAAAAGTCGCCTGAATTCGTCCACTGCTTCATCCGCCGTCGAAAATCGTCGCCCACGTAATGATTTTTTTAACGTGGGGAACAGAAAAAAATCGCACGGAGCCAGGTCAGGGCTGTATGCAGGGTGTGGTAGCAATTGCACTCCTGATTTGCTAATATATTCCGTGGTTCTGGCAGCCGTGTGGGCCGGAGCATTATCTTGATGAAAAATGATGCCCCGAGCTCCAGTACTTGGACGACTGACGTTCAGCTCCTGGAAGGCCTGTGGTAAGCAAACTTCAGTGTACCATTGGCTGGTAACTGTTTTCCGATCTTCAAGTGGAATTACGGCTACAGGTCCACTACGTCGAAAAAAAACAGCAACCATTTTTTTGTTGACGCTTCGACCGCGAACTACTTTAGTAGGTAAATCATCTTCTTCAAAGACCCATTGTGTTGATTGCTGTTTTGTAAATGGGTCGTAGCTATATATCCAAGATTCGTCGGATGTCACAATGTAGCTCACTTGTTGTGAATTACCATTATCATTTTTTTTTAGCATAAATTTGCACCAATCGACACGTATGTCTTTTTGCTCCTGTGTGAGAAAATGTGGTATCCATCGAGACGAAACCTTCCGAACTTGAAGGTGGTCATGCAAAATGGTAGAAACTGCCCGGGATCCAATATTCAGTTCGTCCTGAATCTCTCGGTGGGTAATGTTTCGAGATTCCTTGATTAGCCATTCCACCTTGATAACATTTTCTAGAGTGACTGCCGTTGGCGGTCGCCCCGGTCTAGGCTCATCTTTGATGTCGCTCCGCCCACGCTTAAATTCACGGAACCAGTAACTGACAGTGGCAACAGATGGGGATAAGGCCCCAAAAACACTAGTTAAATTTTCATGAGAACCCTTGTAAGTTAACCCTCGTTTATAATCATAATATATCATAGCACGAAATGCTTCCCGCGTTAGCTCCATTTTTGCGAACAAAAAGTGACAGACATGTTTTTTTTCTGATTTCATAAAAAAATAACTGAATGTCACTGGCCAGTGACTCTTACGCGAAAGAGTTCGTAATGAAATTTGCCTTTAGGCTACAGTAAAATTAAACGAATACAATTAATAGTACGCCGTTGACTAACTATTTTCGAGTCCAGTCGTGGCTCAATCTGCATTGAAAACTTTATTAGCCGTTGCCGCATCCAAATCTTACCACTTCATGACATTTGACGTAAAGACAGCATTCTTGTACGGAGAGTTGACAGATGAAGTTTATATGAAATTACCTGTTGGCTATAAAACTGACTGTAACACTACTGAATTAGTATGCCGGCTAAAAAAGTCGTTATATGGACTAAAACAAGCTCCATTCACTTGGAACAAAACTTTTACCCAAGCGATGTTTGAGTTGGGTTTCAAGACGATAAAAACCGATCGATGCGTTTTCATAAACGAAGATAAGTCAATAATAATCGGATTATTTGTCGATGACGGACTTGTCATAGGAAAAGACATGAAAAAGATCGAAGTTATTTTGAAGAAGCTTGAAACCAAATTTGAAATGAAAAAGAATCAAAATCCAAGTACTTACCTGGGTATGGAAATAAGAAACTCAAAAGAAGGAATAATTCTTACTCAGAGATCTTATATAAATGACGTACTGGAAAAATATAATATGAAAAATACCAAACCTTGTGACACGCCCGCAAGTACAAGTAGCGATTCGAAGTCGATACAGGAAACTGTCCAGGAGAAGGAATATCCCTACAGGGAGGCAGTGGGAAGTTTACTGTATCTGTCTACCAGAACTAGACCAGACATTGCACAAGCGGTCAATCAAGTTAGCATGAAGGTCGAAAATCCCACTAGAGAAGATGTCACAAAACTGAAGAAAATATTTAAGTATTTGGTTGGAACCAAAGACAAAGGCATTTTGTTCAAAAGAAACACGCCGATAGAGAATATCGATGCATACAGCGACTCGGACTATGCTGGAGATCCATTGACGCGAAGAAGCACTTCTGGCTCCGTGCTCATGATAGCAGATGGACCAATCGTATGGGCATCCAAGAGACAGCCTATAGTGGCGTTATCGTCAACCGAAGCCGAGTACATAGCCGCAGCAGACTGTTGCAAAGAGGCATTGCATCTGAAATCTTTATTGAAGGAAATAACCGATATGGATATAAAAATAAATTTACACGTTGACAACCAAAGTTCGATTCAACTTGTAAAATCTGGATCCTTCAACAAAAGGTCGAAGCACATAGATGTGCGATACCATTTTATACACGAACACTTCGTGAACGGACTGATCAATATCAGCTACTGTCCAACTGAGATTCAGTTAGCTGATGTAATGACAAAACCACTTTCAAAAGTAAAGTTTGAAAGACACTGTGCAAGATTAATGCATGTATAGAGACGTGTCTCAGCAACATGAACGAACATCAGGAGAAGGTGTTGGAAGGTCGTGATGCTGCCCATGTTTGTCTATGATGTATTTTGAATTTGTTTTAGGAATTATTTTAAAATTGATTGATGTACAGTGTCATGTAATTTATTCTATTCTTTCTCATATACAAATATATAAACATAATGTTTACTATTTTACGTTTTAATTCTTTCTAAAGCCAATCCACCCTATCAGTTTTTACCTCAGTATTTCACATACTACCCTGTAATGATTATAAACTACACTGTAAGGAAAAAATTACATGTGTCTTTGGGGGTAGAAAAGGGTTAGGTGCCTATCATAAAGTAAGTCCGATTTTTTGTTTTCCACCTGTAACGTTTCGTCAAATTTTAATTTGCCGTTTTTTACCGAAACTGTTCATATTTCAGAATAATTATAACACAAAAATAATCCGACCTAATGGGTTCTTTAAAACGATGTTTATAGAACCCTGAAAACATTATGGATTCCAGTAAGAAATGCTTTCGAAAAATTAAAATTTGGCGAAACGTTACAGGTGGGAGACAATGTTTCGGGTTGTGGTAAAATGCCGTAGAAAGTGTTAAAAGAAAGGATTTTTCAAAAGCACAAAACAGGGATAATTAAGAATTGAACTACGGATCAATTCGCGCGGGGTGCTTATTAATTTTAGTAAAATAAGGTAATACGATCTTTGTATACAGGGTGTCTCCCAATAATGCGCAATCAGTGTCGGCGCCCTGGAGGGCAGCGAGTGGGTCGGGGCGCCGACAGTTTGGCGCCGAGGGGTCGAAATGGCGCGCCAATTCGCCTCCCCAATCCGGGGTGAATCTCCGAAATATTCTCAAGGATATCCACAATTCACACATGCAACATTAATTGTAACAATTTTAGTATCTAAATGGTATTTGGAGCTTTTCTAATAAAAAAATATACGAGTAATTGAGTTCCCTTCTACCGGGAGTACCGGGGTTATAATCGCGAATATCGCGATGTATATAATTATTAAATACATGAAGTTTAAAGTGTATTTATTAGGTATTCAGAATGGTTATCCATAGGATACATTTTATCTAACTATACCGAAGTAAAAAAGAGGGTTTAGTTTTTTTTCTCTTCTGCGTAAGGAGTTGCAGGTGTTGCGAATGAATGTTTGAGAAGGTAAAGTAAAAAAAGTATATTTTTAAAATTTTAATGTTTTTTTAAAGCGATCTAAACTTACAGTAGACAGTATATAAAATGAAAAGTCCGAAGATAAATTATAGGAAAATTACAAGACAGAGAAAATTTATTTATTAGTGTGGCGACAATAGTTGAATTATTTACCTTCTGAAGAATCACCCGAACAGTAAGTTTCAAAACAAAAGTATGTCAGCGTTCTCTGAAAGGACACTGACGCCACTATTGCCGCTCAGAAGCAAAAGGCAGTAACATTGTACAACCTGTATATATGATTAATGCATTTTACTGAAGAAGTCGAATGAGGAGAAATGGAGTTACAGGATATAAACATACAAGTAGGTCGCGTAAGGTTTCATTGCTTGGTAAACAGACAGGTACTGGTGACTGCTAATAGATTGTTGGCATTCTAATCGATTTATGTAATTGCGAAAGAGGTAAACAAACCTTTCTGATTTAAGTACCTCAGTAGTATCTTCTGTTATTTTTATGATAATCACCCAACTCTAGCACACATGCGAAATATCTGTACTTTTCTTTGAACATCCATAAATTGCTTACTGAGACAATTTTAAAGACCCCAAACTCGGTAGGATTGCTTTACCTATTACAAAGATTCTAGGCTCCATGATCAGACCAGCCACCATATAGAGCCAGGCACCATATTATTGTATTGTCATCAAAGTAGGTATGCCAAATTTAATTAAGCTCAATCGGTTGAAGGTATCTGCTTTTAAATTTATTTGCAAGATTCCACTCGAACAACAATACGTAGTTACATTGCAAGTTAAAATAAAAGCTTGTAAATATATATATTAAATCTAAAATCGACACCACGGTTACTAGGAACAGATTTCCCTAAATCTTTTAATTTTCGTTTTATTCCAGCTAGCCCATTTGGATTGATCACCCTGTATATGTTTAATATAATTAAATTAGAATTTTGAATCTCTCTCGTCAGCGAGTTGAAGCGAAACTACGTAGCGTAGGGCCTGTCGTAGAAGGCTCTACGATGCCGTCAAGGACGTAGCTAGTGCTACGTGCAATCATAGATTTAAATAATCTATTGCCGATATTTTTTTACTAAAGATGTAACGTTTGCTATCGTAAACCAAATGTTTAGAATGAGGCGAAAAATTTAATGTTTCAGGCGGGGTTCAAACCGCGTCTCCAACGGCTTTTCATTATGATATATTACATATTTAAATTATGATCTCATCAAATCTACTTTTTGCCAAAATTGGGTAGTTTCCTGAAAAAAAAAATATTGTAAATAGTCCGTCAGTTCATCATCATATCAGCCGATAGACCTCCACTGCTGGACAAAGGCCTTCCCCAAAGTTCTCTACAATGATCAATAGTGCGTCGTCCTCATCCAATTAGTTCCGCGATCCTAACTAGGATTGTTGGTCCACCTTGATGGTGGCCTTCCACGCTGCGTATTCCAGTACGCGATCGCAACTCAAGAGCCTTTCTCCAACGGCCACCGGTTCTACGAGCACTATGCCCCGCCCACTGCCACTAAAGTTTGGCGACTGTCTGAGCTATATCTACAACCTTTGGTTCTCTTGCGTATCCCATAATTTCGGATAAAAGTTAGATACCTATATAAATAAGTTAGTCATAAATACCATATACCTGACTTAGACATGTTTTGTTAGGCACCGAATCTACGATCCCATTTTACGCATATAATTAAACTTTAGTTGATTCATTAAATTTTAATGAGCTCGTATATTCATAGTCTCCTTAATTAGCTCTGCGCGAGTATTTTTATTACCTATGTGTGCTTCAGGAATAAACCACTTTCGACCCAAAAAAGAATAGCTATACGTATTATATATACCTACTTATTTAAGTACAATACTACAGACAATACGTATGTTGAAATTATTTTTTGAGGATTACAATCGATTAAATTTTTAACCTATTGACCGCCAAGCGGTCTAGCAATTTACCGTGCCACTGACGGCAGAGTAAAGAAAAAAAGATGTGGCCAAAATCAACAGGGATTGAAAAATACTTGTAGCGGTTAGAATTACAAAGTTTTTGATCATTGAAATTTGGACGGCTGTGGCCGACGTGGCGTCAGGGGCACGATTTTTTGTTGACGGCCACAGCCGACGAAGTGGGCTATCGTCGTTCGAACGAATTCCAATTTTGCACCCATGTTCGGTTAGTACCATAGACTTAACTTATGTCTACGGTAGTCTTAGGACAAACTACATTTAGACTGCTGAAAAAAGTCAGACATGACCGTCAAAGTTCAATATTCCTACGGAGCGCTAAAAACGCTACACACAAATGGCCATAATCGTGACGCTATTATAATATGTAAGTATAGTTTGTGCGGCGGCGTTAGAGTAGGTAAATACCTAGCCATAAAAATAATATCTACAGTATAAAGAGGTCTACTAGGTCTTCCAGCTCTTGGTTCTTACGATCCTCCAGCTACCATCTTTTCTCCGTGTCGGTCACAAATACAAATACCTACTCTTTATTGCACACCTCCAACATCAAGGATATACAACACAAGTAACACAACATGAGATACATATAAATAACAGGCAGAGGTAAACATCAGGCGGTCTTATCGCTAAATAGCGATCTCTTCCAGACAACCTTTAGGTAGCGGAGTAGTTGAAAATTAATGTTTGAAATTAGTAGGTGGTGCATAATAATAATAGGACTAAATGAACGACTGACAATAGTGACAATCCGTGTCGGTCCCAATATCTTGTGGGATACCTTCCTCTCTGCGACAAGAAGCACGTTTTGGTCTTTTAGGGTGAGCGTCCATGCCTCACATCCGTACATTAAGGTACCTAGGTCTTTTATGACTGTCTTAGAGACTCGGATCATAGTCTTCCGACACAGCAACTCGGGCAACTCTACATAAGGGACACCAACACTTTCTGTGTTCTGAATGCGAAATCCAATCTCCTGTTCCCTACTGCTGGTGTCATTTATCAAGCATCATAGATATTTGAATTAAATAACTACGTCTATTAATTCCAAGACTGGAGAAACGCAGCATAAAGAAACTCCTGGAAATAAAGACCTGCTGTCTGGTTATGTTGGCTAGAAACTGCTGAATAAGAGCAGCTCCATTATTCTTGCACACATGGGTAATTTAGATCACTAATGGTATTATAAAGTGTGAAACGAAAAACGCGATCCACGATTATAATCGTATTTTAAATAAGTATTTGTTGTTGAATGTTATAACTTCTTTGTACCTTCTCTGTTGGTTACTTGTATACAAATCGGGCGTTATCTGTCATCTCCAGCTAAAGTAACGGACCTAGTTATATTAAGAGGTATGTATAAGGATAGGGTTTTAAAATAAAACAAGACTAAACATCTAAATTGGAACCAACTATTGCGTGTTTATTGACTGTCCGTCCAGAATTTACATATTAATAATAATTAATATCAATAAAACTTTTATCTTACTTGAAGCGTGACAAACAAACTGAAACGCCCTCTGGCTTATTCTATAACGAATATAAATAAACGCCAACTATGGCTATTGCTAACGGCGGGCTGCGGCGCTTGGTGACCTACAGACTCGACTCGACCCTCCTGTGACCGTCAACCAATCGCTGTGCTGTTGGTTGCCCGGCCCACTGCGCGTTGTCCCCACCCGGTGGCTCGGGCAACCTAAGCACCGGCTTGACTCACGAACACTAACAAACGATGACAACTGGCAACCCGTTCACAGTCCTGTCTCGCTAACCGACTATAGTTAAAATGGAATTACGTTGGCACGAAAGTGCGCTTAAAATCTACACCAATCTTAACAATCAATACATAGATTAACATTAAAAGTTAAATACAACAGCAGCAGATTAACCACTAGGCTTGCGCCCCGCTAATGGCAGTATAGGCAGCAAGTTCAGCATTTTACGCAGCACATATCTATCACTCTTACGAAAAAAAAACGTTCATAATCATAAAAAGAGTGGTTAATCCATCACCGTTCAAACAGTAACCGCATCCATTCATTAACGCATTCATTCCTAACATTGGGCTGCTGTGCATCGGGTTGCGCTGCGTGGTTGGTGACGCAGGCTCGTGAACGGGTTGCCGCCCCGACTGCGAGGCGGTAGCAGTCGTGCGCCGGCGCGCATGCGCTTAGCCGCGGTCCACCATGAGCTCGAAGTGGACCGACCCGCGCCGCTCGTAGCGGTCGTAGAAGATGTTCTTCGCCCACGCCTTGCACTCAATGTTGATGAGGACACCCGCTGTAAATAGTAAAATTATAGTCAGTATAAAATGTCGGACAACTTCACTAAATTGATCTAGTCCTACAGTAAGCTCCAATAGGCATAGGCACTAGACGACGATACTTATATAATACCTATATAAGTAAATACAGAGAAAACATCCATAACCCAGGAAGACATATACGATTTTTATCGCACAAATAGGTATTTGCCTTTGCCGGGATTCGAACCCAGAATCGTCGACTCAGTTCAATAATAGGCTATATAAGTAGGCACTATCACTGCGCCAACCGCGTCGTAGTCTGGTTGTAGTACATAGTACGTATTTAAAATAAGTAGTTGCAATTTTTTGGAAAATCAAAATAGGTAACCTACCCACGCAGATCGAGCAAAACCCATAAAATACTACTAAATTGGCCTGTTATCTGTTTGGTCCTATAGGCACCACATATGTACCTACAGGAACTATTTATGTAGCTATATATCTTATATCCATATTATATATTTATATATCCAACACACTTAAAACACGTAGGGAGCGAATAATCAAAATGGATTTTATAACAAAATACTTTACTCAACTAATGTTGATGACTTAGAGAACCAAATTAAAAATTACGATGGTAAACGCAATTGTAAGAGTGCATTAGAGTGTATTAGAGCGGAGCGTCGATTAAAGAATCAGTGACGAAGTTGCCGCGACGTACAGGGTAGCAGTCCCTGATAAAGAGCTCCATACGAGTTCGAAACATGCCAGGCCGGTCCTGACAATTTCACGTGAGTGTAAACCGCTTAATACAATAACTTTTTTTTTCATAACGGCACAATATAGTGGCTCTACTTCACTTGATGGTAAGCAAAAAAGGGAGCCCAAGTCGCAATGGCAACTGGCAAGAAACCAACGGAGCCATGTCAACTGACACTGCTATGCTGGCCCGAGAGATGCTTCTTCACGCTTCATTTGAAGGGTCCCAAGTTTGAATGCCAACTTACTCCTGGGCTTTTCGAAGAGCACAGCAACCAGCGGGCTGAGGTAGCCCTCCTTGTTGGTGAACGGGTAGTAGTAGGCGGGGAAGCCGCGGCGGGGAATGTACTGCACTGGTCCGATGTTCTCCACGTCAGCTGGGTTCTCGCCCTCGCAGGATACCCACACCATGTTTGCGTCGGTTTTGCCGGACTGGAAGATAAAAAATACAATGATAGATACATCAAAGCTCGAAGAAAAATCAAATGCGTAACCTGGTGAAAGAGACCGGGAATCGAAACCCTCTGGATTATCGGTCCAATGTGTCAATCATCCACCACCCCAACGCTAGGAGACCACTAGATTTTTTCCCTATACTTTTGTTGTCTACTAAGGTAATTTCATTGTATGATAGCGCGGTTGATTCCCAGGCAAAGGCAGCTATTAGTATGGAAGAGCGCCCATGCCGCCCATAGAATGTAAACTAAATGTACCCATTATGATTTATAATATACCAGTAGAGTGTAGTTTCCCTGACTATAGATTAAAAATGCAGCAAATCTGCCTAATGCTGGGGGGTGAGCACTCAAAAATCGGTTGATAAACTGGTTAAATGTCGGGTGGCTTGATTAGGTACATCCTCTTTTTTGCGGTTTACGGGCTTTTGGTCAGCCTCGATCGGTTTTAGATTGAAACTAGCTCGGCCGCGCGGTGTTACCCGCTCATCCCACGGGAAAACTACATTTTTCGGTACAAAAAGTAGCCTATGTGTTAATCTAGGGTATCAGCTACCTTCATACCAAAATTTATTAAAATTGGTCGAGCCGTTTGAGCGTGAAGAAGTATCAAATGTCCACACAAACACACTCACAAACTTTCGCCTTTATTATTATATAGTGTGATGATGGATGACGATACTCACCATGGTCTTAATGTACTGCTTCAAGTCTTCTGGCATGTTTCCGGGCAGATCCTCCGTCGTATTGTATAATTTTGGCTTCCAGTTGAAAATCTGGAAATGGGGAGAATGCGGTGAAAGCTTCTGTACTATCTAATATTAGTTAACACAACATACAATTTGACGTAGTGTGGCGTATTCAATGATTATGATTTAATAAACATTAATTATAAAGATTAGTTATTTATTAATCAGTAATCACAAATCTAGTACTTGACACGTCGCACCCAAAGGTATATGCACCTACGATGACTAAAAGAGGGATCCTCATTTTATTGGGTTTCAAGAAGATTTATCTGCTTGTAGATGTAGAGTAGATATTGCCCTCAAACGGCAACATTTAAGCAGATCTGATAAAACTTTCGAGTTAACGGAGAAGATGATGAGACATGAGACAGGGGGCTCGGGGGGCGGGGCCAATAAAAAGAATACAACATCCTAAAACGTTCTCTTCTAGCGGGCCCGAGTTTAAGTTGTAGGTCTAACTTTAACCTTCACTAGACTCAACCGACACTGCACATGAACAGAAAAGAAAATCCAACACATGCTTCGTCAATTTAAAAATAATGCATGCAATTCTCAAAGTATATCCGAAACAAGCTTCGTCAGAATCAAATGACACGAAATAAATCCGCGAAACGCCTCGTCAAGGAAAACTTAATTTATGAAATCCACTCTCAGTGCCATGTTCGGCCCAAAAGTCGAGGCGAGGCGGGGCGTGGCGGGGCGGGAATTGAAATCGCGCTGGCCCTTTTCCACTAAAAAATTACATTAATATAGCTATCGCGAGCCCGCGCTGCCCGCGCGAGCCGCGTGCCTGACCGAGCTCGCCAGCCTCGCGCAACTCTCAAGGTAAAAAACGATCGACAACGGCTGTATGAAACGGAGGCGAATTTTTTACCTATCTAAGTTTGAAAGAACGTTGAAACCTACAAAGCATTAGATAATTGGCGACAATCGAATTTAGGCGGGTACTTAGGGTAGTACTTCAGCCGCCATTTTTGTCCGCCATGCCATGTTAGATGACGTTTCTATTTTGTTGTGTAGTCTGCTTCTGTCAAGGTTCTGCGATCTTTTCAAATAATTCAAATTTCACAAATAATCTAATAATTTGCATTCTTTGGGTGTAGTGGTCGTCTAGAAGGTACACAAGACAATCACAATTGCAAAAATGAGTGGATTGAAAAGGAAAAAGTGCGAAATATGCAGAATGAAAACGTGTCGAATGGACGGTCAAAAAGACTATTCATGGCAAGATTTCCACCGTTCGAAGATCGGTAAGTAAAAAATGTAATTAATTACTGCGTGTTATAACCATGTTAATCGTAAGTTTCATTGAAAACTTGGTATTTCGGGTAAAATAATACATACCCTTATACGTATGTAAACAATAGTGCTGTATGTAAGTTTTATCGATAATTTTCATTTGAAGTGAAAAATACCTGGGTAAACACGGAATATCTTTCTTCAAGCAAAAGCCTATTGGTATGTGTACTTATAAAAAAGTGTACACTTGAATACAGCTGTTAAAGCCGTCTCAGATGAGAGGATAAGACATTATTATCACTACTTTTTATGCCAGTTTGAGTTAGATTATGGTGACAGAAATATTTTACGAAAAATCTTCAATGGACTATGAATGGTACGGTTTCATCTGGACAAACAGATACATTTTTACTCTGTAATTTTCTGTTTAGCCTGTATTATTTGTGTTGCAGAACTTCCAACCTGGAGCACAGACTGGAGTGATGAAACGGCTTTTTTCATCTATGTTTATCAGCAAGCCAAGCAAAGTTTGAACGAAATAAAATTATTTGCACAGTTTTTTTTTTTTTTTTATGAAGTCAGTAACCTAAAGTAAACCAAATGTTTACATTGAAGCGAAATATTTAATGATTTAAATTACCGGAAAGCCGTTGGAGACGCGGGTGCGAATGCGAACCCCGCCTGAACCATTTTTTTTTAAATACCGATATCGATAATTTGTGTAACATGTGACATCCCTATTTTGTTCTTGATGTTGGCATTATGTCATGAGTTGACACTGACACTGATATTGTTTGCGGCTTCATATTGGCAGTATGTTTTCGCCCCCGTTTCATACTAATGCGAGTTCACGCTTTTTGTATGGCACTCCCGTCTCTTAAAACGTAGTGAGTACATACTCTTTGGAGCTCGCGGTTGACATTAAGGTCTTCGCAAATTATAATAACTCAACGGCGACTCGATTCTATGCCAAATATTGAAATTTAAGCCCTATGTCATACTTACTAGGTTTAATTTCAAAAAATGTACGACGCGTCGTCCACTCGTCGTCCACTACTAATATCCTTAATAGGGTATCTACAACAATCTAATATTGTACCAACAAATATTTCAATTCATGTCCCGCACCGCACATCCTCGCCAATTCCTACTATTTCCACCGACCGAAGATGCGCTGGGAGGGGATTGAAAAAATGCAATACAAATTAATATTCCCGCCCCGTCTCGTCTCTCCACGCCTCGCCACTCCGCTTCCCGCTCCGCCGGTGGAAAAATCAGATTTAATCTCTACCCTATATTAAGAGCAATAAGGTTCATTTTTACACAAACAAATATTTCAATTCAAGCCACGCACATCCCCGCCTCGCCTTACTATTTCCACCGAAGATGCACTAGGCGGGGATTGAAAATTTGCCGTACTAATTTCAATTCTCGCCCATCCACGCCCCGCCTCGCCTCGCCGGTGGAAAACCACCTTTATGCTAGCAGCATTGCCCCGCTGAATGGCAATGGAGACTTGCTCGACCAACCATGACCCAGGGCGAGGATCGTTGCCCCTCTCTCTCAATCGCCGCCCTAGATCCTTAATAAACTCAAATTAAAGAAGCGTCTTCTGGATATTGGGAGGAATAGTAAAAAGCATAGGTCAGAAGTTGAGTATATTAAAGGAGGGATCCTCATGCCTCACCTTGTTGAGCTTCAAGAACACGCAAGGCGCGGCATGCTCATAGTTGTACTGGTTTTCAGGGGTGCAGGGGTGGAACTCCTCGACGGGCACGTCGCAGACCTGCTTCTCGCCCAGCGGGCCCGAGTTGAAGTTGCAGGCGACGCGGTTCTCGGCGCCGTGAGCCTCGCCGCTGCCGCTGCCCTTCTTGCGGTAGTCTGAACGAAAACCGTGCAAAAGAATTTAACTGATAGATTAGAGACAGGAAAATTGACGTGACTAAATTACAAAATTTCAAATCAATAAGGGATTATGAAACCCTAAAAATATATTTTTCACTACACGAAGTTTTTTTATGAGACCGACCTCATAAAAAAACTTTATGTAGTACAGTTTATTAGGATAGTTTTTTGTCAACTAATCTAACACCATGATCTAATTTCAGTGGTAAATATTACAGGTAATTCTTGAAAAGTAGGAAGTTCAGCAACATTTGGAATAAAATACCGTTTGAAACCAGTAAACTAGCGAAAGGGTTAACCCTTTGGTTCTAGTTAGTTTCCTATATCACATTAAATGACTATTTTTAAAGCATGAAAACACCAGAATATTCTTTTGTTGGAAATGTCAGTCATTCGACATTTAAAAATAATATATAAGTAAGTCAATATTTTTTTTTTGTTGTGGGCATAATTAACAGTGGCTTGGTTATCTTTGTATATTAAAAAAATATGTGTCAGTGGTTTAATAAAAAAAGATGTGTTTAATCGTTACTGGGCATTTAAATCGACAGATTTTAGCTCGTCCTTACTTACCAAGTAAGAATTCATCGACGACCGTGGCCCACTTGAGCACGGAGCCCTTGTCGTTGGCCCTGTAGTAGATCAGGGTGCTCTCCACGTTGGCCGTGTCGGGCGTCGGCCGGAACCCGAGTCCTGGCGACGATGGAAAGGGTTAATCCGTTGGTCACAAAAACTTCTTTAATTAAAATAAATAAACATGTATACACCCCAGGCCAAAATTATGGAAACAAGCTTATATTAATTACTATACAAACCTGTGATTTCCTTACGGAATAAATTACAAAATCACAATATAAAAATGATTATAAACATTTTAAAAGACAATAACGCAAATTCTGCTTATGAGAATTGCCAGTGCAACATTGTGTAGAAAGGCAATAAAAAAACGACGACATCTACTTTGTCCCGAAGTTAGGTAAGTAGATACATATATATATCTATACTATATATTTACAATATGCAAATGTTTTAATAGTGGATGTTCAATTTTTTATCTTTTGGGGGTGGCCTAACTGTTACTAACATTTACATAAGGAATACTTATTGGAAACTTTAAATATTCATGGAATAAACTTTGTTTCCATGCTTTTGGCCTGGAGTGTAAGTAATATCGTTTATTTCAAAATTTGCATTGGAGCTGAAATCCCTTTAATATTCTATATAAGCGATGATTCTTAATCGGTGATCAGGAGTAGAAAAATATTAATATTTAGCTAAAACTAAACTTAATACGCGAGGTTTCGAGCAATTACCTTACTGTTAAATTAATTAAAAGTTAAAACATAATTAAAACTAATAACCACTAGATAAAAAATTGGTCATCCTACATAAATTATTGAAGTACGATACCTACGTCAAGTGTCATCGCTTTGGCGGGAAATTTTACGAAATTTTCTACGACTTTGTTTATGTAATGACAATTACAATGACAAATTATTACTCATAAATTGTCATTCCCATTAAATTAAATTATTAAAGAGGCTGTTAGCTCACCGATACAGATTAGTACGGTGACAAGGAATTTGAGCCAAAACTGGTCTCAAAATAAAAATTATCATAGAAAAATGAAAGTTAGTTTTCATGTACCTACCTAATGACTTCAACGTGACCGTCATCAATTACTGAGTTGGAAAAGTTGGTACCTGATCACCGATTAAAAATCATCGTGTATAAACGCGAAAGTAAGTCTGTTTATCTGTAAAACAGCTCAACCGATTTAGATGGCTTAGGTTAGATTTTTGGTAACGAAATAGTTCGAGTTCGAGTATCCCGGAAAAACAATCCAGAAGTTCCTATGTGGAAATAATTCGAAGCAGACAAAGTCGCGGGCAAAAGGTGGTTTTTTATATTAATCTAAATTTGGTAATTTTGTACTAGTCTTGGCGAACGTAAATTGAGGTTACTTTAGTAAAATTTGGGGCTACCTTGATAGATTTAAAATGGTTATAAAAACGCAAATATTCATAGTGCGATTGAGTAAATGAAGTAAAAGGTTAGGTCATTGTTGAAGGTAGGTATTTCATTGCCAGATAGTAAAAAAAAGGATATGGCGTAAAAACACTTTTCCAAAGTAGCCCCTGCATTTTAAAGTAACCCCATTTAAGTAATGTTTTACGGTTTTTTTTTATGTGGTTAAATTAACACTACCTATGAGCGTAATTTAATTTTTCTTTGTATGTTGATCTTTATATTTTATACAGTTACTGTACAATGTTTTTGTTGACAGTATTTTCATTATTATATATGAAATTTTGAGCAAAGACTATTTTAGCAAATACTATGACTGAGAACTAAAGTTAACGAACTGTGTTTAAAGGTGATTGTTATGACGAAAACAATTCTGTTATCTGAATTATAATAGAGAAAACAAATATGAGTCATATGGAGTTCAAATTTTATCGTTGTTTTGCAAATTCAGGTTTTTTTTCGAAGTACTTAAGTACCTATGGATTTATTTGGTGGTTAGACAAATAATTTTAATTTTATGATACAATGAAACATATTCTAATTAAAACTATGCAATGAAAACTGTCAAGATGACTGGACTATCTTAGTTATTAACATAACTTTTGTTTAAACAGTATTTTATAGCCGACTGTACTTTTTACACAAACTTTAATTGGTTATGATGACGAATCAAATGAGTCCAAACACGATGGTTTTATGCTGGTTAGGATTTTCTACGGCCACTTTCCGTCTTCATCATCAAATCAGCTACAAGATACCAAACTATTGTATTGTCACGTGAACTACATATACATGCAGTTTCATTTCGATACTGCCTATATTAAAAAGTAGGTTAAAATTGACAACCGTAAAGCGCTATCTGTTGGTATGGTAACTCTTTCTTTATCCTCTCATCTAGCCATCACACCAAAACGGCTTAGCGGACATCCAAAGTTGGTTATAGGATACTTTTTAGCCCACTTTGGATAAAGCAAAAAATATGCAGACGAATTTGCGGGCACCTTGTATAAAATAGAGGAATAGAATTGAACAGTTGCTTACCAGGGTTGCTGCCAATCAGGGAGCTGTCCAGCTGCCATTTGGGCACCTTGGTGTCCAAGGTCTGGTAGAATACGGCTAGGAGCCCCGCGAAGAAGCCTGTCAGGCAGGCATAGAAGATCACGTAGAACAGTAGGATTTTAGCTGCGAACAAAAATAAAGAAATGATATCATAAGGCGTTTTTCTATAGACTCGTAACAGGTATAGGTAGGTATGAGATAAAATTATTATGAATCATATTATCAAGCGAAAATGTTTTTGTGTTTTATAAGTGATCCATCTAACTACTTATAGTTAGTTAGCTATATTGAATCTCAAATTTAAACGTTTTAAGTACAATTTTAATCCCGAGCTGAAATATTAATTTCTATTAGTTTTTGTCGATGTTGAACCCGAGAGCTAATCTCGTCCCTAAAGTAATTATTCTGGATTCTCAAGCCAAGTATTGGTCTTTAGTACTATTTTTGGGTTTAATAGGAGTATTAGGGATTAGGTAACCCTTATTCTATCTTGGTAGAGTCGAATCAAAGAAGTATAGGGATCAAAGAAATGAAAGTAGAACTTACAGTCTGTTCATTCTTATCCATCTAATGTAGTAAACTAGATTCTAACCGCAATGGTATGATTTTTATGACGAAAACGGTAGTTTTGTCCTAAGATGGTCTTAAATGAAAAAACCCAGGGGGTAGAGGGTGTTAACTACAAAGGAAAATTAAAAAGGAATAAACTATGTCAATAATGAACGGCGTACCTATGTACGGTGAAATCACTTTTTAATTTGTTTAAATTAAAATGAACTTCTGAAAACTGACATTTATGAAAGTTGCTGAGCAAAACGTTTGTAGAGCACCTTTAAAAAAAGTCACTTTGAAAAGTAGTCTCTGTTTTAATTTATGCGCCTTATACAGGCAACACTCGGTAAGTATACCCCGGAAGTTCAGAAACGACTCTGCATCCCGAATAGCTCAAATGGTCGAGTTTAGTGGTAACTGGTAATGCGGTCACACATTCGTTAGGAAACTGCCAATAACGCCACTTGCGATCAATTTATGAAATCGATCTTGACCCAACTTCGATGCAATTCATCCTTTTTTTTACAGAACAGCTTTCCTGGAACGAGCACTAACTGACAGGACAGAGGTTGATGTATCAGTCCAAAAATAATTAGATATGTGTATTATTTGAGTTTAATATTGCTTTAATATTCAGATGACGTGGTTTCCAGTTTTAACCCAAGAGGGTTCGAATCCCGGCAAGGGCAAATATTTATGTGATTTATCTGTATTCTGTATAAGTTAGGTATATCGTCGTCTACTACCTACCCATAAGACAAGGTTATACTATGTAGAGCTAAATTTGGGACTATGTCGATTTGTGTAGGTACAGTTGTCCGATATATATTTATTTTATTATTATTTTTTATTTACTGTATGCCGCTACTGACATTTAGTTGACATTTAGGTGATGGCCATCTGCCACTTTATTTCAACCGTTAGATGGTGTTATAGTGGCAAACGCTATCAATTCCCATACATTTTTAGGAAAACATGCTGTTTACATTTTTCTTCAAATCATAACCCCGGTAGGTACATTTTACTTTACAAGATATCGATCCTCCATACTCTAATGTTTGACTGTGACACATCTTAATTTTAGGCAATTAGTACGGTGTTGCAACGTCGTCTAATTAAGGGTGCGAATTGACGGACATTATCGCCACAACAGGCACAGGGCCGTGCGCGGGAGTGGCGATAAGTGACAGTGACAGCTAAAACCCGTTCATAGTGTCATAGTATTATGTCGTGTCTAATTTATAGGCCAGATCAGGAAGTGTCTAGGCTCATAAAACGCCTTTAATTTATGCATAGCAAGGACGTTTTTTTTTATTGTATTTTTATGGACGTGGACAGAATGTAGGTTATTCCGAATCCGAAAGAAAAAGAGTATTCCAATTTATCCCATTACATTTACGCTCCTTTAACCATGTTTTTGTGGAAGCAACGTATGGGAAAATATAGAAATTGTATGAACATTACTAGGACAATCGTGATTTTTTTCGAATCTAAAAAGTACAAATACAAATACAAATACAAATACTCTTTATTGCACTCCTCCAACATCAAGGAATATACAACACAACATGAGATACATTCAAATAACAGGCAGAGGTAAAACACAGGCGGTCTTATCGCTAAATAGCGATCTCTTTCAGACAACCTTTAGGTAGCGGAGTAGTTGAAAATTAATGTTTGAAATTAGTAGGTGGTGCATAATAATAAAAGGACTAAATGAACGACTACCATAAAAGACAAAGGTAATAAACATACATAAATAAAAAAATATACAGATATACTTACATAAATACTTAGACATAATAAATAAATATATTGTAAAGTAATAAATAAAACAAAAACAGTATGAGCCACAAAGTTAAAGGAGCGATTATTATTGCAGTGTACTAAGGGAGAGACAAGTAGTGTTTTTTGACGAGGGTTTTAAATGTTGCAAGAGATTGGGCACGCCTTATATCCACAGGAAGCGAATTCCACAGTAAAGTAGCCCGGAAAGTGAAAGAACCGTTATAAAATTTAGAAGATGAAGGGGGAACAGTAAGAACTAAGTTTTGAGCAGAGCGAACAGCACGTAAGTAACTCAGGATTTCTCGATTCAGTTTTTTAGACATTTTTCGAAACAAACGGTTTACGGCTCACAGAGCCACCAGCATTTAAATTATTTTATCCCTAATTTCATACTCTCTGACAATATTCAGACAATAATATAACCACGGAAAATCGTAGTTTTAAAAAGTGACCCAGGGGACATCACCATGGCAACGAGGGGCAGAAAATAGTTGATTGACCCAAGTACAATTCATACTCATAAGTTTATTTCATTCGCAATTTTAATTTTATAGTCAAGGACAAAGTCAGAAGAACATACAAAGACCTGATTTGTCTAGGCATTGTTTTTTCGCCACCATAAACTACGTAAATATTTGCGATAAACTGGGTTCTGTATTGATCGAATACCCATATATGCCTAGAAAATGCATGACAATTAACAAATTCCATTAAGAGATTGAAATATTGTAAAATAGGCAGTTTGAATAAATACACTAAAGAGTAATGCATGAAAATTCTACGTGTGAACCTCTCGCTCCCTCCATGCGGGTCACGTCTGGGAACCGAACTCCAATTGGAGCTCTTCTCGAGTTATAGGCTCCTACCTATTTGTTTCATCTATACAATTTTCTTGATGGTCGTTTTCACAAATCGTTGTAGATTTTCTTCTTTTTTTGCATTCGGTGAAGAAAGTTTTGGTTATTCCGACTCAGAATCCTAATCTTTCTAGTAGGAAAAAGAAGTGTCCCATTTTTCCGATTCTACCTATTACGCTTCTTTTCTTAAGCATATTTGTGTGGAAGTATAAAAAAAAAATATGAACTTAAATGAGGATGCCTTATTTTCCTTCTAGAATCAATAGTGCTCAGGATTCTGAGTCAGAATACTCTAAACTTTCTCCATAATAAGTAAACAACAAGAATATGTACGACGATTTGTGAAAACGCACATAATTCAGGCCAGGATTTACAATTCCACAGTAGATCTATAATGTTTTTTGTTGTTCTATTACATAATTCGTAAACCCCATGGAATATGGAAATCATTTATGAAAATATTTTGATCAAATTGAAGCTTTTGTATTTATTAATTAAACTGCCATGTAAAAACGTATTTTCCGTTTAACTAATTTCCCTGCACCGTGCATGCATTATAATTGCGCCATTATCGACTGAAGGGGTTGGGGCAGGTCGGCATATGCGCCGTGACATGCGCAGAGGGCGGAAAACTGGACTTTATCGCTTCCGTTCGTTAAGCGAGCTTTTATGAAACTTCATCAAGTGGGGTAAATAGCTGTCAGGTATAATTTATGAAAATTGAAACGTAAACGAAGTTCGTATGAAAATCCAAGGAATAAATTGGATTTAAATTAAGCACCTATCTTTAGATCAAACCATTACGTACCTCACTTTGCGATAAAACCGCATAAGGTTCCATTTTCGCTCCGTTTGTCGTTTCGTTAATATTTACCGTAAACCGGGGTTACTTTAAGAAAATTTGATAGATTATTATTATTTTTTTTTTTTTTTTTTTTTTAAATATCAGACAACCTCACACAAATCAACCTAGTCCCAAATTAAGCTCAAGAAGGCTTGTGTTATGGGTACTAGGTGACGATATACATTACTTATATAGATAAATACATACTTAAATACATAGAACATCCATGACCCAGGCACAAATATTCGTGTTCATCACACAAATATTTGCCCTTGCCGGGATTCGAACCCGGGACCGTCGGCTCAGTAGGCAGTTGCTTAACCACTGCGCCAACCGCGTCGTCGTTATTATTTTAGTTATAGTATTAAAGTAAGTATAGTATTTATAAGTATATATAAGTATAGTATTAAAGTAGTTATAGTATTAGTCGTTATAGTATTAAAAACCGGCCTAGAGCATGTCGGGCCATGCACAATGTAGGGTTCCGTAGTTGTTCATCCTTCACAATAGACTTGAGTTACGAGAAAGATTTCAAGCTCTATAAAAAGGTTGTAAACGCGAAAGTAACTGTAATTACTTATTACCTTTTGGAAGTCAACTTACGTCCTTTTATGAAATTTTGCGATAACTCAAAACCGGCTCGACCGATTTTGTTCAATTTAATTTTCGTTGAAAGTACTTATAATGCCTCATGTTCATGAATTTTTCCATAATTTTTTGATCCGCGGTGTAACTGTTCACAGTTAGAGGGGGGGGGGGGGCTATTTTATTTTCGGCGCGAATATTTACAAAACTGCTGACTTTATCAAAAAATAATGTTTGGTCACCCCTATTCTTTTTAAAAGATCTATTCAACGACACCCCACACACTAGTGTTGAAACGAGAAAAAAAAATTCACCTCCACTTAAGAGAGGTACACGAAAAGAAAAAAAAAATAGTTTTTATTTTACCGTTTTGTCGGCGTGATACATACTCATACCAGCTTTCTAGTACTAATGATCACGGAGACGGACATACGGACACGGACGGACAGACGGACATGGCGAAACTATAAGGGTTCCTAGTTGACTACGGAACCCTACAAATGGCTCTAAAAACGCAAATATTCACAGCTCGATTGAGCAAATGAAGTAAAAGGTTAGGTCATTTATGAAGGTATGTTATTACCACAGATGGCCAAAAAAATAACGACATTGCGTAAAAATGCTTTTCCAAAGTAGCCCCTGCATTTCAAAGTCACCCTGTTTTACTGTACTTTAACGGCGTGTATGTTGATTCTGTCTGTAGATTTAATTTCATCCGAATTTACAACGCTCATTGAGATCACGATGTGGTCAATTATTGATTAAGTAGGGCTGTCAAAAAAATATGAAATACTAAAGTATGAAATACTACTAGGAACGTGAATTATCTTGTCTTGTCATAAAAAATAAATGCTTCGATAAAGGCCGTTTCCGATTAAGGGAAGCAAAAATGCCCTTTAATATTATGACTTGGTTTTTTTTTCTACAGTCAGTTACGTCTAGTAGAGTAACTGTGTCAAGTTTGGTTGAAAAATTATTTGCGGTTCCGCAGAAAAAAAAAAAAAACGGAAATAATGAAATATGATTTTTCTCCAAAACTATTTAACTTTAATGTACTATTATTTTTTCATCCTGTAAAGCTTAGTCAAGTTCATGTTTTAAGTGAAAATGGTATCTCTATATCTAACGATTATGTAAAAAATAGGTAAGTCAAAATTTTAATATATATATTTTTTTACTTTTGTGAGAGATACCACTCTAATTGACATTTCTAAATAAGCCTTAGTTAACGTCCTGTAACACATATTAATTTGATGGATACAATCGGAAAGCAACTGTGTCAAAATGAAATAAATAACTGGGTTGGATTTTATTACATTTTATTAGTAAGCTATTCTAACACTTCCAAATAACCAAAGCATACATCCTCTTTACAAATGAACAAGATTTGACAGTTAGTGACATTTGCCTTTTATTGTTATTGAAAATGTCATTATTTTTCTAATAATATAAAAATTAAAAACTATGTATATATTAATCATTTTTGCTATTTGGTATATAAGCTTTACTTAACATTATACCAAATTATCAATTTAAAGGTTTTAATCGGACACTAACTGTAAAATGGAATTTAAAAGACTTTTCGGGTATGACTTCATTATCTTGAAATTGTAATTACAAACTATTCTTTTTTCGCCACGCAATAATCCTCTTTCTACCGAAATTAAAATAAATACATATTATGGCAGTAATAAAGATGAATTGTTTTTTTAAATGTAACATGACATTTCAGGGACATTAGAAAGATAACTCGTCTTTACAAAATGAATTCTAAAGCGAATGCAATCAAAAAAATATTAAGAAAGAAACCTACATCATTATATCACCTCGCAATGATATAAGTAGCGATTTCGTATCTATCAGAAATACTTAATGAAGATGGTTCATTGAATTTGGAATATGTGAAGGAAAATTCTAATATACTGAAACTGAAAGTCCAATCTCGCCATATTTCAAAAAATATTTACAGATGCTTTATCGAATATGTCCCAAACAGCATTGGTGTTGGATCCATAAGGCGGCATTATTGTGGACGTGCCAAAGGAATGCGAACAGTAGGGTGTTGTTCACACATTGTTGCTATTGTTTATTATTTATCGCACGCAAGATACTTGTCCAAAATCGTTCGGCCTGCTGAAACTTTAAGCGGACTTTTTTTGAATCACGGAATTCACGTTACTGTCAATGAAGATAGCGATGAGGATTAGAATAAGTGTATTTTTTTTCATTACGTAACTAAAAAGGTGCATTTTCTAGCAAATGTCACTGTAACTGTCAAATCTTGTTTATTTGTAAAGAGGATATTATGTTTTGGTTATTTAGCAGTGTTAGAGTAGTTTACTAATTAAATAGTAATGAATTCCAGCCCAGTTATTTATTTCATTTTGACACAGTTGCTTTCCGATTTTATCCATCAAATTAATATGTGTTACAGGACGTTAACTAAGGCTTATTTAGAAATGTCAATTAGAGTGGTATCTCTCACAAAAGTAAAAAAATATATATATTAAAATTTTGACTTACCTATTTTTTTACATAATCGTTAGATATAGAGATACCATTTTCACTTAAAACATGAACTTGACTAAGCTTTACAGAATGAAAAAATAATAGTACATTAAAGTTAAATAGTTTTGGAGAAAAACCATATTTCATTATTTCCGTTTTTATTTTTTTTCTGCGGAACCACAAAGAATTTTTTAACCAAACTTGACACAGTTACTCTACTAGACGTAACTGACTGTAGAAAAAAAAATCTGTCCATTATCACAAAAGGGCATATTTTCTTCCCTTAATCGGAAACGGCCTTTAAAGTAAATTTAATTCAAGTCTAAAGCGATTTTTTTATTCAGGAGAGGAGGAGAGATTTACGTAAGGTAAACTTTATTCATAAGAGCAAAATACCTATAGATTTTCAGATTAATACATTTAATGTTCCAATTAAGTCCTGAGATTATTGATTGATCTAACAAGTTTCACTTGTAATTATGAGTATTATAAATTGATAGCGACCCGAAGTCTAATTTCGATTTAAACTTTGTGATTAGTGACAGCCCTACTTGCTGCGCACGCGTCACTTGAACTTATATCATATGACAAAACGAACGAAACGATTCGGTCAATTGATTTGCAAACTGGGAGCACTACAAATTGGGACTTTATTGATAACCATCCAAGAAAAGTATGTGCTAATGTATGTGTTATAGATTTAGTGGTAAATTGTGCATTTTGGGCCTTAGAGATAAATGGCAATATTGCAAAACGGTAAAACCATCAGGCGATCCGTCTGTTCGTTTGTCTTATCACACTAATATTATAAAGGCGAAACTTTGTGAGTGTGTTTATGTGTATGTTTGTTACTTCTTTTCGCTCAAACGACTGGACTACTATTGATACATTTTGATATGAATGTAGCTGACACCGTAGATTAAAACATCTACTTTTTATCCCGAAAAATGTAGGGTTCCTGTGGGATCAGCGAGTAATACCGCGCGGTGCAGCTAGTATATCGTACATAAATGGCCTTAATTTATCACGTTATCCATAACATGTATTTGTATACACATTATGATTGAATTTACACGAGATTAATTACTCATTATCTTTGTCTTCGTATTATGAGGTAAAGTAATGTAATTAATCAATTGTTTACATTTTTTTATTTTGTAACATACTTTAAGCTTGAACTTGTAATTATTATTTAATCGAGCAATGTCACCACCCTGATGATATGAGCAGAAAGTAACGACCAGGTCAACGAAATGCGTGCGGTTTTTCAGAGGAATGAAGATATCTATATTATTATAAAATTCAAAGTTAGAATGTTCGATAGAAATCTAGATTTTTATAAGAGTACTCGGTGTTTACCGCTCATCTCCCGGGATAAGCTACCTTCATACCAAAATTTATCAAAATTGGTTCAGCCGTTTGAGCGTAAAGCGTAACAAACATACACATAAAGACACTCACAAAATTTCGCCTTTATAATGTATGTGATAATGATAATGTATTATAATAATAAGTATTAATTATAAATAAATACAGCTAAACTACCTTTTTATTGGAATATTGTTGCTGATTTCAGTTGAAACTAAAGTATTAATGTCGTATATTCTTTAAACGTCGGAAATAGGTTTATTTTAAGCTATTCGTTTCTGATTTTTATTCATATGATCGTCACTTTGCATTGGGGTTTGAAACTGTGGTTTTACATTATAATTATTTCTTATAAGTAGAGGAAAATATTGTAGAGAACTGAATTTGTTGGTCTATAATATTATAATTTATTAGCACAAAGGCTCAGTATTGCTGTGCAGCGGGGAAACGCCGCCGCCAGCATCTTGGGATCATTTCCGCCAATGACCGACCTTGGGAAGGGTTAGGCTAGTTTAGGTTATAGGTTTTTAAGTTAATTTTAATTATGCTATATATTACTTATGATTATTTTTTATTGTTATACTAATATTTATTTATTAGGTACCTACACTTGAAAACATTATTCAAAGAATGTTTTTGCTTCCTGTGCATCCAGATTGCCAAAAAAACTGAATGAAGTACTTTTACTACTCAATATTAGCAACAAAACCCCTAACCTATACTAGTTATTATATTGAAATTGTATTGAAAATCTGGTTTCGATGGAGAGAGGCCATTATTTCAGGAAAAATCTCTTAACAGCGCGACGCAGAAGCGTGGGGCGAGCCATACAGCGCAATCTGTTGGTAAAATTATCTTTGCCCTCGCATCACGCCGAAACGGCTGGACGGATTTTAACCAATTTCGGTACGGGGATAGCTGGACATCCAAAGATGGTTATAATACTTTACCCGACTGTTGTAAAAATTATATCATTAAGTAACAGTTGCAGTTGAGACCACCTTCTAGTTTAATGCAATTAGATAATACAATAACAGTATGGTTGACTGGTAGAGAATGCCATTAGGCATTAAGTTCGCCATTTGTACTGACATTTGTTTTGTGCAATAAAGTTTAAATAAATAAATAAATAATAATAACAATAGACCGATTTTCCCTTCATTAACTAAGTATGTCTTCATCAGCAAAATAAAACTAATATTGTTTACGAGTGAAGTTACATAAATATGTAAATCGTGGTGCATTATTCATATTATTATGTTAAATTGTTTACTTTATCAATATTTTATGCACCCTTTGCGGCTGTTAAGATTCCTTTGGAAGAGCCGGAAAGTGTTACTTTCAACCCCCGACGAAAAACAGGGGTGTTATAAGTTTAACATGTATATCTGTGTGTCTATGTATCTGTATGTTTGTCTGTGGCATCGTAACACCCATACGGGTGGACCGATTTGAGTGCGTTTTTAATAGAAAGCCTGGTTTGTCGAGATGGTTCTTAGCTTTGTTTGACGAAAATCGGAACTCTCGTCCTCGTCTCAAAGATATTAAGAAACAATTTTACACAAATCGACCTAACTAAGCAAACCTTGCACTATGAGTACTAGACGACGATACACATACTACGTAGCATCCATGACCCAGATACAAATATAAGAGCCTTATCACACTTGCGATTTGCGAGCGAGTTTCCTATACAAATCAGCGTCGCGGCGAACTCGCTGCGTGATCGCCTACGTACAAAATTCGCTCGCAAGTCGCAAGTGTGATAAGGGCCTAAGAGTTCATCCCTCAAGTATTTGGCCACGCCGGGATTAACCCCGTAGTTGGTCAAGTCACACAATAAGGTGTGCCATATCGTATTTACTATTCGAAACATTACTTGCATGTTATAATGTTATCATTCAATACTGAATCAGCGTTTCAGTATTCTGCGGAATGTTTGAAAGGCAAATTTGAACTCTGACTACGAGAAATAAGTTTCAATCTCTTTAACCCTGATGATCTATACAGATCAAATATAGATTTAAGATGAAAGAACATGATGCTTGCTAATAATAATTTCCGTATGAACATACGTACCTACATTTAAAACATTATTTAAGCGATGCGTCTACAGAACTGCCGCATTTATTAAAAACTCCTATCTTATTATGAAGTCCATATAAAGATACGACTTTTTGCCATAGCACAGCAGAGAAGTGCATTTAAATCTGAGGAATGTGATTGTCCGTTTAACACAACTCCGCTCCGCTCCGTTTGTGTGGTCAGGCAGCCTTAGGGTACGTCTCCACTGAAACGGAGCGGAGCGGAGACGCGCGGAATCGACCAATCACAAAAGTGACACTCTTCCTTCTCACCGTACTGTTTTTATGTCCAATTCCTTCGTGATTCAAGCAATTCGTTCAAGGAACGATCTTCCTCTCTTCATTAGGAAAGCTCAGAGCAAATTCTCCTTCAAGCGCATGGTGCGCAAACATCTCTCCAAAGAATTTCAGGATTGATTGTCTATATGGTGTTTTACAGGGGCACATATGTATATATATTGTATTTATGTATGTGTATTGTATTGCATATGTATGTATATTGTTGATATATATATCAAACTTATTGAATTTTGTCTCGTTTTAGGTTTTTAGCTACGGCTTTTTATGATCCTGCACCAACTGCTAGTTTCTGTTTGGCCCTATGGTTGACTGGTAGAGAATGCCTTATGGCATTAAGTCCGCCATTTGTACTCTTACTTTTGTATTTTGTGCAATAAAGTTTAAATAAATAAATAAATAATGAAAGTGAATCGGAGCTGAGGTACAGATTTCAACTCAGGTGATTGGTCTATTCCGAATGTCTCCGTTCCGCTCCGCTTGAGTGTAGACGCACCCTTAAAGTGCTCCTCTTATATTCTTGTAATGTACAGTTGTTCATAAATTCATGAGCAAAAACTTGATCAAAAATTTATGAGGTCGCCTCTATTGTAATATAAAGGTGTGGTGAAAAAAAAGATTTGTTAAGTGTAGCTCAAATGTTAGCTGCTAGTTACATAAATCGGAGGACTGACAAACTGAGGGCTACTAGTAACCAAAATAAGTTGTGTAAAACTTGCATAATTTTGGTTACTACTCAGCACAATTTGGATGTGTCTCAAGTAGTTAAAATAGTTGAGCTATTTTTTTCAGTGTGGTCACATTTTTGCTCATGATTTTAAGAACTCGACTGTACATTCAGTGCATTACGTAATAATCTCAGTGGACACGTAATAACTACTACGATACTAAATTCAGGAGACATTTGCCATCCTAAGTACATACGAAAGGGACCGTTCACTTCAAATATAGTCCTTTATATGAACTATCAGCGCCCCGCGATATTACCCGCTAATCCCACGGGAACACTGCATTTTTCAGGGATAAAAAGTAGCTTATGTGTTGAATGTGTTAATCCAGGGTGTCGGCTACCTGCGTACCAAAATTGGTCCGGCCGTTTGAGCGTGAAGAAGTAACAAACATACAAACTCATTCATAAACTTTCGTCTTTATAATATTACTTTGATAATGAATTGTAAAAACTTTAATTTCAGCGCCAAATCCTTATAATCGTTGTCTTACCTAGGTACCTTTAATGAGTTTTTTTGAGTCTTTGATTTCATGATCTCATTATCTATTTAAGACATATGAACATAATTCTTCTACTTTCTTCCCTTGGTAATTAATATCCATAAATATCCAGACGTCCTTGGATCGATGGTACGAAGGACGATGCGCGCGCACCGGGCTGACCAATCAGGGCCCAGGAAACTGCCCTGGACCCAATACGTCATAAGATCTGATGGCCGCGTTCAAAAACCGACCTTCCGTGTTTGCATTATGTCTCAGAAAGGCTCAGAAAGTTGGAAGAATATAGGATTATTCTGGAATTGCGAATTGTTTGAATGAAAATTCAGCCTTATAGAGTCTGAACGAAGACTTAATTCGTCTATGGAGACTTTTTAAGATAAGATCTCGCGAAAATTGGTAATTTTCAGTTAATTAACAAATGAAGCCAGTTTCAATTAATGGCTAAGATAGGAAAGCCGTTACAGTTCGTTTAAATTATGATATGGAAACGAAATTCGCGTCCGAACACTTCCGAAATTTGCCGAAAAGTTCCGACTAGATAATTAATAAGGGTTTGTATACTTTAACTGGTTAATAACCTTTTAAGAGATAATACATAAAATAAAAGTTCATTGCAATTTATATTTAGACTACACGAGAACTTTATCATAACGTGACCTTTGATTATATTTTTAACGCGGCAAAATTTAGCGTAATTTGTATAATTAATTTTAACGATACAAAGAATATTAAAAGGCTTACATTAGAGAGGACGTGTGTCTCATGAAATTGGGTCACTTTGTTCCAACACTGTCCAAGCAAATGGGCGTTTTTATATTACATAACACCATCTCAAAATTAGCATCAACAAATTAAAAACAAATGAATCGGCGATAATTACCGCCTTTACAAGAATCGGACGTTAAAAACAAAAGAAGTGTTCGAATTCGAAATTTGAAAAATGACTTACCCCAGCTCGAGCCGGTACGGCCGAGGAACTGGCCGGTTTCGGAGTTCCATAGGAAGATCCTGAATCCCTCCCATTTCCCAAGCTCTGGCGGTGGCGCGTAGTATTGCTCAGCTACCTTAGTTTTGTCCGCCATGATCGCTCGCTAGAACTGACTGCGGTATGGAATCGATTCTCCGCTCGCCCCAGCGCCGCGCCGCGCCCCCGCCGCCCCGCGCCCACCCTTCCAACCCCCTGCAACCCTCTTACGTAACGATTACGTAAAGCGCGGCGCGCGCATGATTTCAGCCCTAGTTTTAGCCGACCAATATCTAAGACACTTCAGGTTTACTGTAACCCTTCTGTGTTCTTCTGATACTTGCCGCACAGCAGGTCAACTAAATCTGGTTTCCCTATAGGGTTGGGATTAAGCCATCTTTTGTGGTGTATTCGCTGTGTACCGTATTTGCTTGGGTTGAGGTTGGGTTTTGGTTGAGTAATGACAGATTTACGTTGGTTAGGTTTAGTCTGGTCATTGTGTCAGGTTGTTGGTCTGGGGAATTGATTTGGGCTGTACGCGCTACGTCTATGAACTAGGTTTTTGCTGCTGTTTTTCCTGGGTGTTAATTCGAATGGAGTTTGAGAATATCGCCAGATAAGCGATGTCTCAGGTATATCTCCTTTGACTGTTAAAACGCGATCTTTTGCGATTCGAGCTGCATAATATTTATGTTACTGCCCGGTCAAGTTAAGTGTCGCCTATAAATAAATTATAGCGTGATTGAGTCGGCGAAACGGCAATATACTAGGTATATTTCGGAGATCTCTCTAAGATATCAGAGATATATGCATATATGGAATTAGGGTCCTGTTTTCCCGGTTGTGACATAAGAAAAGTATGTTAGATATAAAAATAATGTCAAAGCGCCATGATTCGTAAACAAGGTAGTCTTTTTACAATTCCATGAAAAACCGATAATTATGTATTTTGTTCATGGCTTTCAGGATAATTTTTAGATTTTTTAGGGATCATTAAATTCTCTGTCTGTCAGCGATTTTCTCCTAATCATTGGATTGATCAAGTTAAAATTTGGTACTGTAGATTCTTATTAAAACTCAGACGTTGGTAATCTACTTTATTTTTAGGAAACACCAATCAATAACAGAATAATATAAATTAGCAATGTCACGTAAAAACGAACTGACATAACAGAAGTCATATCAAAACCCAAAGAGGCCGTGCGCCTACAATACTCCCCCCCAAGACCGTGGCTACGGTCGATAGTAGTCCTGAAGATGGGCAGGAAATCGTACATGACGTCCGCTACGCGACCTCTGGTTGGCACTCTGATCTTTGACAGTCTCGTCACCGATCATGTCTCTTGGTGTAATGCACTCTTTTGCTATATACGCCGGTTTAAGCCGGTCGATCGTGACAGTAACTGCATTTCCTTTAATCTCTAGGTCAAAGGTTTTTGAGCCGCGACGTAGCACCTTAAATGGACCCTGATATGGTGCTTCCAGAGATCTCCGTTCGGGTCCTTGACGCAGAAACACATGAGTTGCAGTTTGTAAATCTTTTGGAATGTAGAAAGGGCGATTAGAACTAGTATGCCATGAAGTAGGCTGAGGTGCAAGTTTGGTAATGTGATTTCGAAGACGACTTGCAAAATTGGTAACATCTACTACTGGATCTTGAGCTACAGAAGAAAAGAACTGGCCGGGAAGTGTAAGCTGTTCGCCATAGACTAGTTCTGCTGGTGAACTTTGCAGATCCTCCTTCCATGCACTCCTAATGCCTAATAGCACCAATGGCAGAGCTTCTGTCCAAGTAGTAGTAGCGTGACACATAATAGCAGCTTTGAGTTGGCGGTGAAGCCTTTCCACAAGTCCATTGGCAGCAGGATGGTAGGACGTGGTGGTGAGATGAGTTGCACCCAAGAAGGCGGAAATCTTTTTGAAGAGTTTCGACTCAAATTGACGTCCACGGTCTGTTGTTATACGTTCCGGACAGCCAAATCGAGCAATCCAACCTTCATCAAAAGCCGTTGCACAGGCCTCTGCAGTAATGTCGCGAAGTGGGTATACCTCCGGCCACCGTGTGAAGCGATCAACAATTGTGAGACAATACTTGAAGCCAGAAGATGGTGGTAGGGGACCTACTATATCAGCATGTACGTGACGGAACCGGGCTGCGGGAAGGCTAAATTCTGACAGGGGTGCATTTGTGTGTCTCGTAATTTTGCTGCGTTGGCACTGTTGACATTCTTTTGCCCATACCCGACAATCTTTTCTTATGCCTGGCCATACAAATCTTTGACTTATAAGACGTGTTGTTGTCTTAGCCCCTGGATGGCTTAGATTATGTAGTGAGTCAAAGATTTGGCGACGAAATGTGGGTGTGATATATGGTCTTGGTGAATGCGTAGAGGTGTCGCAGTATATTTCCAGACCTGGCTCCAGAGTCGTCATCTTTTGCAGTTGTAAGGCACAACCATCTTTCAGAAGACCTGTTAGTTCTGTATCAGCAGCCTGAGCTCGAGCGAGAGAACCGTAATCTATAACAGCAGTGAGCTCCTGTATTCTGGATAGGGTATCAGCTACCGTATTATCTTTGCCTGGTACATGTCGGATGTCTGTAGAAAATTGTGCTATAAAATCTAAATACCTGAATTGTCTCGGAGAGCACCTGTCTCGGTTTTTAGTGAAGGCAAAAGTTAGTGGTTTATGATCTGTAAGGATTGTAAATGGACGTGCTTCTACCATGTACCGGAAGTATTTTATTGCTTCATAAATTGCAAGAAGCTCGCGGTCATAAGGGCTGTATTTTCGTTGAGCCGTACTTAACTTCATCGAGAAAAAAGCTAGAGGTTCCCATACACCTTTCTTACGCTGCTGCAGCACTCCTCCTACAGCAACATCTGAAGCATCAGTCTGTATTGCTAGCTCTGCAGTAGCATCTGGATGAGCCAGTAAAGTCGCTCTCGAAAGGTGTTGCTTGCTCTCACTGAATGCCTCTAGTAGAGCAGGTGTCCAATTGATAGTTGCAGATCCTTTAGGATCACCAGCAAGTAGGGCAGTGAGTGGTGATAGAATATGTGCTGCTCCGGGGACAAAGCGCCGATAGAAGTTAAGCATCCCCAAGTATCTTCTCAGTTCTTTAATGGTTTGAGGGGCTGGGAAATCATTTATAGCTTGTACCTTAGATTGCAATGGACAAATGCCCTCAGCTGAGACGTTGTACCCCAGAAAAACTACCTCAGGTTGCCCAAAGACACACTTCGATGTATTTATGAGAACACCGTAATCTTGGAGACGTTCGAACAGCAGCTTTAGGTGTTCTTTGTGCTCAGCCTCTGAGGATGATGCAATTAAAATATCATCGAGGTATCCGTAAGCAAAGTCAAAACTGCGTAGAGCTTCGTCCATAAACCTTTGGAATGTTTGAGCTGCATTGCGAAGCCCAAATGTCATAAATGGGAACTCAAACATTCCGAACGGCGTGGTGATTGCGGTTTTAGGAATATCTGGTTCATGTACACGTATTTGGTTATATGCTTTTATGAGGTCAATAGTAGAAAATATTTTTTTACCCGCCAGAAAGTAAGCGAAGTCTTGAATGTGCCGCACGGGATACTGATCTGGAATAGTTCGAGCAATTAACGCCCTATAGTCGCCACATGGTCTCCATCCATTGTTTTTCTTGCGTACCAGAAGTAGCGGTGAAGACCATGGGCTCTCTGATCTCCGAGCAGTTCCATTCTCAAGCATATCATCGAATTCTTTCTGCGCAATCTTCAGGCGTTCTGGATCTAGGCGCCGGGGGCGACTGGAAACCGGGGGTCCAGGTGTTGTCCTTATATGATGCACTGTGTTGTGCTTAGGAGCACCTAGCTTACCGGCCGGACGGGTGATGTCTGGGAAGGCTCGAAGAAGTTGCGTGTAAATTGAGTCACACAGCGAGGTTGTGCGAACCGATGATATAACCTCGGAAACACTGCAATGTGGCACAGAAATTGAGAGAGAAGTAGTTCCATCAGTAAGTTTTGATTGCGGCAATCAACGAGCAAGTTGTAATGAGCTAAAAAGTCTACGCCGATGATAGGTTTGGAAACATCGGCTATTGTAAACCGCCATTCAAAATCTCGCTGCAAGCCTAAATCCAATTGTAATGTTATATAACCATAAGAAGCTATACTTGTACCATTAGCGGCGTACAGCTCGTATTTAGTCTTCTTTCGGCGTTCGTTAACAGACGATCGAGGAAACACGCACAGGTCTGAACCCGTGTCAATTAAATATTGAATTTTTGTCGAACGATCTGTGATGAATAGGCGGCCTGATGACGTGGGGCAGACGTTTTCGGCCACTATTGCCTGCCCTGAATGTTTCCCGATTTAAAAGTACATTGGTTGCACACAGTTTGTTGCCTTTGTCCCGAAGCGGTAATGATACCAGCATATGGTAAATCCTTCAGGAACATCATGATAGCTCGTTGAGTAACGTTGTCGCGACTTCGAACGCGATTGAGTCCTGTTCTGAGATTGGAAGTTTCGTCCAGCTTGTCTTCCACGTCGATTTGGATTTTCAACTTTAAGTAATGCTTCGACTTGTTGTGCTAGGCGATCTACGCGTTGGTGCAATTCATACGTTGACGTCTCAGATGATGTACTGGCCACCTGCCTCGTAACTGGTGCTAATTCCTGAATGCGGTCGGCAAGCTCCGCCACATCGTCAAGCGAAATTTTAGGTTGCGACGCGACGATGGTTTGAATATTAGCAGGTAGACGGGCTGACCAGACTGGGCGCAGAAACTCGTCCGGCACCGACGGTCCCGCAAGGCTTCTCAAGTGTCGCAGAAATTGAGTAGGTTTACGGTCGCCCAATTCTTCATGTAGCATGAGTTGTTGTGTTTTTTGCTCCTGCGATACTGACAATCGTCTAATTAATTCCGTTTTTAGTTTTTCATATTTGTTAGTATCAGGCGGTGAAAGAATTATATCCTTCACTTCGACGGCAAACTGCGGATCGAGTTGTCCGATAACATGATAGAATTTAGTTGTATCTTGCGAAATGCCAGACAAAGCGAACTGACCTTCAAGCTGGGCAAACCACACCGCCGGTTCTTCAGGCCAAAATGGGGGCACACGTACACTAACTCGGCAAACAGCTTCACCATCAGACGTTAGCTGTGTATTTGAATTCGATGTCTTTGGCGGTGGCGTCGCGCCGGCATTACTATCGTTCGACATGTCTAATCTGTTCGTCTTCGGGGTCACCAATGTAGATTCTTATTAAAACTCAGACGTTGGTAATCTACTTTATTTTTAGGAAACACCAATCAATAACAGAATAATATAAATTAGCAATGTCACGTAAAAACGAACTGACATAACAGAAGTCATATCAAAACCCAAAGAGGCCGTGCGCCTACAGTACATACATGTATATCTGTGACCCAAATACCGACAAATAAAATAAATATTTTTTGATTTGATTTCATAAATACATTCCGAATATGGGGGATTATATATGGCGCTCGTGTGTTTCTCTATTAGTAGGTATTATGAATTTATGACTATGTCTCGACCGTCGCCTTGCACTTTCTATATCTACGTGCTTGTCTAATTAAAGGTAAAGGCGAAATTAGTTATCCTTATATTTAGTAAATTTATAGTAACTACCTAACCCTTGCGTGCCCTTAATATATGAGCCCTGCTCGGCCTGCTCGCACTTGACCGTTTTTTTACTTAAATTGGAATGATTTTATTTTAGATTTTTTGAATAAAGTTCTTTTATTTGTGATTTTGACGACGCGGCTGGCTCAGTTTGTAAGCACTTGCCTACTGAGCCGGAGGTCCCGGGTTCAAATCCCGGCCAGGGCAAATATTTGTGTGATGAACTCGAATATTTTGTGCTTTGGTCATGGACGTTATCTATATATGTATTTATATATTATGTATATCGTCGTCTAGTAGGTACCCAAAGTACCTACAAGCTTTGCTTAGTTTGGGACTAGGTCGATTTGTGTAAGATTGTCCCTTAATATTTACTATTATTATTATTTATTTATAATGACATTATAGTTAACCTACTTACAATTAGACACTGACATTCGTGACACTTAATTAGTGTAACAAATATTTCGCACCTCCTTACAACATTCATTACATAATTGTTATACAGTGTGTTACCGGCACGTGGGCTTTTCTTACAGTACTTAAAGTAAATAAACGTGGTTAAGTTATGAACCATGATTAATTTAACGTAGTTATTGATTTTTTGTTGTTGTTGCTAGTTCTTGCTTCCACATTTAAATAGTTACTTTTTATGGTTGTTTGCTTCATCTTCTTCTTCTTCTTCGGTACAATCTTTACAGAGTGGTCGTGGCCATTATGCATTTGTGGAGTTCTGAGTGACCCGTTTAACGAATCGTCGCCACTCGTCCCGTAGAGCCGCTTTCCGTGAGCATGCATTGACGGTAGCCGACACACTGGCTTTGATCTGGTCGGTCCATCTCATCGGTGATCTTCCTCTAGCTCTGACACCTTCCAGTCTCCCTTGAACAACGAGGCGTTCTATGGACGTTCCGTCTCTCCGAGACACGTATCCAAAGAAGTTGAGGATGCGGCATTTGACGACAGAGAGCAGACGCTCTTTAATTCCCAGCTCCTCGAGAATTACGTTGGTCCGGAACTCAGTCCACGATACACCAAGCATCCGTCTCCTCACCACATCTCCAGTGCATTGACTTGCTGCTTTTCTGCCGCCCTCAATGTCCATGTCTCAGCAGCATACAGGAATATGGGAAATATGAGGGTTCTAACAAGCCTGGTTTTAATGGCCCTTGTGATATTACGGTTCCTCCAAACCCTTTTCATCTTGTCCATAGCAGACCTCGCAATCGCCATACGTCGTTTGATCTCATCTACGCAGCCTCCGTTGTTGTTGTTTGCTTCATACTCAGCCGAAATTGAAATTGATTGTCAATTTTAATCTTTGGCTGCAGACATCCAGGGACTGGAGACCGGGTGACTGGTAGAAATACAGGTTTTCCCTAGTTCAGGCACCAGTCTCCACCGTCTTAGCCTTGTGTAACAATTGCCGTGTAATAAATACGATTATTAACATTGTACAGATGTAGTGAATAATAGTTTTAATATTACCATCTCAACGTTTTCACCGAAGTTTATAGAGTAAACGTGCTAAAACGAACTTTTCGAAAAACGTATACCTACTTTATGGAGAAAAGAATAAATGTTTTTTTCTGTTCATAATAGAATTGACGTAAGACCGCTGTCATTATGATTGCGCAATGGTCATTTACACTGAGCAGGAGGACTGACAGGGATGTTTTTATGTGAATTTACTGCTATTTAGTACATGCGATGTATTTTTGTAGTAATAAGATACTGCTTACAAAAATGTAATATTATACTTATTACCTCTTCGTTTCAGCTTGGATATAAATGCTTTCGCATGCATGGAATTCTGGATGGTCGACTGTTCTCCTCTACAGGTCGCATTCTGCCGAATCTCGTGTGCAGTGTATGATTTATTGAGCGCGCTCCCGACTCCGCCCGGTCAGTGGGAATCGTACTAACTCTTATCGACGGATGTATTCTAGAAAATCCGCGCCCATATATATATTGATAATTTCAACCAATTGTTATGAAGTGTTCATCATACGTTTTCCCAAGTTCTAGGTAGTAACATAGCTATTTCATGCTTTCATTGCGTGCAGTCGAAAATAAGTTGAAAAAACTAATTTTCCACGTGAATTTTGTCAATTTCTAGTAGTTTTTGATAGAAAAATTATCAATGAATAATTCTAACTGTAGATTTCATATACAACCTACCAATAAATCCCAATAGTCCTGTTCTGGGTAGTAACATCAATAATATGTTAAGAAAGATGTTTGATCATGGAGAAAAAAGTCTAAAACAATCAGCATTTTAAAAGGAATAAGGCCTCTTAAGTCGCCTTTTCAGTAAAATTAATATTATTTTCTATTAAAACAGTATTATAAAATGCTTAATGCTTATCATAGGAGCAGCAGATGAGAATCAGGTTATCTGGACCCCACGTCCCAGTCACTGGCACCCCCTAGTATTGCACATTGAATAAATTCATTATAGAAAGTGGGAAATGCCCGAGGGTCGGCGTTCCTGGGGTTTTCCGACCGGTGGATGTTTTTAGAGGGATAGATCAATAATAGTACATTACTGTAGACGCCGGGATAGAAGGGCTTGATGAGTAGATATTGACATGTGAAGATAGTTATACGAAGCCGGCAAGCCCTTTTCACGGCTAAGGCATGTATAGTTCTTTTCTCAAACATAGGCAATGAAATAAATAAGTTTCCGTCAAAAATTTCATTTTAGTGACAAGCTTTTAAAGCCGACTGTACTTGTCTTTAGATTCTAAAGAGCCCAAACTCAGTAGGATTGTTTTTTCTATTATAGAGTTCCTATGGCCACCTTCCGGTTCCATCATCAGATCAGCCCCATGGTACTATATTATTGTATTGTCATCAAAGTTATGTAAGTATGCAAAATTTCAGCTCAATCAGTTGACGATATCTGCTTCAAAATTGAGTTGTAAGATTCCACCCGAACAAACATACTTACATACAATACATACAAACAATGCAAGTTAAATACAAAAAAAAACTTGTAAAAAACATACACCACTCAAAAAAATATACTGTTTATGAACACAGACGCCATATTAAAAATCTAATTACGGCCTAGGCCTTCAATTTTGTATGAAATTCCTTTCCAGTTCTCTCGAGTTGTTCCGCCCGAAACGTGATACTTCGAAGCCTGTTATAACGCACGTTATGACGTCATTTCATTGCATGTTTCAGAAAAAAGGTTTTAGTAAGGAACATATTTTAAGGACAAGCTTTTATTTTTTACTGGAAGGATTATTAGGATTAGAAGGATTGATTATACCTACAGACAAACAGATAGATGCCGGGGCAGGTGAAGACTATAAAAAAAACCTTGAAGAATTATATTTTAATTTAAATGATTATTTATTCATAAATTAATGCTATAGAAATAAATAAAAACTTAGAAACTACTGAATAAATAATTGTTTAAGTAGGTAAACTTTAAAACTAAGTCGGTTTTTTTTATTTGAGCAATTGTTTGAAATTTAATATTAAAACAATACATACGAGGACAACTAGATACGAATTGTGTGAGAAAACGAATAGAAACAATTCAAATTACCTATTTCAAATGAAACTGCAAACTACTATTTTTCGAAAATTTAAAATTAACCTACATTGATACTAGTTATAAACAATGTTGTTGTTTTTTTGCACCACCAATGTGAGCAAATTTAACCAAATTCTTGGGTTGCTATCGTTAGTACACTTTTAATAATAAATAACTAACAAGTTATCATTGAAATAAAGAGAGATCAAATAGAAAACAGCACTTCATACATTCAGGAAATAAATAAAAGTAAATAAACACATCCGCAGAGTATCCTACAATTTAACTAAAGGCAAACAGCGTCATACAACATTTTGCTATTAAATTCTCTCGGGCTCTTCAGACTTCTCAGATTTTTCTAAACTATTAGTGCCTGTTTCAATCTTGGAAGCATTTGGTTTGGTCCAGGCCTGACACACACATGTAGGGCCCTGGGTCCCAGTGTGTCCTCCACTCACTTGGAACCCACTAGCCTGGCTGCCTGCACCACCAGATCCTTGCGCGGCTTGGAACTGGCCTGAACTCACCTCCTGGCCGTTGTATAGCCCAGTAGCTTGATTTTGACCCTGAAACTGCCCAGTCTGACTGGGATACTGGTTCTGACTACCCTGGAAACCTTGCTGCTGCACATTTCCTTGATACTGCCCGCCCGCTTGCTGATTTTGTCCTTGAAACTGTCCTCCGTTTTGGGGATACTGGTATTGCCCTTGATTCTGACTCTGGCTACCACCGTTATGGACAGGATATTGTGTGCCAACAGGATACGTTTGAGGGTATGTAGCAGGAACGTTATTCTGAGGATAAGTTGGTTGTGGGTAATACTGTCCCTGATTCTGTCCTTGCATCTGGCCTTGTTGGCCTTGTAGCTGGCCCTGTAGTTGTCCCTGTAGTTGTCCCTGTTGTCCCTGGTACTGTCCCTGGAACTGTGACTGACCCTGGTAGTTGCCCTGGTTCCACTGCTGGTACTGCGGGTACTGATAGTTCTGGTTGGGCTGATACTGCTGAGTAGTCTGGACTGGCTTGTTCTTGTGGCTGTGGACGATGTCTATGACGCCACCGATGATCTTCTCTGGTATGTGCAGCGCTGTTCTAGCGTCCATGTGTGAAGCCGCGAACCGTAGTGTTGCCACTATGATTAACTGAAAATAAAACGTATGTGTAGGACATTGGTTATTCTATTGGCTTATTTTAAGAAAACTCAGAGGGTACATAATTTACAGATAACTATCTAGGAGTTAACAAACCGTTTTCCGTTGTACAAAATGACAAACATTAATAAAATAGTTTAATTTAATGCCCATTTTAGGATTAACAGTTTTTTCAATTTTGAAAACAAAGTATTACTCGTAGCAGGTTATGTGCCAATAGAGGAGTGTCCTTTCAAAAGGGCTTATTTTTGTATGAGTTTCATAGAGAAATATAAGCTCTTTTGAAAAGACACTCAATCACCAGACGGTGCCAATGTTAACAAGATTTTTAGGTACCCATTTGGTATCTATGATACTTACAATTACGGAGATCTTGCGGAGCCCCTCCATTCTGTATCACTAATTAAGTCAGCTTGCTTATCAAGTTTTCAGGGTCGGTTTCAGCGCAGACCAATTGTCCTGGTCTTGCCGAAACTTAGTTCAGTGTGTCGGAAGCAAAGCCTTGAGTGCGATTGCCGAAAACGCATCCCGATGCAGTCTTTATACCGTGCGGAAAGAGGGTTGTCACAAGAAATTACATTCATATCGTCTGTCAGCCGCGAACGGCTTCAGGGTTGCCACGATACAATAAGAATAATATGTTTATTATATTTATCGTAATTTTTTAGGATCTACTTTGTTAATAGAAGTTCCTTATTATGAGAATTACAAGATCTACTTTATTCTTCTATCCTTATTACGACAAAAAAACAACAGGTTTGAACAGCGTGATATCACCAACTGTAGAATACATAATACAAAAATATTTTCACATTGGAATATCTGTAGTTAACACTAACTTGATTCAGTTTAGTCAGATGGTGCGTCGCTGGCGCCTCGTAATTAGGAAGCCAAAAAGAACGTTCGACGTAAAACGTTTTATTTAACCAATCATGATGTACCTAAGTACTTAATTTTAGAACATGAAATCACGCCTAGACGTCTACACAATTTTTTTTTCACACCCATCATAACGATGATTCCTGCATGTGACAACCCTATTTCGGGATGCGCGTGCGCGGGTGATGGAGGAGGCCGCGCGAGTTATCTCGCCCTTTGACAGGGCCCGCTATGTGGGGCTTAGCGGAGCTGGTTTGTCGTCAAACTTTCTCGCCTGTGTCGAATTTAAGAAATACATGTCTATAAATTCACTAATTTCCAGACTCAACAAAAAAACCAAAATTCTTTATTACATAAAACATACTTCTCTTAAATCTAAGGTGATGGAGCAACCCGGTCTGAAAATAAATTTTGTCTATGGTTCAAAAATAGTAAGTACCTACAACTAAAGTGTAGATTGGTTACTGTTTACTGACCAGTAATGCTAATTATTATACTAAAAAGGACGTCCAGAAATCTGATGCACGATTGTGTAAAAATGAAGATAGGAAGAAGTTAAGGATAAGATTAACACAATACTAAAACAGTGGTGGAGTTACGGAGATGCCACGAATTTGCGCGGGAGTGGCAGCGGTGTAGGTACGTGTGTCTCGCTCACTCGTATGGCGGACGCACTCGGATATGTCGCTCAGCTCCTTGCCGCGCCCCTGGTCGTCCAAAAACCTGGCATCACCTTAATTCTTATTTCAGCGGTGATTGAAGATGAGACGGACTGATAGAAACTATTTTTGAAGCAGACAATTCATGGAGTCTAGTCCTATCTGCTCATACCATTACTATTTTCTGCTCTAAATAATTACTTATTGTAAAGTTGTTTCAAATGTTTGATGCCAATAAGACAACACAATTTAATCATAATAATAGGTGTATGTTCACGTCGCAGAATTTTTTGCTTCGTCTGTCTACTTCTTCCAGTTTGTCTCATTTAGCAACTTATCGCTGTATGTGAGAGGTATGCCGAGCGGCATGGTCTTAGGTACAACGCTGCTAACAGTGAGGTTGTCATATTCAAAGCACGCAAATATAACCCAACAACGGAGCCTAGGATCGTGCTGTGCGGCGTACCTTTGAAGCGAGTGGATAAGTTTAAGTACCTGGGGCATATACTCACGGAAGACTTAAGCGATGACCAATTGACCACGATCTCGAGAGAGAGAGGAGAGCGATGTCAGTACGTGCTAATATGCTTGCCCGCAGATTTGCACGGTGTAACAAGGAAGTAAAATTGACGCTATTTAAAGCATATACTGTCAGACCTTTTACACGTGCAGTCTGTGGGTAGGATTTACGCAGAGGGCATATAACACGTTGCGAGTGCAGTATAATAACGCCTTAAGGATGTTGTTGAGGCTGCCTAAGCACTGCAGTGCGTCCGGCATGTTTGCCGAAGCGCACGTAGACGACTTTTTTGCCATTAGACGGAAGAGAATAGCGTCTTTGCTGAGAAGAGTACGCGGTAGCAGCAACAGCCTTCTTAGGGCGTTAGATGGGCGTCTCGATTGTCCAATAACCAAATACCGGGTAGAGGTAGTTATTGGCAGGGCCAAATAGAGCAAAAGTGCTGGTTGCTCCTGTGACTAGCTGCTTCTCTCTGTAATAGTTATAGGTATTTATGTATGTATTGGTATTTTCTTGTCTTATTTATTTCAGTTAATCATGTACTAATATAATATTTAATAAGTCTTGTTGTGTTACTAACTTTATATGGATCGCTCAGGTCTGAAATAAACGATTTTTATTTTTATTTTTATTTTATTTTATTTATTTAGGTCAAAATTCAACAAAATTCACGTATGCATCTGTTTCAGTCTTGCTGGTCTTATTTTCGAAATGCAATTTCGCTATCGAAAATCTCTCGCGCACCCCGCTGAGCCCTCTGCGCACGATTGGTTGCGCGCATGCATCGTGCGAATTGTGTTCCGCGAGCTTTTGTTTATTTTTCATTAAGGGGCCTACCTCTACCCAAAAGCATAAAATAGAAATACTTAAAGAAATTTCCGTCTTTATTATTGTTCGACAAGATAGTTGATTTTAAAATTTGTACGAAGGTAAGGTGTACATACTAATTGATTAATACATCTCATTTAGATTTTCTAATCTAATTAAATAATAGGAGCGGAGCGAGCGAAGCTCCCATGGATCGACTCGAATGGACTTTGTGACAATGCGCAGATCTCAGCGAGTTCTCAACCGATTTTAGAAATCTTTGTTTTAAAATGCACAAATTAAATTTCGCTAGGTCGTGACTAAGAGAAAAATTCGAAAAAAAAAAAAAACTCCGCTCCAATCTATGGTGCAAGCTTAGCCGGTGGCTGACTCTGCATCGACCTAGTAATGAGTTACAGTCATACTCCGATGGCAATGGCTGCCTTATTGAAGAACGTATCGCAATAACAATCTGGCTAATCGTGGAATCGCCGCATTTCAAATCCGACAACATCCATGACCCAGCAAGAAATATTTAAGTTTATCACACAAATTTTTGTTCTAGCCGGGATTCAAAAACCCAGGACTACTCTGATCTTTTCCTGGATAAAAAAACAAGTAGCCTAATGGTAACTTGATAATGTTGAAAATAATAGGATGGCAGCACCCGAATATAATTCACGAAGATCTAGACTTTGTTTTACTGTTAATTGACTTTTATCAATCTTTTTATTTTTTTACTGTGGTCGCCTAAAACGTAGCTTTTAAGCAGGTGTGGATGACAAACTAATCCCTGTACCAAAATTGGTTAAAATCCGTCCAGCCGATTCTGCATGATGAGAAAAAATATTGTCTACAGGCTTTTCAAATCTTGCATCCCGTTGTTAAGATTTTTTCTGAAATGAAAAAAAATAACCATATATAACAGATTTTCAATACAGTTTAGAATTTCATAAAAAAAAATACTATTGATAGTATAGATGTTTCTTTCCTCATATTAAAGGAAAAAACAGTATGCCCCCTTAAGCTATCAGCGAAAGCGACTTGTTTCTCGGAAGCGATCCGTTTACCCGCGAATTTATTTTAATCGATACAATGTCGGGCTTTATCGTATTGTGTGGTGATGGATGAGGGGAAGGCTTAACTGTTGTTTTTATTATTTTCTTATATTCCTATTCCATAACATACATCTCTTTGTTAGAGAATCGATACATCTTTTCATGCACTATATATATAATATACAGGTTGATCAATCCAAATTACTAAATTTTCCATACACAGCACGCATATTTGTATGGAGCGTTTTCAGCTTTAACAGCAATTTCTGACTCTTAGAGCAGTCTAAATGTATGTAGGTACTCTTATACAGACATTTGTTGCCAATAAAAATAGGATCGACTGAAATCTTATTTTTTTTTCTCCTCTCCAATTATAACCGGGTTCGATTCCCGGTTATGCATGAGATATACGAAAAAGAATTTAATGCAGTTTTTAATAAATCTAAAATCGAAGCCATGGTTGCTAAGAACAGATTTCCCTATCTCTTATAGTTTTCGTTTTCTCCCTACTGGATTGATCATTCTGTATTGATCATCCTGTATATAATAATATTGCCTATCCCTATCTATCAGCCACAGACGTCCACTGGTGAACATAGGCCTCCCCATGACTCGTCACAAAGTGCGATCCCGTGCAGACCACATCCATTGATTCCCCGCTACCCTCACGAGGTCATCCGTCCATCTAGTCGGGGGCCAACCCACGCTGCGCTTTCCTATACGTGGTCGCCACTATAGGACTTTGCTGCCCCATTAACGGCTAGGTACATGGCCTGCCCTGCCCATTGCCACTTCAACCGTGCAATCCTGTGAGCTATGTCGGTTACCTTGGTTCTTCTGCGGATATCCTCATTTCTGATTCTATCGCGCAAAGAAACTCCGAGCATAGCCCTTTCGTTGCGTGACTCTTAGCCGCCTTATGAGTCCGACCATGTCTCAGTTCCGTAAGTCATCCTGGCAACACGCACTGTTCTAACAATGTATTAGTTATCATACATAAATGACTTTGATTGTTTTAAGTATTATTTACGAAAAACTTACTTTCGGCTTTATTCTCAACAGCGGTATCCTCTTGGGAAATGCTGATTCACAATCTGTCTTGTAAAAGTGCCCTTGTGGCCTACTTACTGAATACATTATTTTTCGGACGTTGGTGAAACTACCGCCAGGCTAAAATGGACCGTGGCCTAGCTGAAAAGGGAAAGGAAAGGTGGGCTAGCTTGACCACTGAGGGGGTGCCACAAGATGGGCAGCGCAGACGCGGCAGGCCTAGGCGGAGATGGCGGGACGACCTGCACACTTTCCTCTATGGCTGGCCGGTAGAGGCATCTGATCGGGAGTCGTGGAAATCAAGGGGAGCGGCCTTTGCCCACAGTGGGACACTCATACAGGCTGATAAAAATCCTATTACAATTTAATGTTCGTTTGGAAATTTTTGGTCATATTGCTAGAAATAACTAGCACAATCTTGAGTAGTTTAATGGTCATCGGATTGATTGAAGAAAAATCGAGATGCCGTAGCCCAAAAATAAAAACCAGCCAAGTGCGAGTCGGACGCGCGCACCGAGGGTTCCATACAACAATATTTTTTTACAATTTTGTTTTCTGTAAGTATTTGTTGTTATATAGCGGCAACAAAAATACATCATCTGTGAAAATTTCAACTGTCTAGCTAGCTATCACGGTTCATGATATACAGCGAGTCTGTCACCAGACGGACAAGACTGACGGACAGCGGAGAGTTACATGTTTTCACCCTTTGGGTACGGAATCCTAAAAAAGATGAAATTGTTTTTTCCCCGCTGCACCTTGTACGGGTCTTGTACGGATACCCTTCAAGTATAATATTACGGTTCCGTAGAACACCACAAGCAAGGAAATACGACACGACCCGTACAAGGTAGAAAAAGAATCTTCAACTTTTTCTAGGAATGAGTGATGATGAGCCTGGAAAGTCAATCTTTTGAATGATGTAATTCATTCCCCAATAGCTAAGCATGCCACAGACGTAAGGTTTGAATCACGCGTTCACTCGTTTGGAGGAAACGTTGATTGTCGCATTATATCGTTTCCTTTATAAGTCCCGTCTGGCTCCGCGTTAGCGAGGAAACTGGATACAACCGAACCGAATAGGTTCAGTTAATACAGGTCAATGGAAAAATCCATTAACGTACCATTGAAAAGAAAGAAAGAAAGAAATACATTTATTCCTGACGTGGTGGCCATAAAACATAATTACATGAAGGGAGTGGCAGAAATGATAGAAAAAGTTAATAGGCAACTACGTATAATATTATGGCTGTGCCACGAAAAGGTCCCACCTCAGCATTGTGCTAGCTCGAGAGCCATCGCCGATCTTCCGGGGGGACCACAGGCGATGATTTAACTCCACGTAGTTTTTAATTGACGTATTAAAAGAAGATCTTTCATTAAATCTATGTTTTTTAGAAGCTTTTGTTTACTTTCACCTGTCTCGGTGTCTATAATCAAATCTTTCAAGTAAGATTTGAACCACTTCCCAGTGATCGATTGACCTGGTGTAACTACGTATCTTCGACGACAAACACATGAACACCAGAAGCTGGTCAGATGATGGACACGAAAGTTGAACATAGGAACGCTGTAATAAGACGATGCAATCCTACCAATTAAGTTTGGGCTCTAGAATTGTCTCGGTGAGTAGTTGGCGGATGTTTAAAGAAAAATACAACAGCAATAAAGTCTTGTCACAAATAATAAATTTTTAGAATCAAATAAACTACCACTAACCTTTGGACCTGATTGTTATGACGTCACAGGCCTGAGGCCAGTAAGTTCGTAGAAACTATTTTTTTTAACTTTCGTTTTTGACATTTCAGAAAGAGCTTAGTAGCTTATTTGGGCTGTCATCAACAACAACAACAACAACAACAACAAATTCAATGGAGTACCATGAACTTTCTCTATAAACATTTATTTTCAAGACAATTGTAGAATTGTATAATATATGTATATATATAGACCTACTGACCTACTGACTGATAGTTGCTTTTATCACGCGATAAATAAGTGACAAAGCATCCGTCACGTTTTGACAAAATGCGAGTGTGAGTGACAGATGCTTTGTCACTTATTTATCACGTGATAAACGCAACCATCATAGGCCCCCGTATGTAGAATATTAACGGAATTATGTAAACCCTCTGCCTAAAAATGTATGTGCGATACATTTAGTACAAGGTAGTAGGTATAATATATTACTTGTTGTGACATTATACGTATATTGTACCTACACGTATGTATTACCCATATATACTAGATGTAAAGGTTATTGCAAATCAGCAGCACTTGTCTGTAATTCGTTTGATTCTAGTCAGGTACTGAGCGAGGGGGCGGCGGATGGTGTTATGCAGCCAGAGAGTTGTGATAAAAACAAGTCAGATAAAAACTAATAAGAACAATTATTTATTTTTTAGCCGAAACGTATCCCCGAACTTTTTTAATTTTATGTTATGGTTCTCGAGTGGAGACCAGGTACTAGCAACGTACCGCAAGGTGGCCGGTCGATCTAGCTGGTTGGAGTTGCGGGGAATGCTGAATGCTGGCGGCGGGTCACTTCTATCCGGATCATGTGAAAGTCTATTGAGAAGGTCTGTGCCCAGCAATGTACGTCCTATGGCTGAAATGATGATGATGTTTTTCTTTCTTTTTCTAATACCACCAGAATTCCAGCCATAACTGCGTGGATCGCTTGCCATTTATTCGACTCGATTATCATGGATACCGCAATAAATTATTAGATTGTGACATTATGACATCTGTGAAAAATGAATTAATGGTTTTTACATTACAGTACATTTTTTTAAACGTAACTTTTCATTTAAATTTTTGGTAAAAAAAATGGTTGAATAAAACTACCTATCACAGATTGAACCGAGAAATGTAGCGTTCAAACTCTTTCAAATGGTCTCGTGTATCATCACCAGCATTGCTTACATGTATTGTCAATTGCCAGGTAAAAACCTCTCTTCTTTTCGCCACGAAGTCCAAATTGCTGCCACACGTCCCGGAATGCATGCAAATCTTCCCGCCTTCTCCTTTTCAGTCTGCCTCTGCTGCCATTTCAGTAGCCATCCCGTGGTACTCGTTGGATAATTCCGTCCGTCACTCTGGATGTAAAACACTAGAACTTTGGTAGTGGTTAATTAACGAAATTAAGTCTCGCGTAGTCCCAAAGACAAGTAAGGTTTCTGGCTAGTTACTTCCTGCACACCGCCATCCTATTATCCTGGCGCGCTCTCCCGCCGCAGTCTGCTCGCAGTCGGCTGGCGGACCTGCCCGCGGGAGGACCACATTCACATTACATTAGGTAAGTTAATTAGGTATAATTATTTAATTAAAAAGGTTTTCATTTCACATTATTTTAATTACTGTAATGCCAAATCTGTATTTCTTACTATACTATTATACATACGGTTCTATATTACATTTTATGGGTAGTTAAAATTAAACTTTGCGTCACAATGACAATGTTAAATATTTATATTGGGCCAGCGATTTGTAAGATTTATCAATACGGATCATTCTATGAAGTAAGAAAAGTTCATTTTAGCATGTTTTCTCTATCAACTTCTGTGAAAAACTGGCGATGGAAATGTTAAAACGAGCTTACCCGACAAAATACGATCGGAAACTATTATTCGCTACATCTTTATCATTGTATACCTGGCAGTACGTAAAACCATTCAAATAAACAATGCCAAGATCGACACACAAATCAAATGGAAAAAGTCGTAGGGTTATCTGGTGTTAGGGTGGTGGAGAGGTTACCACGTTGGCCCGGTAATCCAGATTCCAGGTACCGAGTTCGATTCCCAGTCTCTTCCGCCAAGTTACGCATTTATTTTTTTCTTTGTGCTTTAATCTTTGTATATCATTGGGCCTTTGTCTTTGATCAATCAATTTTATATTTGTACCTACTTTAATAATAGCTTTCAATCGTTCTACGTGAACCCCTGCTAGGGTAAATCGGAAGGGTCTGCTGTTAGAGTCCCTAGCCCTACACAATTAGATCTATAACAATATAGAGGTTTAGGCAGGAGGGCTTCACTCCCTCCCCTTCGATTGAATATTTTCAACGGACTACCTACGTCAAGTCGACGGATTCTCAAGTCGACGGGTATGTTTTGGTATATTGATACTTCAGAAGTCTGTATCATTTATGAATCAATTTCGATTATTTTTTTGACCGAGCGACCGAGGTTTCTCCTTTTCAACGAGGCTACAAATTCTTTCTTATGTCCGGATATTTGGATGTACAGTCTGGCTGTTCTCGCCTACAAGTCACATATCTCTACCAATTCTCGTAAAATTCTGTAAGGTCGATAATTATACATTGATCATTTTTGTTGATTCAGTTTTTCGCTTTTTTTCGAAACGCCGAGTTATTGCTAAATCGATGATATCTAAAAAAATCCGTCGATGGCCCAACCTTCCCCTTCCCGTCAATCAATAGTAAAATCAAAATTTGATTAAAACAAACGGCAGGATAAGTACCTATGAGTACTTTGAATGCCGATCTTGGGAAACCCTCCAGCCACTAAGTTGGGGCGGGGATGGGGCCATGGTAGAGTGTCTCTGCTAAATACTTAGATAAGCAGATTTAGAAGCGCGATTCTTTATTTTAGGATTAAAATATAATAAAGTGCTATAATTTTTCGCGAAACTCCAGTTTGCAATAATACCATCTAAGCAAATGCTTAGATGGTATTTATTTTCGTAGTCTATTTATTTGGCATCCAAAGTTAACTTTCCTATTTTACATTCAAGATCAAAAGATTAAACTTAGGTATGTAGTGTTTTATTGTGTGTTGTCATATTGTCTGTGAAATGAAATAACTACTTATGTACAATAGAGGATACACAACGACAAGGCAGTGAATTGGCAGGGCTTCATGATTGACTGCAAGGGCCACTGGTTAAATAACTTGATCAAATACTGCATGCTGGGTGACGCTGGCAATTGACTCTCGATTTGACGCTAGATCAATTGACCATGCAACGAGAATCGAGCTCATCAGCGAATCAATTGTGCTCTGGAGCCAGGTTGATGTTTGTTTTTGTTTTTTATTAGGTATTAGCAAGGTATTAGTTTCACGTGATTTGCTAACTGTATGTCTGTGCTACTTAGTGATCAACCAATAGAAGATCTTAGCGGTATCAATTTAATGTTTTCTAGAATTGTCCTATTCTTAACCTGTTCATAAGATAAAGAAATAAGGATTGACCTTGATGTTAACCGTATTCCGAAGAATTCCATCATATTATTCACAAAACTGATGTGTAATTTCACGTACTACCCGGTTAAATTATATGTACAATACAATACAAAAATTCTTTATTGCACACCAACAAGAAAAATATTACAATCGAAACCTTAATTTATAAATGGTAGACAATAGGCGGTCTTATCGCTAAAGAGCGATCTCTTCCAGACAACCTTTGGGTAGAGGATTAAGCAATAATAAACAATAAAAGAGTAGGTGGTGAAATAAAAAAAAACAGCAACATAAATAACATATAAGACACAAACTTAAATAAATATATTTAAAGATAAACATACATATATACATATATATATAAATACATTTACATAAATATATTATATAATATTAATTATAAATGCGCCTGATATTTTATGCGGTCACATACCAAGGTAGTGCCAGTATCAGTTTTTTGGTTTATAACCAATGCATGACTTCCGTGTTAAATAAGACTTTACATAGAAAACTATCGTGAGTCTCAGACATATTAAAATACTTAAACGGGTTTACTCACGTCGTAGAAGTCCACACGTGTTTGATTGGCCGCCGCCGCGACTGATCGTCTCTCCTGATGATGAATCGCGTACCGATTCGAAACATGTCGAGCGTTATTCGACTTCTACGACGTGAGTAAACCCGTTTAAGTATTTTAATAAATAAGACTTATAAAAAAAACATGAGATGAGATGAACATGAACAAAGATGGCCGATGAATCAGCAAACGAATTACGAATACCGAGACGAAATTTTGTAGGGATATCTCCACTTGTCAAATAGTAACATCGAAAGTGACGAGATAATAAAGAGATCTCCATAGTTGGTCGATTTGGGCCTAGGAGTCTACGGCTACTTCAAATAATGAAATACTGTCCTCAAATTCATCAAACTAATATGTTTTTAAATTAAATAAATATGTAAAATGTCTCATTATTTTAAATATGGGTACACTACATATTTTCCCCCTGGTTACGCATTTAAATTTGTCTTTGCGCTTTTATCTTTGTATCAATGGTATATGTTTTTGTTTCCAAGCTTCACATCAGTCCGTCTAGCACAACTATTCTTCGCGACTCTTGTGACTCTCTCACATTACTGCATAGAAAGTGTACGTCTGATGATGGAAAAATACATTGATGGCTTTCCACAGAGTCAAAACCTTCAAGATGACGGTGAAGAAGCGGCCTTCAGACCTGAACAGCCTCGAGCGGTTCAACACGTACTACAAGCAGAAGGAGCCCACGCTGACCGCTGGACAGAAGGTGAAGAGGTTCATTTGGAACTCCAAGACCAGGCAGTTCTGCGGGAGGACTGGAGCCAGCTGGTGTGAGTTCTTTCAGATGAGTAAACTAATAAGCTTCAGTCTTCAGTACCGTAGCTCTCAGATCTGAAGCCCCTGCAACTGGAACTGCAAGACGAGGCAGTTCTGCGGGAGGACTGGAGCCAGCTGGTGTGAGTTCTTTCAGATGAGTAAAATAATAAGCCTCAGTCTTCAGTACCGTAGCTCTCAGATCTGAAGCCCCTGCAACTGGAACTGCAAGACCAGGCAGTTCTGCGGGAGGACTGGAGCCAGCTGGTGTGAGTTCTTTCAGATGAGTAAACTAATAAGCTTCAGTCTTCAGTTCCGTAGCTCTCAGATCTGAAGCCCCTGCAACTGGAACTGCAAGACCAGGCAGTTCTGCGGGAGGACTGGAGCCAGCTGGTGTGAGTTCTTTCAGATGAGTAAACTAATAAGCTTCAGTCTTCAGTACCGTAGCTCTCAGATCTGAAGCCCCTGCAACTGGAACTCCAAGACCAGGCAGTTCTGCGGGAGGACTGGAGCCAGCTGGTGTGAGTTCTTTCAGATGAGTAAAATAATAAGCCTCAGTCTTCAGTACCGTAGCTCTCAGATCTGAAGCCCCTGCAACTGGAACTGCAAGACGAGGCAGTTCTAACCGGAGGCAGCTGGTGTAAGATCTTTAGAACCCAACCAATTGGACTTAAATTAGGACAAAACGATCAATTGACTGATCAGAGTAGAAAGTGTAATCTCGTAGAAAGTAGAAAGCTTTTGTCTCTGAAACCGTAAACCGAACGGATTGATATAAAACGAACCTAACCTAACTTAATCAATAGGATGATAATTGCAAGAATTATGAAAATTGTATAAAGGGACTTCTAAACGGGCTATGTTTTGCTGCAATTTGTGGCCCGGCCATTATTTTCATCTTGCTCTAGCGTAGGGTGACAGAGAAGGACGGCTATAGTTGCCGGCCACAAATTGCAGCAAAATATGGCCCGTTTAGAAGCCCCTTCAGTACAGAGGAATAAAAAATTACAAAGAAACAATGCTTTCTACAAAATCTTTTTCGCCGAAATGATAAATTCGACGAAAAATAATTCTAGGAGTCAATATTAATGAAATAAAATAATTCACTAAGTAGGCTACAAGGGCACTTTTACAAGTCAGATAGTGAATCTGCCGCCATTTCCCAAGAGACCGCTGTTGAGAAGAAAGCCGTATTTTCGTAAATCATACTTGAAACATAATTATAGTTCCGAGTCTTCAGTGCCTACCCTTACCACACCCTTACCATGAGTTTATAGTGACAGTATTCTCGCTAGCAACTGCGTAAAGGATTTGTATGGAGAATTGTAGTTCTACACACTAGGAGCGCTGTACTATTCTCCATACAAATCCTTTACGCGGTCGCTATTAGCGAGTACGGTTACGTTACTGGTTTGAGGAACCATTCCCGGAATCCTCTATTCTCCGTCTCATGTCATGACTAATGCATACCGGTTAACGCTAGCCTTGACCGGTAAATAATCCGGCCATTTGTGTATCTTGCCATCAGTTAGATAACCTCGGCAGATGAATGGACATCCTGGCGCTCGACGTATTCAGATCTCTTTATTATTTAACTAGTGGTCCGACCGAATTGAATACTTGGATGCAAAGTCTTTACCTACTGTAAAAATTTGAAAGTAAGTTTGTTTTTAAGAGACCTTATTCCTTTTAAAATGCTGATTGTTTAAGACATTTTTCTCTACGATCAAACATGTTTCTTTAAATATGTTACTACCTAGAAAAGGGCTATTGGGATTTATTGGTTAAACCTACAGTCTGAATTTTTCATTGATAATTTTTGTTTTAAAAACTCTCGAAATTGACAAAATTCACGCGGAAAATTAGTTTTTTCATCTTTTTTTCGACTGCACGCAATGAAAGCATGAAATAGCTATAGTAATGTTACTACCTAGAACTCAGAGAAAAATATTTGTCGCATTGACAGCTTGCGATGGCATTACGGAGGTGTTCATGAAGTTAGCTGTCAAGAATTAGTTTGAATTATACCCTCTTATTAAGAATAATTTGATTTGAAACGGAACGTTTCACTCGGTTGTCAGTAGATGACGTTTATCAGATTATGTTATTAATATTGTTGATTGGCAACACCAGATTTTCTTAGGTTGGTACACGACAGCAGACAGGTTAGCCATGGGTTAGCCAACAATGACGTGTTGACGCGCCGGTAACATCCGCCCGGTTTCGATACATTTTATCGAACCGTCGTTGCGCACACACCTCTTTGCGAAACCCGAAGATTGCACGCGGCCATTTGTTGTTGAGTTCGAGTGAAACGTTCCATCCATGTTAATCTAGCTAATCTCAATACATTCATGTAATTAAATCATTGTAACGAATAAAAAGATTATTGATGTGTTACGTTACGTTTTTATTTGAATTCTACTTGTGACAAACATGGAAGATGGCAATCCTGAGCATGTTCCTCCGGAGGTTGTGCTTTCGTCTAAGCCCCCGTCGTCATATTATTCACTTCAAAAAGTTGGTTGAAATTAACATCAATTATCATATTTGGCATAATATGAAAATTCAAACAATTTTAAAAGGAATAAGGCCTCTTAATATTTAACAGAATAAATGTTGATCCTATTTTTGTGGTGATACGATTTTCTCCAACACATATTTCATACGGTCTGCATAGCGGTCCTGTAGCTCAGTTGGAATAGGTAGCAACACTATTATATTAATTGATTAGTTTGTTTATAGTATATTATTATGTAGTATTTGATAATCGATTTCTATTCATGATGTGGATAGAAATCCACTGCTGGACAAAGACCCTCCGTCAAGTTCTCCACAACTATTCGTGCACTGATATGCTCCAATTGCTTCCCGCTCGACTGTTTGTTATTCATAAATGAATGTCACATTAAACAGATAATAGTTTCGAACACATACAGTGACATAATTTAATTGACCTAGCGGGCGTCTCTGTTTCAGTTAAAATTCTTTCTTACAGTCCGAATTTTGATGATCGGATTTCAATGATTTCAGACTGAACGCCTAGAGGTTGCATTTCTCAATCGATCGATCAGGAAATTTTGTGAATAAGTTAGATGAGTATTATCATTTTAATTTGTGGATGTAGTTTTTAGATTTTTTTGTAAATGTCAAAGATATGGTTAGGGTTCAAATCTTAATAAGTAAATAACAAATTTCAGCCATTTTGAACCAAACTCGCGACGTTTACTACTCACAAAGCCACAAATAAACCTTGTATAGACTTTATTTATTATTTAAATAAATTACAAGGCATTTACGTTATAAACAAGACTTAAACCTAGTTAGATTTAGTCATAACGGAGTGGCTACGTTGCGTCGTCTGATCTGGTGTAGAATACGACAGATTGCCCCGGAACTGGCGAAACACGACACCCTTCGGCAAGAAGTCTGCACTTGCGATGGTGTCCTGCGTCGGCCGCGGCACGCGCACCACAAACGAGCTGAAGTGCCGACTTGATCTAATTTCAAGAAGAAAAAAGTAAAAAAACATTTATTCGGGAACAAAACCTACATAAATAGTGAAAAACAAAAAAAAGATTTACTATGAAAGGTCCCACCTCAGCATAATGGTAGCTCGAGAGCCAGCGCTGATGTTCCGGTGGGACCAATAGTACACCCAACGAAAAAAAACCAGGGGAAAAAACTCGTGTATAAGCGAATTTTGGCATAGTTGTAGGGAATGGTGTTTTAAACGACATACTAAAAGTACTGGTGGGTGGGGGTGAAGCTAACGGGGGGAGGGGGGCGTCAAGGTCCCTTTTTTTACTTTTTCGTAAATAACTCGTAAACTGTGGCATATAGCAAAAATGTTCTGAAACATAAGTAATCTACATAAAATTCTCTACAAATAAAATATTAACATTTAACAAAAGGATATGCTCCTGTTGAACGGTGATGATCGTATTTTCATTACAATTAACGTCGACTGAAGTTTTTGTCAGACCTCGTCGCTTCTGTTCTGCTCGTTTTGTGCTGTTGATATCATCGTAACTATCAAAAACCACTAAAAAATTTGGACCGTAATGTTTCTGTGTAGGGTGAATTGCAGAAAATATGCACCCTTTATGCTTATGAGTGTCCCATTGAAAACAGAATGAATTTAACCCTTAATCAAATGGAACACTTTTTATGAGATTTTTGAAAACTAAGAATGGTTTATAGGTAATTTGGGTGCGTAGATTACGAAAAAATATATAAAAAAAATTAAAGTGGGGGGAAAGGGGGGGTTTTGCGGTGGGAAATAATTTCCCGTTATCCGTTACGGAATAGAAAAAATTTAAATGAAGTGGGAAATACTTTCCCAATGTCCGATATGGTTACGAACTTTTTACTAGTTAGTAGCTCCCCCCGGGTTTGCTTGGAATTCAAGTAGGTATGATTATTACTAACAGTAAAAAAAATAACATGCAGGCCTAAACTGAAAGATTTACTATCTTATTGCAAGAAGTTGGGAATACAAATGAAAGATTATTATAATTATTTAGTTAGTGGTTCTCTTATATTTTTTTCTTATCCATTTCTCTTTACTAGAAATAAATACAAATGAAATAAATGACGAACGGGCAATATTTTTATATATGGAAACAAATTAAAATGTAGGTGGAGAACAAACACTGGGAAATAATTTCCCACTTGATAAAACCTACCAATTTTTTGTAAATCGTTAGTTCAGGAACAGACGTTGGGAAATAATTTCCCACTTACTAAAACCTTAAAATCTTGGCTAAATCATATCGTTATCACATTTTTTGATTTTGACGAGGCGTTTGGCTGGGTTTGTAGACACCTGCCTACTGAGTCGGCGGTCCCGGGTTCGAATCCCGGCCGGGGCAAATATTTGTGCAAAATATTTGTTCTTGGGTCATGGATGTTATCTATATATGTATTTATATATTATGTATATCGTCGTCTAGTACCCATAGTACAAGCTTTGCTTAGTTTGGGACTAGGTCGATTTGTGTATGATTGTCCCTTAATATTTATTTATTTATTTATTTTCAAGCAAAACAAAGGGAAAATAAGTCTAGTTTATGATAGTAGTCAGTGTATGCACTTAGCAGATTTTTTTTCGCACTTAACCGCAAAACTCAAAAAAAAAATGTTGTTATTGCAAAAATATCACGACAACTGACATTGACTTTGACGTATAGTGACAAATGGCGGCCATTACAAAAGTGTTGCCATTTTTCAAATTCAAAATGATACTGAGATTTTAAATCTGTATTATTGGTATCGCTGAGGGCTGCCATTAAAAAGATAAAAAATATTTTGTAAATTAGAATGAAGTGGGAAATAACTTCCCGGCATTTGATTAAGGGTTAAACATATATCATGAGAATAAAACACAATGTAACTATGCTACTTTGATAATAAGAATTCTTTCAATTCAGATAAGATATTTTTATTTGATTTCCTTTTTTTATTTTATTTTTTAAGTTTTTTTTTTCCTAAGAGGTACGCAGTTACTTCATATATTATTCTCATGTCCCAATTCTGAGTGTATTTTTGTCTCGGAAATTTGTTACGATTGATATTATTTATTTTAAAGTTTAACTGTAAATTATTCAGTCCTTATTAGATCATCTTTAAATTCTGTATAAATATATTTACGTTTATTATAAATAGTTGTGAAATTTTTATAATGATAAACTTGTCCCAACTTACTGGAGTTTCGTTACTCAGGCTTAGTTACGGAGCATATTTTAATCCCAAAGAAATGTCTCAGTTCTTAGTAGAATTATTTTTTCTTATTCCGGCAGCACTTTGACATGTTCCAAAATGATAAACACGGCGACAGCCACTTTATTTTCAACAAAGTGGTGCGTCGATCGATAGTCTTGAGTAAATGAGCTAAAAAATCTCAGGTTGAGTAACGGCGCTTTTCTCATATAAAATCTTTATTTTCGTACTCCAGTTTATTCATTGCCGATTGGTTTTACTCTGAATCTTACAAATTTACATAGTTCCAGATGAATGCATTACACGTTTGAAGAAAAATATTGTTTTAGGTTGCGATTTCTCATATATCTTGTCTCAGTTTCGTTATGTTTCGTTACGTAACGAAACTGATAAAATGTAAGGGTTAGTTCATGCTATAAAACCTTTTTTATAGGTCGAAAAACCTATCTGAATATGGACTGTAATATTTTTTGTCTCTGTTTAAATTCCCTAATTGACTTATTTTAGTATTTTCAGCATATTTTTAGAAATAAATTTACTATGTAAAAATATTTTTTACCTAGTATTTCAGTACAAAAATAAAAACACTTTTTTACAGTAAACAAATGCTGAAAGGCAAAGGAAATAAAGATAACGTTTAAAGCAAAATCCTACAAAATATGAAGTGTTAAGAGTGAAACATTTAGACTGAGTAAAGAAATCAAGAAAACGTGGAATAAAAAGTCAAAATAAGGAACAAAAAGAAATAACTAGCGATAATTGGAGACGATATTCCGCACGTTATTATACCAAAAAGAAAATAAATCTAATAGGCAGCAGAGTCCGGATCCAGAAATAATACTTAAGAAAGAATTAAGACTGGCTACTGTAGACATTAATTAATTATTTAGATCATATTTGTTATTATTATTCACACTGTGATTATGAAATTAAAACGTTTTATTAAATAATTCTGTGAACGAAACCATAAAACACTAGTTTTATTTCATGAGTCCGACGCTTTATGTTATCAGTTTCGTTACAGCCATTATCAGTTTCGTTACTCTCAGTTTAGTTACGAAATTCCAAAGGTACATATTTTCTGCAATTCACCCCACATAGGTAATGTACTGATGGCAAATCGAAGAAACGTTGGAGGATGGTTGCCATTTCATATGATGTAGTAGAAAGGGCGATGATGATGATGATGACAATGACAATATTCAATATTAGATTTAGACGATATCTAAGAATTTTATTTTTAGGAATATACGTGCCATACTTATTAAAGAAATGTGTTTATTTCTTTATTGTCCATCGTCTTCTCTCCGTATCTCAGGAAATATTTATCCCAGAGGAAAAAAATATATATTTTTTTTGTACAGAATTTTATGTAAATTACTTGTGTTTCAGATCATTTTTTGCTATAGGTTACAGTTTACGAGTTATTTACGAAAAACTAAAAAAGGGACCTTTACACCCCCCTCCCCCCGTTAGCTTCACCCCCACCCACCAGTACTTTTAGTATGTTGTTTAAAACATCATTCCCTACAACTATGCCAAAATTCGCTTATACACGAGTTTTTTCCCCTGAGAGGCAGCTTTTGGTCTTCGTTAGGTGGGCTACAGTGGCGCTACGGAGAGATGCACGCATGAGTACTGATCGCGTTCACATTACAAAACATTTACGTGTTCCTTACCAATCTTTCAATTATTTATTTTCAGGTAACTGTGGCCCATAGATACCTTAAAACTAACATAGGGTAGACCGAGGCGATTCGGATCACAGGGCGAATTGGATCAAAATAAGCTTTTTGTCAAATTCAAAAGATCGCGGCTAGCTACGGGCAGCCAATCACCGTCCAGCGTTGGCTTTGACCTTCCCGCACACGATGACACAGGCGGCCATTTTTTCGGACGCTTGTGTTAGTCTCAGCGATGCCTCGCGTCGAGTCACTAGTGTTGATGTGCTGTGATTTTACTGGTGATGTAAAAAACGTGGTTACAAAATTTACGATAAAAACAAAGTAAGTTGACTGAAGTTTAATATTTATTACTCAATATTGTCATTAATGTGTCCTGTTTTTGTAATGAATGTAATTGAAACTGTAATTTGAAGAATATTCGGGTTAGGTATAAATATCGTAAACCTATGGTTTGGGGCTATTCGGATCACTTGTTCGGGGGCGATGTGGATCACTAATTTGAATCGCTCTTTTCTAGTTTATACTAATAATTTTAACTGTTTGTGTGTTTTAGATGGTGCGTACGTACAAAAGAAAGACACACCAAGGAGAATGGAGTACGGAAAATATGACAGAAGCAGCTAACAAGGTGTTAAGAAAAGAACTGACATTACGTCGGGCGGTCGAAATTTATAATGTACCGTTCACATCTTTACAGCGAAGAGTTACCATGTCCCGTGGTGTTATAAAACAACGAGGTGGGCAGACAGTATTTAAAGAAGATGCAGAAAAACTATTTGCTGAGAGATTACTGCAGTTATCAGCTCGTGGATTTGGGCTCACCCCAAAATCGGTTCGTAAGTATGCATACGAATTTGCTGAGCATAAAAAAATACCACATTCATTTAGTAGAGTATCTAAAATGGCTGGAGAGGACTGGTTTCATCGATTTCTGAAAAGAAATCCGCAGTTGACTATTCGCAAACCTGAGGGTCTTTCTAGAGCAAGAATGAACGGGATGACTAAAGAAAAAGTTAATGCCTATTTTGCTACATTAGAGAAAGTGATAAATGACAATAATTTAAGGGGAAAACCAGAATGTATATACAACGTGGATGAGACGGGCGTTCCACTTAATAATCGTCCACCTAATGTTGTCAGCCAGAAAGGATCAAGAGAGGTTGTCAGCGTGACGAGCGTAGAGCGGGGTCAAAATGTGACTGTTTTAGCATGCATGAATGCCGCAGGACAATATATACCGCCATTCGTACTATTCAAAGGCGTGCGTAAACGAGACGACTTTTTACTCGGGATGCCCACTGGTACTCAAGTTGCCATGACAGAAAAGGGCTGGATAACCGAAGAGGCGTTTATGCAGTGGTTGCAGCATTTTAACCGGTATCGAACACAGGGAAAAATAATTTTGATTCTGGACGGACACGCATGCCATACAAGTCTATCTGTTGTCCATCTATGTGAATCATTGGACATTGAATTAGTTTTGATGCCTGCTCATACATCACATGCTCTACAGCCATTAGATGTGTCTTTTTTCAAGCCCTTAAAGGCATACTACAATCAACATGCCACAGCATGGCAACATGCACATCCGGATAAAGGCATAACAAAGATTGCTTTTGGCGGAATCTTTAAACAGGCCTGGAATCAAGCAGCAACTGTTGGAAATGCTACAAAAGGCTTCCAAAAGACAGGTATATACCCATTCGACCCGATGGCTGTGCCAGAGTATAAATTTGTCATGGATGCAAATTCCGAGGTAGAGAGCCAAACATCACATGCCATTCCATCCACGAGTTCCCAACTTCCTAACATCAGCGTTTCACAAATTGAATTACCGTCGCTCACCGGAACTGTCACAAACCAAACAACACCGTTGGATATCCCAGTCGAGTGTAACATCTCAGAAGTGCAATCAGTTGCTTCTGCTGAACCAGACGTACCTTTAACAACACCATCAGTTCTTCTAGATGAGTCTGCAGCCAATCCAGCTTCGCAATCAGTTACTGTTGCTCCTATCTTGGAAACAGAGAAACAAACAAATGCCAATAACCAAAAACGATCAATGTTGCCGCCTAAACCCAAAAAGGCGAAGGCAAAGTCTGCAACAGGAACTGATGCGATTATACTCTCTACACCTAGTCCAGAATCACAGAACAAAAATATTATAAAACAGATTTTACCGTCTCCAGTGAAGTCTACAGCCGATACGCGATTGAAATGCCCTCGAAACGTAAACAAACCAATTTTACATTTAACGTCGCCGCAAAACAAAGCCAATTTACTGTCGAAAGAAGCAAAGAAACATGAAAAACTAGAGAAGAAAAATGTGCAAGGAAAAAAAAAAGGTGACTCTAATGTAAAAAATGCCAGTAAGACGGGTCTCCGTAGTAAGATGACACAAGATAAAGAAAATATGCAGGTAAAAAAGAAAAACAAAGCAACACCAAAGTCAAAAGTGAAAGGTAGTTCATCTTCTAGAGAATGGCATTGCATTTATTGTTCTGAAGTCTTTGTACATCCACCTGTAGAAGACTGGATTCAATGCCACGTTTGTGAAGAATGGTGCCATGAAAACTGTGCAGATCGTGGAGGTGCTAAGGGGCTTTATAAATGTGATCTCTGTAATTCAAATGATAATTGATCTCATTTTGAATTTAAGTATAGTTTCTTTATTATTATCCCAAAGATTTAAGAACTGTTTTGTTTGAAATGATTTTGTCTCTTCTAAAGGGGCGAATCGGATATTTTTAATGTTTGATGTTGAGTTTGTTGCAGATAGCAATTTAAGTTTTAGTTCAGTTTTTGTTGTAGAAACGTGTTAACTAGAAGTTTCTTACAACTCGTAAATTTATTTTTGATACTCTAGTTAGCTTTGAATACCAATTTTTATGTTACATTTATAATGAAAAAAAATTGTTAAATTGTTCTATAGGAGAAAAGTAGAAATGTTACAAAATTACCTCTTACGTCGTATTATTAGTATTAATCTGTAATAATATGACATTGATTTTTCCAAACGTTATTAATACATGTGTTTTTGATCCAAAACAAATATTTTATAGACGAGTTTTCTGTGATCCGTTTCGCCTCGAAAAATGGGGCGAATCGGATTATTTCAGTCTTTTTCTATTTTAATTCTCAAAATTAAAAGACAAGGTTTATTTTTAGTTTGATAACTGGATTTTATAGTTCGATAACCACTGTATCCAGAATAATATGAATATACAATGATACACTGTAACAAGTTGGTTTTATTTCACACTAACTAAAAATTGATCCGAATCGCCTCGGTCTACCCTACATCCATACTAATATTATAAATGCGAAAGTGTGTCTGTCTGTTACCTCTTCACGCTTAAACCGCTGAACCGACTTAAATGAAATTTGATATGGAGATAGTTTGATAAGGACATAGGATACTTTTCATCCCGAATAAATTTGGTAATTCGACGACGTGCGACGTACGGGTAACCGTCCGCAAAATCGCCGGAATACGACACTTTTCGGCCAGAATTCCTCCTGCAGGAAAGTCGACAGCTTGATAGTAGGCTCCCTCACCACAAATGACGCGAACTTCGCGTCATTTGTGGTGAGGGTGCCTACTATCGTCGCGAAGTTCACACTGTGACGAGACTCCAACTGTTCGACTCTCAGGGTACAATACAACAATGCTATTTGCACACCGATAAAATTTTAAAAAAAGAAACAAGGCAAATACAATTTATAAATAACGGTAGACAACGGGAAAGGTTAAGGTACTTACGATTAAAGTGTTACAAACTCAAGTAACTCCAGCCCTCCTCTTTTGCTCCTTGAGGTAAACTCGTCCCACGGCGCACGCGCCGGACGCCCCAATTGGGCCAATGAGATCATTGCTTCCTGTCGCCTGTCGGCCACCGGACAAGACAATGCAGCCCAGCTAGTGCGTGCTCTAGATTCCTTTTGTGGGTTTGGTGTTGTTTTAAGATGGTGCTTGTTTTGTAACAAAAAATGAGATGAACCTAAATGTGAAGACGGAGCAGGCATTCCTCACTAAGCAAGATTTTTCCACCAACCTTCCCCTCTACCCCACGTTTAACTTCCCCACTGCCGTCGTCAGCAATTTTTGTATATTTGTATATTTTCAATATTTTATTTTACTTCAATATTTTTTTCTCACCTAAATATATTTTTTTGTTACAAAAGAGGCACGGGAGCAACCTTAATGTTGCTGAAGGAATAGGGCGTTTTGACGGTCCCGTTAGTCGGGTGTTTTACGATTTATCTATAGCTTTTTGATAGGTATATACTTACATCTATCTTATACATATAAACGGACAAGTCCTGACTGACTGACTGACTGACTGACTCACTCATCAACGTAGAGCCGAAACTACTGAACCTAGGAACTTCAAATTTCTAGAATAGATCAAGTATACGATGCAAGCAAGCACTAAGAAGGGATTTTTCGAAACTCATCCCTTAAGGGTGTCAAATCGGGGTTGAAAGTTTGTATGAAACTTACGTAATTTTTGAGTTAGAGTAATAAAACTTTGTGTATAGATTCTCGATCTAAAAAAAAGAAAACGTATTTCAGGATTTTTGAAAACTCATTCTTTAAAGGGGCTAAATAGGGGGTGAAAGTTTGTATGAGGAACTTTGAATTCTTTGAGTAAGAGTGGTATTATTTCTTGTACAGCTCTTTCTATACAAAGTAAGAAAACAAGTTTCAGCATCTTTGGAAATTCATCCCCCAAAGGGGTTAAATGCACAGTGAAACTTTGTAAGAAAAGCGTGGTCTATTTGAGTAAGGGGTGCATTCTTTTGCGTGTAGACTGATCATCAAAAACTGAAAACATGTATTTCAGTGTTTTTGAAAATTCAACCCCTAATGGGGTAAAGAGGGAGGTGAAAGTTTCCATGAAGAGCTTGAGATTCTTTGAGTAGGAGTGGTAATATTTCGTGGACAGGTTCTTATTTGCAAAGTAAGAAAACAAGTTTCAGCATTTTTGGAAATTCATCCCCGAAAGGGGTTAAATGGACAATGGAACTTTCTTAGGAAACGGCGCTTTTTTGAGTAAGGGGTGCATTATTTTGCGTGAAGACCCCTCATTAAAAACTGTGAATATTGATTTCAGCGTTTTTGAAAGTTCAACCCCTAATGGGGTAAAGTGGGAGGTGAAAATTTGTATGAAGAGCTTGGGATTCTTTGATTAGGAGTGATATTTCGTGTATAGGTTCTTCTATGCAAAGTAAGAAGACGAGTTTTAGCATTTTTGGAAATTCATCCCCGAAAGAGGTGAAATGGACAGTGAAAATTTATTTGAAAATCAAACCTTTTTTAGGAAGTGGTGCATTATCTTGTGTGTACACTGATCATCAAAAACTAAGAACATGTATTTCAGCGTTTTTGAAAATTTAACCCCTCATGGGGTAAAGAGGAGGTTAGTTTCAATAAAAACCTCGAAGTTCTTTGAGTAACATTACGTGTATGGATTCTTCTATGTATAGAAGAATCTATACACGTAATGTTACTTTGTAAAGTAAGAAAATAAGTTTCAGCATTTTTGGAAATTCATCTTCGAAAGGGGTTAAATGGAAATGGAACTTTGTATGAGAATCGGGCCTTTTTTGAGTAAGAGGTGCACTATTTTGAGGGAAGACTCTTCATCAAAAACTGAGAATACCTATTGATTTCAGCGTTTTTGAAAATTCAACCCCTAATGGGATACGCTGCGAGGTGACAGTTTGTTTAAAGGGCTTGGAATTTTTTGAGTAAGAGTGATAATATTTTGATAATAATCATTACAAACAACTTTTCACCATAAATGAAGTTAAAAAGTAAGAGATGCATTTTTTTATATTCATCCCCTAAGCATGTGGAATTGAAAATGACAACATTTTCATGTTTTTTGTAGAATATTCACTAAGATTGAGAAAATAAACTTGATTTCTTTTGGAAATTCATCTCCAAAATGGGTCTAATGGGAGGCGGAAGTTTGGATGAGAAAAGATGAGATTGTTTTCGTAAGTCTGATCATATTCCGTGTGTCAAAATACTGCTTTCAGAATTTTTTGAAATATACGAGTATTGTCTGAGTAAAGGGGGAAGATGAAAGTTCTTGTAAGGAATATTTTCGTGTATAAACTCAAAATTCATTTTTGGAAAGTTATCTCCTGAAGAGGTTATAAACTTTATATGCAAAACCTAGGATTGAGTGACAAAACTTCGTGTAAAAAAATGCATTGTTAGGGTTCCGTACCTCAAAAGGAAAAACGCAACCCTCAAAGGATCACATAGTTGTCTGTTCGTCTATCGAATAAAATTGAAATTAAAACCATATAAGTACTCAGGGCTGAAATCATTTAAATCCGTTAAAAAACCAAACTTCTAAGTTATAACGTAAAAAAAGATCCGTCTGTTTACCTATGCCACAACAAACGTCGATGCTTTCAAGGGAATCAAATTTTATAAGGTACTTAGGTATTTTCAGTTGAACTATAACTATGAATTTGGCAAGTCATACCGTGTCTTCGTTATCGTAAATAATACTTTTCCATGAGTTCTAGGTAGTAACATGGTAATATTTCATGCTTTCATTGCGTGCAGTCGAAAGTAAGTTGATTAAACTAGTTTTCTGCGTGAATTTTGTCAATTTCGAGTAGTTTTTGAAACAAAAATTATCACTGAAAAACTCAAACTGTAGGTTTCAAATATATACCAAAAAAACCCAATAGCCCTGTTCTAGGTAGTAACACCAATAATATGTTAAGAAATATGTTTGATCATAGAGAAAAATGTCTAAAACAATCAGCATTTTAAAAAGAGTAAGGCCTCTTAAGGTGATTAAACTTATGACTATGATTTTGTTCGGTTCATCGGAAAATGAATTGCCCCATGTATTACCAAGACGTGATCTAGAAATATATAAATCTACTACCCAAAAATGTATGTATGTGCGCAGATTTCTATTATTATTAGTTGTATTATTTTAAGAAACAACAAAGCGGGTAGAAAGTTACACAGATAACGTTTCTAGACCCTGTGCGAGCGAAGCCGCGGGAAAAAGCTAGTGGCTATATAAAATAACTGTACCTATACATATACACGTGTAAAACTTTCACCGGCGTCGCGTGTCAGTATAGCTTCATAACATAAATGGCAATAGCTGAAATACGTAATTTAGTACCAGGGTTCGGAAATTCGGATAGATGTTTACCTAAACTTTGGCGGCGGCTTTGTTGTTCAGTTATAGAAAGAATTTTTGGCATAGCTGAAACGTAGACTCACTCGCTTCGCTCGCTCGGCCAATAAAATAAACCGCTTGATGATAAGATACGATACAAACTCCAGAATAATATGCAAGTGTATCGTACCGTTTAGTATCGTATGTCTTAATGATTCGTTTTAATCTCTTTCGCAGCCAAGATAGCCCTATTCTACTTCATCTTCTACTCGGCGCTGGCTATCCTCGTGGCGATATGCATGTGGACGTTCCTGCAGCTCCTGGACGCGCGGCAGCCCATGTGGCAGCTGGAGAAGAGCATCATCGGCACCAACCCGGGCCTGGGCTTCCGGCCTACACCCTCGGACGTCGCGAGCAGCGTCATCTGGTACAAGGGCAACGATGAGGGCAGCCAGCAGTTCTGGGTCAGGGAGCTGAAGAAATTTCTAGAAAGTGAGTTCGCTTGTAGCTTTAGTTCTTCACTAAGTTGCGTGAATAGTGATGTGATTGAAGTGTAGAAGAAAGAGGCGATACGCGTTGCCGACCTCCGAGCAGGGTGCTCGAAGGTTAACACCGAAGATCTGAATTCGAAATTTGTTCCATGCCATCCCGATCCATCTCGGGTTTAACAATATTTGAATGAGCAGGACAACAAGATACAAAGTTCTAATTTCGAATGTATACTTACTTTTAAACATATTCTATACCGCTTTGGTATACCGCTCTGGAAAATCATCGTTTCAACATATTACGAATATAAAAATAAATAAATAAAAATAAAAAAAGCCTTTTATTTCTTGAAACGTACAAGTTACATTTTTCATGCGATATTTAAAGATATTGAGAAAGAATAAATTATTATTAAGTTAACTACATTTAAAATTTATATATTATGCAAGAACCCCACTTATTTGCGGGTGAAGGCCTCCTCCAGAGATGCCCAGTACTCTCTATCCTGGGCTTCGTTTATCCAATGTTTGCCTGCTATTTCAATGATGTCGTCTGCCCACCTGGTTATAGGACGTCCTCTCTTTCTTTTACCATTTGGGCCTGGCCATGACGATATTATTACGAATATACACTTAGATAAATAATAAAGTATAAAGTAGATAAACATAGCTGTGTTTCTTGTACAAAATAAAAATATATTATTACTTATGCTTTACAAAAAACATTTTCTTCAGACGAGACTACCTTCACAGAAATACATATATTTGTTTCAGCTTATAAACGAGATAACAAAAAAGTGGGAGCGGGACGCAACACACACACATGCGACAAACAGGCACCTCCAGACGGAAAGGTATAGTTCATATTCCATATGATACAAAAAATGTGTATCCGAATTCTTCTGTTGATGTCAGTATCTTTTTCACTTAGAATTATAATCTGTATATTTTTGGAGCAGCGTCTTAGTTGGAGCTAATTAATCAGTTTTTTTTTTTTTATATAGGTACAATATAATGGTTCCACTTCGCCTGATGTTAGGACTGTTGACCTTAATTACCTACACCGTGATGTTACCAAATCTATCACAGACAACATTAACAGCCTCAATTGAAACCCTTGCAAAAACAATTCCATTTACTTTAAAAATTCTGGCCCAGGTTTGCGACGTAGACATAAACGCAGCGACCTGGTTCCCCTGCGTGGAGAGCAACAGCTTCGCGTACAACAAGTCCACCCCCTGCGTGTTCCTCAAACTGAACAAGATCTACGGCTGGAAGCCGCTCTTCTACAACAGCTCCGACCATCTGCCGCGCGACATGCCCCAGGATCTGAAGGACCATGTCAAGAATATGACGGCGTTCGATAAGCAAAATGTGAGTACAGAGTCAGACCAAGAACCTAGCCATATCAGTCAAAGGAACTGCACAATGCCGACTCGTGAGCTGCTATCATTCGATTTTGACCAAGAATGGGGTATGTTGATGTTTAACAGCAGTATTTTATTTATTTGTTTAGTAGACATCTCGTTCTTGACTACCACTTGTCAAACTTAAGAAGATCTACGGCTGAAAGCCGTTGTTCTACAACAGCTCCGACCATCTGTCGCGCGACATGCCCCAAGACAAGACCTAAAGGACCGTGTCAAGAATATGACGGCGTTCGATAAGCAAAATGTGAGTACTGTGCGGATCCAGAGGGATTTCCTACCGCGAACTTTCCGCATGGGGAATGAGCTTCCTGCTGAGGTTTTCCCGGGGGCTACAGCTTGCGTTTCTTCAAGAGGCGAGTAAATAGGTTCTTAAAGGGTTGGCAACGCACGTGTGATGGCGTCGGTAACTGTTTAACATCAGGTGGGCCGCATGCTTGTTTGGCACCGTCGTAGTATAAAAAATAACAAGCGAAAGCTGACCAAGAACCTAGTCATACAGTCAAAGGACTTTCACTACCAGGCCAAGAAGCTTCCCCAAGGAGCTCCACAATGACGGCTCGTGTGCTGCTATCGTTCAACGGTTACCTGTGATTTTGACCAAGAATTGGGTATGTTGATGTTTCGCAGCAGTATTTTGTTTAGCAACCATCTCGTTGTTGAGCACAATTCCACTCTCAGCGTGATCCCCAAACTTAGGAAGATCTACGGCTGGAATCCGCTAGCTGTTCCTGTTCTACAACAGCTCCGATCATATCCTCTACGACACGCCCAAAGACTGAAGGAACATGTCAAGAATATGACATTTGTTTCTTTATAATAAGCATACCCCGGGGTTTTGGGTGCACTAATGATTTTACGTATAATTAATATCGCTGATAATGTGCTTAAAAATAAAATAATACAGAACACAAAAATTATAGTTCGACTGTTGAAGTTTAATACTTGATTTTCTATGTTTCGTGAAAATAGAAGAATAAAAAGAAGAACGTCAGAATAATACAGAAGCAAGGAGAAAGAAGTTAGAGGCGCAGACACGTTGTTTTAACCATCTTTCACGAGATCGAAGTTTCTTTCTCGCTCTCATGAAAGGTGGCTGGAATAACGGGCCTGATGGTCACCGTGTCAGCAAGTACCGCAAGAACCGATTGCAGAGAGAAGTGGAAGAACTAGAGTACAGGGTGAGAATGTGAATGGGTAAGATACTGAATTATTACAAACATCTACATAGGTATTTTTATAATTTCATTTGTATCCGAGAGCCAATCATGGAGAAGCATGTGTAAATAATTACAACTTATTATTAGGTTGTAATAAAATATTATTAGGTCGTTTTGTACTACGTCTAGGAAATGAAAGTCTTCTTCTTGCTTTTTATCTTTAAAATTGAAGTGTTCCCTACACACATAATAAAGGGGTTTCACGCCTTGTTTTTCGCAAATGAAGTTGTCCTTCTAATTAGTGCATCTTTGTCTTCCACAGCTGAACATGGTGTGGGTGTCGTGCCAGGGCGAGAACCCAGCAGACAGAGAGAACATCGGACCGATCCAGTATCTGCCCGTCCGAGGGTTCCCGGGGTACTACTTCCCATACACCAACCAGGAGGGCTACCTCAGCCCTCTCGTCGCTGTGCACTTTCAAAGACCTAAAAGTAAGCCACTTTTATTTCCTTAAATTAGTTCTATTCAACGCTTGTCGTCGTTACGCGTTTCTCATTAGGACGTATGGTTATGGTTATGGGCTCCATTTTCCGCACTTAGCCATACACGGGCCGCTGTGCATACAGATTTGCCAGCTAAGGGCCTAGCCAGCGTAACTCCTTCTAGAAGCGTAGGATTCTCCTGGTGCTCATTAGGACTTATTCAATGTCCTTCTAAAAGTCTGAAAATTCCTGCTATTTACACCCTGTATACGTTTGATTGCAGCGGGCATGCTGATCAACGTGGAATGCCGCGCGTGGGCGCGCAACATCAAGTATGACCGGCACGAGGGCATGGGCTCTGTTCACATCGAGATTATGATCGAATAACCAATTACTCTACAGCAGACATAAACGGACTAAACATGCCCCTTTGATTCCTGAGAATTCCGCTAGATGGCTGGTCAGATTACAGATAGAAGCACTCCCTGTATCACCCGCATCGTCAGTATTTGAATTATCTTATTATTTCGATCGTCATTACTGAGAACTCTGATCACTGACTTTACAGCTCAGCCCGTTTAGCACGACTAATGCTTCGTGATCCTTGTCGCGCGACTTAGCGTCGCCCGTCACTTTCTCACAGTACTGTACTGAAAGAGATAGGTAAAATAAATCCCGCGCGAGAAGACTCGCGTGTCATATCAGTCTCGTACCATCGTCGTCCTTATCAGTAGCAGTGGATTTAATTTTAAGGAACATAAGGGGCATCGAGTCTAAAATAGCGTGATCCATAGATTGGTCTGTATTCTTTATTAAACACACTGGACTGGTTCCTATAATGATTTGCTTCCGTTTCCCATGGTGTAACGTAAAAGATCCGAGAACTAATGAATTAACTAGGGGTACCAACTTTAAATAATTTGGCCTGATAGTTTTCAATTAAACTTATCTGACTTGCATTCCAGTGTGCTGGGTAAATAATAGAGATCAGTTCCTTCTAGCGGATAGATCGTGAAGAAGGTTTAATTGATTGTGAGACGATTTTACGAATGGATATCACCAGGAATGGCACAGTGTACTAGGGACTGTAGTTATGAATGAATTCATTCATAAATGGACCATGCAATTCTGCAGTTCATTGTACCAGTGTGACCGGCGTGTATGAACAATCGGAATGTTTCAACTGGTTTTGTTTCTACCAAGTATAGATTTCTAGATAATCTATTGTGCTGGTGTAAATACTCATGCAAGGTTAGGATACATAATTAACGTGTTCATTTGTCCATTTTTATAAGATGCTGAATGTTGGCTATTAGTTGTAGTCGTTTAAAACTGCAGACCCTTTTCTGTATATTTTGAAAACGAAAGGAATTCTGAAGCAGAGTTTCAAGATTGTTTATTCGCAATTTTATTAGAAATGTATGTATGTATCCTTCCAAACACTTGCCTTATCAAAATGTGCCTTAAAGTATCTGTAATTTCTAGTCTACAGTAATTCTTTTGTGAGAAAGAGTTTTTTTTTATGGAGACCAAATGTTGAGAGTGATTATGTTGTTGGTTAGTAAATTATTGAATTAAATTTAGTTTACAAATATAGTATATGTTTTCTTATCACCGGAAAAGTACCCTAAAATACTGAGAACTGGGTTTAATACAGATTCAGTAATAAGTACCTATTTATGAACACAGCACGCATCATTACGTTTCTTTCTCTTTCCATTTCTTAGGGTGAAATCAGACGTGCGTAATTTGTCGCGTATTTCGGTCGCGCCATTCATCGTGTCACATGATCACGTCACCTAGGTATGGCGCGACCGAAATTACGCGACTCAAATTACGCACGTCTGGCTTTACCCTTAACCACAAGTAGCTTTAGCCCTTCCCTAATATAGTCCTTCTCCCTCGGTTAGCGTTGTGTTAGATCCACTTAAGCAAAACGATACTATTTTGTAGTTTTGTACCTCATTATCACCCATCATAAAGGAAAAGCGTGTTAAGTAGGCAGTTTGGTGGATTATCAACTTTAAGGCCTTTGCCAAGAGTTAAAATGACAAAGCGTTATCGACTTAGCACGCTTCTCTTTTGTCACGGACGATAATGAGGCACAAAACCACAAAATAGTATTGTTTTGCTTCAGTGGATTGTAGACAACGCCAACAAACTGTTTAGGTAATTAGTGGTTAGTGAGTTACGCAGTGTAACAGGAAAACAAAGTAGAGTGTACATATTCGCCTACAAACTGTTATGCAGTTTGGCGAAATTTAAATGTAATAAAACGCTGTGTATATATTTGATTAATAATAAATGAAAAAAAAAAACCGAAGGATTATACCGACAGCTTTGTGTTTATGTTTTGTAAAATAACCTGGCATAAGAAAAAACATAACATAGTCACTCAGTGACAAAGCTCTTAAATAAAGAAAACGTATGAATAAGGATCAACAAGGACATGTGCAGGTATTGAATTCAAACAATAATTTAGACAATTCCTTATATTTTCACCTACAGCGCATAAGACATATCGAATTAGCTGCTAACATCGAGACAACAGTAACAATGAAAATACATTTTGATCAAAAATACCATTGTAAATTGGTAGCATAATATATGTTAAGTATCAAATTAAGTACCCACGTAGGTAAATGTTATAAAAATAAATGGGATTATTCAAAAAGGTGGCATAATTTGGCCCCTTACAGATCAGATGGGAAGATACGAGTAGCTAAGTGAAAGTAGTAAACTACTCTCGAGGAAGTAATATGGCAGTACCGAAAAAAGGCCTTAATAATCTAATATAATGTCAACCAAAAAAGATTAGAGGGACAAGGTTAGAAAAGCAAATTCTAATAGGAATCTATAAATTAGGTGTTTAGAGCATTTAAAGAGTCCTCACTTGCTCCTATCATCTTTCTGGAACCACTCACATGACTTTTAACACTGAGCGCTTTTATAAAGTGTTCCACAATATTCCAGACACTTATATAACATTAATAAAGCCAGTGCTAATTGCTCTACTATACACTATACTTACAAGTAAATACGTGACTTAATTAAAACAGTACCAAAATCACACATGTTAGATGAATGTGCTTCTGTAGATGATTGTACTAATCTAGAATGTGGACTCAGACATGGTAAGACGCTCTGGTTACTGGTAGCTTACTTGCATAGGTAATTAAGTTCATTATTTCATTACTTCATTGTTCAATTATTTCATAATTGCATTATTTTATTATTTCAATATTTCATTACTTCAGCATCTCGTTATTTCATCACGCCATTATTCCATTTTTTTTTTCAGTATTTCACTAATTCATTATTTTGTAGTAGTGATAGAAGGGCTAGTTCTATCACAAACCAGATTAAACATCAAAAGATTTTTTTTTTTACCTTATTCCTTCATAATCCATGGGGCCATCTTCCAGAGCCTCGAACATCGCCGCAAAGTTGCCAGCTTGTCGGTGTTCTATCGGATATATTTTGGAGAGTGTGCGCAGGAATTGCACGATTTAATTCCACCATCCCCGTTTCAACGTCGGACAACCAGGCGAGGGGAGCGATTTCACCCTTATGTTGTCAGTTCACCATTTATCCGCACGAAGCGATTTGCTTCATCATTTCTAATGCGAACCGCTAAGGAATGGAACTCGCTCCCATCGTGTGTGTTTCCAAAAAAATATAATTTAGGTATCTTCAAGGTAAGAGTGAATAGGCTATTACTGAACCGGCGAGCTACATCCACTACCCCGTAGTCACTTCCATCAGGTGATACTGAGGTCAATCGCCGGTCAGTCTCTGAATAAAAAAAAAAACACTATACCTACCTAGTAATTTCATCTTATTCCGATTCCGACGATTTAGAATAATAGACAACCGCAACAACATTTACTATGTACAGCTGAAGTTCAACGATTTTAATTGCTTTGTAAGTAGCACACAGCCTGCTTAAGCGCTGATACAGCATTTTTTCAGCTTAAATTAGGCGTATACGCCCTCTACCTGCTATTTATGCATCTTATGTGCTATTTGGATTGGAATAGGATAAGATTATTAGTTTTGAGACGAAAAAATAACCTCTATTCAATGCTGGGTAAGTGCCCTCTTTTTCGCATCGTATGGGTATGGTCACTACAGCACCCATTCGGTTTACAAACCAAACTTCAAACGTTAAGTGATTCAGGCACCGTCTCAACTAAGCCGTTTACATAACGGAGCCATTCAAGTATTACGTAATTAGACTTTTAGTTATTTTTAGCGTTTTGCGTTCTATATATCGCTATGATTTTGCTTTTACCTCTGGAAGCTCACCGCTGCGGCTGGTCGCGCGTAGCGGGGGCCAGGCCTTAAGGTTTCCTTCCGAAACTATATTACGTATTATAATTATCAGTGGCAAGAACCCTGACCAACTCTGAAGATCTCGGGTTGCTGCACCTCTATCACAACTGTGACATGCAACTCACTCGGCTATTTGTGACAAAGGCTCCTATTAAACACTATTCAAATCCCCCATTCCTTTTGGTACGTAATACTTGAACGACCCCTAAGGCACATATATCTTAACCTAAGGCTTCAGTCAATCATGATCTCCAGATGGGTGGAGCCCAGCCGCTCCTTCAGGCTCTCGGTGAACTCGATGTTCCGCGCCCACGCGCGGCAGCGGATGTTGATGATCTGGTGCACTGGGGACAGGAGATGATCTGTTACATGAGGTCATCCATGTACTAATGACATCTACCGTATGTATAATGCAGTACCGGTTTTAGCACTACCAGCGCCCTGGGTGAGATTTCTACGGTGCCCCCTAAACATAGAGTTTTTCGCAAAATTTTGGGAATTTACGAGTAAGAAAGCCTGGCTCAATGAGCGAGAGGATATAAAGGGCCCTACCCTAACGTCGCTGCTGGTATAATGGGATGTGTTTCGAGTATTATTCCACATGATGCTCAGCTACTTTTTACCGTCGTACTACTCGCCATCGGCAGGGTCTTCATCCTCACACTCCAGTGATCGAGAACTGTGCGGTTCCAGAGGAATTTCCTACCGCGAACGCTCCGCATGTGGAATAAACTCCCTGCCGAGGTTTTCTCTGCGGGATGCAGTATGGGATACTTCAAGAGGGGAGTTAAATTTACTTAATAAACCTATTTAATGGGTTTTGAAAGTGTCATGTGCTTCTAGCGTCGCAAGCGTCCATATAGACGGCGATAACTGCTTGACATCAGCGGGGCCGCATGCTTGTTTGTATAAAAAAATCTTCAAGAGCAGTTTGTATACGGACAATAACTTTAATTTGCGACCAATTATTAAACCTTCTGTTTTGCGTCAAAGTCAAAGTTCTAGTGCCAAGGTTCAAAGTGTACCCTCGGGCAAAACCGTTTTCCTACTCACATTTTGGATTAGTAAGCTGTACGGCGACCAACGGGCTGAGGTATCCTGGCGTGTTGTCGTACGGGAAGAAGGTCTCGTCCAGTCCAGGATACGGGTAGTATTTCAGGGGACCTAGGGCTTCCACGTCCGCTGGTCTCTCGCCCTTGCATGACAGCCATACCTTGCGACGCTAGAAAGGAAAATCCATCGATTATGTTTTGCATTTAAAACTTCTGGTAGTCAACCTATTTAATAATCGTGAGTCCAGTTCATGATATTGTTAATCGCTGAAGCACTGCAGATTACAGTTCCAAACAAGGAGTATAAGTGCAGTCTTTGAACTGTGCAAATAGCCCGTAGGCATATGTATACACATCTCGCTTGCCCATATAAGATAGAGATTGTAATCTGTCTGATTTCTCCCGAAACCGAAAGCTAAGTATTCTAAAAGCTCACAAACTAAAGTCCAAGGTAAAAGGTAAACCTCAACAGAAAAGTCAAAAGAAATTAATGATCCATATTGACCTAATTTCTCAACACAAAGTAGAAATCCTTTGCAATAAGGTGATAAATGAATGTAAGAATAAAGTCGACATGGTAACCCTTACATAGTAAAACCTTTTTTCTCAAAAATTGCATGTAATGTTGCCTTACCATCGCTAGATAGACTACAGTAAGTGGAACATACCGAAGACTTTTTAGAAGTGTCCAGTAAACAGCGAGATTTTAAATTTGGAATCAATATTTGTCCAGTAAGTAAGTATGTAATTCCTATTACGTATCAAGATATTTGAATATCGAAACACGATTTACATCGTCACCGACCTATAAAAAAACTAAGGATGTGAAGGCGATGAGGTCGTATATAAATGTAAAAAGGATGCATTCCAAAAATTATTTTAATTACAAGTACAGTGCGACAGCAAATTGTAGAAATTAAAAAGTGGCGTCCCTTTTTCATAGATTAAATAGAAAGAGACGACATTGCAGTATGCACTTGCAATTTACACTAAGAGCAAATGTAAAATAAAAAGAGGTTAGCACTATTGGCAGTATAAACGTAACTCAAGATGCATATTTAAAGAAAAAAAAGTAGCGACAAGGTTTAGTGCGGAAGTTTGTATGCAGCGTTTAGTTCATAATTGTGCTGTGTAAAATGACAATGATATTTCGGAATTCCTTCCTTTTTGTGTCGTTCAGAAAAAACCTCGGAGTTAAAATTGAAGGTAAGCTTTATGATATGAAAATTAGTTAGAAAATACAACAATGTATAACAATAATAAAATTTTATCTTTAAGACTTAGATTTGTAAGACAGTGCAAATAATTAAACGCAGTATTTATGTACGCAGTAGAAAAAAAGGCGGGATTTAAATTAAAAGACAAAAATTTCAAATTTGTTTGTGTGATCTATTACAATAATTCAGCAAAAATGAGTTCAGACGAGTCTGATTCCGAATAGACGGCACTCCTCCATACTTAAAAGCGGAGGCAGAGTTAGCTAAAATAATTTACTTCCGACTAAATCCAAGGAGATATAAAAAAATACAAGAGATTCATTAAATGGAAGGAAGAAAATCAAGTTAATAATTGGTCAGATAATGTGTGATAAGGTCAGAATATTTCAACAATCTTTCCGAGACAATCGGATGGCTACAAAGGAAAGAAATCACAAATATTCAGCAGCAAAATATAGAAAAGTTCTTAAATCAAGCTCTAGATGATAACCATTTTGGCGATGAAGGTAAATAAATGCTGCCACTATTTGATAACGATATAACTATATCTTTTATCCAAGTATAAACTCATAATTATTTTTGTTATAGGTTGTTATCATGGGAGTTAATGGTGCCGGCGACGACGAATATCACAATGTGTAATAATAAAAATGGGACATAACAAAAATATTCATTGGAAAATGGCCGAATATGAATGTCACCTACAAAATATAATTTTAATCTAATTTTCTTGTTTAATTTTGGAGAAAAGCACTATACTTGCTTCGACCGTAAGAGCCATCCTGGCCTCGTATTATATCCGGACCTCGCCTACGGCTCGGTCCGTCTAATTCCTACTCGGCCAGTATGGCTTACTTACTGGTCTCTGCCGTAATGTACTATTTCTCAAAAATTGCATGTAATGTTGCCTTACCATCGCTAGATAGACTACAGTAAGTGGAACATACCGAAGACTTTTTAGAAGTGTCCAGTAAATAGCGAGATTTTAAATTTGGAATCAATATTTGTCCAGTAAGTAAGTATGTAATTCCTATTACGTATCAAGATATTTGAATATCGAAACACGATTTACATCGTCACCGACCTATAAAAAAACTAAGGATGTGAAGGCGATGAGGTCGTATATAAATGTAAAAAGGATGCATTCCACAAATTGTTTTAATTATAAGTGCGACAGCAAATTGTAGAAATTAAAAAGTGGCGTCCCTTTTTCATAGATTAAATAGAAAGAGACGACATTGCAGTATACACTTGCAATTTACACTAAGAGCAAATGTAAAATAAAAAGAGGTTAGCACTATTGGCAGTATAAACGTAACTCATGATGCATATTAAAAAAAAAGTAGCGACAAGGTTTAGTGCGGAAGTTTGTATGCAGCGTTTAGTTCATAATTGTGCTGTGTAAAATGACAATGATATTTCGGAATTCCTTCCTTTTTTGTGTCGTTTAGAAAAAACCTCGGAGTTAAAATTGAAGGTAAGCTTTATGATATGAAAATTAGTTAGAAAATACAACAATGTTTTAATTTTATCTTTAAGACTTAGATTTGTAAGACAGTGCAAATAATGAAACGCAGTATTTATAAAAAAAGAAATTAAGGCGGGATTTTAATTAAAAGACAAAAATTTCAAATTTGTTTGTTGTTTGTGTGACCTATTACAATAATTCAGCAAAAATGAGTTCAGACGAGTCTGATTCCGAATAGACGGCACTCCTCCATACTTAAAAGCGGAGGCAGAGTTAGCTAAAATAATTTACTTCCGACTAAATCCAAGGAGATATAAAAAAATACAAGAGATTCATTAAATGGAAGGAAGAAAATCAAGTTAATAATTGGTCAGAATATTTCAACAATCTTTCTGAGACAATCGGATAGCTACAAAGGAAATAAATCACAAATATTCAGCAGCAAAATATAGAAAAGTTCTTAAATCAAGCTCTAGATGATAACCATTTTGGCGATGAAGGTAAATACCTAAATGCTGCCACTATTTGATAACGATATAATTATATCTTTTATCCAAGTATAAACTCATAATTATTTTTGTTATAGGTTGTTATCATGGGAGTTAATGGTGCCTGCGACGACGAATATCACAATGTGTAATAATAAAAATGGGATATAACAAAAATATTCATTGGAAAATGGCCGAATATGAATGGCACCTACAAAATATAATTTTAATCTAATTTTCTTGTTTAATTTTTGAGAAAAGCACTATACTTGCTTCGACCGTAAGAGCCATCCTGGCCTCGTATTATATCCGGACCTCGCCTACGGCTCGGTCCGTCTAATTCCTGCTCGGCCAGTATGGCTTACTTACTGGTCTCTGCCGTAATGTTCTATTACAGAGTACATTAAAAGAAGCTATTCTCACTTGTTGGGGAGTAGTGGTGGAGTTGATATAGTTTATGATGTCGGGCGGCATGTCAGGTGGCAGCTCGTTAGGATCATCGAAGAATTCCGGGTTCCAATTGTATATCTGCAAAAACAAACATTTGTGAGAACCTAGGTTTTGTATAGATAGAAAAACGGAATTTGTCTATTAAGATATCATCATCAAACAAATCAGATAGTCTAAGTAGTTGATTAAATACTGTTTTGATTGATGACGAGGAAAAGAGTTGTCACTAATGATGCCGAGCAGATCCGTGTTGAGTGACGAGGCGAATGCACTCGGTTCTGAGGTGGCTTACATCTAGGTAACCTCTTCAATGATCAGCAGAGATCTGTCCTTAGTCTAAAGGGAATATCACTCAACGAGTCCTATTGCTGTAGCCGTAACCGAGCCGTTTGGATGATATTGCCGTATGCAGATAAGCATGTCCCGAGAAGGTCAGTGTTGAATGAACACACTTAAGCTCAAGGCGTATTGACGATGCTACAGCCTGGTTGGTTCACTCCGTTGACTAGTAGAGGCTTGATCTAATACTCTGTGATGGGAACCATTACTGACCCTGTTGAGTTTGATGATAAGGCAAGGGGTCCTATTGCTGTTGTCATACCCGTTTGCCCGAGAAGGTCGGTGTTGAACGAACACACTTCAGCTCAAGGCGTCTTGATGATGCTACAGCCTGGTTGGTTCACTCCATTGACTAGTAAGAACTTGTTCTAATACTCTGTGATGGGAACCATACTGACCCTGTTGAGTTTGATGATGAGGCAAGGGGTTCCATTGCTGTAGCCGTAGCCGTTTGCAGACGAGCATGGCCCGAGAAGGTCGGTGTTGAACGAACACACTTCAGCTCGTGGCGGCTTGTTAGTGCCACAGTCCCGATGATTCACGCCTCCGTTGTCTAGTAGGGACTTGTTCTTGTACACTGTAAAGGGAAATTTCATGATGATATTGCAAGATCAAGATATTGGAGAAGCAAGGGCGTGTTTTGCGTAATTGCACGTCCTGAAAATATGGTAAACGCTCTAAGCAATAAAAACAATAAATGGTACAGAGGGAATTTAGTCGGAATAGCGGAATATAATGTAGAATCTTCCGCGATGTGCGCAACATCTGTATCAGTAGCTCAGCGGTTACTTGTAAAGCCTCACCAGATCGCATATGCATATTTATATTTCACAACTAAAACTCCTGCGATCTAGGACATTCGCGAATTTACCGCCCTAGATATGTAATGTATTATTACAAGCCCGGTTAAATATTTACATGCTTGTTACACTTACCAGCGAGGAACTCGTCGATGTTGTCGGTGTATCTCTGGATCTGGGTCTCATTGTCAGCTTTGTACCAGATGAGAGCGCCCTCCTCGAACAGCAGCGGGCGGTGACCCATGCCAGGGTTGGCCCCTGAAAATTAACAAATTAACTTTTAAATTATTTTATGAACATTAAATTACTGCCAATTTCCACCAAGATCACTCTTGCCAGATCTCACTTGCTCCCTCTATTAGACTATGGTGATATTGCTCTACTGGATCTTAAGGAGGAACTACTTGACAAGCTTGAACGCCTACAAAATGTGTGTATCAGGTATATATTTGGATTGCGAAAATATGACCACATCTCTTCCTTTCGAGCGCAGCTGGGTTGGCTACCGATTCGTCGGCGTAGAGACGTGCATGTCCTTTCATTGCTCTTTAATGTCCTTCATTGGCTCAAAGGTTAACTGGAAGAGATCCCTAATAGGGATAAGTTCGCCTTTGTACATATTTCATTTGTTATCAATGTATTTATAACCAGTTGTTGTGTACAATAAAGCGTTTACATACATACATAGGTACATACATAAATTTCTCCTTTTTTAGCGAACGGTGATAGCTAGACAGTTGAAATTTTCACAGATGATGTATTCCTATTGACGCTATCTATAACAGCAAATACTAAAAATAAAATAAAATAAATATTTAAGGAGGGCTCCCATACAACAAACTTACAGATAAGGGTACGGAACCCTTCGTGCGCGAGTCCCACTCGCACTTGGCCGATATTTTTTTTAATGTGGGTACACACCACAATTTTTATATTAAACCATTGATACAAAGATCAAAGCTCAAAAAATTCATTGCGTGACCTGGTGGAAGAGTCCGGGAATCGAGCCCGGTACCTCAGAGCGGTAACCATTCCGCCACCCTAACGCCCAAGCATCCTTTAAAATTGTCCCTTATGCTTTGTGTGTCGATCTTTGCATTTTTTATCCGGACCGGCAATCCAGAGGTACCGAATTCGATTCCCGGTCTCTTCCCAGGTCAATTTTTCTTTGAGCTTTGATCTTTGTATTGGTGGCTAACTTTTTAATTGTTTTTCTTTGCTTCTAATATAATTATAAAAATGGTTTAAGCGTAAAAATTGACAGGAATGGCCCGACATGTGTCGAACTCATATGGAGCTCTTCATCTGGGACAGCTTTCCGTGCTGCTTTACGCATGCGTGGTCATACCCCGGGGTGGTGCATAAATGATTTGACCTAATCACCTTCGGTTCGGGTCATAAACATACGTCGACTTTACGAATTACCGCCCGTAGTTTATATAAAGTTTTACGTCTTCCCTTAGCCAAAAAATGAGATTCTCTCCCTGGCAGAAAATGTCACTTACTGCCTATGGTGACGTAAAGTATACAGAGTGTTTAATGGGTCATGGAACAGCGTACGTCAGCATGCATGGAGCAGGAGTGAACGGGGTACTGGGGAGGGTCACACTGAGCAACTTTCAGTATGGGGACAACCACGAAATCTCGGAAAAAAATGCTATCAATTTACTGTTTATTTATTGATACTTAACTATCAATTAAGTATCAATTAACACTTAATTAGGCGATTTTTTTTCGAGAATTCGTGGTTTTAAATAAATAAATAAATATCGGACAACCTCACACCAATCGATCTAGTCCCAAATTAAGCTCAAGAAGGCTTGTGTTATGGGTACTTATAGATAAATATATACTGAAATACATAGAACAACCATGACCCAAGCACAAATGTTCGAGTTCATCACACACATATTTGCCCTAACCGGGATTCGAACCCTGGACCGCCGGCTCAGTAGGCAGGTGTCTACAAACCGAGCCAAACGCGTCGTCAAATTGTCTCCATAATGAAAGTTGCTCAGTGTGACCCTCCCCAGTAGCCCGTTCCACTCCTGATCCATGCATGCTGACGTATGCTGCTCCATGACTGTTAAACCTTTGATTTAACCGTTAGTTGATATTCACCAAATTACGATATATGACTAAGTTTATATTTATAGCAATGCTATTCTATCATAGATGCCTCCGGAGGTACGGGTTTATAACTGTTTTGTATTGTTCTGGTTGACACTAGATGGGGTTGGTTTCCTCACCGTAATGTAAGAAAATCTAGTTGTACAAATTTCCCATAGATGGCTCTTTAACTTTCCGAAACTGCGTAACGATATTTTTCTCTATATTATGTACTAATACTTAGCAATACCAATTCATTGTCAAAAATTAAATAACAAGTGTAAGAGTGTTAATGAAATATATACCTAATAGAAGCATAGTGAAGTTTCAATGTTGAACAATGAACCAAAAAACACCCTGTATATCGCCTATTGACAACCAACACTCACTAAGTAACAAATACCTACTTAAAACAAAGCTCTTATCTCAGTATCAATCTACAAACTAGATACGAGGTTCTGAAGAATAGTGACAGAAATTCTACTGAGTTACTAGGCGATATATGCCACTAGCATTACCTACCGATAATGGAGTCAGCGAGCTGGAAGTACGGCACGCGCTCGTCCATGGTGGCGAGCAGGCCACACATGCAGATGGAGAAGAAGATGATGATGCAGATGTACATCACCAGGTAGATCAGCCCGATCACTCCTGAAAAGAGAAAGTCAAAATATTTTTATCGGTTCTATTTTTTTTATGTGGAATTACCAAATTTTTTAGTGGACGCAGGTTCAAATCCTGTTTAGATTGTAGTGGATCGCATTCAACTTTTCTTTCTTAATTTACCTTTGTGTCGTCATTTATAAAAAGAGAAAGAGTCAGTTATTATTTGTAATTGAAAGACGTTCACTTTTGGGACTAGGACTTAACTTTGGGTTATGACTTGTTTACCCCCTGAAGTCTGGTAAAAGAAGGCCTAAGGTGTCTCGCGCACTCCTATGGGCAGGGACGTATTTACCCTAGGGCCATCCGGGCTATAGCCCGGGGCGCCAAACCGACAGGGGCGGCGTAGGCGCCCCTGGCCGATTGCATTTTGTTTTGGTATTGGCGCTATTCAACCAACTATTACTTCTCACCTTTTTTTTGACAATCCACAATTTAAAATTAACATGAAAAATAACAAGAACTAGTTACGTCTTGGTCGAAAACAGTAAGTTCGTCAAATAATTATCTTCGGGGCGCGTCTGTAAGTAAGAAAATGCTCCAAAACATAGGGCGCGCGCGGGGCGCGGGCGCCGAGCGAAGTAGGGGCGGCGCGGCGAGAGGGGCAAGGGCAATAGGCCATACATTTCATTAGCGTTGCCAGATCGGATCTTTTTACACTATATCGGTAAATTTTGTTACTACGCACCCCCACGCCGAACAATTTCGCGCTCACATTTTCATCTGATTATGTTACTACGCACCCCCGCGCCGAAAAATTTCGCGCACCTGCGCTTGCGTTAACATCTGTTTGTGATACTACGTAGGCTACGTACCCCCGCGCCGAATAATTTCGCGCTCGCTGCGCTAACATCTACGTATTCTACGTACCCCCGCGCTGAAAAATTTCGCGTGTCTACGCTCGTGTTTTTTTTCTGATTGTGTTACTACGCACCCCCGCGCTGATAAATTTCGTGCTCGCTGCGCTCGCGTTTTCATCTGATTGTGTTACTACGCACCCCATCGCCGAAAAATCTGGCACTCGCTGCGCTCGCGCTTTCATTCGATTGTGTTATGGCCAATAATGTTTTTTTTCCTATGACCCAACCCTTACACTTGCTTTATCTACAAAAATAAAGTTAAATATTTCCTTGACTTCTGGGGCGGCGAAACTTATAGGCCCGGGGCGCCAAATTTCAAAATACGTCCCTGCCTATGGGCGCCGCTCGTCGCTCCGCTGGCCATCATCCTAAGGTGGGAACATTTCGGAGCACAAATTATAGTTATATTTTAATAATAAACTTATTTATTTCTCTATAATAAAACTGGGAATATGCTTATTATAGTGAAGTGCAAGTGCAAACTTCTGGCCGAAGGGTGCATGTTGTGTTTCGGCAGTTCCGGGGCAATCTGCCGTATTCTACACCAGACCAGCCTGTCTAGCACAACTAGGCCTCGCGACTCTTGTCGCGCGAATAGTATCGCCCGTCACTCTCTGACTGAACTGCAAAGAAAGATAGGTAACATTTCTCGCGCGAGAAAGAGTCGCGAGTCACAGAAGAGATGCAGACGACGCAACGGAGCCACGCCGTTTATGTCGCCCGAATCTCATCATTTCAGCCATAGGACGTCCACTGCTGGACACAGGCCTCCTCAATAGACTTCCACATGGGCCGGATAGCAGCGACCCGCATCCAGCGAGTCCCCGCAACTCTAACCAGGTCGTCCGACCACCTTGCGGGTGGTCGTCCTACACTGCGCTTGCCGGTACGTGGTCTCCACTCGAGAACCTTTCTGCGCCAACGGCCATCGGTCCTTCGAGCTACGTGCCCCGCCCATTGCCACTTTAGCTTGCTTAACCGGTTTGCTATGGTTTGTATGGTTGGTCGCCTGAATCTAACTAGTTTTAAATCTTTGTCTATATAAATAATATATCAGACAACCTGAATAATAAATAAACACCCCACAACACAACCTGAATAATAATTCTTATTGGAAACAGAGGAAAAGTGAACAAAAATAATTTAATTAAATTTTATGAAACATTAAACACACTCACAGTGAAAGAAATTATTATGTTCACTTTTCCTTACTGTGAGCAACTGCCACAATCTGAAAATGACAGTAGATATATTTTAAATTTAGCCTTATATAACCTGTGTACATATAGTGATAAGTTTAGAATAATTGACACTAACAAATATGTTAGCAATTTGTATTTTTCGACAAAAGGTAAGTTTTACCTTTCCAATTATTTTAAACGACAAATAGTTTTGTCACTATCCTATTTACTTGACATTTCTACCAAGAATTTGGTACATCACTCTGCTTCTATTGAGCAGTCAGATGTAGTATTGTGTAATGATTTAAACTAAGTTTTAAGACAAAGGAGAACTCCTTTTCTGGCAATAAAAATTACATCCACCTGGTTCATCAAAACATTCAATGTATTAGAGGGAAAGATTTACAGATAGAATTATTTTTAAATGGTTGTAATGTTGACATTCTATGTATATCTGAACACTGGCTTACTAGTATAGTACGGCTCTTCCCAGGTGAATTTTTCGCTTCGAGCCCTAATCTTTCAAACAAAGGCCATTGTCTCTATTATCGCAAAGCCGCAAGCTCAAGTTTGCCACGCGCCACTATAACATTCATATTAAAAACAAACGTTATCGTCATAGTATTAAGGTTCAAATCAAAATAATATGAATGCTGTATTTCGTCGGGGTGGTCTATTGTCCTACACTACCAAAACGCAATATATAGAATATCAGTGACATTAAATTTGAACCTTAATACTATGACGATACCGTTTGTTTTTCATATGAATGTTGTAGTGGCTCGTGCTAACGCAGTAGCTAGCGGCTTTGCGGTAATAGAGACAATGGCCTTTGTTTGAAAGATTAGGGCTCGAAGCGAAAAATTCACCTGGGAAGAGCCGTACTATAATGAAATAATGCCCCAATTCAATAATCACCAGGTGGGTAGTTCGTTCACCAGACTTAGTTCCATACATGGTGGGTCGTTAATAATTTTAAATAATCAATTAAAATTTAAGGAACGTAAGGACATTGTATCCTTGTCTGTTGAACGGACCATAGAATTAAGTGCAGTAGAATTAGAGCAATTTATTGTTGTTTGTGTATATAGGCCGCCCTTAAGTAATTTTGATGTTTTTCAAATTATTATAGAGTATGCTCTATTCAAGATATCTCTTTCTGGAAAGAAATTGCTTATATGCGGCGACTTTAATGTAAATATTTTGGAAAATTCAACAATAAGTATTAGATTGTTGAATATTTTCAAATCTTTTCATCTCCACCACGTATTTATGGAGCCTACTAGAGTGACCGCTACTAGCGCCACCTGTATTGATAATATTTTCACTGATATTCTTCCTTCTACGCATAGTGTAATTAGTAAACTGGAATCAGATCATTTAGGCCAATTGATTGTGTTTGAGATATTAAGGAAAAATATCGTGAAAAATCAAATTACTTTTGTACCGGTAACCACGGACCGTGTGGAAAGAATGAAACAAAATCTAGTTCAGGCGCTACCCTTTTTGTCTTCCGACATGGGTCCTAACGACATGTATAACTTATTCTTTGCAACTTTTATGACATATTATAATGCAATATTTACTTCCAAATCGGTCGTGGCTGGCGGTGCACCAGTATTTAGTGAATGGGCTACTGCGGACTTACACAAACGCAGACAAGCACTGTACGCCTTGTACGAGGAGCGGCGGTTTAATACGAGTGATGAATTTAAAGAACACGTGAAACAGTATTCGAAGCAATTCAAAATTGATTGTCATATTGCTAAACGCAATTATTTATCCCAGAAAATCAAGACTAGTTCTGATATTATCAAAACCACCTGGAAGGTAATTAATATGGAAACTGGTAAATCGAGGCATGCTATTAGTGATCCTAAATTAAATATTGATGGTAAAATTATAGATTCTAGTTTACATCAGCAACAGAATTTGAAAACTTTTTCACCGATATACCAGTGTCCACTACAAAGTTTTTAAACTCATCACCCTCATCAGCCGTTACTTTGTTAAAAGATAACGTCCCAGAATGTAGTAGAGACCTTAATTTTGAACATATCAGTACCTCAAATGTAGTAAAGGCGTTTAAATCGATTAATGTCAAAAAAACTAGTGACCTCTGGGGGGTCTCCGTCCATGCTGTCAAATCCCTCATTGATATCATAGCGCCTGACTTAGTAGTTATATTCAATAACAGTGTAGATTGCGGTGAGTTTCCTGATCTGATGAAACATAGTAAAATAACTCCTTTATTTAAATCAGGTAGTACTTCTGACCCCAATAACTTTAGACCAATATCTGTACTACCAACATTTAGTAAAATTTTTGAAAAGTTAATTTTGTCTCAATTATTAAGACACTTTAATTTGAACAATTTAATGCATAACAAGCAATTTGGTTTTACGCGGGGTCGCTCGACATCCGACGCTGGAGTCGAGCTAGTAAAATGTATTTTCGATGCCTGGGAGGAATCACGAGATGCTTTAGGTATCTTCTGTGATTTATCTAAGGCCTTCGACTGCGTTAATCATGAGACACTGATCAGGAAACTACACCACTATGGAGTTAGAGGATCGGCACTGAAATTGTTAGAATCTTATTTAAATGGTAGAATACAGAGGGTTGATGTGAATGGAAAGTGATCACCGGGGTCATTAGTCTCTATGGGTGTGCCGCAAGGATCAATATTGGGACCCTTCTTGTTCCTTATCTACATTAACGACTTGCCACAGCTCATAAAGACCCACCATGATATAGTTTTGTTTGCGGATGATACTTCACTTATTTTCAAAGTCGCACGAAACCAACAATCTTATAATGACGTAAACAATGCTATATGTAAAGTAGTGAATTGGTTTAATGTAAATAATTTATTGTTAAATGAGAAAAAGACTAAATGTGTTAAGTTTGTCACGAGTAACGTTATACACGAGCAACCAAGTGTTATTGTTAAAGATGAGGAACTGGAACTAGTTGATAGCACAGTTTTTCTCGGTATTACATTAGATTCTAAGCTCCAATGGGGTCCCCATATTGCTAATCTCTCGAATAGACTGAGTTCTGCAGCTTTTGCAGTTAGTAAGATTCGTCAATTAACAGACGTGAAAACAGCTCGATTAGTATATTTTAGTTATTTCCATAGCATTATGTCGTATTGCATATTACTTTGGGGCAGTGCGTCAGATATTAATATAATTTTTGTTCTCCAGAAACGGGCTATTCGTGCGATATATAAAATGCACCATAGAGACTCGCTTAGAGATAAGTTTAAGGACATTAATATAATGACAGTGCATTGTCAATATATTTATGAGAATCTTATGTATGTAGGTACATAAGAACATTGCCAATTTTAAGAAGAACTGTGATATACATAATATTAATACTAGAAATAAGCATAAGCTCGCAGTGCCTGCCACTAGGCTCCATAAAATAAGAAAATCATTCATGGGTAACTGTGTAAGATTTTATAATAAACTTCCTAGAAGCGTAACTGACTTGTCTGTTGGTAAATTCAAGAACTATGTAAAACGTAAACTTATTTCTAAAGCTTATTATAGCACTCAAGACTACATGAATGATAACGTGTCGTGGGATTAGTGAAAATATTATGTGTAATTATTGTAACGAGTAGGTACCCATCAGGGTACTGATATTTTAATTTTAACAATTTTTAATATAATTTTTGACATTTAGAATTTTATTCTAGATATATTCTAGACTCTAGTTTTTTATTTATATAATTTTTTTATGTGTTGACGATCCTTTTTAGGATTTTTCTTTTATTTCTATAATGTTGTTTTTTATGTTTTTGTATTTTATTTTTAGTATAAGTTTATGAATAAATTGCTCTACTCTCTGTAACTGACGATTCGAAAGTGCTTGTAGCTAGGCCTACTTGAATAAAGAATATTTTGACTTTGACTTTGACTTTGAAATAGTTATACATCACGCCGGACTCACGTGATAAACTATAAATTTCATGAACGGCCTCGCAACACTTTTACATAAACAAATATAATACGCGTAAAGCAAACAGAACTGAGTGTAAATCAAAACTCACAGTTTAAATATAATCTACACGGTTGAGTTATATTTACCTACGTATCGTGAATTTTATAAGTAACATGAAACATTATTTTATGTACTCCAAGTACATAAAACGAAAACGTCTGGCTGACGCGAATTCGGAAGCGCTTTTTGTATAGGAGTATTATTATTGGGCGAGTTTGAGATGCTCTTGCTCTACAGCAAGTCCAAATTAGGTTTATTGTATTTTCGATCTATTGAGCTTCATATTTTTACGGTTCCGTACCTCAAAAAAAATCTCTTATATTCTTGTTGTTTGTCCTTCTGTCCATCAATACCCTTTATCTCAGGAATGCGTGCAGTTATCGAGTTCGAATTAAAACCATATACTCGAAACTACAGTCCCTTGAAGCTATGGAAAAAATCAAACTTCTAAGTTAACTTAAAAAAAATACAGCCATTTATGACGCAGAATCATTACCTATATTTCGTCAATCTCAAAGGAATCAAAATTTTTAGGGTATTTTCGGTGGACCTAGACTATGAAATTTGGCAAGTAATACCCCGTCTTTACTACAAATTATGAAAAATAGCCTAAAGTAAGTAAAACAATTTTATAATACGCAGTGCTTTCAGAGTTCGTACGAAACCCTCGATGCGCGAGTCCGATTCGTACTCAACCGGATTTTTTAAGAGGCCTTATTCCTTTTAAAAAATATTTTTTTCGTATTATGACAAATATATTGATAATTTCCACCAACTTTTTTAAAGTTAATATTAATACCTTTCCCCGAGTTCTAGGTAGTAAACATAGCTATTTCATGCTTAGATACCTTGCGTACAGTCGAAATTAAGTTGAAAAAAATTTTTTGTCAATTTCGAGTACTTTTTGAAACAAAAGTTATAAATGAAAAATTCAAATTGTAGGTTTCAATATAATATACTAACACCAAAAACATTTCATGTAAAATTGGCGGCCAAGACTCACATGCTCATAACGCTTTCGCTGTAAAAAAGTCATCAGACCCCTGGAACAGCCAAGCCCCTAAGCCCTGGGTTTACTAATCCTACACCTTGGCTTCAAAGGTATGGCTTGGCCGTTTCATAAAGTAACGTAAATAACTCCAACGGACCGTCTGGCCCATACGATATCAAGAAGTTAAGTTTATGTCTTCATGATAATATATATACACTTAATTCCTTACAGTCCCCGGACAGTCCATTAGACTTATTTACGGTAATTTATGAAACGGCCAAGCCATACCTTTGAAGCCAAGGTGTAGGATTAGTAAACCCAGGGCTTAGGGGCTTGGCTGTTCCAGGGATCTGATGACTTTTTTTACAGCGAAAGCGTTATGAGCATGTGAGTCTTGGCCGCCAATTTTACATGAAATGTTTTTGGTGGGATCTCATTTATTTTTGTAAGGTGCCCTAGTTTTTTTCATTTATTTGGGCCATTAGCGTCTGTAAGTAAGTAGTAATAATAGCAAAAGCGTTATGAGCATGTGAGTCTTGGCCGTCAATTTTACATGGAATGGTTTTGGTGGGATCTCATTTCTTTTGTAAGGTAGTTTTTATTTTTTTTTGTACTGTGGCGTTTCTAAGTAGGTAAGTAGTAATAATTGTGTATTTAAGAAATACTTACATTTAGCCCCATATATATGTATACACTTTTATCCCCCATTATGGAAAACCCATACAAACTTTCATCCCCTTATTAAAAGGGTGGGGGGTGATTTTATAAAAATCCTAGAATACTTATTTTATTATTTATAACAAGGAGTCCCTATATCAATTTTCAGACCTCTAGTATCAAAATTTGCAGAAGTCTCATACAAACTTCCATCCCCTAGTTTAAGGGGTCGGGGGGTAAAAGTTCCAAGTTTCAGAACTATTCTATTGTTTGTGTACTAAACCTAGCTTACATACAAAATTTCAGCATTCTAGGTCATCGGGAAGTACCCCAGAGGTTTTGATACGTCAGTGAGTGAGTGGCAAAATCGGCGTATTTTAGGTACCAATAAAACCTAAAGTATAAAAGCTAGATCAATTAAATTAAGTACCTTTTATATGTTTCCTAACTGCATTTTAACCTGTGAATTTGGGCGCTCTGGTGTTAATTGGGACGAAGTTATGAGGGTTTGAAAATTAGACGAAACCGTTCGAGAAAAGGTAGGTAGTGCCCCGCTTCTTTTTTGCTCGTCTTGGCGGGGGCACTACCGTGCCCCCAGATAAATCCCAATAGCCCCGTTCTAGGTAGTAACATCAATAATATGTTAAGAAACATGTTTGATCATAGAGAAAAATGTCTAAGACAATCAGCATTTTAAAGGAATAAGGCCTCTTAAGTATGTACCAATTCAGTAGGTACAGATTGTGTACATCAGCATTACGTCTTAATAAATAATAAAACAGACTTTCCAAAAAAGGCTTTCCAAATAGCATGACATAAAATATCAGACGCGACTAACGCGACGTTGTAGGCAAGAATAAACCCTCTCAAGTATATAACTTTTCCAGACACTACACGGGTGTGGTCTTGCCTCTAATTGAAAGCATGTATACAATAGGCACTAAATTCGATGTATCCAAAGCCATATATGCGAGATAACACCACTATATGTCTATTTCGGCAATGTATGTTATGATATTTCCTTGTTGATTGAGTTGAGATATACCCTAAAAACCGACTTGAACGAGAGGAAATCGTATATAGAACTGAACAAGTTAGTTACTTTAAAAACACCGAAATTGCCATGTGCCTTTCATATTTCAGGAATTCCTTCGATTCTTCATCGACTAGTCATCAGATGTTGATCAAAATTTTATAAGACCAATAAGTTATTTTCTGTAGCAGTCTACAGAGTGTATATTTGATATAACCGCAAACTTAACCGGATCTTAGTATAGGCACTTATTAATATATTGATCTGTAATTATTATTAAAAAAATCGAACTTTTTTTTTCCATACAAAATAATTCAGCACGCAATGTACCAATTCATTTGTTGACACTTAACATGGCGATGTCACAACTGTCACTAGTAATAACTACGCCATACCTACATTGCTGCTCAGAAATTTTTCAAAAATTAATTACGATATGGCAGTTAACGCTAAATTCATAATAATTGTTATAAATATCAAATAATAAATAGCACTAAAATCTCAGTCTGCTGGTTGCAATATGCAGTTATATCAAATTATACACGCTATATAAGCGACGGAGTTCTGAGGAAGCAAACATACAATACAATACAACAATACTTATGCAAGTACTCTTTATTGCACACTTCACAAATCCTACAGGAGAAATACAACGCATCACACTGCAATTTGAAAATTAACAACAGACGATAATATCGCTAAAACGCAAAAATAAAAAGACTATACTACGATTTCTAATTCAAGACCAAAAAAACTACGACCGTCACTGTCAAAATTGACAACATTTAAATGACATCTGAGTTTGTTTCTTGGCTTGCACCAAATGGACAATGTTACAAGTACAATACCAGATATTGTACCAAAAATCTCCGGTGTTTAAGTTTTTATTATCTCCTCTCGTAATTATGTAATAATAAATATTTCTAGTTATTTTGTTAAAACATAGAGTTAAAGTTACGAATAAATAAATTATTTTAGCGTGTTTAAAAATAAAAAGAAATTTACTATTGTAAAAATATTTTATTGTAGTGGCAACCTTGTGGTAGTTTTTTTGGTCTTGAATTAGAAATCGTAGTATAGACTACTGATTTGAGAACCTCCTTGTTTCTGAAGTCGGTTGAAAGTTTATGTCCGTGACAAAGCTTGTTTGCTAAATTGAGGGTACTGCAATGCTTCGTCGAATTAGTCTCGGTTAGCTATACGTCCATTTCGCGCCGCGAATGTAAACAGGCCATGACTCTATTTCTGTTTGAAAGCCATCGATTGAGCTAGTGGCGGTTTTATTGCGGCTATACAACTGCTATATAGCTGCTATACAGCTACGTTAAGTTGATAGGGAAGGCGCTTTATGACTAGCTCAGAGATTGAAGAATAATAAAAGTTGTATTACCTTCTAGGAGGTGTCCACAACTTCGTAGTATTTTTCTTTACCGTACACGGATAAAAAGTATCCTATAACCGTCTTTGGATGTCTAGCTATCCATGTGCCAAAATTGGTCAAAATTTGCCCAGCCGTTTCGGCGTGATGCGAGGACAAAGGAAGTTGAAGTGAAAGCAGATGGCGCCAGGTTGGCACGGCGCCGCGAGCTTATACAAAAGAAACGACAATCCTGCATCACGCTATTAAGATTTTTCCTGAAATCATGACCCCACTAAATAAAAAAATTATGTTTGATACAAAGCTAGAATTTTATAATAGTGTGAATGATGTCAGTGGCTCCGTTCGTGGCGTCGCGTGGCGTCCATTCTACAGACAATTTAATAACTTTTTAATAAATAAATTCGCAATTTAAAATACCCCCGATACAAGTAGCTGGTCATCATGAGGCCCTCATTTAGTGAAGTGGCATAAAAATGCTCCTAAACCTGAACAGAACAACAAAATTTGGAATTATTAGCTTCAATATTGGAGATCCATGTAACTTGTTACAATCAAAGCTGAATAACTTCGAAACGGTAGGTGTTTTTACCAAATATAGCTAAGAACCATCTCGACAGACAAGGCTTTTGATTTAAAGAACTTTTTTTCCCAAATTAGATCGAAAGAGCACGTGATTCTGAGTTGGAAATACATAAAACGTCCAAAACTTAAAAAAGTGGGGTGCACATTTAATAAAAACGGGCCCAGTTAAATTTCCCAGTAATACAAGGTGGAACATTTCTAAAGACTGGCCTGACAGGATAGTGTCATCAATTGTGAAGCTGGATTTAAAAGTAAAAAAAATCATCAAAATAATATTTTAATATCAGTGACAACCCTATTAATTCAAAGTTTTTATTTACATTTTAAATTGTCTTTAACTTAAGCGATGTTCTAGCGGGTTGATAGATTTTTACACTAATGTTTAACAAACTGTATCTCAAAAACCGGCCAAGAGCATGTCGGGCCACGCTCAGTGTAGGGTTCCGTAGTTGCCCATCCTTCACAACGAGCTTCGAGGTTTAAATTACGAGAAAGATTTCAAGCTCTATAAAAAAGGTCGTAAACGCCAAAGTAACTGTAATAAATAACTCGAAAAGGGCTCGACCGATTTTATTCAATATAGTTTTCATTGAAAGTACTTATAAGGCCTAATTTTCAATCATTTTTCCATAATTTTTTGACCCGTGGTTGAAAAGTTAGAGGGGGGGCGCTATTTTTTTTATTTTCGGAGCGAATATTTCCAAAACTGCTAACTTGATCAAAAAACAATATTTGGAGACCCCTATTATTTTTATAAGACCTATTTAACGACACCCCACATATAGTGTTGAAACGAAAATAAAATTCACCCCCACTTTAGGTGTTCGAGAGGTACCCGAAAAAAAGTTTTTTTTTTAGTTTTTATTTTACCGTTTTGTTGGCGTGATACATACACATACTCATACCAAATTTCAGCTTTCTAGTACTAATGATCACGGAGCTAAGCCGCGGACGGACGGATAGACGGACAGACGGACAGATGGACATGGCGAAACTATAAGGGTTCCTAGTTGACTACGGAACCCTAAAAATGGATGGAAATATTTACATAGTTCATTGATGAAAAATGAAGTAACTACTCAGTCTGAACAATTCTCTGTTTGCTTAAAAGTCCCTCGATCTGTTCCACCTTGTATATACCTACTTTATTGCACAGACAACATTTCAATTTTCAGATAGTTAGGCTCTGTTATAACAAAGACACACATCGGCTGTGTTACACTTGTGATAATTTAGACATTATTGCGAGTTATCGGGAACCCAACTGGTGCTAATTGGTCGACAACGCGTTTTGTAGCGTAATACGACAAAACCCGATGTTTACTCATTTGCTTAGCAGTTCGAAGATCGGTAGTTGAGAGTTTTAACCACATTTCGTGCATTGACTCTATAATACCTGATAATGAAAATTGTTTCAATGGTTGATTTTATAGGGAGGTATAATTCTGAGAGAGTGCAGTAGGATTGCATGAACTGATTCCACCTTCTCCATTCCGATATCGCAATACCTACTCGACGAGGTTTTGGATTCCACCCTTAGTGCCCTTAGGTATGTTGTCGATATAAGTACCACTTAAAAATATAACTAGGATCTCTTTAAGTCGAGAGTGAATAGGGATTTTCTAGGCAAGCACGCTTCATCTTCGCAAGTGCAGACTTCTGGCCGAAGGGTGTTGTGTTTCGGCAGTTCCGAGGCAATCTGCCGAATCCTGCGCCAGATCAGACGACGCAACGGAGCCACGCTGTTACGTCGCCTAAATCAAACTAGATTTAAGTTTTTATTTTATTTTATGTATAATTTTGTAGTTCACAGTGCCTTAGTTTAATCACTGTAATGCTGTGTAACTAATTTGAATAAATAAATAAATAAATAAATCTTTGGCCTTAGTGTCACTTAAGATCAGGTGCAATGGACGTCAAAATGATTGACAATCGCAAGTAAAAAAAAAAATTATTTATGCTATTCGAGCTGCATTAGATAGTTACGTGTCATTGACAAGTGGTCAAAGGTAAATAAAACACATCGGTAACGTAGACATAAGGTGGTAATATTATAGCAAAAGTTGAATTTTGGTTCGATTAGAGAACTTATTGAAACTAGTCCTAAATCCACTGCCCTACTTTACATGAACGTAATTCAGTTCAAGTACACTCGACCTCATTACTGGATACAGTGTTGCGGTATCGAAGGTTGCGAAGGTTGCCGGTCTGAACCGGATCACAAGGGTAGGCGGTTGCCCCGACCCTGGATATAGGATGCTGTTGGTATGTGTACGATCGATGCTGTAGTAGGTCAATTAAAGAGACATACACTGCCCTTCCCATAGCTGTACCCACCAACTGAAGCCCTATTTATTACACAATGATGTTTAATAAGGAGACACGTTACACCCTGACATGACAGCTGCAATATTTATTTCCCAGTCACTCGTATCTGTCACTTTCCGAAGATCAACTGTGTTGCCATGGTGATAAGCCACAATTGACTCTTATATTTCTGGCTTCACTTCATTTTTATTACATAAGCGCGGTTTTTGCTGTGGTTGTGTAGCTGCCTACGAACTTCGAAGCGAGCAGTCTTAGGTTCGAAGCCCAGTATCAAATTAAAGCAAAAATTGCTTAGTTGGTAATATTATTTGCAGTGGAGACACTCGGACCTTGGAGTCCGGACGCCCACAGACTTTACTCTAAAATAGAATAAAAACTCAGAATGTTCTTCGGACCACAGAGCCGGCTCATTCCTCGGCCAAAGGATTAGCTTGGCTATTCAACGGGGGAATGTAGCCGGCCTCATGGGTACCCTGCCACAGGGCCATGGTCTGGGGGACATCGGTTTTAGTTAGTTAATTTTATTTAGGTTAAGTTGATTTCTGTTAATTTTACTAGTTTTTCGCTTAGTTTAATATTAGTTTATGATTGTCCTGTGATAGTTATTTGTTTATTTAATTAATACATGCTGCGCCAAACCTCAAGAAATGGGATTAAGGGCAAAGTGGTGATTATCATTACCACTGAAAAAACACACTTAAGTACACTGAAAAAAAATGGCTCAACTAGTTTAACTACTTGAGAAATCAGCCAAATTGTGCTTAGTAGTAACCAAAATGAAGCTAATTTTACAACTTATTTTGGTTACTAATAGCCCTCAGCTTGCCAGTCCTCCGATTTATGTAACTAGCAGCTGACATTAAATATTTGGTCTAATTAACAAATCTTTTGTTTTTCAGTGTACCTGTCACGGTATGCTTTCTCAACACTTTCATGAGAACGTAAAGCCAGTTTCCAACAATTTAATGGGACTTATGACGTTTATTATTTTGCTAAGTCAGACCAGCTATTCATAACCTAGAATCAGGTACAACTCCAAAGTGCGGAAACTCGTATGTACCTATTGTAGGTATGTACGAAACTAATGCAAGGCCGCCTCTATTCGTGGAAGACGTAAACTTCGGCCGTGACGCGCACTTTCCTGCACTCCACTCTAATGGTGCCCACTAGTATACACTACAGCTGTACCGTTACCATGGGTTACCGTGACCGTACTCGCTAGCGACAGCGTAAACGATTGGTATGTAGAACTTCATTTCTCCATACAAATCCTTTACGCAGTCGCTGGCGAGTACTGTCACTGTAAACTCATGGTAAGGCTACTGGAACTACTGGACTTGAACAGGGATTGTAAAATACGAGAAAAATCGGTTGAAATTATGGCAACCAGCACCTCTAGCATAACTGTCATACGTGACTACTTCTCGGTCGATTTAAATTACCCGTCTCTTTCTGTGCAGAGAGAGAGTGACGGGTAGCGCTATCTCACGCGACAAGAGTCGCAAAGCATAGTTCTGCTAGACCGGCTGTGACGACCCCGGCACTTCACTGAATTTCGCTCGCATTTTACGAACCCTGTCTATGAATAACGTGACTGTGATTGATCTAAAAATATTATTGAGTCTTGCCACGAAGTGACCTTACAAGATCAATTTAATACTTTTTCCTAGGTATATAAGGATTGAACCGTAGCACATAATACAAGGATTTTATAGAAGCATACAAAGAGCAAAGCATAAAGAAAAATTGAAATGCATAAACAGGCGGAAGAGACGGCTCACACTACTCGGGAAGTTGGGCGAATATGATAGAGTTAACTATCACATATTATTCGCCCAACTTCCCGAGTAGTGTGGAACCGGAATACTTGATGTAGCTCCTTTTCCTTCATTAAAACGTTTTTTTTCCTCCAATAATATTAAATTAGCGAACCCTACAATGCCGCCCGTGGCGAGTACACCGGTTCCTCTTCAGGGCTTCAAGAAATGTACACCTACAGGAAATTTAATAATGAAATAATGATGAAACATTAAAAAAATTAAATGATGTACAAATGAAATTTATGAAAGGAAAAAATGAAATAATATATATATATATAATAATATAATAATAATAATAATAATAATGAAATAATGAAATAATAAAATAATGAAATAATGAAATAATGAAATAATGAAATAATGAAATAATGAAATAATGAAATAATGAAATAATGAAATAATGAAATAATGAATTAATAAAATAATGAAGTAATGAAATAATGAAATAATGAAAGAATCAAAGAATGAAATAATGATATAATGAAACAATGAAATAATTAAATAATGGAATGATAAAATAACGAATAAATAAATAAGAGTGAGTTTACCGACATTTCACAAGAGATGACTGTTGAGAAGTAACGCCGAAAGAAACTTAACAGTCAGTCATAAAGGTTATCTATTTACGAGTACATGAACCGTATTGCTAGGTACTAAATGAGTCAGTAATGGATTGTGTATGGATTTACGTGAATCACGCTTATGCGGGTTATTTTAGACTTCAACCAGATCATAACTGAGATTTACTGTTGAAAGCACTGAAATATTTCCGTGTGCTAAAAACTGTACTGATATCAAAGCTATTTCAATCGACTTCAAAATCGTCATAATGGGGGTTTTATCTATTCTTTATCGGAATACCTATTTTGAGTTATTCTGGAGTAAATTTAATTATAATTTAAGTTCACAACATCATCCATGACCCAGGCACAAATATTTTCCCTTGCCGGGATTCGAACTCAGGACTCAGTAGGCAACAGTTTACCACTGTGCCAACTGCGTCGTCTAATTTTCAAATAGTGTTAAGTTTAAAATAATTTCATCGCTTTATTATCACAGAACCCAAAACTATTATTTTTATTTGCTTATACGGACTAGTATTGAAAATATTAAAAATAAAGTTGAAAAGAGCGTCGCCTAAGAATCAGCACTCAAGTGACGTCATCTTGTGGAAAAATGACAGTCGCAAACTACAAAAAGAACAGTGGTACTATTTCCATACTAAGTACATCCGTCTTAGTAATAGTCCGACTGTAAGATTTTCTGCACTGTGACCAATTACTTGGTGCCGCTCTTTTTGAATGAGGATATTTTCAAATGGTTTTTTTAACCCTAACTAAGGATAATTTCGAAAATTTAAATAAGTGGTTATATTTAATTTTTTATCCTTTATTTGTTTATATCGAAACAATTCCTGGTAAAAAAACAAAAATGTCCTCAATTGCACGCTTCGGCACAGTCAAATCAACTCATTTCAAGCCAAAAACAACAAAGGTATATTTGACTTTTATATAAATACTACTACGAAAAATTTCCATCCGTGCCAGTTTTGGTGAGATAAAATTCACCGGTCACATCGTGGAGTCGTATCACGAGATCGTAGCACTGATTCAGCTTATTACAGCTGTGTAAGGGCTGTATAAGGGTCATTATTCGAAAGTTTCAACCGCCTCACTTTCGTGGACATATCTTCGAAGAATTGGGCGTAGATGTTGATGTCATTTTCGGATATTTGTTAGATATCCGGTAAACTTAGATACCTAACCTGTACGTCTAGCATAACTGACACGCGACTCATGTCGCGCGACATAGCATCATCCATCACTATCTCATAGTATCTCGCGCGAGAAAGAGTCGCGTGTCAAAGTTTTTCTGAAACAAAATCGAAATCTGCAGCCACTTCTACAAAAATGTGACCACGAAAGTGATACGGAACAAACGCTCGAATAATGACCCATAAGCGCTTCTACAGCTTGTGTGCTCTACTTGGGTATTTACGCCTCTCGACGTGCTGTGCATGAAACCGCACGCCTAAAGTAGTGCCGTTCTCGAGAACGATTTCTAATTGGTACGGGAAATGTTCTCGAGAACGATTTCTGATTTGTACGGGAAATGTTCTCGAGAACGATTTCTGATTTGTACGGGAAATGTTCTCGAGAACGATTTCTGATTTGTACGGGAAATGTTCTCGAGAACGATTTCTGATTGGTACGGGAATGTTCTCGAAAACGATTTCTGATTGGGACGGGAAATGTTCTCGAGAACGATTTCTGATTGGGACGGGAAATGTTCTCGAGAACGATTTCTGATTGGGACGGGAAATGTTCTCGAGAAAGATTTCTGATTGGTACGGGAAATGTTATCGAGAACGTTATTTCCCCATTAAACGGGAAACGTTATCGAGCACGTCACATCTCTACGCACGCCAATATTCTATTTGCATAGTGTCAACGTTAACTGAAAGTCGTTAACGCAACACGAAGAGCTGCTCTATTAAAATGTAGATGTGTGTTTATATTGGTCGCCATTCATTTTAGTAATTGCCTATTACTTACTACATTGAGCACTTAACTTAATTGTTTGTCTATTGTTCACTTGCCGGAGTTGCTGCTTCCTTTAAGGTCAGTCGAGACAAGTCTTATATAACATGGGACCCTTCAAACGAAGCGTGAAGAAGCATCTCTCGGGCCAGCATGGCAGTGTCAACTGACATGGCACCGTTTTGGATTCTTGTCAGTTGCCATTGCGACTCGGGCTCCCTTTTTGCTTACCATCAGGCGAAGTGGAGCCACTATGTTATACCAATGCCGTTATAAAAAACCGGCCAAGTGCGAGTCGGACTCGCGCACCGAGGGTTCCGTACAAACACTTTCCATCCCTAATTGGTTAAGTTAAGTTTGCACCTGGTATGTATAGCGCCCCATATAAATTAGGTGCAAAGTTAGGTATTAAAAAAAAACTACTTACTAGATCTCGTTCAAAACAATTTTCGTTCGTAGTTTTTATAGTAATGTACATCATATGTCTTGACCAACTTTTTTCCACTTTGGAAGCGTCTGTCACGCAAACTGTCACGAAAAAAAATATTTTAGAAACCTCGATATCATTTTTGAAGACCTATCCATGTGTTTGATGAAAAAAAAATTTGAGTGTCAGTTCTAAGTATGGGGAGCCCCCAATATTTTTTTTTTCTTTGCATCAAAATCTTAATGCGGTTCACAGAATACATCTACCTACCAAGTTTCAACAGTATAGCTCTTATAGTTTCGGAAAAAAATGGCTGTGACATACGGACGAACAGACGGACAGACAGACGGACAGAAGGACAGACAGACATGACGAATCTATAAGGGTTCCGTTTTTTGCCATTTGGCTACGGAAAAAAAAGTGCTGAAGCAAGATATGCCCAATCTGCTTCGGCTGACCAAGATGCTTCACGCCACGCTTAATTAGGTAACTAGTTAGGTACTACGTAAGTATGAGCAGTAAACGTACCTAATGTACTTTTTATTTGGCACTCAATTACTACCAGTTTAACGATAACGACTCCATTAAATCTTCAAGGGTGGAGTTTATTATAATTGGAAACACCTACAAAAGATGAGTACCTATAAAGTAAGGTCGGACCAGTGCGTAAGTGAGGCAAGTGCACCTAACATAATATCGCGATATCGAAAAATACAGATCTCTTTGCAAAGTCAAAACTCACGTAACCTAGTTGAAGGTTTGGTTCTTCAAGGAATTCCCTTCCGAACTATTTTACTTACATTGAAACAACCTGTTGCTTTACTTAACTGGGCACAATAGCGGTTCAATTCTGGAAAACTAGGTACAGTAGTTTTCCACTTCACACAGTAACTGTCCTGTCCTGCTCTGTCTACGTGTGCTTGTATAAAATGCTATGTTTTTCTTTGTTCTCTCTTTTTTCTGCAGTTTGAATTAAATATTAGTCGGTACGCATTTATAGCGGCATGAAACTAAAATATAATATAAAAGGTAACATAAAAAATTGTAATGAAAAATACAGTAAACTACAGTACAACTATCTGAAAACTACAGACAGATCAATCTAAAAAACTCACCCCTCGTTCGACGTGGAGGCTATCCTAAGAAATGCGACCTGTAGACGAGAACCGCCGGACAACATCTGGACATTCACTTATATTATAACAAAATGTGACTTAATCGTTTTCAAAAAGTGTTTATTTAAAACTCGACTTTTTTAACGCGATAAGTCCCATTTTGTTACAATAATGTGTGAAAAGCCTTTTCGCACAATTGTTTTTCGTCGAATGTTTCATTCCGCTGAATTTTCATTTTGAAAATGAAATTCCTGTGTAAAGTTAGTCGTAAATTTTTCCTAATTCTTGCTAAATTATCCTATTGATTAACAATCTCAAATAGTTTACAGTTCCAGAGCTTTCTACGAAATGAAACATCCGACAAAAAATAATTTGGCGAAAAGACAGAGAACCGTGTGAAAATCAACTTCTGGACATACGAAAGCGTTTTTGCCCAAGCCGAAAAGGAAACTCTTCGCTCGGTCAACTCACCCCATCGGTGCGGGGTCCGCCCCAGGAAGGTCCGCTCCTCAGGGTCCCATATCATGTACTGGATCCTCTGCAGGAAGGGGCGCTGCGGCGGGCGCCGGCTGTAGTTCACCACTCCGTTCGGCTTGTCCGCGCCCATCGCGCCGCGATCACCGACTGAGCGACTGGGTAAGGGTGAAGCCTTGGTATAAGGAAATGAGGTGCACTCCGGCTAGTGAGACTTGCTACGTCACTGACTAGTTGCGGCTTTAGGGTTATAAAATAATTATAAGGAAAAAAATGTCTTGCATTTATGCATTACAGTTCTTTGACTAAACTTTTATTTATTTTGTCGTAATAATTGATTTAAGATACTCGTGATTTTATGAGATTCATACAGGTAACAAGGGAATCGGAAGTATTATGATACACCACTGGCAAAACCAACCAACCATTGACAGCGTGAAGATGACGACAATAGACTCGCCTGTCAATCCAGAGTGCCATACCTTATTTTCTTATACCATGGCTAGCTCTTAAGGGTTCACCTAACCCTAGCTACACTCGCGAAGTTGGCCGAGGTTAGGTGAATATGATAGTGTGGGCACTTCGCTTCGGCCAACTTGGGTCAACTTCGCGAGCAGTGCGGTGCTAGGAGATGCCACGACTTTGAGCAACCAGCGGCGCGGCGAGCGGTCGAGCGAGAGATCCGAGCGGCGGCCACGAGTGAGTGAGGTACGCGTACCGCGCACCGCTGCCGCTCGCCGCTAAGAGCGAGGTCGTGGTCGAGCCGTAAATGTTGTGACTTGTGTAAAATGGAGCGCGTCGTACCTATTTTAGAACATAGAAAAGAGACCACTCGTTGCATCGTCTACTGGCTCAAAACCAAGGCTCTATAGTTTCGGTTTATTTTATGGACAAAATTTACAGATCTCACACTACGCGCAACTATCAAAGGTATTGAAAATGTAATGATAAAATTAGACAAATTGGTTTTCTGACCTCGCTTGTAAGGGACCGCTACAGCTTACTTTTTTTCCACCGCCTCCTAAAATAGCTCAAGCTTTATAATTTGCACTTATAACGCCTTACATTTTGAAGTGGCAGTTGTGGCCACAGCTAACAATACAGATAATGAGTATTGTTCATCGGGTACAAAGCTAAGTGGATTCGCAAGCAAAAGGATTATTTCTACGTATAACTCAATCCCGAGATTATATTTTACTGTGCTTGGGATTGTTTTTGTCTTGAATAGCGAACTCAAAAAAAAGTTATTGAAAAATTCTCGCTCCAAGTCAGCGAAACAAATTTGTAATTTTGATCCACGGTAGTTTTTTATGTAAAATGATCATGAAATGCATTTTAATAGCTAAATACTTGCTTAAAACCGCTACGACCACCTTACGGTTCGGCCACGACTTTGCGTTATCAGCGAAGCGAAGAGCGGCGACTATATCTAGGTGGGAGCGGAAGGTCCGTACACGGTGTCTCGCTCACTCATATGGCTGCTAGAATATACTAGAAGGTGCTTCTAATATTTTCATAAAGTTATGAAAACTAAAGATATAGCCACAGGCAGATTTTTCCAACTCATAAGGGACTCATAAGGCGACTAAGAGTCACGTTTTATACAATGGAAAGGGCTATGGTCGGTGTTTCTTTGGGCGATAGAATCAGAAATAAGGATATCCGAAGAAGAACCAATAAGGTAACCGACATAGCTCACAGGATTGCACGGTTCAATTGGCAATGGGCAGGCCATGTAGCCCGGAGAATGGACGGCCGTTGGGGCAGCAAAGTCCTACAGTGGCGACCACGTATAGGAAAGCGCAGCGTGGGCCGGCCCCCAACTAGGTGGACGGATGACTGGACCGTAGCGGGGAATCAATGGATGCGGTCTGATGAGGCCTATGTTCAGCAGTGGATGTCTGTGTCTAATAGATGAATAGACTTTTCCAAACACTCTCTGTAACAAGTGAGTCTCAGTGAGTATTTTCTGTGGAGAAACCGCCCAGAACCAGACAGAACCGCCCGCCGAGCCTTACCAATTAGTTTCCGAGCGTCCGACAAACCACACCCTCTACGTCATCCGTAAAGAAAGGCAAGCGTGAGTCGGACCCGAGCACAGAAGGTTCCATGCTTTTTGCCAAATGGTATCCTGGGGAATTGATCAAACAGTACGTCAATTTCTAATTTTCTAGTATAATAACGCTAAATCTCTAAGTATAATACGAGCTAAATCCGTTCGTTTCTCCCAAAATTTGATATAAATAAATAATAAATAAATATCGGACAACTGCACACTAATCGATCTAGTCCCAAATTAAACTCAAGAAGGCTTGTGCTGTGGGTACTAGACGACGATATACGTACTTATATAGATAATAATAATAAATAGGCCTTGTCATCTAACAGATGATTTAAGCAGCATCGCGACAACACTTGCGCTCATGACTTACTAGTTCTATTCGGGACTGAATCCGTCGGCCGCATTCCCGACAAGTGTATCCACGCCCAGGTGGACGGGAGTTGACGGCCCCGTCGTGACGTCTCGTGCGTTTCTCCCTCAGCACCCCGAACCAGGTTTCGTCGTGCTTTGACTGGCCCTCATAAACAAGGCGTCGCCACTTGTCACGATCCTCGGCCAGCTCTTCCCATTGGTTGCTAGGGATGTTAAAAGCAACCATATCACGCTTGGCACAGTCTTTGAAGCGTAACATGGGTCGGCCTACGGGTCTCTTTGCCCCTGCGACCTCTCCGAGTAGAATCTGCCTGGGCAAGCGAGTGTGCTCCATGCGGTGCACGTGACCCAGCCATCTCAGCCTCCGCTGCTTGAGCATGGCTGTGATACTGGGTAGCTGAGCCGTGCCCAGGACAGCTTCGTTTGTCACACGATCCCTCCAGGTGATGCCTAGAATGCTGCGAAGACAGCGCATGTGAAAAGTGTTCAGTCGGCGTTCTTGTTTTGCATACGTCGTCCAAGATTCCGCTCCGTATAGGAGTGTGCTCAAAACACACGCTTGGTAAACAAGCATCATTGTTTTAAGCGTAAGATACCTGTTTTCCCAAGCCCTCGTACGGAGCCTCCCAAAAGTCGTGGCAGCCTTGCCGATGCGGGAGTCGATCTCTGCGTCAAGCGAGAGATTGCTCGACACAAGCGAACCAAGGTAGCAAAATTTGGTGACCACCTCCAGTGGAGCGCCATTAAGCATGGAGGCTCGGGGAACCCTTGCGCTAAGGTGACGGTCTTCTTGGCGTTCACGGACATTGAGAAGTAATCGCAAGCTCTAGCAAATTTATTAGGCTCTGGAGCTGAGATTGATCGTGCGTGACAAAGGTAGCGTCATCGGCGAAAAGAAGGCTGAATTACAGTAATATGGAACCCGAGAACAACTGAAGTTTAATAGTTCGCTGCAAAATAAAACAACATACCTTTATAGCAAAGCCACGGCGTTTACAGTCTTCTTTCCGTATCGTGGCTTAGCGTATGTCTGTTTTAGAATCCTTACAAAAGTGGACCTTTTTCTTAAACTTTTATAGTTTATTTTTGATGAAACTTTTTAGACTTGAAACTTTTGTATCATTCTAGTAACAGAGTATCTAGTTTCTAGTACATTCTCTGGCCACGTGATCATTGGGAGGTAGATAATTAATTTGCACAAGCAACTTTTAGTTAAAAGGTTTTACGGGAATAGGTAGTTTGTGGGTGGTTGATATTATGTATACGAAATGAGTAATAGAAATGGGTTGGCATACCTACGAAAGAAACATTATAGTTATTTTATAATATTAGGAGTAAAGGAACGCAAGAAATTACACTAATATTTATAAAGGCGAAAGTTTGCGAGTGTGTGTGTGTTTGTTTACTTCTTCACAATCAAGCGCCTGGACCAATTTTGACGAATTTTGGTATGAAGGTAGCTGACACCATGGATTAAAACATGGGCTACTTTTTCCCCCGATAAAATGTAGTGTTCCCGTAGGATGAGCGGGTAACACCATGCGGCGTGGCTAGTTATTAATAGTTTGAGGATTTGTTTGTATTTGTTTGTTGTATCCCGTTCACTTTTCAAGTCTATCAAGTTCACAATTAAATATATACCTTATCCCCTCGTATGCTTAGAAGCGTATCCGTGCCAGTTCATGAACTGCTTAAGCACGGATACCTACGTTCTAGCGGGCAGCATACAATAACGTAACGCGGCCGCACCGAGGTGTCAAATTCTGAATTGGTTGCCGCATACGAGGGGTTAATTAACATTCTATAACAAAACTAACTAAACCAAAAAATATACCTAACAAGATGATGTGTGCCGGTGACGCCCTCGTCGAGTAGCCGCGCGGACAGGGCGCCGCCGCGGCTGACCGGCTCTCCTGATGATGAATCGCGAACCGATTCAAAACATGTCGAGCAATATTTGACTTCGATGACGTGAGTAAACCCGTCTCGTGAGACTCACGATAGTTTCCTATGTAAGCTGTCGCAACTTCAATCATCAAATAAAATTCAGTTGTAATTTTAAATGTCTTTATTTTAGAAAATAAGCGCATAAATATGTACACTGACTAAATTACAAAAACCTTTGTACTAATGCAGGCACGTTATCACTAAGGAATCTAGTTTATTATAAAAACTAACACATCTCATGTAAAACATACACATTTTCAGGGGCATTTTATCTCAAACAGTACCTTTACCATGAGTTATCGTGGCCGTACTCACTAGCGACTGCGTAAATTATTTGTATGGATAGTACAGTGCCCTTAGCGGTTTCTTTATATAACTACAATTCTCCATACAAATCGTTTACACTGTCGCTAGCGAGTACTGTCACTGTAAACTCATGGTAGGTAAGGGTACTCACATTCTCACGAATCTTTTTCAATATACGGGTCATTACAAACTATAGGTGGCAGCACTGTAAATGTCAATTTCAAGTATAATGTTGAAAGTTTCAGATTAGCGGCGCCAGTTGGCAGCACCGTCTTTGTACACGTTTCCTTATATTACTTCACGTGAATGAGATGGAACACTGACAAAATAATTGGCAATATCTTGCAAAAGATACAACAGTTGTACCGGTAATTCTAATTTGGGAAATGAAGAATGGATCAAATAAAAAAAAGCTTGATATTTTTTTTTATAAATAGTAGTAACGTAGCTGTAGTGTAGATGAAAAGTTCTTTCCCGCCTTATACGGACATCGACGGTAACCTAACTAGATAATTGTTCCGGTTTTGTACATAGTATAATTTAGGTTTTTTGTATACTACGACAGTGTCAAACAAGCATGCGGCCCGCCTGATGTTAAGCAGTTACCGCCACCCATGGACGCTTGCAAAACTATATGAAAGTAGCTACTCAATTGCAATTTATATTATCTAGGAGCATGGCAGCACTCCTGCCAAGTTACATAAAATTAATACTCCATTCGTAAAGTTACCGTACAAGGCGGGAAAAAACATTAATTAGGGTTCCGTACCCAAAGAGTAAAAACGGGACCCTATTACTGAGACTTCGTTGTCCGTCCGCCTGTCACCAGGCTGTATCTCAAGAACGGTGATAGCTAGACAGTTGAAATTTTCACAGATGATGTATTTCTATTGCCGCTATAACAACAAATACTTAAAATAAAATAAATATTTAAGGGGGGCTCCCATACAACTTACAGATAATGGTACGGAACCCTTCGTGCGCGAGTCCCACTCGCACTTGGTGTATTTTTTTTTATTAACTGAAAAAACTTATTTTTTTTTAAATCCATTTTCCATCTTTTTCGATTATTAAATTTTTTGTTAAAAGTAGATGGGTGCTTCATTTTTTTAACGTCCTAAAATTATTACCGTGCGGTTTGAACACACTAAATACAGGCACAACAATAGACCAATTAACGAAGTAGTCGACTTGAGCATGATTATATTTTTTAGGCACAAGAAATATAAAATGAATGCATCGAAAGTACCTGAGCAATTTTACTGTTTCATTAATACTCTACACCTACTTGGAAACGACCAGAAAAAGGAAATGGAATAATTACACAAGTGTTCAACCCTTCAGTTCATATTGTTTGCACCACCTTGTAACTAAATAGACACATATTGTTATTACATTTCATTTAAATTCATTAAGATATAATTTAAAACTTTGACGAACAGATGAGTTTCAGGGTAGGTACATTGTGATACAGCACAACGTCTGTGGACATTTCAAAACGGTCCTGTCTCCGTCACCGTGTTAAGATATATTGATTTATAAATTAAACTTACACGATTACTTACAAAACGGGCCTTAATTGCATTAATAAAGTGTTTATTTAACCCTATCGATGTCTGGAAAGGACCTTCCTCCTTTCCTATCGAGACTAAGAACGTATCAGCAATTCATCACGAATGCCCATAATTCTGGGGTAGGTAAAGTGAGTCAAAAGTGAGTTCGAGGAATGAGCCGCAGGTGAGGTGAAATCAGTATATCTAGATACTTATGCCTGTTTTACTTTTAATACCTCTTCAGGAGAATCAGAAAACCAATTATTTTTTATTGTCAAATCAAGCAACCCATTTGTATCGAAAGTCAAAATATCACTAAATGCGCAAAGCTTAGAATGTGCCCTATTATTTAACGAGTTGGTGTCAAAGTCGACTTCCTCATTGACTGGAGTATGAACCACTGGTTTCCTAGCTTAGTAGATATTCTACTCTGTCTGCTCAGCGCCTCCTACGACGTGGATGGTGAGGCGCGCGTACCCTGAGGGTTCCTTGATGCTTTTGTTGTAGATAATGTTCTTGGCCAGCAGGCGGCAACGGATTACTGTGCTGTCAGCCACTGGAAGAAAACAGTTATTATAAGCAAGATGAAAGCCATGTTTTTACAATAAAGCGAAAAATTGAAAAAAATAACTGTTCAGGCAGGGTTTGAACCTGTATCTCCAACGGCTTTCCGGGCCAACACGAGCGTGCTACGTATTGGAGCACTGAACCTGATGCGAGGGCCAACCAGTTGCTTATTAACTCCAGCTGTATGCCTTAGGGTGGCATCGTAGCGTATCTTTACAGTGGATGACTGGTGTCCGAGCAGCGGGTGCCCATGGGTATTGGAGACATCTTGCGGGGTTAACGTACCTTCCTTAAGTCTGACGGCCAGGATGGGGTTGATGTGGGACGTGACTCCAGCCCGGAAGGTCTGGAAGCCGAGCAGCGCGCGCCCCCACGGGTACTCGACGGTCGCGTGCTCATGCTCGTCCCAGCACCACAACCACACCCGGGAGCGCTGGAACCATTAATAGACCACGAGGTTAAAGTGCTGGAAATGAAGCAATGAGCCTACGTGAAGTTGACACGGAAGAGGCAGACCAAGACCCACATGGTGGTCAAATATTAAAACCGATCTAAGGCACCTGAACATTGAAGAACAGACGACCCAGAATCGGCCACTCTGGCGAAAGCTGACGAGGAGACCCGACCCCACGGAGGTGGGATAAGGGAAGGAAGAAGAAGTGCCCGCAGCTTTGTTTGCGTATACCTTTTTTATTTACCGTAGCAGGGTATCCTAAAACCATCTCTGGATCTCCATCGATGCCTGTACCAAAATTCATTAAAATCCATCCAGCCGATTTAGCGGGATAAGGGCACAAAGAATTTTTACCAGCAGATGGCGGCTAGCACCGCTCACGATTACGAAAATTCTGCATCTCACTTTGGTGCCGTTAAGGCCGTTCCCTGAGCCAGAAATGCAAAAATACCCCAAAAATTATCCTATTTTTCTACGAAACGTTGATATTAGTAAACGAGGGAAAAATATATATCATTCTTGATTATATTATCTTTAATAACACAGCATTCGATACACGATTCATAACACTTCGCTCGATACAATTAATTCCCAAAGTAACCTCCAATTCGAATTTTTACTCCAACTTTACTTGTTTTTTTTCTACGTGACACTATGAAACAAAAAAAGGAGAAAAATCAATCATAACTAAAATAGTAATTTTACAGCTTCCGAATTTCAATAATTGAAGCCAATATTTTTAAAATAAATAATCATCGACAAATTCTTACGAAAAAAGATATCGCCTTACGACCCGCAAGCTCTGTCTCCGTCACTCTTTTGAAATGTGACTGTGATGTGACAGGGACGGGTGGCCTGAGGAGGGGCTCGGGGTTCTGGCTCAGGGAACGGCCTTAAGACTTTTACTGAAAAAATTACCCCTCTAGATAAAGAAACTGATTTACAATTTAAATAATATAGTAAAGGTAAAAATTATGACTATAAGTGTGTTTATCGTACCTAGTCCTATACCCATAGTAGAGGATTTGTTTAGTTGGGGATTAGATTAAGCCGGTTTTTTTTCAAACTGTCCCAGCTCCGGTTATGTGCTTTGGTGCAATTATGATGATGTGATTATGTAGGCTGAATCAAATAAAGATCAAAGTTGACGTTTATGACGTTTATGAGAACTGCTTACTTCCGCCGGGTTTTCCAGGCTCTTGATGTGCTCAACCAGGTCCGCGGGGAAGTCCTCTGGCAGGCTGCTGGCATCGTTGTAGTACTGTGGCTCCCAGTCTAGGATCTGAAATATACAGCAAACAATATCACGTACTATAACCTGTTCTATTGAACTATATGTAAGTGACACATTTATTGTCAAACCACGATAAGATTATTAATGAACCAACAGCCATTTTATAACGATTTTTCCTTGTGTATAGAGTATCAACGTCAATGGCAGCTTAAAAGATTCTGACAGGTGGCACCATGCCGCATGCTGTGAATAAATGATATTACAGTTAACAGAAAGAAGACTGATGCCTTGCGAGGGGATCAGGGTTTGATCAAAAAGTGACTGGTAGAATTATTTTTAAACGAGCTTGACGCAATGGTAAACATCGTCACCCACGAAATGTGTGCAATACCAGAGGACTTGCAAATTACTCTCATTCCCGTTTTAAAGAACAGCGCTCCGAGATTTTACGTGTGTGTGTTACGAATGCTTGAAGTTTTGTGAGATGATGGATAAAATACAATCCAGTTTTAACATAATGTTTTGGTGTTACTTTATGATGTTACGTAGTTAGTGTTTTATAAATTGTAATTTAGTTAGTCACTTTGTACGTTACTTTTAGTAAATTAGTAAACGCTGTGTAACCTAATAAACAAATGAATAAATAATAAAATGTTATGATAATAATTAAACCCTACGTAAAAGTATCACCCAAGGACTAAAGGAAATATCACAGGACAGTTATAATATGATAATAGTATTTCAATAGGTCGACATACCCTGTTCAATTTGACGAGAAGGCATGGCGTCTCCGGATACCCGAAGTTGTCTCCGGGCACACAGTCTGTGTGGTTGTACAACGGGTTTTCCGCGTACGCTGGAAATGAGAAGCACTTAGATTAAATCAGAAAGTGCATGACCGATGGACAAAAGGGGAACACCCAAATACTCCGAAATATTTTATTCCGATTTTGCTTATTCCGATTTTCAAAACTCCGAATTTCATAATTCCTAGGAAATAAAATTCCGATTACTAAAAAACACGAAATTTATTTAACCGAATTTCAAAATTCCGATTCTATATTATTCCGATTTTTATAACTCCGAATAATGAAAAGCCCGAAGTGTCATTGGCCTGAAAAACAAAATTCCGATTATTAATTTTCCGAAACTTCATTACTTATTCGGAAATTTGATATTCGGGATAATGACATTCGTGTATTCAATAATCGGAAATTTCTTTCTTAGGAATTATGAAATTCGGAGTTTTAAAAATCGGAATTAGTAAATTCGGAATAAAATATTTTGGAGTATTTGGGTAGATTATTTATTTAACCGATTTTTTACGTTAAAACAAAAATAGAAAACCGGATTTCGACAAATATCGAATTGGCTTTTTTACGTTAAAACAAAAATAGAAAACCGAATTTGGACGAATATCGAATTGGCTGAACCCCGAAAACTGTAGGTTAGGTTAGGTTTGTATTGTGACCACGTATAGCGGAGCGAGCGAAGCGAGCGGAGCGTCAAAAGACTTGCTGAACCGATTTTTTACGTTAAAACAAAAATAGAAAACCGAATTTGGACAAATATCGAATTGGCTGAACCCCGAAAACTGTAGGTTAGGTTAGGTCTGTATTGTGACCACGTATAGCGGAGCGTCAAAAGACTTGCTGAACCGATTTTTTACGTTAAAACAAAATAGAAAACCGGGTTTGGACAAATATCGAATTGGCTGAACCCCGAAAACTGTAGGTTAGGTTAGGTTTGTATTGTGACCACGTATAGCGGAGCGAGCGGAGCGTCAGACTTGCCGAACCCCGAAAACTATAGGTTAGGTTATTGGCTGAACCCCGAAAACTATAGGTTAGGTTACGTTTGTATAACAACCAAAATAAAAAAAATTACAAATTGTAAGTAAAATTGGCTTAGGTTAGGTACGACGACGAGCGAAGCGAGGAGGAGTGTTAGGTTGAACTACGTTCCTAACGAGCGAGCGAAGCGAGCGAGCCGCGGAGATCTATATCGAGTGGTCGAAAAATCCTAACATTACCTATTTTAGCTTAAGGCAGGTCCGCCTCAAATCGGCTTCACATAAGAATTAGCTTTGCAGGTTTATGTGAGTTTTAATTTCGGACTCGAATACATATTTATACTTATTATTAATATTAGAATTCCGTATTTTGATGTTTCGTATTAATATTGACTCGGACTTTTCATTTTTCGGTGTATTAAAATTCGGAATTTTGAAAATCGGTTTTTTAGCAATCGGAATTCGTACTTGTGATAAATTGGAATATTAATAGTTCGGACTTTTTACACTTCAGTGTACAAAGATTCGGAATTTTGAAATTCGTTATTATAACCATTAGGATTTTTGTAATTTCGGGAATGTACAAATCGGATTTATGAAATATCGGAATAATCATATTCGGAATGTTGATCCATTCGGAAATGTAAAAATCGGTATTTTGAAATTCGTGATTATAAATATCGGAATTAAGTTTTTCGTATTTATGTAGTGTACCCGGACAAAAGAGACAATGGAAATGAGCATAATAGAATAAATCAGAAACTGACAGTTTCCAACTGAGACATGGACGATGGCAAAGTAAATATTATTTAGATGTTAAGAGCATCTTAGGCGATATTATTTATTCAAAAGATTCTATGGGACTTGCAATATATTATGTACAACACAATAAAAAAAGCTTAAACTAAGTTATATATCAAATATTATAAAACTAAAATAAATCAAATGGACATGGACCCGAAGATGCTGTCAGCATTTCCTCGCTGAATCGCAATCCTCATGCGCTGTGCGAGGAAACTGCCAGCTCTTTGGTCCCCATGAAGTTTTTGGGCGCTGGGACCCCATGGACCTTAAGTCTCGACCCCGAATAGGATCAAAATTATATCATAGAGCTGGACGTCGGCATCCCGAGCGGTCTTGAGCTTCGCGCTTTACTTCTAGCAAGTCATTCCTATCGCCATCGCTATGCAGTGATTGTCCGCCGTCAGCTCTGCTTAACTCCAATTGATAACATTTCTTTTCAAGTAGTGTTTAAACTAATTTCATTATTTTATTTTCACAGAACCCAAAACTGTTATTTTTATTTGGTTATACGGACTAGTTTTGAAAATAAAAAAATAAAGGTGAAAGCAGTGTCGTCAAAGAATCAACACTCAAATGACTCGTCACCACCTCGTCACCTTGTGGAAAAATTACAGTCGCAACCTAGATAAAGAACAGTGGTACACTCCCATACTAATTGTCGCCTACTTAAGTTATTTTAGAAAGAGGAACTTTACAAATGGATTGTTAATCATAAATTGGGATATTGTCCATGATTTAAAAATTTGATAAAATTTAATTGTTTATCCTTTATCATGATATTGATTTAATCCGAAAAAAAGGCCTGGTTAATAAAATAAATGTTGTTCATTAGGAAACTTGGTGCTTAATGGTGGCTGGTTTCACTAGACATTTTAGAAAATAACTTACGTCCAAAGAACTCCTTAAGCTGGTCGACGTACACCTTTGTAGAGTTGGCGTCATCACGGTCGATTTTTAATGCCGCGTCGCGTTCTGCTGTCTCTGGCAGAGGTCGCGCCGTCACGCCGGGGTTCGAACCTGAAATCGACAATTGAAATTATGCACTAAATAAAGCTTAGGTACCTTTGCGTACGATTAGCGAACAGGCATGAGATTTAGATTAAGATTATACACTCATGTGTGAAGCTACTCGGAAAGAACAATGGAGGACATGTATGTTGCAAATGTCGAAACCCAATGTACGTAGTTATGTAGTACTTGATTATTTATTGGGATTTAAATATATAGACGCAGCGAAATCAAATTGTGCGTGCACAAACATAATTTTAGTTATTGTTTTATTATTTATGTCACACCATTTAGTTATTATTTTTTATGGTCGTCTTATAAAGGTCGGAGTTTTGAGGTAGCAAACATTAGAAGTAAACTAGAACCGAATTGAGAACCTCCTCTTCTCGGAAGTCCGTTGAAAATAGAATGTTATTTACTGTTGCAGAAAAGTATCAGTACGCTACACGAACCAATGCTATCACCATTTGAATATCGCTCGAGAGAAACAGCAACCAATCAATTGCCTGCAATTGAACTCATGTCTTACAGAAAATTGGTTCTCGTATATTACTTTTGTCACGCTTGAATGTTTTATAGACGCGTACATATTTAGTGCATTTCAAGTGTGTGAATTGCAATCTTTTCAGCGCTGGTATAACTCAAAACAATCAAGATTTTCAGTGTAAACTCTCAATAATGTTTTCTGTTAAAACCACAATATTTTTTTTGACACATACTTTTTGAACTTTTTATATTTATCTTGTCGTAGATATACGTTATTTACAGGATAAGACAAGTAAAGATGAGTAGCTTACATCAGCGATATAATGAAATCGTTACTGATCGACAAAATAGATAAGTGCTATTTAATCGTATGGCTATTGGCTACTCACTAAAGTAGATAAGCACCCATTTGTGACTGGTCCTGAGTGTATATACGTCGGTCCTTCTTCAGTCGGTTCAGACTTTTGAAGAGCCCACCCATTTATATGGGGGGTAGGCTGCACCTGGGTCCCAGAACAGCGTAGAACAGAAGAACTTACCGATGAGTGACTGGTCCAGAGTGTACGTTGGCCGGTCCTGTTCTAGACTCAGGAAGAGCCCACCCATGCACAGACCGAACATGAGCCCCAGAACTGCGTAGAACACCAGGTAGAATGTGATGATAATGCCTGTTAAAATCAAAATGGACTTTAAGTGTGGGTGTAAGTAATTTCACTTCGAGCCATTTCTAACCGTGGCTACAAAACAGAGAGACAGAAGAAAACTAGTGTAGATACTAACAAGATGTTTAATAAATTTCAAAACTTCAGAAATGCAAAAGTCCTCGGCAATTGCTGAAATTTTTCTCGGAGCAGGCATCTCTCTGCGCTATCTACCGGGTCCAATTGTTTGAATACCATCCAGATTTTCATAATTTGGATCGATACTTTCTACTTTTTACATACATTTGATATTATAGTGTTCTTAGTTCAACCATGTTCTTTTAATGAAACTCCTCGTTATACTTGCAACAAGTGCATTTAGATTGACAAAGACACCCGTACCGATTTAGATTAAATAAATTGAGTCCCAAAAAGGACACAGGATAGTTTTAATCCAACAGGTATCTGGCACTTTAGTGATAAGACCACCTGTTGTCTACCACTATTATATTTTTAAGTATTTTTGTGTTTGTATTTCTTTCGTGTCAAGGTGTACAACAAAGAGTATTCTATCTATCTATAATATCATTAACGACTTCCTCCGTGTTTGTCCGTTTGTACGAAATGGGGGCGGCGCGCGCGCAACGCGACGCGCTAAATGCGGCGGCCAGGAATAGCGCGCCGGTCTCGCCGATGCGCGCGCATCAACGGCGGTGACGTTGGATGGCGCTTCACTTGTGTTTGATTGACCTATGAAACTGGGTACTTTATGAGCGTATACGAAATAAAACAAAATTATATCTTTTTTAGATTGAACATGTTTATGTATGTTTTCCTCCGAGTATAGTGCCCCGATTTATGAAATTGTGACATTTGCCTGTAGTTTCACAGATATTTACCTAACTATTTATTTATTTATTCAAAATAGTTACACAGTATTACAGTAATTAATCCAAGGCACTGTGAACTACAAAAATACATTAAAAGAATAAACTAGCTTAATTGAGGCGACGTAACAGCGTGGCGCCATTGCGTCGTCTGATCTGGCGCAGGAATCGGCAGATTGCCCCGGAACCGCCGAAACACAACACCCTTCGGCCAGAAGTCTGCACTTGCGATGGTGCCCTGTGACGGCCGTGGCACGCGCACCGCAAACGAGCTGAAGTGCACGTAGTTGGCGGGACTGCAGCTAGTGCACCCTCAGCGAGAAGCCAGTCTTCCGGCGAATGTACTCCACCACATCGTCAGCCACGGCGGAGTGATGCAAGCGCGACACATAGCCCTATATCAAAATGTGCGTCTGCCGAAGGGCTTCATAGTGTCATTCCCATAATCGGTCATTAACTTTTGAGATTTTCTAAATCTTTTCAAAATGTTTTCGCTGACTTATTGGATCGAGAATTTTTCCCAGTATATATGTATGTTTTTAACTCGCTATTCTAGAAACGGAAAAAAATTGAATCTAAATTATTTTTTTGTGTCTTTGATATTTGCGTTATAGTAGTGTGCGATCTGTATTTTTTTCTCTCAGAATAGGTATGTAAAATTATAAACTCGAGGGAAGAGCTCATTCAGCACCGAAATATGACCTGTCCCTTTAATAATTCTCAACAGGCGGAAACAGACTCAAGCACTTGTAATAAAAGATATTGTCATAAGTAGGTATAATAGTGCCCTTGAACGTAAGAAGCTAACTAGCTCCGCCCACTCGCGCCGCCACCGCCACTAGTTCACCCACGGACGGTACAATAATCTGAATCTTCTTAATCGACGCGGAAACTGAAAAACGTGGGTTAGGATACTTAGGATTGGACACGTTTACAATAAACGGAATGCCAGTATTAACGCCGCTGAGGTAAAAATATAGATGATATACTTATATGTCGTATGATAATAAAAGTCGATAAACAAATATAAAGTGAAAGTAATGAAATGAAACGATATGAAATGAAATGAAATCCAATTAAATTGAATAATTTTTATTCAGAATGTAGGCGACAAGGGCACTTTTACAAGTCATATTGTGAATCTACCGGTATTTCTCAAGAGGAGACCGTTGTTGGGAAAAAAGCCGAAAGCAACTCAACAGTAAGTATTTTTTTCGTAAATCATACTTAAAACAATTAATTACATTTATGGTTTAACTACTTAGGATATGTATAACTAACTAACTAACTAACTGAGCGCAACGACCCAAAGTGGATCTTGGCCTCCGACACCAGATCACGCCACGCTCCACGATCCTGAACCAGCTCTCGCCAAGGTCCCTGAGATCTTTTTGGACTTCATCACTCCAGCGATATCTAGGCCGTCCTACGGGTCTCCGACCACTCGATCGTCCCAAATAAGCGGTTTTTGCGGCGCGATCCTCTCCCATTCTCTCAACGTGTCCGAGCCAGCGGAGTCTGGACGCCTTAGTCTCTCCTATAATATTAGGCTCCCGCACTAGATCTTCGATCTCTTTGTTCTTTTTCAGTCTCCAGCTTCCATCTTCTCTTCGGGTCGGGCCCAGAATCTTCCGCAAGATCCTCCTTTCCGCCACTAATAGCTTACTTTCTTCCTTCAGGGTCAGAGTCCAAGCTTCGCAACCGTAAGTTAAGTTGGTCTAATAACGGTTTTGTAGACTCTGATCTTAGTACTCCTGCGTATTATATTAGGATATGTATAGATTCTTCAAATTTATGTTAAGTAACTACATTCATACAAAATCTATTACATTTAAACTAATAATATTCTCAGCACAGATGTATACGTCTTGAAATGCAATAAGATGCAATTATTTAATTTAATTCCACAGAGATGTATGAAGGATAGAAACTATGTTTCAATTTATTTCTCCTTCACGTGCCACACCCTGTATATGTTAGACACGTAAATAGTGAAGCGTGATACCTACGTATTCTAGATCACAGGCCAAAATATAATGAACCATCAAGCAGGCTGTCAAATTTGACTTAACAAAATGAACCCAATGAGAACGAACTTTTTTTTAAGAACTCCATACTACAGTCCCCCGGGAAAACCTCGGGAGCTCATTCCATAGCCTGAGCGATCTCGGACGAAAATTCCTTTTGAACCGTCCGGTACCATTTAGGCTCCAGGGTATAGGAATGAACGCACTGCCGACGGCGAGCGAAGTATCTACGTATTTTCAGAATAATAATCGTTGAAGAGAAATTTCAAGCACAGCCGACTGTCAAACCGAAACCTATACGCATATAAATTGGATTTATTACTTTTTTGACGTTTATTTTCTGTTCTCGATTGTAGCAAACAAACGGTGGTAGCCTAGTGGTTAGGGCATGCGACTTTCAATCCGGAGGTCGCGGGTTCGAACCCGGCCCGTACCAATGAGTTTTTCGGAACTTATGTACGGAATGTCATTTGATATTTACCACTCGCTTTTCGGTGAAGGAAAACATCGTGAGGAAACCACCTAAGCCCAATAAGGCCTAGTTTCCGCTCTGGGTTGGAAGGTCAGATGGCAGTCGCTTTCGTAAAAACTAGTGCCTACGCCACATCTTGGGATTTAGGTAGCCGACCCCGATTGAGAATTCATTCTCAAAAAATGGGACAAAGGCTAGGAGGATGATGATTGTACCAAACAAACTCGTTTAAATAAAGATTATGGGAACGTTCGTGAATACCCATTCAAAGTAACCCCAAGAATGGCTCAAAGCGCGGCCTTGAGTCTGGCCATCAATTCTTTGTGGAGATGAATGGGTTCGATTCGAACCCGGCCCCGCTCTCAATGTACAAACCGGCTCAATGGGTGTACGTAAATATAAATTGCATACGTAAATGTATACCTAAATTACCTATTGTAATGCTATCGACTAGACTATACTAATCGACGACGACTACAGTTTGTAATGCACTACTGAGTCTACTGACTGAGCCGGCGATCCTGGGTTCGAATATTGTATACCTAAGTGTATACCTACTCTGTCCGATCTCTAAGATTAAATAAAGTCACTTTGGCACAAGGTACAAACAACCGTATATATGTAAATTTAAGGTGGTTATTCACTTTTACCAGTTTGACATAATTTGATATTAGAATTCCGGATAGACTTATAATAGGTATAACACGGTTAATATCAATAAAAAATATTATGATTATAATGGCTAGGCTACGAATGCCCTATAACCATTATTCAGCCTATATTTGCGGTGTAAGGATTGTATAAGCGTTTATGCAGCTTTTGTACTAAGTAATTGGGATGTCTATCAATTTTATGCAATCTAACAACGACCCGGGTACAACAACTAACTGGCTTTGCATGCTGCCCGATTTTTCTCACTAATCTTTCTTACATTACTAATTGACAAAAGTTGAATAACTGTTGCACTAGAGGTGCATATAACTACAGCAAGTATCTTGAGCCTCGTCTTTCAGCAATCCATCCATACTAATATTATAAATGCGAAAGTGTGTCTGTCTGTCTGTGTGTCTGTTACCTCTTCACGCTTAAACCGCTGAATGGATTGTGATGAAATTTGGCATAGACATAGTTTAAGATCCGAGGAAGGACATAGGATAGTTTTCATCCTGGAAATTATCCCTAAAAAGATTGAAAAGTGAGTAAGTAATTCATGATGGCATTGATGACCCTGTAGGAAATGTAATGTAATTATTGGACCAAAAGCACAATTGCTCTTACATTTGCTAAGGTGCTTTTAATAACACCTTTTATAAATTAAGGTGATTAGGTGGATATCTTAATCGTGTTGTACGAGGTTGCTTCCATACTTCCAAGTTCCACGCGGACGTAGTCGCGGGCAAAAGCTAGTTTACTATAACGCTAGGAGCCAAATTCTAATGGTTATATCCTTCTGAAGGGTATCTGTCGAATATAAATAACCTTCGCGGAAGTCGCTTAAATAGAATTTACCTTTGAACATTACGTTTGTATGTCAAAAATAATCTCTAAAACCTCGCGATTCGGAGGCCAAACAATGGCCGCGTAACCCCGCGGTCTTTGTCTAGTTTAGTTTTTTGATTGTTTTTGTGTTTTCCCAATATTCTATTTTTTTTTACAAGATACCATAGAATGTTTTTTTTTCATGAAACCTGAAACCATAAAATATTTTGGATTGTTTAAAACAAACCTAATTAAGGTGTACTCGGGTAGTATTTAAAAAAAAAAGTATGTCATATAACATCGCATGTAAAATTTACGCATACCTACGGTGTAGGTATATGTGTCTCTGCCTTTTTCCGATTGTTTATTTTTTTTTATAAATATCGTACTACTTACATATATAAATAAATACATACTTAAATACAAATATCATCCATGACCCAGGCACAAATATTCGAGTTCATCACACAAATATTTGCCCTTGCCGGGATTCAAACCCGGGACCGTCGGCTCAGTAGGCAGTTGCGTAACCACTGCGCCAACCGCGTCGTCAAAATGTCATTATTTTTCATAGATGTTTCATTCCGCGGTTATCATTACGAAAGTATTTTTCTCTGAAATCGTAAACTATTTGGTATTAATTATAAAAACGGTATAAACTCACGTAAAAATTGTCAGGAACGGCCCGACATGTTTCGAACTCATTTGGAGCTCTTCATCAGGGGTAGCTTAGTTGAGTGGGTCGCGAGTCGCGTAGCAGCACGGATAGCTACCCCTGATGAAGAGCTCCAAATGAGTTCGAAACATGTCGGGCCGTTCCTGACCATTTTTACGTGAGTTTATACAGTTTCTATTTGGTATTGTTATAAAACAAACCTAACCTAACCTAATGATAAATTTCCACAATTATTAAATAAGTTTCTGTCAAAAATTTCATTTTAGTGACAAGCTTTTATAGCCGACTGTACTAAGTACTTTTCTTTGGATATCCATCAAATGCTCACTGAGACGATTCTAAAGAGCCCAAACTCGGTAGGATTGCTTTTTCTATTGAAGAGTTCCTATGGCCACCTTCCGGTTCCATCATCAGATCAGCCCCATGGTACCATATTATTGTTTTGTCATCAAAGTTAAGTAAGTATGCAAAATTTCAGCTCAATCGGTTGACGATATCTGCTTCAAAATTCCAAACGAACAAACATACTTACCTACATACATATATACATACATACATATAATGCAAGTTAAATAAAAGCCTGTATAATAGTACATTACTGCAGAGGCCGTGAAGTAAGGGATTGCTGGACGAGTTTGGGGTAGATGGCCGAGTCGAAGACGAGGCCAGATAGAACGAGTCCTGCAATCCCTGTTCCGGCCGAAGCTTGTATAGGGCTTTTCTCAAACGATGTGAGGAAATATTAAAATTAAAATAACTATTAGATAATCAAGTAAACAAAACAAAATATGCTACGGGAAAAAAGTAAAAACTATTTTTCGTTTTTACTTTTTTCCCGTAGCATATTTTGCATGACTAAATTTTCCTCCTCATAAAGTTCCCCGTCACTCTCATCACTAGAAGTAATTTTTATGTCTGTTAAAATTATTTTATAATCACTACGAAATACGAATAAGCAGAAAAAAAGATTTTCAATGTGCCACCTTTTTTATTTTTTAAATATGTTATTTGATCCAGCTATTTGAGCACCATGTTTAACCGCACATAAATATAGTACCATGGATTTTTTGTGTCGCAATTATGCTTACAGATTGTGGAGGTGGTTGGCTGTATGTAATTTTTCCTTTGCCAATTTAATTTAAGTATAGGAATTTAAAAAATTAGAGCAGCGGACAAAAATGGATTTTCATACTAACTTTTGTGGCCTAAGGCCAAGAAGTAATTTAGGGAGCCATAAACGAGAAACTTCATGTCCTCATATCGGGACATTAACGCATGCATTTCCGAGCATGTTTGAGAAAAAAATATATGATAACAGAGGAATCAAAATTCTGTGAAGAGAAAATTATGCAAAAAGAAACGCTCGACCAAAAATAAATCAACAAAAAGGCAGAACACCGTATTTATTTAATCTTTATTGCACAGACGGACTTAATGCCATAAGACGTTCTCAACCAGTCAACCAGGCTAAGCAGATAGATTGTAGTATCATGTTACAGTAAATAACTGGCATCCTCCGGCAATTCCTTCCAGCTATTGTCGAATAATTCGCGGCCTTCCGAAGCAAAGTGTCCGGCTCATGATTTATGGCCAGTTTGCGCTGGGGTCCGGCCGGGGTCCCCTATTTCCTGAGCCTAAAATTATGGCTGGATGACCTAACGCTGTGTAGCGTTTAGAACCACGTGTTAGTGTTACATATGATTTTTATTGTAGGTAAATGTAAAAAAAAGGAACACCAGGGCTCATTTTTATTTTATTGTTTTTTTTTCATTTCTAGCTCCTCATTTTGTACTGTTTTAGTACAAACGAAATTTCCATACATACCTATTTTGTGTAAAGCAATGAAAAAAAATATAGGTTGCGTAAAATTAGAGTTCCATGGTCAGAATAAGCAAATTTATCAATTCACGAAATTTGATTGAAATCTGAGAAAAAAAAAGAAATCGACAACAAAATAAAAATTAGCCCATTAGACCTTACATAAATTGACCTAGTCCCTAACTAAGCAAAGTTTGTACCTACTATGGGTACTAGACGACGATATACTTAATAAATAGATAACATCCATGACCCAGAAACAAATATTCCAGTTCATCACACAAATATTTGTGCGGCGTGGATTCGAACCCAGAACCGCCGGCTCAGTACGCAGGTGCACTACAAACTGCGCGTACCCCGTCACGCGTAATAAAAGTGAGGATCAAAGAAATAGATCACATTCGACTTTAAGTATGATTTTCGAAAAAAATGACTTAATGGTTGAGTTTCTTTCGGCTTTCCTCTCAACAGCGGTCTCCTCTTGGGAAATGCCGGTAGATTCACCATCTAACTTGTGAAAGTGCCCTTGTAGCCTACTTTCTGAATAAATGATTCCATTTCATTTAATTTCAAATGTTCGGATTATACTTTAACACAAATAGCCGTAGTATGTAAAGGTATGGTACCTTATAAAGCCTCCAGTATGTGCATACGAGGCACACGTCACAAATTCAAACCTGCAGCGAAACTGTTGGGGTTTGACGACGGAGCAGCCATTCCCAGTTTGCAGCACTAGCTAAACTGCAACTTGCAGAGATGTGTTTTATAACTTTTTGCTACACATTATTATTTTTATTACTATTTCTTTGTTATAAGTTAAGTTTTTCTTGCAATAAAACTTTAAACTCAATAGCCGTAGTATACCTGGCAACCCTAGCAGGGATTCTATTTTAATGTTTTATGTGCAATCTACAGGCGCGGTGGGGTCCCGAAGGTCCCCGCTTCCTGAGGCTAAGCAACTGGACCTAATAGCGATGACGAATGACCTACGGCACAAAATACAATGATCCGTTGTCATGCGGCCGGCTGGTGCGCTGCTAGCAAACAGGTTGTATAAGACCTTATAAAGCCATTATAACTCTAATTTAAGCTATAAAAAGGCTGTATCAGTGTTTGCAATTAGGGTGGATTCTGCTTAAACCTTGTGGCTTAGTTACGTCATTCATCATTTGAATACCAAACACGGTAACTTATGTCATACCTTCAAAGCAAAATGGGTAACAAATGGTTTGTTTAGTTGCTTATAGTTTAACAGCAATAGCCGTAGTATTTTAATATTTAGCAACCCTAGCAGGGATTCTATTTTTATGTTTTATGTGCAATTTAAAGGCCCGGTGGGGTCCCGAAGGTCCCCGCTTCCTGAGGCTAAGCAACTGGACCTAATAGCGATGACGAATGACCTACGGCACAAAATGTAACGAGCCGTCGTCATGCGGGCTCCACGTCTAGCATAACTTTGACACGCGATTTGTCGCACGAAAAATACTACCTGTCACTTTCCGTTCAATACTGTGCGAGGAAGACAAGTGATGCTACGCGCGACATGCGAAGTTGAGGCAAGATATACTAGCCCTGCCAGTCTAGCACATACTTCACGACTCTCGTCGCCCGAGATAACGCTAGCCGTCACTCTCTTACATTACTGCACAGAAGGAGACGGGTAGTTATCTCGCGCTAGAAATAGTCGCAAATGACAGTTATGCTAGAGGTGCTCGTGCGCAGCCGGTAGCAAACATCAGGCTGTGTAGGAGCTTATAGACTAAGTAAACAGCAGACTAGTAGTAAACAGCCGTTATAACTCTAATTTAAGGCGCTCTTCTCCCAGTAGACGCCGAACTCACTCATTTTTAGGGTTCTGTACCCGTCCGTCCGTCTGTCACCAGGCTGTATCTCAAGAACGGTGATAGCTAGACAGTTGAAATTTTCACAGATGATGTATTTCTATTGCCGCTATAACAAATACTAAAAATAAAATAAATATTTAATGGGGGCTCCCATACAACAAACTTGTTATAGATTATGGTACGGAACCCTTCATGCGCGAGTGGGACTCGCACTTGCCCAATTTTTGAGTGAGTCGTAAACATAATATTAAGCCGTGTTTGAAGATTATGAAAAACATAATTATATATCATACTTAAGGATCTTGCGATTACAAAAATTTCAGTGGTAAGGCTTAAATACGAACTTTTCTTACCACTTTTTGCGTAAATGTATGGATGCTAACATTATCTAGGTAAATTTGCTAGGATTGTCTCGATTAAGTTATTCATTTAAAAGAAAAAAACCTACTAAACCTCGTCGCGCATGGTCTCGAGGATGGACCTGCGTCAATTTGTTCCGCGCGACCACGGTAGGACAATATCGCCTTAAGCTGTATAAATGCTGTATAAGTTATGGAGTCTGTGTGCTGCTTGAGCGGATTCTGCATGTAGATTGTCCCGCGATCTACTGTCACCAACGGGTAGGTAATTGCTCCACTGACTGTGCCACTGATTCCAACGTAGGGTCAGCCGTCAAAATTTCAATGATCAAAAACCGCTACAAGAGTTTTTGCAATCCCTGTTGATTATTGGGATTTATTTATTTTGTGGCGGCATGAGCACAGTAAACTGACAACATTTCAATTACTTTATCTAATTTCATTACTTTATTATCACAGAGCCAAAAACTTTTATTTTTATTCGTTTTGAAAATATTCAAATAAAAGGTGAAATCGACGACGCGACTGGCGCAGTGTGTGAGTAGCAGCACACCTACCTACTGAGCGCGCAGTCCTGGGTTCAAATCCCGGCTGAGGAAAATATTTGTGTGGTGAACTCGTATATTTGTTCCTTGGTCATGGATGTCATATTTATATGTATTTATATATTATGTATATCGTCATCTAGTACCTACCCATAGTACAAGCTTTGCTTAGTTTAGGACTAAGTTGATTTGTTTAAGATTGATAATATCTATTTATTTAATAATATTTATATTCACCTATTTGGTTAGGCCAGACTAAATGCAAAAAGCATGAATTAGACGGCTGTGGAGGGAAATGGGGGAGGCCTACAACGCGGAGGCGATATTTCCTAGTAAATTAAAGAAACGTACCTACTTTATATGCAATCTAATGTTAAAGTAGGAATAAAGACCTTTTTATTTTATTTTTATTCATATTTGCCTATGAAGGAATAGACTAAATGCATAGATAATTACCATAACGTATGCTAATAATTGCGCATATATAGTAAAATCAGATGCGCGCAGGATGGTCACGCTGCCAGTTGTAATCACGTTGTAATTAACATTCCCTGGATAATTACAGGGCGCACAATACGCCGTGGACCGAAACAATATGCCTCTAAATGGTCCAAGATTCAAGATTCAAATATGTTCTCCAACATGCAATGAAATGTCGTCTAACGTGCTTTATAAAGGCTTCGAAGCTTCGAAGTATCACGTTTCGGGCAGAACAACTCGAAACAAGTGTAAGGCTGGTTTTATGTAACGCGGACTGTCGCGCGGACCCGTCCGCATTATTCTAAAACGCGCCCTTAACCTATTGACCGCCAAGCGGTCTAGCAATTTACCGTGCCACTGACGCCAGAGTAAAAAAAAAAGATGTGCCCCAAAATCAACAGGGATTGAAAAATACTTGTAGCGGTTAGAATAACAAAGTTTTTGATCATTGAAATTTGGACGGCTGTGGCCGACGTGGCGTCAGGGGCACGATTTTTTGTTGACGGCCACAGCCGACTGTGGCGGTCAAAAGGTTAAGCTTAATATTAATACATCGTACGTGATCCGCGCGGACGGTCCGCGTGACACTAAAACCAGCCTAAAGGAATTTCGTACAAAATTGACGGCCTAAGCCGAGAAGTATTTTTTTTAAACATGGCGTTTTTGTTCATGAGCAGGTTGAACAGCTGAATTAATGTTATTTGAGCGGTGCATTTTTATTTCATATGTTTGAGAAAAGCATTATACCTACATGCCTAGAAAAGGGCTTGCCGGCTTCGTATCACTATTACAGCCGACTGTGGCGGTCAAAAGGTTAGGCTTAATATTAATACATCGTACGTGATCCGCGCGGACGGTCCGCGTGACACTAAAACCAGCCTAAAGGAATTTCGTACAAAATTGGACTGTGGCGGTCAAAAGGTTAAGCTTAATATTAATACATCGTACGTGATCCCCGCGGACGGTCCGCGTGACACTAAAACCAGCCTAAAGGAATTTCGTACAAAATTGACGGCCTAAGCCGAGAAGTATTTTTTTAAACATGGCGTTTTTGTTCATGAGCAGGTTGAACAGCTGAATTAATATTATTTTCATCACATTTGCTCGTAAAAGATGGTATTACATGCAGGTGTACTGAAGGACAAAGGCCTATATAGTTCCCGCGGGAGTTATGAATTGTTATAACTCCCGAGGGAGTTATGGTTTTAGTTTTAAAAATATAGTACGCACTCGCAGACTACTTCAGACTAAGGAGGTTTCAACCCAGCCAAGGTTTTTTGTTGTATCAACAAAACTTGCCTACCAGAAAATTTTATTGTGGAATGAATTAATATGGTATATGTAACTGCATAAGCACATAACCACGGCACTGGATGATAAGGACAAGGCAGCGGGGGTATTCTGCGACTTATCAAAAGCGTTTGATGTAATTAGTCATGAGCTACTTTTAGAAAAGATAGGTCACTACGGAGTTAAAGATAATACTCATCGGCTATTTACATCATTCCTTAAAGATAGACAGCAAACGGTTGAGGTTAAGATAGAGGGTAAGAAGGTGAGATCTGAGGTAGGTAAACTGGAACTCGGGATACCTCAAGGCTCGGCACTCGGAAATACCTTATTCCTGATGTTCATAAATGACCTCCCTACCTCCGTTGCCGAAGGCATGATGGTACTGTTCGCTGATGATACCACTGTGATAGTGAAAGCACATACATACGCCCAACTTGAATATAAAATAGAACACACATGCAACCAACTGCACAGGTGGTTTTCAGCGAACGGTCTCATCCTAAATGTTACGAAATCGAACGTGATAATTTTCACAGCAGGTCACAGAGATATTCCACTGATACAGAGTCCGATACCGCGTTGTGACTCATGCAGGTTCCTCGGATTTATGATTGACAGCAAGCTTAAATGGAAAACGCATATTGACCATCTTTGCGAAAAGCTTGGCAGTGCAGTATTCGCCCTGCGTAAACTGAAGCCAGTTGTCTCCAGTGATGCACTGGTTCAAATTTATTATGCGTACTTCTATTCGCTCATGTCATACGGCATTGTCTTGTGGGGTAACTCAACGGACTCTGACCGTGTGTTCAAACTACAAAAAAGAGCACTACGCGTGATGGCGGCCGTGAATCCGAGGCACTCGTGCAGAGAACTTTTTGAGCAATATAAAATGATGACACATTACTCTCTGTACGTGTACGAAATCATAATGTACACGCGACGGAACATACATTTGTTTAAGCGCGCCAGTATGCCTAACAGAATAACCCGTCAGACGGGGCGATTACTGCCCGTGCCGCGGCGGCTGGCGCTGCTCGACAAGAACCCGCGCGTAATAGGCCCGTCGTTCTATGAACGTCTACCCGCCAGTCTCAGAAACGAGACGTCGGATCAAGTATATGAGCGCCGAGTAAAAGATTTTTTGCGATCAAAAACCCTTTATTCTGTCTCAGAATATTATGAGGTAACATAATTATTTTGTACCATATATTTTTAAATTTATATTATTAATTTTTATTTCGTAAATTTTGACATTGCACTAAATTAGACAGGTATCTTATATTATTTTAGATTGTTTGTTTTATGTTTAATTTATATTTTTTGTATTTCGTCTCATGACATTTTGTTGAATATGTTGATCTAGTTCATAATTATAGTATTTTTAGTTTGTGACATATTATTTTCCTGTTTTCATTGTTGGTTTTTGTTTATTTTGCTAAACTGTGACTTTTGAATAAGTACCAGATTATTAATTTTATATAATTGAATATACCTGACGATCTTTTTGTGAATCCATTCTATTTTATCTACAACATGTAAAATATTGTGTAATTTTCAAAGAGAAATAAATATATCTAATCTAATCATTAATATTTATGTTTTACAATTATTTAAGTGTATTGTGCAATTGTTTCATTAAATTCAATTTTGAATTATCATTACAAAATGGCAGTATAGCCTGTCAAGTTTCTAAACTAAACACAGTTCTTAGCATTATCTGTGGTAGACGACACAAAAAAAAAGAAAAAAAGTTAAATATTATTGGTTAGATACTATTTAGTTTTGCAACAAAATTACTGTTCGTATTTAAGTTTTATAATATTACGGTGTTAATTATTGCTGCATAATATTGTTAATTGTTATTTGTTTAATGATAGATCGTAAAATTCTGTCTATATTTGTTTTCTGTTTTAAGCTGATGGCCGTTTTGCCAGTGCTTATAGTAAATAAAAAAATATATATACAGAAAAAAGTTAGTTGTCAATCGTTATCGTTTAATGTTTATTTTTTACTTATTTATTTGTTATATACTCCCAAATGTGATGAAAAATATTGTGTGTATGGCGGGTAGTAAGGGGATTACAAACTAAGGACATTAAAAGCCCTCCGCCTTCGGCGTCGGGCTTCTAATAGTCCTTCGTTAGTAATCCCCTACTTACTACCCTTATGACACAATATACTATTGAGCACTGCATTTTTATTTCATATGTTTGAGAAAAGCATTATACCTACATGCCTAGAAAAGGGCTTGCCGGCTTCGTATCACTATTCGGCTTCCGTACGGTCGGCCGTCTATATGTACCTGCTCACCCGGCAAGCCCTTCTTTCCCAGCGTTTGCAGTAGGGGAGAGGTGCCATGAATGGGACAATTTTAATTAGTCAAAGATTTTAAGTAATACATAAAGCTTAATAAAACATAATTTTGTTTAAGACGTAACTATATTTATTCATCTTTAAAAAGAATCAAACAAATACAATATTATCTCAAGACTTTTTAGCATTAAAGCCGGATAAAAAAAACTTAACATATGTCCCATTCATGACCACCCGGTCATGAATGGGACATTGATAGTCATGAAAGGGACACGTTTTAAATAAAAATCTTAAATTAACAATTTAAAACAGTTATCATAGGAACTTTGTTTTATAATCATCTAATAACACGTATTTATTATTTTGAACATTTTTATCACATTTATGAGATCACAATAATAATTATTAAGATTTGGGTAAACCTAACATTTTAGCCGAGGCCTATTCTCTTGTTCTATGGTATAAAATTCGAGCGAGAGCGATTTTCGATATTGGGACAGTACCTACTGGGAGTAATTCTCCGATTCTTTAGCCTTTGTCACAAGTCTGCCTACTGCCTGCCTACTGATGAACTTGGACCCTTTTCTTAGGATTTTAAGTTTTATTTTATAATACTCGTACTTTCAATCATTTATCCTGAAATAAATTAAGCATTCATAAGCAAGCAGCAGCACACATTCAACAAACTATGAAGGGGGCAGTCATGAAAGACGTCCCTTTCAAGACTCGCCCAGCTGTCCCAAACAAGAATTTCGTACATTGTTTTAAATATCCTCACACCAAAAATATTATTGAATAAGTTTGTACAAATGTCAACTCACCTGATAGCTAGTTAAACTACTAATAATTTTGTCTTACAATGAAAGCGGATTACTGTCACAACGATCTCGTAAATGATTCCCAAAAACAACAAAACAGAATACTTTAAAGCACACAAAAACTCAACCGCGTTTCACTATTTTGTTTCTCACGACAACCAAGTCACATTTACGACAATATTGTCTATAGGCCAGTGTTGGCAAAATGCAGAAAACAAAAATCTGCTAATTGGTTCCTGCCGCGGTAAAATGAATTTGTCCCATTCATAACCTGTCCCTTTCATAGCACTTTCCCTCTAATGTACTATTATTGCGTATCACATTTTACATTATAGATGGAACAATATCTTTCTAATTTCGGGTTTTATTTCAAATGCTATTAAACAGAATTTAGGAATAGATATAGAAGTGTGAAATTAGCTCACTAAAATATAGAAATGTGTAATAATAAGCGAAATACCGAAATCGAATACTGGTATTTTGTATAGAGTCCAATATCGGTATCCGATCCCTGCTTGAAAGGGCACAGCAATTCGAGAGGCTACTATTTAAACTATTACAATTAATGAACTATAGTTACTGTAGGTGCATTATACGCATTATTCTACACATTAAATATTACGATTCTATTAGACACCTATTGGAAGTCTTCTAAAGATTAAATACTTGTTTAGCCCTTAGATGGATGGTTGACTGATATGATAAAAGAATGCTTTCTACCGTAATATTTATATAAAAGTCAATAATAACCTAACATTACCTACAAGATACTATATTTTATTGGTTAGCTTCAAGGAAGAAAGAAACTAGTTGCTTTGTTCCATGGTTAGCTTGCTATGTACGGAGACCATAACATGGACTTGTCCGCGTGTCGAATCGAGACCCTCCGCGCATGCGTACATCACACGATACATCCGCTATTTAATCATCACCTAATGAATAACTTCCTTCATTATACGACCTTTACCTATTATTCCACTTTAAGGGACATGTCCATTGATAAAACTCACTTTAAATAACCTAAATTTAAAATTTAAAACATCCTTGGTACAAGTAGCTGGTCATAATGAGACCCTCATTAAATAGTGATATAAGTAGAAAATGCTACTAATACTGAACATAACAAAATTTGGAATTCTTGGACACATTGGCTGAGATCTTGTCACTTGTTCCAATTAAAGCTGAATATCTCGGAAACTATTGATCCTTTCCACCAAAATAGCTAAGAATCATCTCGATGGACATGACTCAAATTGGTTCATTTCTTTGCGAGCTACAATGGCACAGACAAACACACAGTCACACATCATAAACTACCACTCTTGTTTTCGTCGGGGGTTAAAACCGAACCCTGAGGAGGATGCAAATTACCTACCCATTAGGGGAGAAGTGGCATGAAAGAGCCAGGTTTTGAAAGAGCCACATGTATTATTTCGGTAGTTTGAGTACAGATTTGGTTGGCAATATTATTTTTAGGTGGCAACACTGATCTTCCGTCACCCACAAACATTTGACAGTTCACCGAAACCAACAGACGCCGGTACATCGAGTCAAAGTTTTGGGAACTCAAAAGTACCTAAGCTTTTTGCTTCATTTTATTTGTTTTTTGGTATTTTATAGTTAACAATTATAGGCAAATGGATTATAGATTCAGTTTGTGCATATAGGTATTTGGCCTTGCAGCATCATAAAAACTTAGCTGCAAACGCTTTGATATTGTCGTTATTTTGAACTTTATATTTGTTTTTGGAACAAGTCGTGAAAGAGCCGGATGAATGGGCATTGAAAGAGCCGGCTCTTTCATAATAAAATAACGTAATACTATAAACGCATTTTTTTACATATTAGGTATTAAATTATTTGCTTCAGATATTGCATTATGGAGAACGCTGGTCCAAAAAAAAGAAAAAGACCCGAAAGCTTAAAGTTATCAATATAATTTTTAAGATTTTGAGGATTTATTGATGTTGGTTTTAACTTTTGATAAGTAGAAGATATTATTTTTTATTATTTTTATTTTAAAGACTATTATTAATAAAAAAAACCGCTTGTATGTTAGGTTATATATAGTAGGTATATGTGACTAATTAATATGTTAAAATTAAAGCGTTTGTGAGGATTACTCAAAATGACAGATAGAATAAAAATCAAATGTATTCGAGTTTTTTTATGTGTGTGTTGTTTTTGATAATTTTCATAATTACGCGTTGTAATACGTACCGGCTTTTTCAAAACTTGTAGCGGCTCTTTCAATACCGAATAGTGATGAAAGAGCCAAATGACACTTTTTTTGAAATGCATATTTCATTGATATAACCTATGTATCCCTTCAGGTGGCAACGCCACCAGTTGCATGGCAGGAGAAGTGGCGCGTCTATTTTACAAAATTTACCGTTAAGTGGCAGGAACCGGGAGCCGGACCCAACGTCAAGTGGCAGAGATCCGGGAGCCGGATCGTACAAAACAAGCCGTTGGGTGGCAGGATCCGGCTCCCGGACCCTGTGCGATGTCTTATTTCGCACCGAAATAAAACCGTCAAAACTATATTTTGCTTGCTCACACTTGTAAGATGCATTCGTCAATAAGCAAGGACGGCATTCACTAAAACGGTCGAATTGACGCGCAAAGCAAAGTTCGTTAGAAATTGCGTCATCTTCCCGACCCCCCGACCATTACGCGTCGACCGCCGAGCCGTGAGCATTTTAAAAACCTTGTGGTTAGAAAATATTGTATAGTGAGGTGTAATAAAAAGGGTTATAGGTGTAAATAAATATATAGATTTGCCATTAAATTAGTTTTTTCTACGGATCACTGTTTTTTTTCCTAATTATAGTTATTTTTATACATAAAGTGGTTAAAATTTAGTCATTCGACGATTGATCAAGACTAGCAAAATTTCTATAAATGGAATGGCATTAATTTTTATACAATAAATATGGCATTTTATGATGAATCCAACGATATATAGTTTATATACAACATCTGTACATTTTTTTTGAGAAAAGATATTTTTTGTAACATGCGGAAATTCGCGATGACCACCCGTGGGAGGCCCGCCACTTAACGGTATATTTTGCCAAGATGGCTGTGCCACTTCTCCTGTCATGCAATCAGAAACCTTGCCACTCAACGGCTTGTTTTGTCAGGTCCGGCTCCCGGATGCCTGCCACTTGACGTGGGGTCCGGCTCCCGGTTTCTGCCACTGGAAGGGTTAAGTTGTTTAAGATTTATTTGTACCAAATTGCATACTCAAATAAATAAAGAATAAATTACAAAAAACAAATTATACTTTTTTTCATTGTAGGTTGTATTTTTTCCTCCGTAAAGAAAACTGGCTCTTTCATGCCACTTCTCCCCTATACCTTTAGGTATAAGTTCATATTTTTTTGGACATATTTTTTCGCTACGCTCACATCGTAACCCATGCCACTCGCGTTTTTTGCCCCCTCTTATACAACTGTTGCATAAAATACTATTAAAGATAATAGACATTATAATCCTACTCCTAGAATTTTCAGCTTTCCTCGTATGAGATTGTCCTCCTTACCTCTACGCTCTGTGACACAAGCCATCAATCGAATCATTACTGTGACCATGATGTCCATGAGCATTATAGACGTACCTATTTTTAGACGATTCATTGATGCCGACCAATAATTGGTATTTCATTTGCTTAAGACAAGTTTAGTTGTTCGTTTGTCAAAAGCTATGTCCACACTATGCCCTTTTCACGTTCAACTTGCGCTTTCGTCTATTGCTATCTTGCTCATTTTTGTACGATGCGAGTTAGATCGCAATAGACGAAAGCGCAAGGTGAGCGTGAAAAGGGCATAGTGTGGACATAGCTAATGAGTTTTCGTTCTATACTTTGTTTTTTTATGTCATAGGGAGAAACGAGCAAACTGATCGCCTGCCTGATGGACACCTTCAACACCAGAGGAATCACAAGTGCGTTGCCAGCCTTTCAGGCGGGAGTACGCTCTTTGTAAAGCCTGACCAGAAATATATGAGGATGTGCCATATTGCGGAATTTCACTGGAACTAATTTCTTACACTGGCAATGATTTTATGATGGTTTGTCAACAATGTCAATGTCATTTGTGATGGTTTCTTTTAAAGACAAATATTTAAAAGTATCCAAAGAAAATGCCGAAAACCATTCATAGTCGTGAACGTAAGATTATAAATAAAGTGTACACGTGTTTACTACACGAAAAACAGTCAGCATAAGTGTGCATTCCATTAAATGATATTACGAGGTTAACATAGTGGACCTGACAGGTAATTAAACTAATGTCATTGTAGTGGGTTGCGATTGGTTGCAAAATTGTTGCTATATAAATCTTATAAATAGCACCCTCTTGACAATCCTCATATATTTCTGGTCAGGCTTTACATTATATTTACTCTTTCGCATATTTGGACAAATCAACTCTTTAACCGACATTTTTAACTGTCTCCGTCGTTACCTACTAAAAAATTATCTGTAGTTGTTTCCAAGAAATAAAAGGCTTCTGTTATACATATTTTCTGTTTATAAGGTTTAACACTTGGGAAATTGTACGTTTTAATATCAAGTGTCATCCATTTTAAACATAAAGAAACCTTTCTTTAAAAGTGAGATTTTACAATGAAGTTCAAAAGTTAGGTTTGCGGTCTCAAAAAAGTTGATTCGCCCATTTACTCTTCATTATTTATTTATTTATTTAAACACGTTTACATGACATTACAGTTTCTTAACTAATGCGCCATGAAACTTACTTTATTATAAAGTTCAACTCATATGTTACTGAATTACTACTGGAAGGGAAACTTTAACTGTTGAAATGTTGCTCAATCAGATGTCAGGTAACCATTGGACGGATTTAGATGAGAGTTGGCAGCAGATTATAGTCCTGAATTATGACATTCGTGGATATCATCTGGTCTTTCATTTATACCTATAAATAAATATTAAGAGACAATCTTACAAAAATCGACCTAATCCCAAATTAAGCAATGTTTGTACTACTTATGGACTAGACAACGATGTAATATATAAAATGCATATAGTATAAATAACATCCATGACCCAGGAACAAATATTCGAGTTCATCACACAAATATTGAGACGCAACCTTGTTGATAGTCGCATTAGTAGTTTCACTTCAATAATAATAATTGTTGAAATTATGTCTTGTGATAACTTATGCATGCCCTACTTCTATTTTATTTTATTCTATCTAATTCAAGAGAAATGAAATGAAATGAAATATTTATTTATAACAATTGTTACAGGTCATAAAAATTCATATTATTGTACCAAAATATTAATAATAGTTATTAAAATTATCATGTCAGCAATATTAAGTATGTAATATGGATAACATTTGATCTTTCCTTATTTTTACAAGTTTTACATGGAAAGAGGTAAATTAAAAAACTCATCAAAACTGTAAAATATTTCCTCTGCCAGCCATTTCGTGAGGTTGTTTTTAAAGGCGGCGGTGGAAGCTGCATTTCTGACGTTGTCGGGCGAGCGGTTAGAGATAGAAGGCCCCAGGAAATAAACGGACTGCTCCGACCTGACTAGCTTGTGCGCCCCTGCGACCAGCCTGTCCGCGTGTTTATTGTCACGGAGCGGGTACCTGGTGTTAATTCCCCGACGCTTAAAAATGTCAAGGTGTTCATGCGTGAATATTGCCATTTGGTAGATGTATATGCACGGTAACGGTAAAATTTTCAAACTTGCGAAAAGATCCCGAGCAGGGGCATCTGCTGGTTTGCCGGCCATCGCACGGACGGCTCGCTTCTGCATGGAGAACGCACGTCTCCAGTCAGCAGCACGAGCCCATAGCTCTGCACCGTATGTCAGCAGCGAGTGTACTGTTGCGAAATAACATTCTCGCACCGCGGTTCTCCCGGCGGTGCGCGCTAGGCGCCTTAGCGCAAAGCACGCACGGCCGAGTTTCCCGCACACTACATCGATATGAGTTTCCCATGTAAGTGCGCTGTCGAGGTGGAATTCGAGGAGACGTGTGCAGGTTTCGTGCTGTAGAGGGGCACCATCTGCACACACTCTAAGGGGTGGACATTGATGACCATTTAGCCTAAACGTCAAAAAACAAGAGATATAATATAAACCTATTTCTAATTTGTATGCCATATGGCGAATCATAGTGATACTATTATTTATTAATGTAACACCTTTGTACCTATGTCTTACAAATAAATAAATGATTGATTGATATTCGAACCCAGGACCGTCGGCTCTATGTATAGGCAGGTGCATTATAAACTGCGCCAACCGCGTCGTCGAATCTATAAATAAATAAATAAATATTAAGGGACAATCATACACAAATCGACCTAGTCCCAAACTAAGCAAAGCTTGTACTATGGGTACTAGACGACGATATACATAATATATAAATACATATATAGATAACATCCATGACCCAAGAACAAATATTTTGCACAATTATTTGCCCCGGCCGGGATTCGAACCCGGGACCGCCGACTCAGTAGGCAGGTGTCTACCAACCGAGCCAAACGCGTCGTCAAACGTCTATGAATGGGAATCGAATTGCAATGTCCAACTGCAAAACATGGGCCAACAATGTATATTACCTACCTATTATCACCGCAAAACGGGAGTTATCGGCTTATCGCGTATAAATATTATTTAATTAATTTGGCGTTGGATACCCAAGCAGCACATTAGTGAATTTTGCAGCTTATCTTATAGCTTTAAGTTCTAAATGAGTGGTTTAACAGTGTTTAATACAACTTATAGCTTTAAACACAACTCAAAACTGTATATGAGTTCATCCTATCACTTGTAGTTGCATAGGAGCGTTTTTTGTTTCTACTTTATTACTTATGGTGGGATAAAGTCGATTAATTGCTACTTAAAGTTGCATGCAGGTTCAAATTGTCACTCAATAAGAAGCAATATTAGTGCTATATAAGGCCTTAAAATCACTTATAAGCAACTTTTACATATAAGTGGGAACATACCCTTATTTGGAACTAAAAGTTCCAAATGACTAGTACAATAGCGAATTATATCACCAATAGTGGCTAAAGGGATAATTTTACGGCTCTTTTGGAACCAAAAATTATTGCAACTTTAAGGCCTAAGAAGTACCTTATTGCCACTCCAACGCATAAATAGGTCTCAATAGGAGGTTCTTGGAACCAAAAGCAGTTATTCTCACTTATTTCAAACCACTAACGAACTAAAAGTTCTATTATAGTTCCTATTTGCGCCTTGTCAATAGTTATTTGTTATGCAAGGCTGCAAAGTTGTTATTTGGCGCGAGTGTTGAAATTGAAAGCTGAGCGAGCGAAGGAATCTAAGATTGAACCATGAGCGAAGCGAATGGTTCAAAGATAGATTCCTGAGCGTAGCGAGGCTTTCAAGACACGAGAAGCTAAATAATTTTGCAGCCATGCGGAACACACAATTTTTCACCTCACTACAGCGAGGAAAATGCAAGATTCAAGGAAAACAATTAAAACATAAAAATAATCATATTTAATTTTGCCTTCTATTTAACACGTCCAATTTAAAACATAACACACTCAAATCCAAACCAAATAAATACGAGAGAAGCACACATATTAAAAATTAAAAGTAATATGGCCGTAATTTGTATTATTGTCGTGTATATTTTATCGTTGAGTTTTACTTAAGCACTGTTATATTATAATTATTTGTTTTTGAAACTACTTGACACATTCGTTGTGAATGTGGGAGAACGGCATTCTGGGAAGGATTAGTTGGCCACTCGGAAGTATTTTCCATAACTTCCATAGCTTTGGAAGTTTTTGGACGATGGGATACGAACAAGATTATTTCGGCTTTATCTTCTTTAAAAACGCCAATAGTTTCGGTAAATTACTTATCGTCTCCAAATATTTAAAACAAATCCTTTTTCGTTTTAATACAGGCTTTTAGCATTGAATAAATACTCCAAATTGGGCTTAACTTTCTTGTTTTCGATATAAAGTAAGACAACAGTATGTATTCTCCACAGAACAAATTTACGTTGTTTACATGAATTGTGAAAACTTCGAACTTTTTAATTATTTATTTTTTTCTCGGGTGCGTTCAGAAATTACACTCTTTTGTTCCAACTTTTCTAACAAATAAATTTAAAAAATTGTGTTGTATTTGATATATTTTCTAGTCAAAATATGTAAATGAAATTGAAATACTTACTATTAATATATATAAACATATTCAACTTCTGTTATAATAAAGTGTAGCGAAAATAAAAATTAAAAAATCTGTAACCACAAACCAGGTTTCTGGACGTGATATTGTAGGTGTATTTTTTTTAAAAGAAGTATTCAAACGTACATATGATATTAGCCGGCCTGACCAGATCGCTCTTTATTAGCGTGCGTTGATTGGTTATTCGGAGATTTATCGAGTGATGAAATCAGTCACGCGTTGAAGGAGTCTTAAATATAAAAAAGTTACATGCACCACAGAGAATCAAAATCGTCGTGTTCGAAATTCAAATGACTTTTGCACGCTAGCGGATAAAATAGACTTTTGCACGCAGATTTCGCCCTATAAACGGAGGTTTTCCGAGCGAGTGAGGTGAAAAATATATTTTTCTACTCCAGTACTTTTTTCTGTCATTTATATAGTTACTAACTCTAATATAAAGACATAAATTATGAAAGTCTGTAAAAGTCTATACTCTACTGCTCAAAAACACACTGCTAACCGATGTTATAATGTCGCCAAAAAACCATCACTTAGTACCTCAGATTACATGATGAACAGATGCATTCACACAATTTGCAAATTAAAAAAAAAACTTTTGTACTAAGGCATTGCTGCCAACTTAAAAAAAAAGTTTTATCTTCAGTGCATGGATGTTTAGTATAGTGAACGTATACCTTTATGTATAAGTTTATTTTTTTTGACAGATGTTTAGTATGGTGATCGTATACCTTTATGTATAAGTTAATATTTTTTTGACAGATGGATGTCAATAAAAAAAAAGTTTATCAGAGACCATTTTTCTTTTTAATTTTGTTGGTGCCGAGCGGGAACATGTAATTATTTTCTTTGTTGTTTATTTGCATTTTATTTATGAAATGTCGAGTCGTAGAAAAAGTATTGTATGCAACGTTGTATAAGTAGGTCAAAAAACGCTCGTGGCATCTTTCTTACGATGTTCGCTGCGCTCACATCGTAACCCATGCCACTCGCGTTTTTTGCCCCCTCTTATACAACGGTTGCATAAAATACTATTAATAGTCTTGCTTGTTTAATAGTCTACAAAAGAGCAAATAATTACTATTGGTAATATCATTCACTGCTTTGCCACTCGCAAGATACAAATAAGTGATTATTAGACTTGATAGTTCCAAATAAGGAACAAATAAGTGAAAATAAACACTGTAGGATCTTTTTTGTTTCGCCATGTTTACAAATGGAAGCCTATGAAAATTGATTATTTTAACCAGAATTTTATCACACTCACGCATAATAACAGACTTTTGATAGTTGTGACGATGTTACTTTAACATTGTACGTAACCTACAATCATTAGGTCAGGTTTTTAACAGTTTTATTTCTTATCAGTATTTATTCCTTATTTAATTTAGCATTCTCTTTTTTAATATTCCTGATCAAATGAAGGGCGCGTCGAAATTTACAAAGAAAACATACTATAGTTTCACAGTAAAAAAAAAATCGCAATAATTTCGTGCTTATTTCAATGCTTGTATAACGTAAAGTTTTAATCACAATCAAACAGACATATAAATCCAAAATGAATATGGCAGATCACGTATTACTTTTAATAAAACACAATTTGACAGTTGCCTCGCCACTCAAAGATAATTTTGGCGACTCATTTATCACTCATTGACCGAACTGAAATGTTTTCATTCGTTCACTGCGCATAACTTTCACCCATAGTTCTAATTACCACTTAAGGTAATTGTGAGATCTCTTATGGATTCTATTTAGCACCAAAAATAGGCTGCAATTTTTCTCCTTTTGGTTCTATACTGGTGGCATAAGGGTTCTTGCCACCTATATAGCACTTAGTCATGGTGGTAAATTTCACTTAAGCATCTAATTAGATATGATATACGACCTATTTAGACCCAATTGTGCTACTTGGGATATTAAAAGATTTTTGACGACGCGATTGGCTCAGTATTTTGGTCGAGTACCCATAACACAAGCCCTCTTGAGCTTAATTTGGGGCTAGATCGATTTGTGTGAGGTTGTCTGATATTTATATATTTAATTACCTATAGGTAATAAGTTTCGTTTTGTTGTGAAAATCGTATCTACCATAAAAGTTTCCAAATATAGACCAAAATCTCGCAACTATAGTCCAAATGATTGAATAGATATCTACGTGCGCATATTATGTTATTTATGTTTCAATAATTATGCTTACGAGATGGTTTTTAAAAACATAGGGAGTCCGTAAGTATATATGGAAGATTTTTCTGTAAGTACTTGTACTTTTATAAAAATTAAAAAAATATTATGTAAAAAAATATGCATAGACATTTAGAGATCTAAGTATAATTAATTACCTGTAAATGCGAAAAGAGCTTGTAACATATAAATGCCTTACATTCCACCTTATCTCATCAGTCATTAATGACCAAAACAATTTACGTATACCAATGCTATTTGTAAGATTTGTTGTCAGCATGTATGAATGAATGGTTGTCAAAGCAAGGACATAGACCTTTGTATGGCAAGGGCAAGCATGAAAACAATGTGGCATTCAGATTGTCATTATCACTTGAACTGTCAAATTAAAACAACAGATACCTAACTGTAGTAATATACTTATTGTACTTATTATTGTTGTTGTTACTGAGTAATGTTCCTATAGTAAATGATGATGCATTGCCAATTTAAAGCAACACTTAAGTGGCAGTGGGCGGGGTACATTGCTAGAACCGACGACCGTTGGGGCAGAAGGGTTGTTGAGTGGTGACAGAACAAATATTTGTTATCTATATAATTATATGTAGTTCATATAATTATATATAATTATATCATATATATCGTCGTCTAGTACCCTTTGCTTAGTTTGGAACTAGGTATGTTTGTGTAAGATTGTCCCGTAATATTATTATTACCTATTAAAAAAGTTTAAAATATCACTAATTAGTTTACATCAATAAATGTATAAATTTATGAAACATGTAATGGGTCAGGACCAAAAAGTTGGATGAAATTAGGTCGAAGTTAGCGAGGAATTAAAAACAATTGAAAAAGTTCCGTTGTGCGACAAATAATAACGATTACAACCTTATAAAATAGAACATTAAGGTGCGTTATTGAAAGGTTACGAGTAACTGTCGTCGCACAACGGAGACTTTGACACAAATATTAACTAAGTGAGTTAGGGGTGAGTTAAGGTTGCAAACTTTTTGATCTTCACCCTAAGTCTCTTTTTTTTTAATGTGGGTAGGTACACCACAATTTTTATTTAAACAATTAATACAAATATCAAAGCTTAAAGGTCTCTTTCACCAGGTAGCTCCTTTTTCAATCTTTCTTTAAGCTTTGATCTTTGTATTAATGGTATCAATAAATGTAGTTAGTTTATAAACTACATTTATAAACTAATGGTAGTCACAATTATACAGTGATACACAGAGATTGTTCTCCTTTAGTTTTACCCTCCATAACTTGTGTTGCACAACCATAGTAGGTCAGGATCGATACCTATTCGATTACAAGTTGTTTTGAGGATAATGTTGCATTCAACGTGAACGGATAGGTAACAAATTACATTGCATAATTAATCTGTATGATGATAAATTGATGATTGATGAATGTAGGTAGTGTGATGACTGATGACATGTAGGTATGCCACTGAAACGTGGTCGCTCACAATGGGCCTCATAAGAAGGCTCAAAGTTACTCAAATGGCAATGGAGCGAGCTATGCTCGGAGTTTCCTTGCGGGATCGAATAGGGAATGATGAGATACGCAAGAGAACCAAGGTTGTAGATATAGCTCAGACGGCAGTGGGCGGGGCACATTGCTCGTAGAACCGATGGCCGTTGGGGGAGGAAGGTTCTTGAGTGGTGACCGCGGACCGAAAGTTGCGGCGTGGGAAGGCCTCTAACAAGGTGCGCCGACGACCTGGTTAGGATCGCGGGTAGACATTGGATGAGGGTGGCGCCAGACCGACCGTTGTGGAGGCCTTTGTCCAGCTGTGCACGTCTATTGGCTGATTAATGAGGATGATGATGATTATGATATAATTATGATCATGAGTATGTATAATGAATGGTTCATTCGCGCATTCTAGTAGCGTCTTGACATAAATTAAAATATAAGTAGACATTTGTCTCTTGGGTTTTCATGCAGAAGTTCTTTAATAATATTTTTTAAGCGACGATATATCTATTAAGTATATCGCCATCTCGCCAGGATAATCGACTTAAGTTTGCGCCTCATATGCCATAGATATCAGAGCAAACTTACCTTAACCAATCATGACGAAATTTTTAAAGTAAAGATTGTCAGTTTGCCTGCATACCTGGCAACAGGCCTGTATGCCTGGTATAATCGGGATATACCAAAGAGATATCAAAGTACATTTGAATTAGCACCGCTACAGGTAACCTATAGTTATTAAATATTCATAAACATATTATTCCACGTATCTATGATATGCCAGCTGCGAGAAATGAGAAATATTTGATTACACTGCATACACGTGGAACTGCACAGCGGATCAAATTGCCGATAACGCGTAATGTATAATCGGCCAGACCTTGATGTAGGTCGAAATACATCACTTTCACATAATAGCTGTTCAAAATAGTACACTACATACCTAGGGCGGTGAATTTGTGAATGTCCCAGATCACAGGTGTTTGTGGCCTGAAACGAAGGCTAAGGCCACAAATATGCGATTTGACGCTTTGCGAATTACCTACTCCCCGCGGTTTGTCTAAAGTGTTACGTCTTGTCTTGGTCAGAAGTAAGATTTTCTCTGCGCGCAGCGGGCAGAAAGTCCCACCCAGGTGCCAGGCGTATTTTTGACAGTTTCCTGTAACTGTCAAAATACGGCGGGCATTTGAAAAGTCTACCAAATGGGAGATACTCAAAAATAAATAGTACCCAACTGGTTGTCAGAGGGTTCCGTAGCGTAAGGGTAAAAACGGCATATTACTAAGACTCCATCTGTCTGTTCGCTGTCTGTCACCAGGCTGTATCGCATAAACCACCATAAACCGTGATAGAGACGTGCTAGACAATTGAAATTTTAACAGATTATGTATTTCTGTTGGCACTATAACAACAAATACTTAAAACGGAATAAAATAAATATTTAAGTGGAGCTCCTATACAATAACCGTGATTTTTTGCCGTTTTTTAGGGTTCCGTAGTTAACTATAGGAACCCTTATAGTTTCGCCATGTCCGTCTGTCCGTCTGTCCGTCCGCGGCTTAGCTCCGTGATCATTAGGTAGTACTAGAAAGCTGAAATTTGGTATGAGTATGTGTATGTATCGCGCCGACAAAACGGTAAAATAAAAACTAAAAAAAAACTTTTTTTTGGGGTACCTCTCGAACACCTAGTGGGGGTGATTTTTTTTTTTTCGTTCCAACACTAGTTTGTGGGCTGTCGTTGAATAGGTCTTTTAAAAATAATAGGGGTCTTCAAACATTATTTTTTGATAAAGTCAGCAGTTTCGTAAATATTCGCTTCGAAAATAAAAAAAATAGTGTCCCCCCCCCTCTAACTTCTCAACCACGGGTCAAAAAATTATGAAAAAATTCACGGACATGAGGCCTTATAAGAACTTTCAATGAAAACTATATTGAATAAAATCGGTAAAGCCGTTTTTGAGTTATCGCAAAGTTTCATAATTTTCTTAAAAGGACGTAAGTTGACTTCCAGAAGGTAATAAGCAACTACAGTTACTTTGGCGTTTACGACCTTTTTATAGAGCTTGGAATCTTTCTCGTAACTTAAGTCCATTGTGAAGGATGAGCAACTACGGAACCCTACACTGAGCGTGGCCCGACATGCTCTTGGCCGGTTTTTTTATTTGGTGGTACGGAATCCTTCGTGCGCGAGTTCGACTCGCACTTGGCCGGTTTTTTAAACAAATCTGACGTTCAATTTAAATTTTAGTTAGAACAGCATAAGGTCTACTATCCTACATACAATTCAAGCCCTTTAATGGTCGCTCCCGATTCAAATAAGAAAGTAGGACTGTCTCCTTTTTATTGCGTTTCGGTCACTCAACCAGTGCCGGTATCCATCATAGATCGGACAAACCGTGGATAATGGGCGTACTATACACGGTGTTCTTTATTGAATGGACAACCTTCTAACCCCTAATACTATAAAGCCTAACCCCTAATATTATAAAGGCGAAAGTTTGTGAGTGTGTTTATGTGTATGTTTGTTATTTCTTCACGCTCAAACGGGTGGATCAATTTTGTCCAATTTTGGTATGCTGACATCCTAGATTAACATATAGGCTTTTTATCCTGAAAAAATGTGACAATATAACGAAAACATCTCTTCATCTGTAGCCTAGACGGTCATTAATATGCTCATTTGTTTTTTGTTACATTACAGGCTCGCGATGAGGCAACACCCTAATGAAAAAAATATTTGATTTTATTACATTATAGGCGAATGTTCGCGGTGAGGACCCTTCGAGTGGAACAATGTCCCGATCATAAAAAATATATTATGTATATATAGTCCGATCATCTCAGACCAGAACAAATAAGCCTTTTTTTCTAGGGTATGGTGGGTTATCGGGGGTTAGAAGGTTGTCCATTAAACACAGGACACCGTGTATAACGACGGCCATCCGTCCGATCCCTGATTGATCGTAGTCGAAGTAGAAAAAAGGTCGATACAGAAAACAAAAACTTGCACCAATCGATTAGAGATGTTCAACATCTTGTGTAATGTGCATACTGTATGGCCACTGTATGGATATGTGTCTATCTTGTATGTGGTGGCCTAAAATCAATAATATTTTGATTTTTATAGTAAAATATTTTTTTGTATTTTTCACTGTATTTTTGGAATTTGCTTTTATTTTATATTTTGCTCTGATCATTGTAACTGCCAATTTGAAAGTATTCGTAGCTAAGCCTACTTGAATAAAGAATATTTTGACTTGACTTAACAGATGACTCGTATAAGTAATTTGTTGAATATATAGGGTTTTAGTTTTACTTAAATACAATTTGGAAGGCATTTGCCTGCTAATATAAGCTAATACAATAAAAAAGACAGCAATACTGTCCTTGTGACGTCATTATTGTCCAATAAGAAGCGCATGTTAGATTATCATTTACAATTTTACAACAATGGGACGATAACGGATGGATAATGTCCGTATACATTGCTCCCTATATACAGTGTGGAAAAAAGTATGAACCTTGGAGAGAAACTACCTTGAATACTTAAGTTAGCTCATTTTACTTAAAGGAATCATTCTCCAACTCTATTTATATGTGGGCTTTCGTAGACTTCTTGTTACGAAGAGTGTACCTAAGGGTAAGTAATCTTTTAAAACTGGTTTAATTCATGAGTACAATGAAACGCAAGGGTCAGTCTTAAAAATGGTTGGAAGGGTAAAGTAAACGTTCGTTTTACATTAATAAGTGAGTATTTAAAAAAAAGAGTTGTCGTAATTGTGATTATTTATGCCAATTTTATGTTATTTCTATTTAGAATAAAATTATGAGCTCTTACAATCCCAGTTTTGTGTTTTTTTTTCTTTTAGTTACTATTTTTTTATATTTTTTTGTATTACGGTATCTAACACAAAGGAAAGTTTAATTTTTGTACGAACATTTTGGGATTTTCCTACTTTTGAGTTCGAAAGAGTAAAAATACGTCAGAAATGAAATCTAAGTGGTCCTACACTTTTATTTACAACTAATACATTTTTATAAAAAGCTTCCTACTAGGTAAATAATTAAATAAGTATTATATTCTTTACCTGCGCAGCTGTCTTCGACTGCCTTTATTTACATCCACCTGTATACTTTTCTGTATACAAGATAAATAGTATCGTTTAAATAAAACAATTTAAACGGATTATATCGCGTACCTATATTAATTATTTGAGCCTCCCTGAACAGGTCTGCAGTCCGCGAGCATGTCATGGACAAACCAAACCATTCAATTAAGTTTGATAACACTTCAATCCTTGCCAGAGAGAAACCATATTTTTCCAGAATGTTGCGCGAGGCTATTGAAATCAAAAAATATCCCAATTTCAATAAAGATGGTTTGTCATTACCACCGGCTTGGGATCCTGTTGTCACATCTTATCAAGGATCAAGCAAGGCACAAGACTGGAAACCTTGGGCCTCGAACGGTGTAAAACAAATTTGTCTTAAAAGTAGTTTATGTACAGTAGGTATTTGTTTAAAAGTATATCATAATAATAAATAAGGCAATCTGGGAGTTTTCTTTCGGCGATTCTTTCTCCTCAGTAAGCCTTGTAGTGTACCGCTGGTAGATATTTTTAAATAATAAATAATCCCCTTCTGGCAACAACTGTCTTTACACATTAGGCCCATCTGGCATGTATGAACACATTTATTTTAAATTAATATTTACAAAAATGGGTAGTTTGCGCAAAACTAACATTGACAGAGAAAAATTGTGTTTTTCTCAGTCAACCTTTGACAACGGTATCTGTAAAGGTACCGAAACGTCAGGGAGGCTCAAATAATTAATATACGCGATATAATCCGTTTAAATCGTTTTATTTAAATGTGTGACAGTCGCGAGAACCGAAGAAAATATTAAATAGCATCGTGTATTTATTTCATAATTGCCTAATAATAACTTGGCACTTGTCCCCATCATAAAGCAGAGCCAACTAGATTTTAAACATCAAAAATCCGCACAAATGTACAACACAATTGTAAGAAATTCGATGGAGGTAATTCGGAATGTTTACACGTTAAAATCTCATCTACCTTACCCCATCGTTTCGGCGTGCGTCCAAGGAAGCTCTTCTCGTCAGGGTTGTAAATGGCCTTCGCTGCCCTCGTCAAGAATGGTTCATTAGGAGGGGGAGCCCGGGCCCACTCCGCCATATCAGTCCCATTTGATTTCCCTGCCATTGTAACTTTGAAACTCGGTAAACGCGCGCCTCCGTCGGCGTTCGGGATTAAACTGCGCTCTGCGGTTACTCCAATGCATGCGTATACGCTTCCTTATTTAAATTAGTCTTAAGCGGCTTTCAATTGGTTGTTTTTATGCTGTTTTGTAACTAAGAGGGACACCACGTGCGTAGCCACACGTGCTGGGACGGATTTATAAACAAACATGTATTTAATAGGGTTTTTGTGGTGATGGTGTGCGTCTGTTTGGTATTCGGGATAAGCCTTGAGACAACGAGCAGTTGATCGTAATCTTGATGGATTTGTCTATTGTGGGATGTTGTGGAATTAAACAAATAATCGATCTTATTATAGAATATAGAATCTTTATATCGTTTTTTTAGAGTTCTCTTACTAAGCCTCCGCTGTCCGTCTGTCACCAGGCTGTATCTCATGAACCGATAGTTAGACGGTTAAAATTTTCACAGATGATGAATGTTTGTTGCCGCTCTATCAACATATACTAAAAACAGAACAAAATAAATATCAAACTCGCACTTGGCCATTTTTTTAATGTGGAAATATAAATATTGACACAAAGGTGTCCTACTCCAATTGTAAGCAGGTGTTGACTAAAATGTAATGTGATCTACGTTTCCGGCGTAGTGCTCTCCCAACGGAGCTGTCACATCGTTACGTCAATCACACCAAATCTTTATTGATTCCATAATTCTACGATACTCATGCGCCCTCTGCGTCATATGTGTTTGAAATGCTTATGCGCATTAGCCATGCCCTAGGATGTGCGTTTACACGCACGATCCCCAGTCCCCATTGCTTTACAGCAAGTGCAAGGCGACCACGAGAGGAGAGATGGCGCATTTCTCAACGTTTTCTAACCCCCGACAAAAAAAGAGGGGAGCAACAACTCGCTGTTTCACCAGTACATCTGAGACCACGGCGTGTGCAACCTCACCGAAACGTTAGATTATGAAGGTAAATAAGAAATATCGCGTTAGACCCGTTATAATTTGTGTTAATTATGTGTACAAACCGCGAGAGTATAAAGTGTCATAGGGGTGTTATAAGTTTACATACTGTGTATCTGTGTGTCTATGTATCCATGTGTCTGTGTATGTATATGTGTTTTAGAAAACATTTTTCACCCCCGACGAAAAAGAGGAGTCAGTTTAACATGTGTATCTGTGTGCCTGTCTGTGGCATCGTAGCTCCCAGACAGATGGACCAATTTGAGTGCGGTTTTTAGGGTTCCGTAGTCAACTAGTAACCCTTATAGTTTCGCCATGTCCGTCTGTCTGTTTGTCTGTCTGTCCATCCGCGGCTTAACTCCGTGATCATTAAATAAATAAATAAATATCAGACAACCTCACACAAATCAACCTAGACCCAAATTAAGCTCAAGAAGGCTTGTGTTATGGGTACTAGGCGACGATATACATACTTAAATAAATACTTAAATACATAGAACATCCATGACCCAGGCGCAAATATTCGTGTTCATCACACAAATATTTGCCCTTGCCGGGATTCGAACCCGGGACCGTCGGCTCAGTAGGCAGTTGCTTAACCACTGCGCCAACCGCGTCAAATCAAAACATTAGTACCTACTAGAAAGCTGAAACTTGGTATGAGTATGTGTATGTATCACGCCGACAAAACGGTAAAATAAAAACTAAAAAAAAAATCTTTTTTTCGGGTAGGTATACCTCCCGTACACCTAAAGTGGGGGTGTTTTTTTTTCGTTCCAACACTAGTGTGTGGGGTATCGTTGAATAGGTCTTTTAAAAATAATAGGGGTCTCCAAACATTATTTTTTGATAAAGTCAGCAGTTTTGTAAATATGCGCTGCGAAAATATAAAAAATAGTGTCCCCCCCCTCTAACTTTTCAACCACGGGTAAAAAAATTATTGGAAAATTCATGAATATGAGGCCTTATAAGTACTTTCAATGAAAACTATATTGAATAAAATCGGTCGAGCCGTTTTTGAGTTATCGCTAAAATTCGTAATTTTCTCTAAAATGACGTAAGTGCCGTGCGGTGTCCTTATACTTCGAACGTTACACATATTACTTAAGTGCCATACTGTATTAAAACATTTCACTCAATCTGGCGCATGGGCGCGCGTATAATCGATAACTTCCAGAAGGTAATAAGTAATTACTGTTACTTTGGCGTTTACGACCTTTTCATAGAGCTTAAATTCTTTCTCGTAATTTTCGTCTGTTGCGAATAATGGGCAACTACGGAACCCTACATTTAGCGTGGCCCGACATGCTCTTGGCCGATTTTTTTGATAATTTGGAAACTGCCGTTGACTAATCTTTCCGAAATTTTCAAATTCATATGCAACAGGACCCTAGCACCAACTGCAATTTTTATGGAGCTAAGTAAGCCGCCCGTACTATTTGGATCTTGTAGAATACAAACATGGTTCTGTTTTAGGCCAAAAGTGGCAGGTTATTTCGTTTCATCCAGTGTGTTTAAAGTATAAATTTTGACCATCATGGCCAATAACACTGCCACTGCCATTTGTCATTATAAGCATAAACTAGTTTGACTCCAACTCCCAGAATGTTGCTCGAGGCTATTGAAATAAAAACATACCCTAATTTCAATCTTAGAGAACACAAAAGAAAAATAATAATACAATAATTAAATATGTCTCACGAAAGTTTTAATAAGATTAGAGACCACGGTTTGACATTACCCGGTGGTAAAGCCAAGCCGGTAAAATTAAGCCGGTGCTTGGGATCCTGTTGTGCATTATATTCAAGGATCAAGCACAACAAAGACTGGAAACCTTGGACCTTGGACATTCCGGGACTAAACTTCTGTCGATATTTGCATTGTTTATTTGAATTTGCCGAGATGTAAAGCCTCAAATAAACAATTCAATAATAAATAAATAATCGAATTAGGACCTTTCAGAGCCCATCCAACTCTGTCCTAGATTCTAAGGAAAAGTTGAAGAGACAATTGTCCGTTTTCGATTCTTGCATCAGGATATGATAACAGGAAAACGACAACAGGAAAATTAATTATCAAGTTTTATTTTACAAAAACGCTAAGGCACTCATTACATTCGTGGTTTGGTACAAAAAATATAAAAAATAAATTCACAATGGACGGAAGTCATGTCATAATTGCAATAAACAACGTATTTTTTAAGGAATGTAAGTAAAGGAATATAAAAGGCATTAGAATTATCAACACAAAATAAAAATCATGCCCCTGATTTATAGACAGTAAAAAATCACCAATACCTTTAAATTGAAATTTAAAATTGATTTTATAAATAATTTGTACATTATATTACACCGCGCTCACAAAATATATAAAATGTATTGGAATTGAAAGAAGAAGACTTAGATGTTACCTACACTTGGAAGTTCCTTCGGCTTTCTTCTCAACAGCGTTATCTCGGGAAATGCCGTTATTCACAATCTGACTTGTTAAAGTGCCCTTGTGGCCTACTTACTGTCAAAATATGTATTTCATTTCAAGCATGTATTTATGTAGTCGTGTATAAAATGCAGAAATCTCATTATTTAAAACCGGTTTCCCGATGCATCTTGAACTAGTTGAACTTTGGTCCTAAAACTATTACATTAACCTTTTACAAGGTATGTATTAAATGCAGAAAGGCACAGATATAGTACATTACATACCTGGGGCGGTGAATTCGTGAATGTCCCACACGGCAGGAGTTTGCGTCCCGAGCCGAAGGCTCGGGCCATTAATATGCGATTTAGGGCTTTACGTATTACCGCCCGTAGTTTGTCTAGTTCTCTTGCCGTGGGCAGAAAGTAATTACGTTGACAGTTTATTATTACAGAGAAAAATCGATAGCGTAAATAATATTTCATCACTACATACAATCACACAAAACAGAAGTAAAAAATTTATATAAAACTAAAAGCAGCTACATTTAATAATGTCAATATAAATGCTTCATTATTTATTTCATACAAACAATATTTCAGACCCATTTCATATTGCTTCTAAATTTCTAAAAGCTACCAAATATTTAAATAAATTCAAAGGGATAATGGCAAATAGTTTTCAAGTTCTTAGAACACAAAAATGTTTTAAACCCATGCGATTTATAAGAAAAAACTGGCATAAGGGTTAGAAAACTATGGATGAAGTCATTAATAGAAAATAAAGACTTAGATAATCTTGAAAGGCAAAAATGAGGCCAATTTTAAGAAAACTACGTATTTTCTACGGTGGGTCTACTCTTATCTACATAAAAGCACTGTCGTTCATTATAATAGGCCCTGACAATCATACAAATAGGACAATTAAAACGAACGACAGTGTACAGGCACTTCAGCTTACATAATATCAGTAAATAGCATCAAAAATCCATGGACGGAGTTGATTAAGTGTATAAAAATATGTCTAAATATAATATTACTGTAAAACATAATATTTATAAATATTAGCTGAGATATGCCGAGATTCGATATTTTTTAAATTTATTAGTCATTTTTTATCTGGTCTACTGAAAAGACCATCCGGTCTTCTGAGTAGACGGGTCTTTTTCTTAACAAAAAACATGTTTGCAATAACTATTATTTCTGATAGAAATTATTCTACAATTTTACACTACGGTCTTTCGAGTAGACCAAACAAGCACAATTAAAATTACGATATTTTGATTAAGTAGATAAGTAATTCTTTGTCTTCTAAAAGCAATAATCTTTTTAGATGACTGTGTCTTTTTGGGATTCATTTACAATTGAAATTATTTAGCTATTTTTTTTTACACTGATACTGGCTGGTCTTTCCGTCTACTCGATCATGATTTCAAAATGGACGACACCCATTTTCTCCTTCCTGTTGTAAATTATGTTCTTCGCCCACGCTCTGCATTCTATATTTATCACTATTCCCGCTGAAACAAAAAATACAATTATAAAACTTCTTTCTTCTGATATTTATTTCTCATCAAACTAATATTTGAACCAATACATAGACCCTAAGATAATTAAAAAATCTATTAAATATAACATCATTGAATATCGCTAAAGACGAAAGATCTGCTTACCAGATGCCGTTATTGGCTGGGCCTAAACCAACTCCAGACATAAAGACAATTCATACATTCCTTAATACAATCTTTTTATAGACTCTGTTTTAATGTTGAAATAAAAGGTAAATATGTAATGAAAAATTGGCCCATATGAGAAAGGGACTAACTACGTTATGAGTACCCTAAGATAAAGTTTGACTTTCCTACGGAGCGCTGAAAACGCTGCATACAGATATGGAGGGTGCCGTGACGTCATCGGCAAGTATAGGTACCAATATGTGTCAAAAAATAACTAATTTGTGTAATAATTGTTTTGTTGAATTGTAATACACTTCAAGTAGCGTTTGTAGATAAGGCGGGTATGCGTTAATAATTGCGTAACCTTCGACGGTGTCACAATAACACGCGTGTCATAATACAACTGCCACTGGCGTTGAAGCGTGTGAAAATTGATTACTGTTACATAAAGCAGTGTATTATGCGGCAGGGCAGGTACTTGACGGGCCGATGTAATGTACTCACTCCTAGGCCGCTGCAGATGTAGCGCGACCAGCGGACTGAGGTAGCCCTCTGCGTTCTCGTAGGGGTAGAAGTAGCCGGGGAAGCAGGTACTTGACGGGCCGATGTAATGTACTCACTCCTAGGCCGCTGCAGATGTAGCGCGACCAGCGGACTGAGGTAGCCCTCTGCGTTCTCGTAGGGGTAGAAGTAGCCGGGGAAGCAGGTACTTGACGGGCCGATGTAATGTACTCACTCCTAGGCCGCTGCAGATGTAGCGCGACCAGCGGACTGAGGTAGCCCTCTGCGTTCTCGTAGGGGTAGAAGTAGCCGGGGAAGCAGGTACTTGACGGGCCGATGTAATGTACTCACTCCTAGGCCGCTGCAGATGTAGCGCGACCAGCGGACTGAGGTAGCCCTCTGCGTTCTCGTAGGGGTAGAAGTAGCCGGGGAAGCAGGTACTTGACGGGCCGATGTAATGTACTCACTCCTAGGCCGCTGCAGATGTAGCGCGACCAGCGGACTGAGGTAGCCCTCTGCGTTCTCGTAGGGGTAGAAGTAGCCGGGGAAGCAGGTACTTGACGGGCCGATGTAATGTACTCACTCCTAGGCCGCTGCAGATGTAGCGCGACCAGCGGACTGAGGTAGCCCTCTGCGTTCTCGTAGGGGTAGAAGTAGCCGGGGAAGCAGGTACTTGACGGGCCGATGTAATGTACTCACTCCTAGGCCGCTGCAGATGTAGCGCGACCAGCGGACTGAGGTAGCCCTCTGCGTTCTCGTAGGGGTAGAAGTAGCCGGGGAAGCAGGTACTTGACGGGCCGATGTAATGTACTCACTCCTAGGCCGCTGCAGATGTAGCGCGACCAGCGGACTGAGGTAGCCCTCTGCGTTCTCGTAGGGGTAGAAGTAGCCGGGGAAGCAGGTACTTGACGGGCCGATGTAATGTACTCACTCCTAGGCCGCTGCAGATGTAGCGCGACCAGCGGACTGAGGTAGCCCTCTGCGTTCTCGTAGGGGTAGAAGTAGCCGGGGAAGCAGGTACTTGACGGGCCGATGTAATGTACTCACTCCTAGGCCGCTGCAGATGTAGCGCGACCAGCGGACTGAGGTAGCCCTCTGCGTTCTCGTAGGGGTAGAAGTAGCCGGGGAAGCAGGTACTTGACGGGCCGATGTAATGTACTCACTCCTAGGCCGCTGCAGATGTAGCGCGACCAGCGGACTGAGGTAGCCCTCTGCGTTCTCGTAGGGGTAGAAGTAGCCGGGGAAGCAGGTACTTGACGGGCCGATGTAATGTACTCACTCCTAGGCCGCTGCAGATGTAGCGCGACCAGCGGACTGAGGTAGCCCTCTGCGTTCTCGTAGGGGTAGAAGTAGCCGGGGAAGCAGGTACTTGACGGGCCGATGTAATGTACTCACTCCTAGGCCGCTGCAGATGTAGCGCGACCAGCGGACTGAGGTAGCCCTCTGCGTTCTCGTAGGGGTAGAAGTAGCCGGGGAAGCAGGTACTTGACGGGCCGATGTAATGTACTCACTCCTAGGCCGCTGCAGATGTAGCGCGACCAGCGGACTGAGGTAGCCCTCTGCGTTCTCGTAGGGGTAGAAGTAGCCGGGGAAGCAGGTACTTGACGGGGCCGATGTAATGTACTCACTCCTAGGCCGCTGCAGATGTAGCGCGACCAGCGGACTGAGGTAGCCCTCTGCGTTCTCGTAGGGGTAGAAGTAGCCGGGGAAGCAGGTACTTGACGGGGCCGATGTAATGTACTCACTCCTAGGCCGCTGCAGATGTAGCGCGACCAGCGGACTGAGGTAGCCCTCTGCGTTCTCGTAGGGGTAGAAGTAGCCGGGGAAGCAGGTACTTGACGGGCCGATGTAATGTACTCACTCCTAGGCCGCTGCAGATGTAGCGCGACCAGCGGACTGAGGTAGCCCTCTGCGTTCTCGTAGGGGTAGAAGTAGCCGGGGAAGCAGGTACTTGACGGGCCGATGTAATGTACTCACTCCTAGGCCGCTGCAGATGTAGCGCGACCAGCGGACTGAGGTAGCCCTCTGCGTTCTCGTAGGGGTAGAAGTAGCCGGGGAAGCAGGTACTTGACGGGCCGATGTAATGTACTCACTCCTAGGCCGCTGCAGATGTAGCGCGACCAGCGGACTGAGGTAGCCCTCTGCGTTCTCGTAGGGGTAGAAGTAGCCGGGGAAGCAGGTACTTGACGGGCCGATGTAATGTACTCACTCCTAGGCCGCTGCAGATGTAGCGCGACCAGCGGACTGAGGTAGCCCTCTGCGTTCTCGTAGGGGTAGAAGTAGCCGGGGAAGCAGGTACTTGACGGGCCGATGTAATGTACTCACTCCTAGGCCGCTGCAGATGTAGCGCGACCAGCGGACTGAGGTAGCCCTCTGCGTTCTCGTAGGGGTAGAAGTAGCCGGGGAAGCAGGTACTTGACGGGCCGATGTAATGTACTCACTCCTAGGCCGCTGCAGATGTAGCGCGACCAGCGGACTGAGGTAGCCCTCTGCGTTCTCGTAGGGGTAGAAGTAGCCGGGGAAGCAGGTACTTGACGGGCCGATGTAATGTACTCACTCCTAGGCCGCTGCAGATGTAGCGCGACCAGCGGACTGAGGTAGCCCTCTGCGTTCTCGTAGGGGTAGAAGTAGCCGGGGAAGCAGGTACTTGACGGGCCGATGTAATGTACTCACTCCTAGGCCGCTGCAGATGTAGCGCGACCAGCGGACTGAGGTAGCCCTCTGCGTTCTCGTAGGGGTAGAAGTAGCCGGGGAAGCATGTGCTTGACGGGCCGATGTAATGTACTCACTCCTAGGCCGCTGCAGATGTAGCGCGACCAGCGGACTGAGGTAGCCCTCTGCGTTCTCGTAGGGGTAGAAGTAGCCGGGGAAGCAGGTACTTGACGGGCCGATGTAATGTACTCACTCCTAGGCCGCTGCAGATGTAGCGCGACCAGCGGACTGAGGTAGCCCTCTGCGTTCTCGTAGGGGTAGAAGTAGCCGGGGAAGCAGGTACTTGACGGGCCGATGTAATGTACTCACTCCTAGGCCGCTGCAGATGTAGCGCGACCAGCGGACTGAGGTAGCCCTCTGCGTTCTCGTAGGGGTAGAAGTAGCCGGGGAAGCAGGTACTTGACGGGCCGATGTAATGTACTCACTCCTAGGCCGCTGCAGATGTAGCGCGACCAGCGGACTGAGGTAGCCCTCTGCGTTCTCGTAGGGGTAGAAGTAGCCGGGGAAGCAGGTACTTGACGGGCCGATGTAATGTACTCACTCCTAGGCCGCTGCAGATGTAGCGCGACCAGCGGACTGAGGTAGCCCTCTGCGTTCTCGTAGGGGTAGAAGTAGCCGGGGAAGCAGGTACTTGACGGGCCGATGTAATGTACTCACTCCTAGGCCGCTGCAGATGTAGCGCGACCAGCGGACTGAGGTAGCCCTCTGCGTTCTCGTAGGGGTAGAAGTAGCCGGGGAAGCAGGTACTTGACGGGCCGATGTAATGTACTCACTCCTAGGCCGCTGCAGATGTAGCGCGACCAGCGGACTGAGGTAGCCCTCTGCGTTCTCGTAGGGGTAGAAGTAGCCGGGGAAGCCGCGCCGCGGCAGGTACTTCACGGGGCCGATGTTCTCCCGGTCTGCCGGCGTCTCGCCCTGGCACGAGATCCACACCATGTTCGTCTGCAAATAAACTAAGTTATATTGACAAAATTGCCTACTACCCCTGAAACATATCCTCTAAAATTCATTTTTACGTTTGAACCTTAACATATTTATATCTAACACTGATTCATGAAAGTGTATTTGCCTACTCAAAACATTTTGCCTGGTGACAACCGAAAGTCACTAAAATTTCTGTCACACACAATATTAAGGCTGCGTTTCCACCAGTGCGAGGGTGCGTAGCGAGAGCGAGGGATGTGATTATGTTAACCAATAGAATCAGTTGCGCTGAGCGAGGATAAGTAAATGAAGTCATTCGATTGGTTAACAAAAACACATCCCTCGCTCTCGCTACGCATCCTCGCACTCGTGGAAACGCAGCCTGATTCTGAGACCAACCTTTGTTTCCAGTAGGTTTTTACTTAGTAAGTTTACGTTGTCAACAGACAATATGGTCTTTCGGTGTCTCAGAACTAGAAGCGAGAGATCCCAGTAAGGAGTGTATGTAGCCGATGCCAGTAATTCAACGGCCGATGGCTTTTGAATGAATGAATGAATAAGCTTTATTTACTCAAATATGGTACATACATAAAAAGTCTTAAATATAGAAAAAAAGTTGCACATATTTGGCCGCTGACGCAAATTGTGTAAATTTTAATTCCTTATATACTAGAAAATATGACTAGGAACAACAAATAATCTAGTAGAAAAAAATGTAGGTACGTTAAAAAAAACAAGAATATCAACTAGATTAAACTGAGTTTCTGTTTTAACCATTTCTCCGAATTTTGACATAAGCCAGTGTAGAGTATGTCAGTATTTGTAGTAGCCAGTTAGCCCTTACACTTGCTGATGGTGTTGGAGCGCGTGGAAAGAACTACAAAGTTAAGTTAAAGTTAAACTATAAATATGAATAAAATATGTAGGTAAAATAGGTGGCCGTCCCATCCGTTGGTGTTTATCGTACGCGTGTTAGTTACACTCTTCGGTCATCTGTTGTTATTCATATAAAGAAAGTTTAAAGTTTTTTGTTTGGGTCAAGAAATCACGCGGTATCAAGTAGGTCGCCACGCAACTAAAGCATGTACATTGGCGTATATAGGGGGGTGGCCGAGGATTTTGGGTTACCGATAGAAATTCATGGTTTCATCTCCTAGGCCATGGCCAGGCCCACCCCCAGGCCTCCCCCAGGCCCTCCCTGAAAAATAATGTTAGATACGCCAATGAGCATGTACAGTCAACACTGTACAGTGCAGCACGCACCTGGTTGGAGGCGGCGGACAGCGAGTGTATGTGTTGGCGCAGGTCGGCCGGCATGTCCGCGGGCAGCTCGCGCGGATCGTAGAACTCTGGCCGCCACCCGTAGATCCTGGAAGGATAACCATAGTAGTGAGCCATCTACCTTTTCATTGTTTTGTATACTATACAACTGCTATTATACATGTCATAACCAAAAATGTACAAAAACAATGAATTAAATGTCTTATTATTATTCCCTTTATTCATTTTTATACTTAGGCTAGGTTTGTTTTTTTTTTTTTTTTTTTTTCACATTAATTATTATTATTATTATTATTTGTTTCTCGGCTCATACGTTATTATTATTATTATAGTATTTAGAAAAGCCTGTTCAAATTTCGACGGCGCGGTTGGCGCAGTGGTTAAGCAACTGCCTACTGAGCTGAAGGTCCTGGGTTCGAATCCCGGCCAGGGCAAATATTTGTGTTATGAACTCGAATATTTGTGGGTCATGGATGTTATTTGTATTTGAGTATGTGTTTATCTATGTAAGTATGTTTATCGTCGGCTAGTCCTGGATGTTATTTGTATTTAAGTACGTATTTAATTTATCTATGTAAGTATGTTTATCGTCGGCTAGTGATCATAACACAAGCCTACTAGACCATACTGTGGGACTAGATTGATTTGTGTGAGATTGTCTGATATTTATTTATTTTATTTATTACCTATAGTATTTAGAAGAACCTGTTCCGGGCTGAAGGTCCTGGATAGTAAAACTCCAGAATAAAGTTTTATAGAGACATGTACGCGTTTCAAGATCAGTAGGAATACAGGGACATGCAAATTTTACACTTACTACTATCAACAGCAAAATGCGCTTATGATGAATGTTGTGCAGACAGTTCGCGTAGGCGCTCTAGCGGTAGATTTTAACGGTTTAGTGGTTTATGTTGTGTTAATTATTTGTTTTTCGTGTGCAATAAGAGGAAATGTTAGCCTTTTAAAGTATAGACTTTAAAAGACACTTCTTTAAAAGACAGTTAAAATTATGCAAAGGTAATTTTGATTTTTTCGGAGTAAGCTTTAAACTCGGTTAAAATGGTTTTTAAGGGCCTGAAGGCAATCATCAATCCGATTGACTGATACCGTGAAAGAAGCCTGTCAGGAAAAGGCGGAAAACCGTGAGGAGTGGAGAGCTTTGGTGCAAGGTATAATGGCCTCAAATGGTCACGACCCTCACTCATGAGGAAGCGAGGAAGATGCAGAACATGGTTTTTAGATCTTGCTTAGATCTGGTTCTTAATAATATGTCAGTAAAAAAAAATATAGAAAGCCTCAACAGACACCTACTTGTTCAGTTTGAGGAAGATGCAGGGCGAAGACTTGTGGAACGAGAAATGGTTTTCTTCTATACACGGCTCGTAGCCGCTGCGGATGTCCACGTCGCACACTTTGCCCGGCGGCGGCGATCTCTTCCAGTCGCAGTTGAAGATGTTCTGCCCGGCGCCTTCTACTTGGCCCTTCTTTTTGTACACTGAAAACAGAAAAAAAAGAAGATGATTTTTTGATCGTCTTTCAAAAATAAGTACCTAGTCTTTTCTACAGTTGTTCTGTCCAGAACATAGTTGTGTGAATGTATTGCATTAGCAACAAACTTAAGAGCCCACCCATGCAAAATTCATCAGGTGAATGATCCTAGATCTCAACATCCATAGTGATTAAAAATCTGTCCCTTGGAAATAAGAAACTTAAACAGTTTTTCTTCAATCTTGTCAACGTGAACGATTGGTAATCATTTTCTAGATACTTTTATCTCTCAAACATAACCCTTTTTTTAGATATTTTCGGTTGGATCTTCAAAACCCTTCCGTTTTTAACAATGTTTTTTAGCTTAATAGATGCACAATTATAAGTTCTCAAAAACTGTAAAACTATTTTCAATATAATATGCACACGTTTATGACACAACTCAAAAAACATGATTTCCGCGCTTCCATCTCGCTCACGCTTACGCTCAGTGAGAGAGAGAGCTAGCCAACGCGTTGGCGGCCTCTTCAAAAAAAAAACAGGAAATATTAAAACTGACACACTGCAAAACCATCCATACAAAAAACCTTATTCTTAGAGTGCGCCCCCATTTTTGCGACGTGGAGCGGAGACGTTGCGGAACAGACCAATCACCCGAGTTGAAATCTATATCTCAGATTCGCATCACCTTTGTGATTGGTAGATTCCGCGCGTTTCCGCTCCGCTCCGCTTTAGTGGGGCCACACCCTTAATCATAATTGCTAGTAATAGCGGGATTAAAATAGAACGTTTTACCTACAAGTAAGGCCACTTGAACAGACGCATGTCTTGCATCTGTCTGCCCATCTGTTTTAATGCTATACATAAATAAGAAGGTGCACCTTGCATCTAATCTATATAACTGATTTTAGAATTATAGAAATTCATTCATTCATTTATTTTGATAAAAAACATAGTTTTATATGTCAAAATAATTATCATTATTAGAGAATTATAACTAAGTTTATATTAATTAATTATTACATTGGTTAAGTGTCACTCAGTTACTTAAAAACTCGTCAATAGAGCAGATCGCATTCTACTACTAGTTTGGTCTTAAGTTTGTTTACAAAACAATTCATGCTAGGAGATATTTGATGTCCAAGGATATTTTGTTATAGAATTTAGGGCAAAGTCTAAAGAAGTAAGTAAATATTGTTTAATTTGCCCCGTTCGGCAAATGATCATTCCTGCGACTCTTCACTAAATGTGACAAAGTTCTAATAATATTGCTTGACTGCCAAGTTTGTATATCGATACCTTAGTTCACACTCGTACTAACTTTTCGGAAAAATTAGGGCTTTAGTGCACAACTCGACGTAGTTTAAATTTCACTGGCAAAAAAAAAAATAGTACGAGTGTGAACTAAGGTATCGATATTACACCACATATAATCATAATCATTTATTCATTTGTAAGACATGGGTACAAAAGGTGTTATATTAATAAATAATAGTATCACTATGCTTCGCCATGTGGCATACAAATTAGAAATAGGTTGATATTATATCCCTTGAATTAGGTTAAATAACGCCTAGAAACCTAGTTAAGCCTTCAAAGTGAAGCAAGTTTTGGTTAGCGACGGGCGAAGTTTCGTCTGTCACAACGTCAATGTCACAAGCAAAACATCTGTGATTGGTTCTTAGACACGCACACATAAAACCAAAAGCGTCTTCATCTTAACACAAGTTTGCTGTATGAAGACTCTCATTCGAGGCGTACTTATTCCAAGGCTAAAGAGCGATCTCTTACAGGCAACTTTGGAGTACTGTGATTAATCAAAATTAACTTAATTCCAAAACACGCGTTGTAGACGTAGGTGCCAACACCGCAAAGCTGAAGTGGGACTGGGCTGGATTTGCCTGTCGGATGCATACGGAACGATGGGCCAGAATAATCACCCATTGGACACCGCAAGGTTACCGAAGCCGAGGCAGATCGAAAAGAAGATGCTGGTATGACTTGCATGCATATATAATAAATAAATAAAAAAGCCTATATTTCTGGGTATGGTGAGAAGCAAATTTACAAATTTAGACAATAAATGCTGTACAGATCTAAGTTTAGACATTTTTTCGTGATTGACTAAAGTTGATATATTACTATTAATTTTTATTTTTTTAACACCACACTAGAACCCTCTATAAGGTAAAGGCCTCCTCTAGAGATCTCCATACATTTCTGTCCTGTGCCCTCCATATCCAGTTAGGACCTGCTAACTGGACAATATCATCTGCCCAGCGTGTCAATGGCCTACCCTTTTTTCTGCCACCTGCCGGACCTTTCCAGGATGTTGTAAGGAAGGTCCACCTTTCGTCTTGGAGTCTGGCTACATGGCCAGCCCACCTCCATTTGTGTCTCTGTGCGTGGTTAAGAGCATCTATTACTTTAGTTTTATTCCTAATAATGGAGTGGTTGATCTTATTTATTTTCCTTAGTTTTAGAAGACTCCGCTCCATTTCTCTTTGGCATGTCACAATCATATGTTTTGCCTTCGATGTGAGTTTCCAAGTTTGGCATGCATAGGTCATCGTGGGAAGTAAACACATATCCATGACTTTCTTTTTGAGATTGAGGGGAAGGTTGCTTTTTAGGGTTTCTTTTAAACTCCAGTACTTATTCCAAGTGTTTTTAATTCTTCTTTCTATTTCCAGTTCGTTTGATTTTGGGTTGAAACTTATTTGTTTTCCCAAATACACATATTGGTCGACGTACTCTATATTTTCCTTATCTATAATACATGCATGCATATATAACGAGTCGATATATGTATGTATACATATATATATAACGTTCCCTCCACGCAGCCAATAGAAATGAGTGGCGCAAGATGGAGGTAGGGAGGTTCTTTGCCCAGCAGTAGGACACAATTATAGGCTAGACAAAAAAAAACTTAATTTAGTATGAATCACCTGAGAGAAACTCCTTCAGCTGATCCTCCCAGTACTTGTAGCTGTCATAACCCGTCCCCTTGTACCAGATGAGGGTGCTCCGCACGTCGGCGGGCAGCGGCCGGAACCCGAGCCCCGGGCTCGTGCCGATCACGCTGTACTCCTGCTGGAGACGCGGCACCCGAGGGTTGATGAACTGCTGCAGGAACGTGGTCATGCAGATCGCGAAGAGTAGGACGAGGGAAGCGTAGAAGATTGCGTAGAAGAGCAGGAGTTTTCCTGTTGACAATGATAGAAAACACAGTTATTAAAGTCAAAAAGGCTACATTACAAAGAACTGAATACTAAAAGCATTGTAGAACATTTTTAAGTTACAGTGTTCGTGATTATTATTTAAATAAGCAGTAAAATATTTTAAAGTACATAATGGTGCTGTCATGTCCACCGCAAAAGGACACCACTCAGCAGAAAGCTACGACATCAGAATGACAATGAACATACATTTATGTTACACTTCTACATCAATCTGTTACAAATAAGGTGTTGCATCAGATTAAGCTTCTAATCCTGGGATTTTTGTAATAGGGTATCCCAGAATCTTGATACAAACAGTACAGTGACTGGCAGCCCTAGTTACTGCTCTACTACCTCATTCAATTGTACCATAAGTCCTAGCCCTTAATATTGCTATGTATTGTGGTGTTACTTATTTAAGAATTAAATGAGATTATCAACTGAGACTTCGTTTTTATAATCATAATCATAATCATAATCATAATCATAATCATAATCATTTATTCATTTGTAAGACATAGGTACAAAAGGTGTTACATTAATAAATAATAGTATCACTATGCTTCGCCATATGGCATACAAATTAGAAATAGGTTTATATCCCTTGAATTTTATATCCCTTGAATTAGATTAAAATAAAAGTGAAAATAAAAGTAAAAATTAAAGTATAGAGTGAAAAATGTTCTCATCCACCTCATAAGAGTATTTCTCAGAAAGTTTGTATAGAACTAAGATCTCAATGAAAGTTCAATTAAAATTTTCTTATAGTGTTACCAATTATTTTAGTAAATTTAACATCAGTGTTATGGCTATGTTTGATAAATTTAAGTTCTGTTACTTTTACTTTCTTATTTATATGTAATCTGAAATCATTGTATTGGAAATGCAAGTAACAAAATAGGAAAATATTGACTGAACTTTAATTGGCGTCATACATAACTTTGGACTAACTTTTCTTCCTATGCTTAAAAGGATTCAATCTTGTAGCCATATATTGCAGTCGAAATCAGACATCATACTAAAAGATAATGAAAATAACAGGGTCTTGTACCAATTTGTCGGCAGTAATACTCAATCAGCGGTATGTAGCTATTAATAGTGTTTATGTAAGCACTAGTAGGAAGAAAAAAGGAAACTCGTAAAGGAAGCCTGTCAGGAAAATCTACAGGCGTCAATCCGGAAGGCGGAAAACCGTGTGGAGTGGAGAGCTTTGGTGCAACAGATAACGGCCTCAAATGGTCACGACCCTCAGTCATGAGGAAGCGAGGAAGAAGAGAGAGAGATGTAAGCACTAAGCGCTAGCCTCCAATTGCCACCTGTGTGACCTCCAATTAATCTGATTATCAGGCTTCTTCTAATTGGATTCTGTTACACCAAGTGCCCGCAATCTCATTAATCCTGCTATTTGTTTTATGAAGGTTTACAGCTGAGTTTGGAGGAATTACGGATTTGCAGTTGAGGTTTTTATAACATATTAACCATATGTCTATATTAATATACAATTCTAGATTACAGATACAGATACAGATACAGATACTTTATTGGTAAAATGGTATTTTACAAGTCAGTCATGTTACATTACATTATTATTATTATAAATTACAATTATCTACATATTATGATTACAATTTCCAATTATTATTACGATACATTTTCGATTGTTATTATAAACTATAATTTAATTATTACTATCAATTGGTTAATATACAAGGTCAATGATCACCTTCAAAAAACTCATCTAAACTATAGTAAGCATGGTCTAAGAGCAAGGATTTGAGTTTGCTTGTGAATATTATGTCACTAATGGCTTCTTTTATGCTATTTGGTACTTTGTTATAAATTTTGGGCCCAACTGTCCCATTGTGGGATTTGCATTGAAATTCATTTTTCTATGGAGTGGGGTCACGATTTCAGGAAAAGTCTTAATACAATGATCCAGGATCGTCATTTGTTTGGTATGGGCGCGGCGCCATGCCAGCCTGGCACCATCTGTTTTCATAAGTTCCTTTGTCCTCTCATCACACCGAAACGGCTGGACAATTTTAAACCAATTTTAGTGCAGGGATAGCTGGACATCCAAAGATGGTTATAGGATACTTTTTACCCATTAAATTGTATCAAAAATTAGTTCTTTATGGTGAGTGGTCATTATTTCAGGAAAAATCTTAAAAAAAATATTTAAATATTACAGAATCAATTTTATCCAGTTTTGATCCAGGGATGGCTGGACATTCAAAGATGGCTAAACAATATTTTCAACTGACTATGGTAAAGAAAAATGTACACATACAAAGTTATGGGCACTAACTAGTGTAAAAATATTTTAAAAATTTTTTTTTTAAAGAGGTTAACCCATTAATTTTTGGTTAACCTCTTTAAAAAGACTTTGAAGACGCGGTTGGCGCAGTGGTTAAGCAACTGCCTACTGAGCCGACGGTCCCGGGTTCGAATCCCGGCAAGGGCAAATATTTGTGTGATGAACACGAATATTTGTGCCTGGGTCATGGATGTTCTATGTATTTAAGTATTTATTTATCTATATTAGTATGTATATTGTCGCCTAGTACCCATAACACAAGCCTTCTTGAGCTTAATTTGGGACTACGTTGATTTGTGTGAGGTTGTCTGATATTTATTATTTATTATTATTCATTGCCGAAGACGCGAATTTGCGTCGTCAATGCATATAAATTTGAAGCGTCGGCAATTAATGTGATAATGTTTTTTCTCTCGAAATCTCTACATGTCTTATCTGGCGATGGATAACAGAGGGAGGATTTTCTAACATGGGGATAAGGGGTAGGGGGGTCAAAAGGACCAAAATTGTCCTTACATGATTAATGGATGGCCCCTATATATACAGTAGATTTAAGGAAGTCATTTCATAATTAGGTATCTGCTATTATATTACATTTATTAAGGACACCAGCAAACAAACAAAAGAGATCTGCAAATGTTTTTGCATTTAAAAGATTTTCAGAGTAAGCGGTTACAGAAATTAACTTAATTAACCACCACATTTACAATACATGCTAGTTATACAGTATTTTTTGAGTCAAATAAAACCAGTGATCCTAACATACAACATATTTTCCATAAAATTTAAAATCAAAACTAGCCTAAGTAGGATAACGGCATTTTGCTCAAAAATCCAAATTTGCTTCATATTCCAATAAATAAGTGATTTAGTGTTTAAATACAATGTAAATAATTAAGTGCTTTTGTCATTATTGAGGGTGAATTAAATGTAAAGTAAAACTTTTTTCCGGAAAACAAACTATATTTTATATAATAAGATTAAAATTGTAAAATAACGATATCCACCATAACTACCTGAAAAATTAGAACAAAGGTAGAACGACCTAACTGGGTCATCGGCGAAATTGTTTACGAACAGCGAAACTTGAAACAAAGTTTTGGGTAAGCCACACCCTCGGATTGTTTTTTACCATTCAAGTATTAAACAGCAAACAAATCACATTTATTTCTATTAAAGCAACATTACTATATTATATACTTTAAAACAGAAATGGGCAACTTACCCCAATCCCTAGCCGATCTTCCCTTAGAAGCATTTTTATCGAGAAAATGCGAATGTTTTCGTGAGAAAAAATCGCTGCCACTACGAGTCCCTTGGAATCTAGACGGCTTCCTTTCAATTTCGAATTCTTCTAGCTTTGGATTTCGTGACATGTCAAATGTTTTAATATACTAATTTATCAAAAACGCAATTAAAATAAACAATGAAAATAATACGCCCAGCGGCGGCGTTGCTTCAACCGCTTTTCGTGGACGTGACAGAACTAGTGATGCTAAATCATGTTCGTTATGTGTTCGTTATAATGCTTACCGGTTTATCGATTTTCACCTAATCTAATTTGGTTATTGCGGCATTGCTGAAATCTGTTGCTATTTGCTAAATAGGTCTTGAGAAACGTATTTATATCTTTATATATATAACATCTAAAATAGAAACAATTATTAAAATAATAAAATTACGATTATTTGATTTTAAATTTGAAGTGTATTATCATATTTATTGTTTTCTTATACCATGATCTTAATAAAAAAGTTAGCTGTCAAGTCATGTTGTCTATCATAGTCGATTGAAGGAAGAGAATATTTACCTATATTTCACATTATTCTTTATTTATTATAATCCTAGCAAAGACGCCGACTTAAAAATGGCTTCGTCTTTAAATAAAATGATCATCATCGTTGGATTCATATCTTTATTCCATTCAGCGTTTTCTGCCGCACAACGTAAGATCATATCAAATTCACATTATTAATTGGTAAATTATGTGTACTTCGTGTGATGTATTCACTAATTTAATATTTCAGATCGCTCCTACCTAAGGATAACTGCACAAGAGTTCACTGGTTTACCAATCGACGTAAGTATTTATGCTATAAACAAAACAAGTTTACTTCTGACCACGTAATTGTATGTTTATTGGCTTACGTCTAATTCGACCTCATCCTTTCCAGATTGTAGTTCAAGCAGTCACAAGCTTATTTGCTGTGATGTGGGGAGTCTTAAATGTAGCTGGCAATCTCCGGGAGATCCATGCCGCTGCGGAACTTAATGCCACCAAGTGGGACACCCAGCGTAACCTGCCTTCATTTTACATCTTTAACCATCGGGGCAAGGCTCTGTCCTCAGAGTATTTACCAACCAGCACCAAAGCAGAGTTGGAGAATTTAGAATAATTTGTAGGTTTAAATATTTATTGTATGTAAGGGTAAATAAATTGGTTAATCTAATTATTTTAGCGTATTTACTAAATCACATTCGTCTAACAATACTGTTGATAGAATTTTTCTTGTATTATTTTTACTGCAGTAAAAATTAGATTTTGTAAATGTATCAAAAATCCAGTCCATGTTTTTCCTCACTGACATACCTAACTTTGTATGAAAGCAATCATCATTTTAACTTCCATTAATGAGATGCTCTGTAATTCTTAACCTTTTGAGCGCCAAAGACGGCAAATCACGTCGACGGTAAGCTGTGCCCCAGACGCCACAACATCATTTGCCACTATACAATGTCATGCTATCTCCGGTCAGCTTGGCTAATCCCTAATGGGACACAGTTTTCCGTTAACAAGCTGAGCGGTAAAAACGTTAAACCCACTGATTTATAACTGTCTGTTCATGGGCAAACTTTTATTGATTACTTGTAATAAACAAATATTGTGCTAATATTAGTAAAATTAAGGCAGGCAAGTATATGTACAAATGTTAGGTATAAAAAAAAATGATGGCTTAATGAAGTGTCCCTAGAACATATTTATTTTTCAAAAGATTATATTAACAATACTTTTCCGAGCTTTACTTGCTAAGTGGCACAAAAATAATAGTTCTCATTGTTTTGTTCATTTAGGCCTTTTGAACATGTTTGCATGTATATTTTACTTGAATTGGGTCATTAGTAGTAGTAGTATTAAGATAATACAAGACATCCATTTGCAAGTTAAAAATTAATTTTCAATCTGAATAGACAAGAAAAAGAGACAAAAAGGTATGGGATTTATAAAACAGTAAAAAAAACAAAAATTTGCAAGAATAACAAACTTTATTCTTAACAATATTGGTATTTAAAACTAGAAACACTAAATTGGCCCTCGCCACAAAGACAAACTCATTCTCAACAATCACTCTTAACCTAAAAAACTTCTTACAACTACATACAATATACAGTAAGTTCAATAGCACACATTATCAACATGGACAAAGATCTACACAGTATTCAATGTCAAGAGAGAAGCTGTTTACATTCATGTGAAATTGTCAGGAACAGCCCAACAACATGTTTCGAACTTGTATAGAGCTTGTCATCAGGGACTGCTGCCCGTACACACAGTGCTGTTTCTGAAAATTTCATGTGAGTGTAAAACAACATTTAAATATGTCTCATGAAAGTTGAAGAAGAAGCTGCTGTCGGTATTTTAGGGTTTTTTCTTTGTAGATATATTTATATATATGTATATATATATTCCTTTTTTTTGTTGCTAACAATACAGTCAACAGTCACTCTATTATTAGAATCCTGTTTCAAACAGGCTGTAGGATAATTAAAATATGCTAACAGCATACACTGGAGTTACTGACACACAATGATACATACAATAATTAATATTATTTATATACATAATGGAAAGTGTCTTATTATCACGCCCATGTGGCAAGGGCCAACAGCTCACTCTCACAGTCCATAAAGTCCTTGTACACAGCGCACTATCGTCGGCCACCTCGGAAGCCACCTCCGCGGCCGCCTCCACCACGTCCAAACCCTCCTCCTCGACCACCTCCTCCAAAACCACCACCACCTCCTCCAAAACCGCCGCCGCCGCGGCCTCCGTAGCCGCCACCCCCGCGCCCGCCGCCCCCTCGGCCGCCGAAGCCTCCACCGCCGCCTCGACCGCCTCCACGGCCACCGAACCCTCCGCCGCCCCTGCCACCACCTCCTCTGCCCCCGCGCCCCCCGCGCTTAGCACCAGGCGGTTGAGGAAGAAACCTCTTCAACGGCAGCAGCTTCGCAGGGTCGATGAAGAACTGTTGTCCATCTTTTAAGCTCTTCGCTTTGATATTTTCTCCTAGTTTCACAGATACGTAGTAGTCCCGCAGGTTGCCAAAGATTTCGTCGATTTTGCCGATCTGTTCCTTATTCTCGAGGTAGATTGGGGCGTTGAAGTATGGCACATCCTCTATGTCTACTTTGCACACGAGATCGTCCTGTACGGTCCAGCCATAATGACCTAGCTGCGTGACAGTCTCGGGAGGCCCGAAGTCCTGCTGCTGTCTGAAACCTCCGCCGCCGCCACCGCGACCTCGCCCTCCTCCGCCGAAGCCTCCGCGGCCTCCTCGGCCACCTCCTCCGCCACCGCTACCTCGGCCGCCGAAGCCGCGCCCGCCCCCGCCGCCACCTCTACCACGGAACGACATTTTCACTAATAAACACTGAGCGGAATAAAGCTAACCTCAAAACGCCATGCGACGGCTGCGTGTTTATTTTGACATTGACGGGTGATGTGTTGCCATTCGACTAAAAAATATCCTCTACTAATTAAACATAACTGCCGTAATCAACTAATCAAATGCCTATATCATACACTACTTATTTTACCTTAATACTTTTAAAGATATTCAAATAATAGTGAAGAGTAATTTGTATGGTATATAACAATTTATTTGATTTTGATGATATTTCTAAGAAATAAAATTTTCGATAATATTTCACTCAGAGAAAGGCGTTAATATTCATGTTTTTTTAAATATGTTTGAATTATGGTACTTATTACTAGTAACATTTTAAATTACACCAAATTTGTTATAATTCCTTGGTCCTGGCAATATTTTTGCAGATAAGAAAAAAAAAACAAAACATTTATTACGCCTACTTTGCACATGACACTCCTTGCTCTTTTATGCCGCATAGTGTAAGTTCCGCTTTATGGATTATAGAATAGAAGTAGGGCGTGTCTGTGGTCAATTTTTATTTCTATAGTTTAGCTAGTTTTGACTTTTGTGGTTTAATTGTCTATAGTTTAGTTAATTTTCGTTTTGAGTTTGATTTGTAGAAAGAATAATTGGAATAGAAACAAATAAAAACAATTAATTTATTTAAGATATTAGTGTCACTGGTGTATCAGAGTAAAGTAGAACCTGTGATAATTTTTTCAGAGTAGATTGCTTTCATGGCGGCTCTAGAAGATGAACTTAAAAGTCTTAAAGAGAAAAACAATGAGTTGGTGCAAAAAGTACAGCATTGGAAGATGACTGCAGCTCAGAGGGAAAATGAGAAATTGGAGCTGATGAAAGAGATTAATGAGCTGCGGTTCAAAGTCATTGTAAGTGGTTTTCAATTGCAGTGTCATAGGAAACAGCTGACAGGTTAATGACCGTAGAAGTGCCCATTTTACGTCGAGCCTATTTCTTTATTTTAATATATGAATATTTTATTGAAGGCACTTTTACTTGGTTATGTAAGATTCATTATAGCGACATTAACTATACATTGTTAAATATTTTATTATTTGTATACTGTATAGACCATCTCCCTGTTACTGTCACTAAATTGCTTGTTATCTCCTAATGAATAGCCATATCAGCTGTAACAATGATATGGAGCTCCTGGATTACGGGGTCCCTTGCCCATCATTGCGCTTTCTGAATAATATTGGTACAGGCCTGTATAGGGTCAGCACGGAGACAAAAAAAATTAAGCAGGCTTTGTAGCACCTTTTCGTAGAACCTTAGGACATAGAGTTAAATACATTAAAATGTAATTCATAGGTACTTCTACTTTGCAATTTTAACGTTATAATTGAAATCCTGATTTGGGTGCAGGATGCTTTTAATCATCATAAAATACATACATAATTTGTACATTTTCCTTATTTTCTGGAGCAAATTTGGTTCTTTATGGATCACATTCCAAGTTTTGCTTTAAAAAAGCATAGATTCTTAAATTAATATAGTTAAATCTACAAGCCTCAAATATAATAGTAATATTATTTTATTTATAATTATTGGCATTAATATTGGGTTCTTAAACCACAATAATCAGAAAGGCACTTCAGAATAAAATAGATCAATAAATATGAGTAGGAATTACAATTTAATATGAATTTCGGCTCCCTAACTCTAATATACTATAGTGCGATAGTAATAGTTGCCAGTTCTCTAGAGGAGGCCTTTACCTTATAGAGGGTTCTAGTGAGGTGTTAAAAAATAATAATAATAATAATAGTAATATATCAACTTTAGTCAATCACGAAAAAATGTCTTAAGCTTAGATCTGTACAGCATTTATTGTCTAAATTTGTAAATTTGTTTCTCACCTTACTCAGAAATAAAGGCTTTTTTATTTTATTTTATTTATTAATAGTTGCCAGTCAGTTTGTGAATAAAAAAGAAAAAAAAATGTTATTGTAGCGCCTCAAAAGCGGCGGCGCCGCGGAGGCCCGCAAGCTCGACGCGGCGCTACAATCCGCCAGCGAACAGGCTCTCTCGCACCTCGTGCAGGCCTCCAGCGCTGTCGCACGGACCATAGAACTTGCGAAAACTTACATGAGAGACCGGGAAGGCATGGATACGGTGTCTCAGAGATGGAGCAACACGAGCAACTCAACCGACAAGGTGCACAGGGTCCCTCCGATGATGGGGGGACAGTCTATACAGCCGGTTGTCTCATTGAGTAGGGCTACATTGAATATTAGTGGGTCTAGTAAGTATTTTTACAGATATTTTGATCATTTTGTGGTATATCTTTACTATACTATTATAGAATCCTATATTAGTATTAAAATTCAGCTTTCTATGGAGAGGGGTCATAAATTCATAATAGTGCGATGCAGGATCACTTTTGTTTTTTATGGGCGCCTGGTGCATCTGTTGGTCGTAATTTTTTTGGGTATTAGTTTACAGGGATTGCTGCGCATTCACAAATGGTTCTACAATACTTTTTACCTATGTACGGTATAGAAAAAAAAAATCGCTGACGAAATTGCAGGCTCCTAGGGATCCATATAAAATCTACAAATCTATAAAATATATTATAACAAATCAAATATTTGCAACTTTCTATGACAATCTGTGCTTTTCAGGACAAACATCCAGGAGTCCAGGCTCTAGTCGCAATGTCACCGTAAGAGCCTTGCCAATGCACATGTTACAAGGTATTTTTACTATTTGTATAGAATCTTTTTATCGATTCATATTTTTTATGTGGTAATACCACATTTTTTTATTTTTATAAATAATGACGCAAAGGTAAATTAAGAAAGAAAAATTGAATGCGTTCCACTACAATCGAAGCGGGGTTTGAACCCGCGACCTCTGCGTTTCCAGCGCTTCGATTGTAGTAGATCGCATTCAATTTTTCTTTCTTATTTTACCTTTGTGTCATTATTTATAAAAATATTTTTACTATGTTCATTTATTTATTTAACCTTATTGCACCAAAGAAAGAACCTACAGTACAAAAGGTGGACTTATGGCATTCTCTACCAATCAACCATTGGGCTAAGCAACAAGGTGGTGCAACTAACTTAAAACAATTTTGGAAATGTTATGTTTCTGTATTACATGTACATTACTTATAATAAAAGCTGTGAGCTGTAGACTTCGCGAGTTTTTTTCAAAATGTTTGTTTCGCCATTTTTATTAATTACGAAAAAATCAATAAAAGAAAAAGAAAGAAAATTTCTAGCCAAGAACTGACGAAAGTCCGGATAAACCAACATCCGGATATCCAAACGACGCTGCTGGCGCAGTTTGTAGTGTACCCGTCTATTGAGTCAGTAGTGGTCCTGGGTTCGAATCCCGGCCAAAGCAAATATTTGTGTGATGAACTCGAATATTTGTTCCAGGGTCATGTATGTTATCTATACATTTTTTATTTATTTATTTATAGCCTTTTCTCAGATACATATTATAGTTATTTATACATATATTTTAATTTACTTAATCTGTGTGCCCTTTGGCAAAGGCCTCTTCCAACACTTTCCAATCTTCTCTTTTCCTTGCCAGTCTAGTCCAGCTTTTGCCAGCTGTCTTAATCATATCATCTTCCCATCTCCTGAAAGGTTTTCCTTTCTTTCTCTTGCCTTCTCTTGGGTACCATAGTGTTACTACTTTCTTCCATTTATCTTCTTCTCTAATTACATGGCCAGCCCATTTCCACTTCAGTGCTCTTAGTTTTACCACCACATCTTGGGTCGTTGTAGATTTTCTAATTATGTTATGGTTGATTTCATCTATTTTTCTTGTCCTCATCATACTTCGTTCCATGCTTCGCTGACAGGCACGAAGCTTGGTTTGTGGTGACTTTGTGAGCGCCCATATACATATATGTACTTATATATTAGTGTGATATGGTCGTCTAGTACCCATAGTACAAGCTTTGCCTAGTTTGGGACTAGGTCGTTTTGTGTATGATTGTCCCTTAACACTTTCGACACCAACAACCCGGAGGCCGGGCGCTCGTAAACTTTGTTCTAATGCCGGCCAACCCGGTAGCCGGGTTGATGCTATAAAAGTCGGCTCGGCCAGTTTCTGGGATATGTCTTACTTTTTTGTCTCGTTGCGAAAGTGTTAGTAATTTATTTTATTAAACATACGAAAGAATTGTAGGCCATTTTACAACAAGGTTGGTTACAATGTTTCAGACGTGTACATTCCCCTAACGCGGATAGACATGAGGGACATCCCGAATCACAACGAGGAGCCTGAAGCAGCGGCCGACGACAGCGGGAATAACATCTCATTCGATGGTGAGCACATTTTATAATACCTACACTTAAAATACACTTTTAATATGTTTTCTACCAGGACTACGTATAGTTAAGTTCATATTACTGTGATAGTTAAGTACTTATCTCTTCTGAAAAAATGACGGACTGTTGAGTTTCTTTCGGCGTTTCTTCTCAACAGTGGTCTCCTCTTGTGAAATGCCAGTAGACTCAGACATGTAAAAGTGCCCTTGTGGCCTACTTGAATAATAAAGTTCATTATTTCATTATAATCTTATTATCTTAATAGTACATTCTGCAGACGCCGTGAAAGAAGGGCTTGCCGGCTAGGTATAGACAGATAGTGATACGACGCCGGCAGGCCCTTTTCACAGCTAGGCATGTGCTTTTTCCAAACTTAAGCAATGAAATAAAAAATAGACCACTCAAAAAAATATAATTCCGCTGTTTAGCCTGTTCATGAACAGAGACGCCATGTTTAAAAAAAAAATACTTCCCGGCTTAGGCCTTCAATTTTGTATGTAATTCTTTTACAGTTCTCTCGAGTTGTTTCGCATGAAACGTGATACTTCGAAGCCTGTTACAACGCACGTTATGGCGACATTTCATTGTATGTCTGACTGAATAGTAGATACCTGCATCATTGAGGAAAAAAGTCTTACCATTTTTTATCCCGAACAGTAAATTTCGAAAATTTAAAATTAAAATTAGGTTCGCATGTAAAAAGAATAATTTGAATTCGTTCAGAATGTATCTGAAAAATCTATAGTAATTATTACATCAACCCCTATTAAATGATTTGAATTTGCAGCAAATATGGAGGATGCAGTGGATGAATCTCAAAACATGAGTGATGATGAAAATTATGAGTCATCGTAAGTTATTTTTTACGTATTACGAGTAATTGTGGCAAATAATATACATAATTAAGCTAGATATTGATTAACTTTAATACTCTTGCGGGTTGTACTATATAGACTGCACAAATGCATTCATAAAATGAATTCATCTATAAATGGGTAATGCAATTCTGCACCTCATTGTACACAATCTGGTCTCAGATAATTGATTAATCTCTTTTGAGGACAGCAATATCTTTATCTTAATAATGTGTAGTCAATTTTAGTTTTAGTGGGTTGGTATTGGTATTGATGACTGATTTTTAAATTACAGAAGACAATTAGACATTGTAACTGAAGACGTCGAACCGGAGTCGGAAGAGTTAACACCACCGAGGTAACCGACACTGTGCACTCATCTATAGCCCTAAAATTTTCACCCCATTTCACCAATAACTTTATGTATATGTATTTTTCACTCAATTTACACACTATACGCACACTTTTGCCGTATTTGCGTCGTCAACACTATTATAACTCACGGTTTAGGGGTCCTAGCATATCGCTGACCCAATATTACAGGGTTCAATGTTACATTTTCAGAATAGTTAAAATAAGACTTCATGCCATTTATGCCAATGTTGAAATTTTAACTTGTCAAAAGTGAAACAGAATCCTGTAATATTGAGCCAGCCATATGTGCTGGGCAGGAATCGCGATTACAGATTGGTTTTCACATTTACCTACATTATCATACAATCATGATCAATCACTACCTTCATCGTCCATTTATATCAGTTACATAATGCGAGCTCTAAAAACTAGAGTGTGGTTTTATAAAACGAGTCGAAGACGAGTTTCATAATACAAAATACAAAAAAAAAATACAAAATCATTTATTAACAAAATAGAATTATAACTAATTACAAATATCTGTCAGTGACCAAACTAGGCTGAGCCTGTATCTTGGCCAACTGCGAGGGCGGGTAACAAAGGAAAATATTTACATTACATAACATAACATAATAGGATCACGCTCGTGGTTTAAGACCTAATTGTGTGCAGTATAGTGTATGCACTATCTACACACATATTCATCATTATCATAGTTTTTCCTTTCCGCTACACATTAGGGTAAATCGCCAATAATTGGCCACCGTCCAATAACTGGCCACCTCAAACTAAAAATGAACTCTGTTCACCTATAAATATAATTCATTTTAGTATAAGGTGTTAATTACTGGCCACCCTTCAATAACTGGCCACGTTATACTAAAATCAATTCTGTTTGTAGGCGAACAAAGTTAATTTTTAGTATGAGGTGGCCAGTTATTAAACGGTGGCCAATTATTGGCGATTTACCCTATTATTTTTATTACTATTTCTTTGTTATAAGTTAAGTTTTTCTTGCAGTAAGAGTTATTTTGTTTTTGTGGTTTTGCTAGTTTATGTTTTAGTTTTATAAAACTATGTGTTTGTTTGTTTTTCCTTTATGTAGTGTGAAGACTAGAACGACCTACTTTTATGAAATAATTAATTTATAGGGGATAGAAGATTGTCCATTAAACACGACACCGTGTATAATGACGGCCATGCTTCCGATCTCTGATCATAATGTCTACTTCCATTACAGAGCTAGGGTAGAAAATCCACTGGAAGGCCCTAGTTGGTTATTAGACGTACCCAACAGTTCACGGCGATCGGCGGGGCGCGCCAACTTCGAGCCCGACTCCACTACTGAAGAGGCCAACTCGCCGCCGCCGACCAGACCCGTTCATAGTCCTGAGGTTAGTTTCTGCCGTATTATGTTAAAATTAAAAGGTCGCATCTTTATATGGATGTCATAGTAAGACACGTCATTTTACACCATAGAATGGCTGAGTTGCATAGACATACCGGGTGATGCATTATAAGTCCCGTTGTTAAGAGGCCTTATTCCTTTTTTATTTTTTTCATATTATGGTAAATATATGGATAATATCAACCAATTTTTTGAAGTGAATAATACTTTCCCGCGAGTTCTAGGTAGTAACATAGCTATTTCATGCTTTTAATGCGTGCAGTCGAAAAGAAGTTGAAAAAACTAATTTTCAGCGTGAATTTCGTAAATTTCGAGTAGTTATTAAAACAAAAATTATCAATGAAAAATTCGAACTGTAGGTTTCAAATATATACCAATAAATCCCAATAGCCCTGTTCTAGGTAGTAACATAATAATATGCTAAGAAACATGTTTGATCATAGAGAAAATATCTAAAACAATTACAATTTAAAAGGAATAAAGGCCTCTTAAGACACACACTATATATTTAAAGTTTGGCTGAATCGCGAGACTGAAATCCATACTATCCATACTATCCATACTAATATTATAAATGCGAAAGTGTGTCTGTCTGTCTGTCTGTCTGTCTGTCTGTTACCTCTTCACGCTTAAACCGCTGAATCGATTTTGATGAAATTTGGCATGGATATAGTTTAAGATCCGAGGAAGGACATAGGATAGTTTTCATCCTGGAAATTATCCCTATAAAGATTGAAAAGTGAGTAAGTAATTCATGATGACATTGATGACCCTGTCGGAAATGTAATGATTAGACCAAAAGCACAATTGCCCTTACATTTGCTTAGGCGCTTTAAATAATCCCTTTGTATTAATTAAGGTGATTAGGTGGATACCTATCGTGTTGTACGAGGTTGCTTCCATACTTCCAAATTCCACGCGGACGTAGTCGCGGGCAAAAGCTAGTAATATTATAAATGCGAAAGTTTGTCTGTCTGTCTGTTACCTCTTGACGCTTAAACCGCTGAACCGACTTATATAAAATTTGGTATGGAGATAGTTTGACACCCGGGAAAGGACATAGGATACTTTTCATCCCGAATAAATTTAGTGGGATGAGTGGGTAACGGTTTTTTCCCCAGGCGTCGATCCCGGAGCCGGAGCGCGTGTTCACGCCGACGCAGCGCCGCCGCAAGCGCGCCGCCACGCCGCCGCCCGCCGCCCGCAGCCCCAGCCTGGACCTCAACAGGTATTCTATAAGCCTAAGCTAAGTTGTAAAGTCTTTCAGATAAACAATGCAAAGATCGACACGCAAAGCATAAGGAACAATTCAAACGGTTGCCTGGGTGTTAGGATGGTGGGGAGGTTAACGCGCTGGACCGGCAATCCAGAGGTACCGGGTTCGATCCCTAGTCACTTCCACTAAGTTACGCATTTCAATTTTTCTTTAAGTTTTGATTTTTGTATTAATGGTTTAAGGTATTCTATTTCGGATATTAAATTTAGCACTTCTCCTGCTCTGAAGTAGATTAAAGGTCACAAGCGTTCGGAATTTTCATTCGGTTTCCGTACAGAATGACGTCAGAAAGTGTTTCTGTCTCTGTCTGTCATATGACGATGTCTCGCTTGCTGACGTCATTCCGACGTTTGTGGTGGCCCTAACTGAAGTTCGCTGGTGCGCGGACTATAAGGTCTCTTTATATTTGAAAGAAAGAAACATTTATTGCTACACCAAAAAAATAAAATAGGTACATGGATTAAACAATAACAACATTGTGAATATACCTATTGTCCACCCAAATTATTCCGTGTGACAAAAGGAGCGGACTTAGCATATTTGGGCATATTTTTATTTTGTTGTTGATTTCTTTTTATTTTCAGTATTCAATAAAATTTGGTGAGTTGGTAAAGTTGCTTCTTCTGGCCATGGTAAGCCTAGTTTCATGATATGTCCTACAAAATTTTCCATTGAATTACAAAAATGTATGGAATTTTTTTAACAAAATTTCGTATTTTGTACTAAAATTTAGTACAAAATTAGTAGCTCGAAATGAAAAATAAATAATTCGACATCATAATAAAAATTGGCCCATTCTGTAATACATTTTGTGTAACTCAATGGAAAGAAATTTGTAGGACATATAGTGAAATTGGGTTTACCTTGTCCAGAATAAGCAACTTTACCAACTCACCAAATTAATTTTATTGAAATCTGACAAAAAAAACGAAATCGACAACAAAATAAAATATGCCCAAATATGCTCAGTCCGCTCCTTTTGTCACACGGAATAATTTGGGTGGACAATATACTGACAATGTTGTTATTGTTTAATGCCCATTTATGAATCGATTCGAATGTCTGGTGTTTGTAGTTCTCGTGTGCTGCAAGTGTTGGTGCCAAAGATGCGTCTGAGCGCGGCGTCGCCCGCCAAGCGGCGCGCGCCGCCGCGCCTCGACGCGCCCAGCCCCAACGGCGCCACCGACTGCCGGGTCATCGTGTCGTGAGTGCCGCGGCTTTAAGTTAAATAAATAAAATAAATAAATAAATATTAACCCATCCAGGACCAGTGACTCAGCGTTTGGGTCATGCTCAAACAGTCGCGCAGGGCCAGTGACTCGCATGTGAGTCATGACAAAATCCAAATTAAAAAAAAAAGGAATCTTACTATGACTTAATAGTATTAGTATAATAGCTACCTGGCTTCAGAGACGGCGATCTATTTAGCGTTCGCGCCGGGGTCATGACCAATACGTTGAGTCACTTGTTTTAGCAAAAAAATGGTTGTATGGTGGCCTGGCGTATAGTGTACGGTCGACGGCGCTTGGCCGTGAATGGGTTAAGGGACAATCTTACACAAATCGACCTAGTCCCAAACTAAGCAAAGCTTGTACTATGGGTACTAGACGACGATATACATAATATATAAATACATATATAGATAACATCCATGACCCAAGCACAAATATTTGCCCCGGCCGGGATTCGAACCCGGGACCGCCGACTCAGTAGGCAGGTGTCTACAAACCGAGCCAAACGCGTCGTCAAAGTTAGTGGCCAGTTTGCAGTTCCCGTACCGCCCGTCATACACACAACGATTTTCATCACATTTGTGAGGAAATAAAAAATACATTAGACACAAATAAACTTATTAAAACTTTCGTGAGACATATTTGATTTTTGTATCAAGCGGTTTACTCTAACGTGAAACACGGCGGTGTACGGGCAGCCGTCCCTGATGAAGGGCTCCATACGAGTTCGAAACATGTCGGGCCGTTCCTGACAATTTCACGTGAGTGTAAACCGCTTAATACAATTACAAGAATAAACATTAAACTTTGTAAACCAACTTTTGCGTTTTTCTTTCCATTTTTTACTATAAGCCATAAGCGTTGGCAACACGATCATCAGCTTAAAATAGAAAAACGAATATATTCAGAATCTACTAACATTAAACAATCACAGATTAGTACATTACATTTCGGTTACGGCCTACCTATCGGGAAATATTCTCCTACTTTTTAATTTTTATCTATATATTCTAGTTGTTTGTAATCGGCACGGTTTAGTTTTTTATAAAAATCGCCTTACTAAGGCGGCTGATAAATTCCGATAACCCATTCATCAATTTAAGCATATAATATTGAGCTATAGTACCGTAAACTATAATAAAACACCTCTCTCACATTCACATATAGGGAACAATAAAAATAAAAAATAAAAATGATTTATTAATTCGCTTATTCAAACACAATGTTAACATAGGTTGGTGTGTCTTTTTAAGTATGCTAGATACCTGTGTTAAGAGACACCGCTCTTCCATGTGCAAATTAGCTAGTTTGTACAGAAGTGGTAATTTCAAGTTAAACTTAGATTAGGATTAAAACAATGGGACCAAAACATTAAACAAAGCATTTCAATTCTAGAGAAGAACTCGAAACCCAAGCCAATGAAATTAACGAGCCAGAGCCAAACAGAGCCGACGACAGCCGCGCACAGAACAGCTACAGCCGGAGAGACAGCGGCGACAGCGACAGCGGCAGCGGTGCGGACAGGGCCAGCGAGGGACGGACGAGGCGGAACAGGAAGCCCGTCACGTATAAAGAGAAGCCGCTCAACAGGTGAGTTGTTGCTGACAATAAAGCCTGTAACAGCCGCGCACAGAACAACTACAGTCGGAGGGACAGCGGCAGCGGTGCGGACAGGGCCAGCGAGGGGCGGACGAGGCGGAACAGGAAGCCCGTCACGTATAAAGAGAAGCCGCTCAACAGGTGAGTTGTTGCTGACAATAAAGCCTGTAACAGCCGCGCACAGAACAACTACAGTCGGAGGGACAGCGGCAGCGGCGCGGACAGGGTCAGCGAGGGGCGGACGAGGCGGAACAGGAAGCCCGTCACGTATAAAGAGAAGCCGCTCAACAGGTGAGTTGTTGCTGACAATAAAGCCTGTAACAGCCGCGCACAGAACAACTACAGTCGGAGGGACAGCGGCAGCGGTGCGGACAGGGCCAGCGAGGGGCGGACGAGGCGGAACAGGAAGCCCGTCACGTATAAAGAGAAGCCGCTCAACAGGTGAGTTGTTGCTGACAATAAAGCCTGTAACAGCCGCGCACAGAACAACTACAGTCGGAGGGACAGCGGCAGCGGCGCGGACAGGGTCAGCGAGGGGCGGACGAGGCGGAACAGGAAGCCCGTCACGTATAAAGAGAAGCCGCTCAACAGGTGAGTTGTTGCTGACAATAAAGCCTGTAACAGCCGCGCACAGAACAGCTCCAGTCGGAGGGACAGCGGCAGCGGTGCGGACAGGGTCAGCGAGGGGCGGACGAGGCGGAACAGGAAGCCCGTCACGTATAAAGAGAAGCCGCTGAATAGGTGAGTTTTGTTATTATTACTACATATTGTTACTCGCGTTCGAGATAAAAAAGTAGCCTATGAGTTTATTCAGAATGTCAACTGCCTCGATACCAAATTGTATTAAAATTGATCCAGACGTTTGAGCGTAAACAAGTAACAAAGACACTCACAAAATTCCGCCTTTATAATATTAGTGTGTTATGTTATACAGTGACATAAACAGCTGTTATGTTTACTTCCCAGTCACAGTCCTATCTGTCACTTCCCGAAGATCAATTAACCCCTCGTATGCTTAGACGCGTATCCGTGCCAGTTCATGAACTGCCTACGCACGGATACGTTCTAGCGGGCAGCATACAATGACGTAACGCGGCCGCACCGAGGTGTCAAATTCTGAATTGGTTGCCGCATACGAGGGGTTAAAGCGTGGCCATGGCGATAAACTATTGACTTTTATTAAGGGCTTATCAAAATTGGTCCAGACGTACAGTCAACCATTGTCAGTTCGTGCTAACATGCTGGCACGCAGATTTGGTCGATGTACTGAAGCAGTTAAGGTTACATTGTTTAAGGCTTACTGCACATCGTTGTACTCATCAAGTCTGTGGACCAGTTTTACGCAACGGGCTTACAATGCTCTCCGGGTCCAATATAATAACGCATTTAGGGTGCTGTTGCGGAGATCGAGGTTTTGTAGTGCATCGAAAATGTTCGTGGAGGCGCGCACAGACAGTTTCGATGCTGTCTGGCGCAAGAAAACTGCCTCGCTACTGGAAAGGGTACGGATAAGTAGTAACAGCATCCTAAATATGATAGCGACTAAGGTTAACTGTCCTATAATGTGGAATCTCAGCCAGAGGACTAAATCCTTGTTATTTTTATTAATTATTAAGTACCAACATAGTTTTCCTAAGTTTATTAATACAAAAGGGACCGTTATAGTTGTCTGAAAAAATAAATAAATAAAATAGAACCTTGTCACAATGACAATGATATGAGATTTCAAGCGGCTTTCATATTGACGTGCACTGTGACAAGGTACGAAATAGCCTAGGATTCAAATTGGTTGACTGTACAAACAGTAAACACACTCACAGACTTCCACCTTTATAATATTATTAGTATGATGACGACATTCATCCATAACGATAAGTTGTCATATATCCCATCAATACGATTTATAGACAATCTAGAATTCCATAAGTTGTAAAAGTAAAATCAATATTTCTTTTTTTTTTCGATTATTTTTCGTTCTTTATTTCGATTATTGAAGAAAATATTGTTTGAAATGGTATTTTTTAGCGATTATATTTGGTAGATTCGTGAGTTTCTTTAATACAAACATATTTATTTGTTTCAGAAAACTACGGAGATGATCAGTATCGCCGGACATTAGGATCATTATTTATTATTTATATTAATTTAATACGGTTACAGTATACATTCCCTGTACCGAATAAAATTATGTCCCACCTGAACATTTTATTAGAGGAGACGACGGCTGGTTGTCTGACCAAAAAGAGTAGAAATTAAAAAGTGGCAATACTGTAGTGTCGTCCCTTTCTAATCAATCTAAGAACATGGACGGTACTACAGTATTGCCACTTTTTAATTTCTACTCTTTTTGGTCAGACTGTACGTGAGCCTCTAAATGTTAAAAATATTCATGTAAAAATGCTGAACACTAATTGCTTACATGTGTTATAGGTAGGCATTGGACTTATGAAGGCACGATAAGACTTAGAGCGCAATGGAGCCGATCTTAATAGTAACATACTGCAATTTATTCTCAATTTGCACCATGTGTGGTTACAGTCAAAGATTTGCTATTTTTACAAGCTTTTTTTAAACCATTGATACAAAATCCAAGCTCAAAAAAAATCAAAGTGGAAGAAACCGGGAATCGAACCCGGTACCTCTGGATGGCCGGTCCAGCGCGTTAACCTTTCCGCTACCCTTACTCCAAGCAACCTTTCGATTTTTTCCTTGTTTATTTGAAGGGCTTTACACAGTGTATGTATGTCGGGTGGAATCTTGCAATTCAATTATGAAACAGATATCTTGAACTGATTGAGCTGAAATATTGCATACCAACTTAACTTTGATGACAATACAATAATATGGTACCATGAGGCTGGTCTGATGATGGAGCCGGAAGGTGGCCCTAGGAACTCTGTTATAGATTGAACAATCCAACCGAGTTTAAGCTCTTTAGAATTGTATCAGTGAGCAATTGGTGGATGTTCAACGAAAAGTACGGCTATAAAAGCTTGTCATAAAAATGAAAGTTTTGACAGTAATTTATTACATACCTCTACACACGTCACACACGAATTCAAAGTGCACCACTACCTTAACACTTTCGACACTAACAACCCGGAGGCCGGGCGCTCGTAAACTTTGTTCAGATGCCGGCCAACCCGGTAGCCGGGTTAATGCTATAAAAGTCGGCTCAGCGGTTTCTGGGATGTCTTACTTTTTTGTCTGCTTGCGAAAGTGTTAAGGCTCCTTATACGTTCAAAAATGCTGATTGTTTTAGACATTTTTCTTTATGATCAAACATGTTTCTTAACATATTATCAATGTTACAGCTTAGAACAGGGTTATTGCGATTCATTGGTATACAGCGTGCATATTTGATATAACCGCATATTGCAGCCAGACGAAGATTTTAGTGCTCTAATCTGATATTAATAAAAAATATTAATTTTGCGTTAGCTGCCATACCGCAATTAATTGTCTGAGCAGCAATGTGTGGCGTAGTTATTACTAAGTGACAGTTGTGACATCACTACGTTAAGTGTCAAAAAACAACAACAAACAAATACATTGCGTGCTGAATTATTTTATATGGAAAAAAAATAATTTACTGATCAATATATTAATAAGTGCCTATACTAAGACCCCGTAAAGTTTGCGGTTATATCAAATATACACTCTGTATATTGTTACTGCTTAGAACAGGGCCATTGCGATTCATTGGTATATTTTGAAATTTGTCATTGATAATTTTTGTTTCAAAAACTACTCGAAATTCATGCAGAAAACTGTTTTGTTTTTTACCTTATTTTCGACTGTACGCAATGAAAGCATGAAGCTATGTTACTTTCTAGAACTCAGGGAAAAGTATTATTCACTTAAAAAAGTTGATTGAAATTATCAATATATTTGTCATAATATGAAAAAAAAAACAAAGGTATTAATTGCATTTGACAATGATACATACACTTTATATTTTAGTGGTGTACCTAAGTATTTTAGAATTTTCAATATTAATAACATTATAATGTGCTGTTGCATACTGTCTCAAGTTGTAAAACTTCTATCTTTCGTCTTTGAATTTACTCAGTGCTTAACATTAATTAGAGTTAGAACAATGAAGTGTTTACTTAGCTTTAATAGTTAAGTTTGACTAAATGACATTGTAAATTATACATTTTTAATTCTGTCAATTTTAATATTTTGTAATGTCCCAAATTTCATTGTCTGTATCTGTATATTTCTAATATCCTATATAATATTGCAATTTCAAAACCTTCATTGAATGTGTTACCATGTGTCAAAATTTAAAGGGAGCCTCACCGAAGATACGCCTGAAGTGATAAAAATAATAATATGTAAATTTCATTATGATATAATCTTAACGGTAGATGGCGCTACGATGCCGCCCTAAGGCATGTGGAAAGGAAGCAACTGATTTAAAGATTCAATGCTTTGACTAGTGGCTTTGATAGCATAATTGGTAATGCACCCGTCTGGCCCGGAAAGCCGCGGGGAACTGGGTTCAAATCCCGCTCAAAGCATACAATTTTTGAATTTTCGCTTCTAAGTATATTTCATTTGATTTTTTGGTACATTACAAACGGAATGCTCTCGGTGAGCCGGCCACCCTAAAAGTGATTCATGATTCCACCCTAGCATGATTATTTTTATAGTCGCGATCGGAAGAAACGCTTTAATCTTAACCGCCTCAAATAAGGTCTCCTGAGGTAATTGCAACTATGGGGCAAATGCGATTCTTGATGATATCATAGAAGCGGAACATTTTAAGACCACTTACTGCCTAAAGTTTAAGAAAAAGGTATAGAAAACAAGGTATGACTCCGGAATGACAGGTGGTTTTTCGACGTCATCACTCATCACGCTATGATTGGTTGGTCGGTTCTGTCAATCCGTTTCTGTGTTGCTAGCGGTGTATCATAATACTCCCCGATTCCCTTGTTACCTGTATGAATCTCAACATCACGTGTGTTTTTTATCAATTATTACGACAAAATAAAATTTTGTCAAAGCACATATTATGACTACTATCCATACTAATATTATAAATGCGAAAGTGTGTCTGTCTGTCTGTCTGTCTGTCTGTCTGTTACCTCTTCACGCTTAAACCGCTGAACCGATTTAGATGAAATTCGGTATGGAGATAGTTTGAGACCCGGGAAAGGACATAGGATACTTTTCATCCCGAAAAAATTTAGTGTTCCCGTGGGATGAGCGGGTAACACCGCGGGGCACAGCTAGTAATGCATAAATGCATTTTTTTTGTACGACTGGCGGCAAATATATTTTTCCTCATAATTACTTTGTTACCAACTCTTCAGTGACGTATAAAGTCTCACTAGCTGGAGTGCCAAACCTTGTTTTGTATACAATGATTAATATTAAAATGAAAGCGGTGCTAATTGTTAAGTGTTTCGTTTCTATAATATCATCGAAAGACGCATTTGTCCAAATTAGTTGCATTTGCCTCAGGTGATAATAATAATGAATATGAATTTGAGTTGTCACAAATACATGATAAAGACGGTAAATTATTTATAGGTTAAATCTGTTTAGTATTTTGGACATTAAATATCGTTTAGCGACATAAGCATTTAGTTTAGCAATTAGCAGGGACTGGAACCTTGCGAGCAGTTGACTAATTTAGCGTCCAAAGAATTGGTATTAATTACATTTTCATTACTCTTTAGTTGGTGGTACTTTAGTTAATTTGGATACAACTGATACTTAATACTCGCAATCGAGAAATGTTATTACATGGCCTTACCTGTTATTGTGATACTGATAATATCGTATGTTGACAACCAACACTCACTAAGTAACAGATACCTACTTAAAACAAAGCTCTCATCTCAGTGTCAATCTACTTACTAGATACGAGATTTTGAAAAGCAGTGACAGACATTTTAGTGAGTTTTGGTTGTGATACCATCATGAAATAGACTGATATTTGCTTTACTTTTTAGATAAAACCTGTACGAAAAATGCACATTTATATTGTGATTATAAAACCTCGCGAGGCCCAAGGTACATAGTGCACAAAGTAACACTATAACTCGGACCCAGACAGTTTGTAAACGCCCAGCGTACATCGATGTACAAGATTCATTCGGTGCACTATATTCGTCTAACTATAGAGCATCTTAAAAAAAAAAAGTATCGTTGTTTAAGATCTTCAAAAAAAACGAACAAAGTGAGAGTGTGTTCAGTGGAGACGCTACCTAAGTCTGATTTCTTGCCTGTCGTCTGAGGCACAGATTTCTCTTTATAGGTTGGGCGCTCAAAAGGTTAGCAATGCATGTACAAAGCCACTCACTTCGTATCTAATGACATTTGAAATGTCATTTTTTTTATATTATAAGGTAGTGTGGTAAGACTAACATAAATATTGACACTGAAATTATGAAAAAAATATATACTGTGATCCACTGTAATGTATGCAGGACTCGAACCTACGACCCTACGTTTCCTACGTTAAGACTAACACAGTTTATTGCCTAATGGGGTATGAATAACAGTTAGTGATTTACTGTGACTGTGGCAGTCTTCAGTCGAAAACTGGCGAGAAACTGCGCAGGATCGGGACAAGTGACGTAGACTGGTAGTTCAAATAAAAAATTTCGAGTCTAACGGCATTTTGTGAGCCATTTTGGCAACATGACTTTTCCGATGTAAAAAAGCCTGCTGAATTCTATTCTGGATGTTGCCAAGCCGAATTTTGCCCCCCTCCCCCCATTTCCCCCCTTTTTACCTCAAAATATGTCCCAGATCACGGTTTTTACGGTTTTATACAAAAAGTATTACAGCTAGAAAAAAAGTATCAAAGACAAGACTGATCTCTATAAAATTTTCGATAACATGGTGTATAAACTTTTTTAGTAGGCCTTATGGTTTGTGAGCAATATCTTCCCTAACTTCATAGAATGGTAGACAATTCTAAATATCGACTTCCTTTACCGTCCTAACGGCATTTTGGGATCCATTTTGGCAACATGACTTTTCCGATGTAAAAAAGCCTGCTGAATTCGGTTCTGGATGTTGCCAAGCCGAATTTTGCCCCCCTCCCCCCATATCCCCCCTTTTGACCTCAAAATATTTCCCTAATCACGATTTTTACGGTTTTATACAAAAAGTATTAAAGCTAGAAAAAAAGTGTCAAAGACAAAAATGATCTCTATAAAATTTCCTATAACATGGTGCATAAACTTTTTTAGTAGGCTTTATGGTTTTTGAGCAATACCTTCCCGAACTTCATATATATATTTTTTTAATTGATATACATGGTCGAGTCAGTGAAATACACTTATTTTGGGATAATTGGTATCGCACAGGATCCAGCCGCTCTGCAGCTCTTGACGCTGACATCCAGTTGGCGTGCTGCTTATTATATGTCAAGACTTACGTGGCTTTCAGTCATAAGCAGTCGTCAGATTTACACGCAGAACTATATGCAAGTTGGGCTAAAAGCGACGTAGAAAATAAAAATGCTTTACTTCTGACCATGAAGTCATTCAAAATGCTCACGCCAGATTCTCCAGAAACGCCTCAGAAATGCAGTTACCCAGGATCATGCAGCAGAAAAAAATGGCATGGTCCTTGAATCAATATTCTTCCGGACGCAATTGGCAACCCTGGACGCAGTGGGTTGCGTGCTCTCTCCGTCGCAGTGACGCTGCGTGGGCGCCGACAAGACACTCCGACGCTCGACAGTCGACACTGACGTCGAGGAGGCGCGGCGCTAACGCGGCGCCGACGCCGCGTGGACGTCACTGCGACGACGACGTTCGAGAGGCGCCGCAGCGTCGCGTCGGCGCTGCGGGAGCGCGGCGTCGACGCCGCGCGGGCGTTGGTGAGGCGTCGACGTTCGGGAGACGCTAGATGTGGGGGAGCCCTAACTCACTTAGTTAATATTTGTGTCAGTCTCCGTTGTGCGACGACAGTTAACCTTTCAATAACGTACCTTAATGTTCTATTTTAAGGTTCCTTATTGTATCGTTATTTATTGTCGCACAACGGAACTTTTTCAATTGTTTTTAATTCCTCGCTTCGACTTAATTTCATCCAACTTTTTGGTCCTGACCCATGTATCTATCAGGTTATGTTGCTATTACATCGGATTATAGAAAAGGGAACGTTCTTTATTCTCACAGGCATTTTATCAGAATATTAGGCCCTGGAATCCTTAATTTCGCAAATGTCCACCGGAAAGACTCCGTCAATGATCCAAATGTCCAATACAAAATACGTACATAAACATTACTTCTTGTACCTAGTTAGTTAGTCCCCCATTGATAGTCTTACCTCACCTTACCTTATGCACTGCCAAAAGTGACAACCATCAATAGAAAACACTAATGTCACTAATATAGGGTTAAATGTGAATTCCCAGGTTGTAATAATAGTTGAAATAATCTAGAATAGATTTTATAATGTTATCCCCTCGCATCTATTTTATCCTCGTAATCTAAACACAAAAATGAAATTATAGCTATTTGACTAAATATATATTATAGTGGCAAGTAGCAAGCAATATTAAACTCAATATCGATGCAATAAGGTTAAAATTGAACTCCTCTCCGGTTGCGCTGGTTGTATGAAGCTACAATTGTCAATATTTCAAATAGTGCTAATTTTTAACTAATTTATTATCAATCACAGAACCCAAGACTATTATTTTTATTTGATTATACCGGACTAGTATTTAAAATATATAAAAAAAACTGAAACGTCGTCTAATAATCGGCTCTCTACATCAGTGTTTTTCAAACCTTTTGGTGTCACGGCCCAAAATGACCACTACAATTATTTCGCGACCTCCTAAAACCTGGTTTGTACCTACGATTAAACTTGCAAATAATGTACATGCTTGAAAAAATCTGCATTCCCTGTAGTCACGAGACTTTCTCGATGCTGATCCTCGCGACCCCCTGCATATATGCCGCGATCCCCCTGGGGGTCGCGACCCACAATTTGAAAAACACTGCTCTACATGAAGTCACTTTGTGGAAAATTTGACAGTCGCAACGCACAAAAAGAACACTGGTAGAATTTCCATAAATAAATCTGCCTTAGTACTAATAGTCAGACTGTATGATTTTTAGCGCTGTGACGGTCGCCTACTCTCATTTACAATAAGGATCTTTTCAAACGAATTTTTCAACACAAATTGGGACATTTTCAAAAATTTAATATGGTAATATTTTTTTTTTTCTCCTTTTAAATTTGATAATATCGATGAAAATCGTGGTACAAAAAATGAAATGTTGTCTATTTGTAAATCGCAAGCGGAAGTCCCTTTTCAACTTCTTAAATTAGAAAGAGATTTCTGCTGGTAATTGTATCTTGTAGCTTCTTGAATAGGCCTCTGATCCTCAAACTAGTGCCTTAGGAGTCTTAGCGAACACCATATGACATTTAAGAAACTATATTTATTCAAGTAACAGTTTTAATACACTTTTTGTTATTTGAATGTTGTAATTTTGATGGCTGGAGAATTGGTTTATCAAACAGTATTCATATCTATTAACGTAGCTTAAATTTGTGCACTGTATAGTTTTAATAGTACATTACTGCTGACGCGCGGAAAGAAGGGCTTGCCGGGTGAGTGGGTATAGACCGGATAGTGATACGAAGCCGGCAAGCCCTTTACGGCTAAGGCATGTACAGTGCATTTCTCAAACATATGCAATGAAATAAAATAATACACCGGTCAAAAAAATAGAGTTCAGCTGTTTAGCATGTTCATAAAACAGACGCCATGTTTAAAAACAATACTTCCCGGCCTAGGCCTTCAATTTTGTATGAAATTCCTTTACAGTTCTCTCGAGTTGTTCCGCTTCCGCCCGAAACGTGATACCTACTCCGAAGCCTGCTGTAACGCACGTTATGTCATTTCATTGCACGTTTGAGAAAAATAATTTCGCCGTTTATAGATGTTGTGATCGTGGAGAAAACGGTTAAGAGTTATTAAATAATTATATTCTTAGTATAACGCCTAGAACGAGTCTTTATACAACAGAATTGCGAAAAGTGAAGCCGCTTTTGGTTTTTGCGTGTATTCTTAAGTCACACGCTAGATGCAATCATTAATCTGGCCATCGACACGTGATACTGAAAATGACCGCGAAATTTTAAAATTCTAGCACATATTTCATCGCCAATGAGCAATAAAATATACGCTGTCTGAAATAAAACTATTTTTTTTTATAACTGATGTCAATGCAATGGTGCAAAAATATCAGTCATTGGCGATAAAAAGATTAATGTCAAAAATACCAAAACTGCTTAGTCCTAGTCTGTACAGCGATACTAGAGCTACAATTTTAAAATTTCGCGGTAATTTTCAGTATCACGTTTCGATGGCCAGACTCTAGACATAGACCCGTTATGTTATTATGCTTATGTAATCACGTTTATACAGGGTGAAACCTAAGTCGTAAACGATTTTTTTTGTTTTTATCTCAGTATTTAAAGGCAAATTTACGCATGGTCTCTAAGAACCAAACGATTAAACTTTTTCGACAATAATTTTATTTAGCAAAAACACCAACCTTGTGGTCATCCTATTCCACAAGTCTTGGTTTGTACGGTCTATGAATTATGATAGTTGAACGTAGCAATTAGGGTGACCATGAGACTCAGTAAATTTAAAACATTTTTTTATTAACGAATTAACAAACAACCTTTATATATTTTGCGTGTTGTCACGTCCACATATTTAAACTAAAGTTAAACAGTAAGAAACACATATTTCTGTTTACGACATAGGATTCACCCTGTATAATATTTAAAATGTACAAAATTGTTACCAATCTCATTTCTTTGCTCTTTCAATGGAAAACGGTATATATGCCTTAATGCCCAGCAATAAAAGTATACCTATTGAAATTATTCAGTAATTAGGCCACAAGGGCACTGGCATTTCCCAAGAGGAGACAGCTGTTGATAAGAAAACCGAAAGAAACTCAACAGTGAGTCATTTTGCATATGCTTTGTAATGTGTACTCCAATGTTTAACGTAGTGTATTTAGATGAGTTATTATTATAATTAATGGCTTTGTTAGCCCATACTTATTGTTTCACGGACTGAAATATAATATAATATTACAAATACCTAGTTATTTCATTTTATCTGTATGTGAAGATAGGCCAGTGCTACTTAGGAAATCGCTGGGCGAATCATTTTTTTGACGAACACGATTGCTTGATGGGGCAGACGAGTTCTAGAGTGGAGACCACGAATGACACGCCCTGTAGGACGGCCTCCCGCCAGGTGGACCGACGACCTGAAAAAAGTGGCGGGAAGCGGTTGGATGCGGAAAGCTGAGGACCGGGTATGGTGGCGCGAACTGGGGAAGGCCTATGTCCAGCAGTGGACGACTCCGGGCTGATGATGACGATGACTTGACTGCCAGTAAGGAAATATCACGGCGTTTGGCAGTATTTTTAAACTATCGGAATATACCCAATTTCGCCTTTACTCCAATACACCTGTGTGTATTACTGGTGCCGTCATCCCACCATACATTTAAACGTAGAGAAGCCATTATTTAAAGTTGTAATTTCACTAAGAAGTTTAAGAGGCCTTATTCCTTTTAATTTTATTTTTTTATATTATGACAAATATATTGATAGATTGATAATTTCAACCAACTTTTTGAAGTTAATAATACCTACTTTTCCCCGAGTTCTAGGTAGTAACATAGCTATTTCATGCTTTCATAGCGTGCAGTCGAAAATAAATTAAGTTGAAAAAACGAATTTTCCGCGTGTTTTGTCAATTTCGAAGTTTTTGAAACAAAAATTATCAATGAAATTTCAAACTGTAGGTTTCAAATAAATCCCAATAGCCCTGTTCTACGCAATAATATGTTAACAAACATGTTTGATCATAGAGAAACATTTCTAAAACCATCAGCATTTTAAAAGGAATAAGGCCTCTTAAAAAGTTGTGGACACATTTGTAGCTGTAAAATAAAATTTATCAAGTAAAATTTGATTCACCCGGCTAGGAGACGGTTGAAAAACAGAGAGAGTAATATTCACATTTATTTATTATCCACTATCTTATGAGATACAATTAAATATTAAGTAAGTTAACATTTTGCTTTAACATATTAACTTAAATGTACTTTAACGTAGACTAACCTTTTGAATGGGTTAACCCTTAAACGCATACAGTATCAAAAATGATACCACATTTCACTTCTGAATTGACTTAAATAAAAAAACGAATCCATGTTAATTGGGACTTTGAGTCTCAGTTTGACAAAGTCCCACTTGGCTTTCGGTTAATTTCGACATGTTTCATTTCAGTAGTATCGGTTCTGATACTTCATGCATCTAAGTGATAACCCTTTCAACGGTCTGTCAAATACAAAAGATCACACACGCAATGACATCGGAAAGTCAAACGCGAATAGAACTGTACGTTTATCATAACATAACTGATGACACGCGACTCCTAGTCGCGCGACAAATACCACCTGTCACTTTCTTGTCTAATTCTAATTCTAATTTTAAAATATGGCTTCCATCAGGTTAATGATGATTTCGCCAATTTCAAGTTTGCTCGTAGAGCATGCCGTTGTTCGGTGAGGTTTTGCTTTTTGTAAAGTGATAGCGATTTACAAAAAACCACGCGGACTATCGGGCCTTGACCCAGGAAGGGCTATGAACGCTTCAAGTTGAATTCTTCATTTGCTATTCACTCATACGTTAGATCACTGCACAATACGCTATCAATACTACACATTGAACAACAAAAATGAATAAATAATGAACAACGCAACTTAAACGCATGCGGCCATCTTAGGTCACAAACCGGAAGTCCACTTTCTTGTCAATACTGTGCGAACAAGACAGATGACGCTGAGCCACTTCATAGCACTGCCAGTCTAGGACAACTATGCTTCGCGACTCTCGTCGTGCCACATGGGACGATTGCAAAAAAATGTAGATAGTTAAAAGCTTAGTTAACAAAAACCACGATCGCTTCCTTTGTGTGACGAAAGTAAGTCATACAAAATGTATGGGTAACTTTCGTCACACAAAGGAATCAATTAAGTTTTGTTTTAATTAAAGCCCTTAACTATTGTACATTTTTTTTGCAATCGACCCACATAGCGCTACCCGACACTCTATCACATTACTGCACAGAAAGAGACGGGTAATTATCTCGCGCGAGAAATAGTCGAGAAACAGTTATGCTAGAGGTTGTTGCATGTAAGGTGATACCGCTCTGCACGCCGTGGATACATCTGTCGTTGGCGCCGAAAAGGTTAAATGCAGCTATACTTCATTACAATTATATTGTAACGATCATTTATTACAATCCTAGTGGACAACTCCTGACCCCTACAGTTAACTCGATCCGCACTGAAAAATATAACAGACAGTTTAACCACTATGGTTAATAATAGCCACTAACAAATATGGTGGACATGAAATGACGTCTAAGGATGATTATGATAAATCGAATATCCGAATATTACGATATTTAGGCCATGTTGATACTATATTGCCTATTACCCAATAGTTTTGGTGCGTTAGGAATTTCCGAAATATAAGCCCGCGAGAGCGGGGCTCCACCTATTGAATAAAGTACCCTTTGAAGAGTCAGTTAGTCGAACCTACTTTCGACCAGCTTTATTTCTAAACCATTGTCCAATCATGCGTATTTTCGCAATATCACTACAATTTTCCCGAAAATTCGATCTATCAAATCATGACATGGAAAACTGTTAATTTGTTGATGTTCAAACGACTAAGCATAATTAATGCACTAACTACGTGTTATTTAATGTGTGCCTTTCTCGTTGTGTTGTTTAATGTAAGGCACACATTCTCGCTATCGAGAAAGTTATTTATACATTTCATAATAACATTCAACGGTACAATAGGAGATGGTCTCTTAAGGCCATTATTGCAGTTCTTGAGAACCTTCTCAATTCTGTATGAGAAATATGCTCAATTGAGAACTCCGAAACATCGTTTCACCAAATTTTCATTTGTCCAAAAGTATTATTTCCAAAACCCGTAATATTTTCAGGATTTTAAAAACATAGTTTTAAAGAACCCATTAGGTTAGGTTTGTTTTATAATACATTAATGGAAAAAATGAATTTCGGACAAATGAAAATTGGCGAAACGTTACAGATGGGAATGTTTTTTTTTTTCAAATTAAGGCACTGATAACTACAGTTAGGCTGTCTATGCACTGAAGCGAAAGAAACAACCAATCGGGATACGACTTTGTGCAGTTGTTGTGTACAATAAAGTGTTTACATACATACATACAAAGATTATGTTCAGATTCATTTTATCGCAAGGATATGGATATTATAGATTATTGCGTAGAAGTTTATCTATGCATTTAATGTAAGTTTTGTCAGTGCAGAGCCCATTGTGATGGGGTGTGTAACGGTTGCTATAATAATTTGTGATATAATATTGGTCAATATAACAATCAAGGGATATAATAAACTAATGATCTAACATTTGATATATTTCATATGGCATAATATCATGTAGTAGTATGTTCATTTGATATAATAAGTACGTTTAAAGGCTGACAATACAAACTGTTCATACCAAAAATTAAAACTGTCATAGAGTCACGGTTAGGTAAGACGACGAGCGAAGCGAGAAGTGTTAGGTTATGTTGATCATTTAATTTATATCAAGTGTACCTTCTTTTATACTAATTGAAATTATACCCAATGATATTATGATTATTGTTGTTACTTAAGTACTATCCAAGACACTTATAACTTTACATTTGCAAACTAATATAAACCGTAGTACAACGTGTTAACTGTTAAGGTTTATGATCGTAAAGTTAACTGTGTCTTCGTTTGTGCATCAAAAGAAACATTATATCAAATGTTGTAGTGAAACGATATGAAACGATGTTATACCTATATCCATCATTACACACGTGTCCTGACGGTCGCACGGTGTAGTGCGCAAGTCTACTGCTCGTGTGCGTCGTCGGGCGGCGCGGGCGCGGGCGCGGGCGCGGGCGCGGGCGCCGGCGCAGGCTCGCACCCAGCCGGCGCGGGAGCGGGCGCGGGCTGCAGCGCCGTCGTGACTGTGGCCGAGGGGGCTGCGCCGTCCTGGTGATACATGATAAGACAATAAGGTTAATTATTTTTTAATACAGTTGCTCAAAAAGTGGTACTTTTCGTAGCTGCAAATCGTGCGAAAAGTTGGTTATTTCGAACTAGTGCTTTTTAATTTCAATTTTTTTTAATTTTCTGTTGTACTAACACGTCATACCTCATACATCCAAACAAAGGTCAATCACTTTCTGACTTTATTTATTACGTCATGCAGCATTGCAGGTGTATATCTCATAATTATGCTTAAAATATTTAAATTACATATTGGATCAATCAAAGGGTTATCTATTAAAAAAACTCAAAAACGGTGTTAATAATTTGTTTGAGTGACTATTATTTAACGAGCAAATGGGTATTATGCGTGACCTAAAAAAATTAAAAAGAAGTATTGTCACAGATTAGAAAATACAGTATTAAGCGTGACCCACGCGCTGCTTTATAAATTCATAATAATTATGAATAATCGCTATTTTTGTGTATTAAATAATACATTTATTTACAATTATATGAAGTGTATAGAACTAAAAACAGATTCACTATGTTTATTGTTTGGAATCAATTAAATTACTGTGTAACATTATCATATCTCTTCTCAAATATTAAAACTATTTCTTTTGACTTGGCTGAATGATGACAGACGACGCCATCTTGAAAAAAAATATTACAATTAAAAGTAAAACTTTCTTTTTCATTCAAGATTTTTGGTAGAAAATGATGGATTCTGATGTTACCAGTATAGATTTAACACCGCCCTATATACGAGCCAAGGCAAAAATTGCAAGTGAGAGTATTTTACCCGCAAAATCGAAAGTAAAATTACATTGCCGTCTATGAACATTTTATTGGCTGAAACGAGAAAAAGAGAATTATTAACAACTTGAATAAAACTTTAAACTTACCAGCAAAGGCCTTAAATGCGACCCTTGACAATTTGCTCTAAAAATTGTAGGTACTCTTAATTTTTATCAGACAGAAATAAATATAATTGCCCCTTTCAATTACTGTTTTAAAGTATTATTGCAATTTTTCGCAAATGTATTAAAAAAAAACGTTGTTTGGTACACGTGTGGAAGTGTCATTTTAACTCGTCCCGAGTCTTGACCCTCGCCTTGCGGCTCAGGCCAAGACTCCTCGGGACTCGTTCAAAATTACATACTTTCCACACTTGTATCAAAAACTACTATTACAATGCATGTGCTCGAAAAGAGCGTATTCTAGGCATTCAAACTGTGCGGAAAGAACTACTTTTCCAGACTAGTGCTTTTACTTTTCATTTTTTTTTTAATTCTAACTGTATCTGACAACACAAAGAAGTTTTATTATTTACAAAAAGTTTGATAAATTAGTCAAATACTAATAATATTATTACATATAAAAGTACAATAAAACCAATACTTCATTAATTAATTCATTTAACACGTCATTCATTAGTTCATTACATAAGATATAAAATTTGATTAATAAACGAACTTTAAATCGTTATTCATTAAATACATTTGGCTGAATGTAGGTACACGCGCTTGTGCCATTTTGACATAAGACGAATATTAAGAAAATACTTTTGCACATGCGCAGTAGTAGACATGTCGAGTGCAGTGTACAAATAACCCCGCCATTTTTTATTGATGATGATGTCTAGTTTATTTCGAAGTTGTTTTGTGCAAATCTGCTGAAATAATGTCGAGATAAAGGGACGAATCATAAATTTAAACCCGTGAAATGTTTTTGAAGAAGTAAAAAATGTTAACGACTGCCTCTTGTTGGATAAATCAAATCAAAACACTTTTTTCCAATGCAAACAATCTTTGAGAGTATTAAAGTATTTTCTATTTTCTCGTACATGCATAGTATAGTTTTGTACGAAACTCGTGTGTAAGATGATTTCCGACTCGTGTTTGTTTAATCACTCGCTCGTGAATAAAAATCACACTCGTCTGAAATCACCTACCTTACACACTTGTATCGTAAATAACTAATTATGCACCACCTACTAATTTCAAACACTATTTTTTCAACTACTCCGCTACCTAAAGGTTGTCTGGAGAAGATCGCTATTTAGCGATAAGACCGCCTGTTGTTTACCTCTGCCTGTTATTTTAATGTATCTCATGTTGTGTTGTATATTTCTTGATGTTGGAGGTGTGCAATAAAGAGTATTTGTATTTGTAAGGTTTTTTCTGAAAATAAGCTTCGAAGTATCACATTTCGGGCGGAACAATTCGAGAGCCGGGAAGTTATTTTTTTTTAACATGGCGTCTGTGTTCATGGACAGGCTAACTAAACAGCAGTTTTTTTTGGGTGGTGTAATTTTTTTTTATTTAATTGCATTGACGTAATAATTACATATGGCGTCTGTGTTCATGGACAGGCTAACTAAACAGCAGTTTTTTTTGGGTGGTGTAATTTTTTTTTATTTAATTGCATTGACGTAATAATTACATGGACACACAATCAGACGGAAAAAATGGCACCCTCCCAACTAATGCAAAATCACAAATCGCATTAGTTGGGCGATCAGTCTCGTTTAGACCATGACACGTGACGGGTCTCAAAAGTGACTTAATTTTCAGTGAAAAATTACAGAAATAACAACTATAAAATAAAGGAACAGGACGGAATATTCTTTTTTACTTAAGTTCTATTGATTAATTAACGAATCCTATGTAAAATCATAGCAATTTTTGTATTAGAATTATTAACTTTGTCCCTACAAAATGCACCTCATCACAGAACAAAAATCGAAGGAGTCGCTATAGTTTTATATTTTATTAATAAATTAAGGAGTGCAATAAATAATTATCCTATTTTGAGGGTTCCGTAGCCAAATGGCAAAAAACGGAACCCTTATAGATTCGTCATGTCTGTCTGTCCGTCTGTCCGTCCGTATGTCACAGGCATTTTTTTCCGAAACTATAAGAGCTATACTTGGTAGGTAGATGTATTCTGTGAATCGCATTAAGATTTTGATGCAAAAATAAAAAAAATATAATAAATATCAAAATATTTTTTTTCATCAAACACATACGTGTGGGTGGATAGATCTTCAAAAATGATATCGATGTTTCTAAAATAGACACTGTCAGTTTAAAACTTTGAACGCCAAGAGCACATAAAGGCGACGGCGACGTGTGCTGCCGTGCATACCACGCCACCGACAAATAAGATCAAACTTTAAAGGGTTAATAATGTCAAAATTTTGCACTTGTCTTACTCTCATTTCACATACTGGAACAAGGAGAAATAATGACATTATTACTGATCCCTTCTATCGGAAACTTTTTATGCAGTTAAATAAAAACGTAACTAAATTTTTTATTAACAATTTACAATAAAAACGTAACTTAATTAGTTATTAACAATTTACGAGTTTATTTAGTTCAAACAAAAAATGTATTTAAATACCTAAATAAAATAATAGTGAAAATATTTTCAGTATGTAAAAATATTAAAATCTGATCCATTCGTGCCATGTTCCAAGTTTGACAAGAGACTTCAGTCAGAATACGCTAAAAAAGATAATTAACACGTAAAATATTTGTGGTAATAAGTAATTAAGTTAATTTGACACTTAAACGTTTAAACAAAGAGTTCTTTTGTACGAAGTCAATATGTTGCTGCAAATTATAAATAAGCGTTATTGGCATCTACTTGAACATGACAATGGTGCCACTTTATTTGACACTTTTGTTCGGGTCTGTGGCTCTATATAAATAATACCTCAATGTTTAATTGCATATGTTTGAGAAAAGCACTACACATGCCTAGCCGTGAAAATGGCTTGCCGGCTTCGTATCTGCACTATCCGGACTCCCTACGTCTATGTCACCCGGGGTAAATGCAGAATTACTAGCTTTTAAAAATAACACAAAGTCTTCTTTCAGCAAAATATCCTAACTACGATATAAGGTACTTTCCCTTGATGTCCCATAGTCTTGGGACGCCCTGTATACTCACCAGCACATCGGTGGTGGTGGTGGTGTCGGCGTGCTTCGCTTGTCGTTTCTCGACGTGCCCGAAACAGTGCTCGCATTCGTCGTCGCTGTCCTCCGAGTCGCTCTCACCAAACTTTTTCGGCTTCTCATAGATGCAGCAACCTAGAAACACAAATATTATTACTTCAGACCGGGAAAGGGCTTTCCAGGTGTAAAAAGTATTGAGATACGGTACGCCACTGTTTTATGGTCAATACAATTTGAAAAGGTTAAGTTTCCTAATAGCGAAATAGACTCCAAACGACTGGGTGACAATCACATCAGAACAGGCAGAAAGAACTTACACTTGGATTTCTTCTTGTTCATATGTTCGTTGTCGACCGTGTCGTCCGTCCACACGACCTTCTTGCGCGGTGCGCGCGTGCGCAACGTGATCACCGCCACCGGCTCTGCGGGCTGTAACAAGTCGTGTCAGACAAAAATTAAACTCGTGAAATAATAATTAAATTAATTAATGTAACTCGCGAGCCAGATAGTTTGGAAAAGTTCATTGTAGTTGGCCACGTGGAGAGAAAAAGGGCCCGTAGGAGATCACCAATCCAATGGATCGATGCCGTGAAAGAAGCGTGTCAGGAATCTCTACAGGCGTCAATCCGGACGGCGGAATATCGTGTGGAGTGGAGAGCTTTCGGGCAAGGGATAATGGCCTCAAATGGTCGCGATCCTCAGTCATGAGGAAGCGAGGAAGGAGATTCTGTAACTTGGCCACAAGGGCACTTTTACATGTTTGAATCTACAGACTTTTCAGAAAACCGGCCGAAAGACACTTAACCCTTTGAGCGCCAAGCGGCAAAGCAATTCACCGTGCCACTCACGCCAAACCAAAAAAAAAAAAGTTGCTCCAAAATCAACAGAGATTGAAAAACACAGATAGTGGTTTGAATTAGCATGTTTTTGACCATTGAAATTTTTGACGTCAATAGACGTCGTTGGCGTCAGTGGCACGAATTCCCGATGACGTGATTTGCCGTCTTTGGCGGTCAAAGGGTTAACAGTCCGTCATTTCAGGTCAAAAAACAGTATCGTTGCAAAAACCAATTTGATTAGATAGAACATAAACTTGAAATTAAATATCTTGGAGACGACGCGGTTGGCGCAGTTCTGTGTGGTGGATGTTATCTATTATAACATATTATGTCTATATCGTCGTCTAGTTAGTAGGTACCCATAGTACAAGCTTTGCTTAGTTTAGTCCTAGGTCGATTTGTGTAAGATTTCCCCTTAATATTTATCATTATTTATTTATATTTAGATTTCCACCAAACTGCTAAGCTAAGGGAGCTCTCACTCACAAGATTTTTGATTAAAAAGAAATGCACTTAAAGCGTAGCGTTTGGGCGCTACGATACGACAAACACAACACACGTTAAACTCATAACACTCTTTTCGACGGGGGCTAAAACCTTCAATGTTTCCCTCTGCCTTCCAGTTAATATACTTTCACATCCGTAATATCCGGATCCCAGATATCGGCGGATATTACAAAGCGTGGTCTCGATCAATACTCACTGTAAATGATTTTCTTCCATATGTAACCAGTAAAACCGTAGCCATGATTCGTAGAACCCACCACCTACTTGAAGTATTAACTTTACCACGACACTATGTGTAATGACTGACTTTGAGCGAGTTGGGAGTAAAGTGCCACATTTTTTTATCTGAATCCCAAAATGTCTTATATCCGCGTAAATCTTCTTGCGATTCTAAAACACAACATTCTCGCTATTAGATATATACCTAATCTCTTTCTCTGTCTTTCGGGTGCAGTAATAGATTTAGAGACAAAATAAATCGAAGTTTAAAACGGAAAATGTAACAATACGAGAACAATGGAATTAAAATATTAATGAGGTGGCCAGCCAAGGCCGAACCGAGTTCAAAAAGGATGACATCTTTTTCATCTAAGTCTTCAGGATTTAGTGCCGATGGCCAGATATAGACAGAACAAGGAGTGATAGTTATGATAAAATAGCTGCATCCGGTGGTGTTACCGCTCTCCCAAGGGAACACTATATTTATCGCGATGAAAAGTAGCCTATGCGTTAGTCCAGGGTGTCGGTTACCTCCATAGCAAATTTCGTCAAAATTGGTCCAGCCGTTTCACCGTGAAGAAGTAAAAACATACAAACACACTCGCAAACTTTCGCCTTTATAAGTGTGATGCATGTCTTGAAGTACGCCGATGGGAATTTCTGTGAATGCCTCGCCTGTGAAGACCACACCTCAGAGAATCCTTATCGCGGCTCCACACTAAGTAGGTACTCTCGTCTAGTTGACTACAGTGGATGAATATGATAGTGCGGTGAGCCACTTCGTTGCGAAAAGCCAAACATCGGCCAACTTCGGTCAACTTCGTCGCGGGTAGTGAAGAGACGCAATTAGCGTTTTGATCTCAGCTTTGCAGGTTATGGTCCAGAGCGGCTAAAATTTTAAATTTGGGACACATGGCGCAACTCAAGTTCAACTTCTTCGTTATATATATACGTACTTTAAGTTTCGCCTCAGGCAACACAACTATATATGTTTATTTTTTATTAAAGCAGTGACATCTGCTAACAAAGCCATGTTTTTATTGAAGCGACCAATTGAAAGTTTAATGTTCCAACGACTTTCCGAGCCTACACGGACGTCTTACCTATTAGACCACCGAAACAATGCTCTAGTGATTAAATTTTATAACCAAATTTTTATATGCCTTAGGGAAAAATCGTAGCTGCATCTAACGTTAAATTTCTGTCTTTATGATAGGCACCATCGTCTCAAATTATGCTGAAAACAAATTATTATTTATTTATTTATTTAAACTTTATTGCACAAAAGAAAAACTTAACGTCAAAAGGCGAACTTAATGCCATGCGGCATTCTCTACCAGTCAACCTTAGGGCAAAGCAGAGAAATTGTAGGCGGTGCATCAAACAACATAATTACACATAATTAAAATACTCATACTATTATAGCTACATACATATAGATAATAAAATTACATATAGATAATAAACATACATATATATATATATAAATAGACACATACATAAATATATACGACGATGAAACAAACCAAGCAGATATACTATGAGACTTCAGTTCTGCCAGCAAAGAAATTTCGCACGGCCCTTTTAAATGCCAACTTACTCGGAGCCTGTTTGATTGTGAGGGGAAGACCGTTCCAGAGGCGAGCCACTTGCAAGGAGAAAGAATTAGACATAAAACCAGTACGGTGAAGAGGAATAGAAAGGGCAAGATTGCCGGAAGAGCGAAAATTACGGTTACGAGTGGATTCAACATGTGCAGAGCATACGAATATTGCGTCGTTGACGGATGGGAAACCAGCCAAGCTGAGAGCGATAAGAAGAAATGTGATCATATTTACGGAGACAGAAAATAAAGCGAATACAATTATTAAGAAGTCGATCCAACTTATCAAGAAGATCCTCATTTAAGTCCGGATAACAAACATCACCATAATCAATTATGGGTAGTAATAGTGCATTTACAAGCAATACCTTAGTTTTGATAGGCAAGAAATTTTTCAGTTTGTTGAGAGCATGAAGCGAGCCAATGACTTTCCGGCTAATTTCACCTACCTGCACCCTCCAGCTCAGTGTGCTATCTAAGTGAACACCTAAATGCTTAACACTAGAACTAAAAGGAATAGGCGTTCCGTTGAAATTTACAGGAGTTACAGAATCCCGGTCAAGTTTAGCAAGCTGACGAGAGCTGCCAATGATAATAGCCTGACACTTTGAGGGGTTTACAAACAGACCAAATTTCTCAGACCATTGTTGGATGTGTAAGAGATCCAGGTTTAATTTGTTAATTGTATCAGTAATATCAGGCACTTTACATTGGTCGTAAAGTTGCAAATCATCAGCATACAGATGGTAAGAACAGCGAAGACCAGGGGTGATAAAGTTTACAAAAAGAGAAAATAATAAAGGAGAGAGAATTCCTCCTTGAGGTACACCAGTGGCAAGGTCGCACCAATCAGACAAAGCCCGATCTACACGGACTGCCTGCTGGCGCCCACAAAGATATGAAGCAAACCAGCCAAGAGCAGAAGAAGACACATTAAGATGGCTGAGCAAGGCAAGTAGGATCTCATGGTCAACAGTATTGAAAGCGTTAGAAAAGTCAATGAGAACAAGTACTGTGACCAATTGATCCTCCATGCCCCGCCTAACATCTTCAGTCACTTTGAGAAGTGCAGTACAAGTACTTGTGTACTAGTAATTATGTTCATAATATAATATAAAGTAGGTATGTTTATAATGCCTTCGGCCGGGTTAAATTTACTATTTTCCTTTATTCTATCAGTTTCTGTTATCAAAGCCCCCAAGGAAATATAATCCCGATAATATATTATCACAGTATCAAAAGGCATTCTTGTTTGTTTATCTCGAGTTGAGTGTTTACCTAAAAAAATATTTCAGATAAGCAACATCGTTCGCAAAAAGTACATTTAAGAACGCATCTTAGAAAAATATATTTTCAGGTAGAAATTATTGAAAGACAATAAACAGTTGATAAACATTTTAATATTCTTACAAAATTATAGGTTACGTTGTAGGTTTAAATTCTTAAAAATTTACAAGTTTGGTCCCGTTTGCAACAGGTCGTTATGTTATTGGTATTTGAACAAAACCTCCATTATCGTACAGCTTTAGCGTCAAAAAGCTCGTTTACCTTCGGCTCATGATAACCTAAGAAATCAGAAAGAACTTCCTTAGTGTGCTGCCCAAGCGTAGGCGGAGCGGCCCTAGCGTGGTTACCTCCCTCGCTATATACCGTAGGAGGCCCAACGAGCCTCACAGTCCCGCAGTCCGGGTGAGGAAGCTCCTTTACCAACCCAATCGCTTTCACATGCTCGTCTTCAAACACATCCTTCATCTTATTCACCGGACCATTAGGAAACGAAGCATTCTTAAACAGCTCCGTCCATTCCTTATTCGTCTTAGTTTGGATCACTTCGCTAATAATCCGAATGACATCCTCTCTGTTTTTCACTCTATCCGAATTGTCTTTAAACCGCTCATCAGCGATCAATTCCTCTTTGCCAATGATTCTGCAGAAGTCAGCAAACTGTGCATTAGAACCGGTACCAATAACCAAGTCGCCGTCCTGAGTTCTGAACGCTTGATAAGGCACAAGATTGGAATGCGCTGTGCCCCATCGTTCGCACTCAATGCCACAGTTTAAGTAAATCGTTGCGACATTGATCATGCTGGATATTTGCGTGGATAGCAGGTTACAGTCGACCTTCTGTCCCTTGCCGGTTTTCTGGCGGTGGTACAAGGCGGCCATGATGGCGCCGAAGGCGTGCAGGCCGGTGGTGAGGTCCGTGATGGCGACGCCGGGCTTCACCGGGTTCCCGCCGCGCTCGCCGGTCGAGTTGAGGAGGCCGCCCATTGCTGCAGCTATTACGTCATATCTGCAAGTTTTTAATTAGGTAGTTGAGCGTTTTCCTAAAAAAAGCCCGAGTCCGTTTTTTTTTCAGAAATTGACGTTTTTCGGTTCATCCTACGCAGAATCGATAGCGTTCTCAATTGTGAAGAATAAAAAAAATCCTAAATTTATTCGTTCCATTACGCCACGTTTGAATATGTAGTTTATTTTATTTGCACGAGCGTTACCTAGTGCAAACTAAAATTCCCATAAGTAAAAATTTTTGACACTTTTTTTTATTCTTCACATTGAAAACGCTATCGATTCTAACTAAGATGAACCTAAAAAGTCAAGTTCTGGAAAAAACAGATTCGGGTTTTTTTTGGAAAACGCTCAGTTAGATATTGATTCATAAAAAGGTTAAACAGCGAAGATGTGGGGGAAATCTTTTATTTAATAAATATATTGGACTTAAAACTACTAACGTTGTCGGCAGTCAATTCCGTTAGAGGTCCCATGTGTAGACACAGAATAGGGGTAATAACAGTCAACTTTGCAATAGCATGCAACGTTATGCAATCGTGTAGTTATTTTTAGGCCGTAACAATAAAATTCTGGACAAACTAGTCCAAATCTTACCCAGGTTTTTTAGCATAAGGTCCGGTGGGCCCGAACCCAGTAATAGCACAGTATATCAGCTTCGGATTGACCTGACTGAGCTTCTCATAGCCGACCTCCATCTGGTCCAGCTTGCCGGGCAAATAGTTCTCTACCACCACGTCGCACTTCCGGGCGAGGTCGTACATCACTTGCTTCCCTGTAACACATGCTTCGGCATAGTAGATATTGTCTGTTAACAATCAAAACTCAGTAACAAATACCTACTTAAAGCAAGGCTCTTATCTCAGTGTCAATCTCTAAACTAGATACGAGGTTCTGAAGAGTAGTGACAGAAATTTTAGTCAGTTTTGGTTGTCACCAGGCGATCTGAAAGTTTGTATGCCCTTTAAAACCCTTTTTTCCAAATCTTTAGTTATTTTACATTTGTTAGTATATATTTTGTACCTATTTCTGATTGTTAGTTAAAGTAATTTTCTGTAATTAGCATAAGTAATGGACCCCATTTTGGGTATAGGCGTCCCCAACTTTTTCCATCTTTTCCTATCCTTGCCCTGGTCCGTCCAGTTTTTCCCGACTGCCTGCACTGTGTCATTTGCCCTTCTCTGCTTTGATCTGCCAACTGTTAATGTTTGTATGGATATGGACATTAAAAAGTCAACACAATTTAGATCAGTGGTTCCTAACCTTTTCTTGACCAGTAGTATTTTATTTATCACATGCCAACTTAACCATTACAGGCCCGCTTTTTGGTTAGTCATGGGCATGGGCCCCAAATATAAATATAATCCTCGAATATTTTATTATTATTATCGGAAGGTTTCTAATTCTCAGCTCTAGGCTGGTATTACCTACATTTACGGGTTTTCCACCAAGTAAAATGTAGGGTTAGTTGTGGAATATTTAATGTAAGTACTTACTTGTGAATGATTAGATAGCAATTTGTGTGTTATCTGGGTCTAGTTGCATGAACTTCCTTACAATTCGGCATGTGTTTAATATGGCGGCTTTTTGTAGAATTGTGTAAATATATGATTTCAGACCTAATAATTTTAAACTATGGTGTAGATGTTTTGGGATTACGCCTGTTGTGGATAGAACTATTGGGACTATGTATACTTTTTCCTGCCTCCATATTCTAGCAACTTCATCTTTAAGTTCTGTGTATTTCGTTATTTTTTCTGTGGTGGTCTTCTGTATAATTATTATTATATTATTATTATAGCCTTTATTGCCGAAACTAAGGAGGAAATATATTCCTCGAATATATAGAATTTCAAATCATTCTCAGACCATATCTTCCTGTGGACCACCACTAGTTAATCAACAATAAACAATTATTTCTCAGTAAGAAAATAAATAAAATAAATAAATGAATATCTTGCACTAATCAACCTACAAGGCTGGCAAACTGTGCGTTGGAACTGGTACCAATAACCAAACACCAATAAAAACTACCAGTAAGGGAAAAATGGACAATCTTGCTAAAATCAACCTAGTCCCAAACTAAGCAAAGCTTGTACTATGGGTGCTTAGGCAACGATATATACTATATGTATAATATATAAATACATATGTAGATAACATCCATGACCCAGGAACAAATATTCAACTTCATCACATAAATATTTGCCCCGGCAGGGATTCAAACCCAGGCCCGCTGCTCAGTATGTAGGAGCTCTACCAACAGTGCCAAATTCGTCGTCAATATTGATTGAAAGTACAGAAATAAATATAGCCTCCTGACTTCCAGTGTCCTACACATAGTACATAAACTTCAATTAATAGTTAACTGTCAACTATTTGTCATAAGGTTAAAATTAAATTGACAAATTATGAATGCTGGTCGTCAGGAGGATAAACAAGCACTTAAGTTACATATATGTTGATTGTATTATGCTAGAGATTGATAATGAACATTATTCATTTTGCTTTTCCTTGATCTAAAAAACTGGCTTATTTTTAATAAATGTAAGTAACATTTTATCTAGACCACTGTCTAAAATAAATTATTTTGCGTCTGACTTTGATTACATAATGTTTATCGTGAAGATGTTTCAAATTCATATCTTTTATCTGGACTAGCTGATAAAGAAATGATATGGAAAATAGAAACAAATTCAAACATCATTTTGAACTTTGTACTTTTCACAACAGATAAAGATATATTTGAATCAAAATTAACCAAGTAAATTAGAATTTTTCATAATGATAATAATATTCTCTGATGATAAACATATTTTGATAAGTTTGAGTATTGATGCAGAAGCAAAAGTTTTTACCTCATTTTTATTCCTCCATAGTTGGAAATAAGTTTCTGTCAAAAATGACATTTTAGTGGCAAGCTTTTATAGCCGACTGTACTTTTCTTTGAATATCCATCAAATGCTCACTGAGACAATTCTAAAGAGCCCAAGCTCGGTAGGATTGCTTTTTTTATTATAGAGTTCCTATGGCCACCTTCCGGCTCCATCATCAGATCAGCCCCATGGTACCATATTATTATATTGTCATCAAAGTTAAGTAATTATGCAAAATTTCAGCTCAATCGGTTGACGATATCTGCTTCAAAATTGAGTTGCAAGATTTCACCCGAACATACATACTTTAAACATACCATGCAAGCTAAATAAAAGCTTGTAAAAAAGCATCCTATATTAATAACTGCTACTCTAAATGTGTAAAAATAACATTCATGCTATTTGCTTTTACATAAAAATTCTGCAAGTTTAAATCTCAACCTATTCATGTAATATATATTTATTTTATTTATTTATTAAAAGCCTGTACTGTCCCGTTTATAAGCTAAGACCTCTCTTTCTTCCAGTCGTCCCTATTTAAGGATATAGATTTACACTTAACAATAATGTTACAATATTAAGGTATTTCAAACAACTGGCAGTGAGTTTGACTCTTCTTAGCAAATAAATCTTATAAGAGCACACAACAATACTTGATACAACTTACCTTCTTGTGTTTTCAAATTGATACAAATGCTTTTCTTGTTCCTGTTCACTGACAAAAAATAGAAAGAGTCCTTGCAGCCCTCAATAAAGGGTGGCCCCCATTTCCTCGCCTCATCACCCTCCAAGCTCTCAACTTTGATCACATTCGCCCCCAAATCCCCCAGGGTCATAGTACAAAACGGGCCAGCCACAACTCTCGTCAAATCCAATACATTTATATCACTTAATAACCCAGGTAACTTTGTAGATGTAGAATATTCGGCTATCGGCACGGAAAATTGCCTCGAAGATAGTAAAATTCTCCTAAACACCGCCATCATTTTATGCTATTGCGTCCGTATTCAAATGAACACTAGGACTGTAATGTCTGTTATCTCGTCACAAACATGAGAGTAAACAATGGGAAATACCTCTTGGATTTGAGAAGGGACGGTCGCCACCGCCGTGCTTGTTGTAGCCATATCTTCGGGTCTGATTTGGCGCTCTCCCATCAAAATGGTTACACTTAAATATTAAATTATATTCTCACATTATAATCTAAATAAACACTAAAGTATTAGCATGTGACTCCTGTTTTAAATTGAGACGGAATTTCCTAGATTTTTTATTAAACTTCAAGTTGACAGCTGAGGAAAGTGACAGTTGGCTTTTTAATTATTGTGTGTTCGGCATTATGGGATTTTAGCGGTTAGGATAGAAGTTTAGTGAGTAGCATCAAAATCTCATCAATGATTATTAAAATGATAATGATAATAATTGCCTTTTATGAAAATGTTATATTGTTGACTGAATTAATCTAACTACTATACTATATCTATGGAATTAATCGAATCTTTGTATATCATGCCAAGGATATTGTAAGTACATCCTCCATTTATGCTGACTAAGCTTTAAAATAGTAAGACTATTAGACTGAAATGATAACAAAAGTGAGATGTTTATTAATATAAAAAAAATGATGAATTGATATAGATAGTTTTAACATTTAATTTTATTAAATAAAAACGCCTTTACAAACTAGTTACACGTTACAATTAGGCACATTTTCTGTACGGTTTCTTCCAGGCGTTCGTGTTATTTTTTTCATTTCAAGCATTCGCTTAATATTTTGATTCTAAGGGAAATCGATATTTTTTTCATACCAGTTCTATCACGGATTGAGAGTTTTTGATGAATTGCCAATACAACACAACAATATATTGCCTTAAATTACATTACAATTACAACCCTAAAACCTGCCTTGGCCATATTGCGGGTTTTTAGTGGCATTAATCTTTATATGTGGAAAGCTAGCTTTAATTAATGTATGAGCCTATACCTAGTGGTATGCTTAGGCTTAGTAATATAATCTTAATAAATTAAAGATTTCCTCTGAGCTTTGTAAAACAAAAATAATTTAAGTGAAATAAACAGCTGTTTTTTTTTTATTTAGCTCATCAAAAGCTGAAAGTGAGATGCTTCGCTCACTCGGACAATTAAGTGTATATTTGATATACCGTGGATATACCTCTCTCCAAAGAAAATATATACCTACTTAGATACATAGAAAACATCCAATGACCCAAGAACAAATACTGCAGGTACCTACTCAAGGTCTCACGCAAATTAGTATTTGCCATTGGCGGGATTTGAACCCAAGGTTAAGTTATTAGGAGATCCAATGGAGCATCTTTATTTATTGCTGAAGATTGATCAGGGACCAAACGGTGATTGTCCAGTTTAACAGCCCTGTAAATTAGGTTTAATGTAATAAAATCCGTTAACATCAATTATCGAGTGCTATTTGTTTTCCTTACCTACAGTTTTCTATGACACGTACCTATTATAGTCCGTGATGTAATAGCTTTCTGGATTTTGTTATGTCTGTCTCGCCTGCTCTCGAGATTTGAACCTCTCTGATTTCTCCTGAATCAAAACGTTACATATACAAAGAGATAACGCCGCCAGCATACTGGGGACCAAGCGTGAGGTGTCAGAATCAGAATGCTTTTCACTTTTTATACCTGTCTCGCTCGCTCTTACGCGATCCAGATACCTCTCAGTTTTCACCCAAATCCTAATCGCAATATGAGGGCTCACGGACTGTAGAAAGTTACATTTTTATACGGACTGTAGTTATTTTTGATGCAAATCCAAAATACCACAATAACCCATGAGGGTAGGTAACGACTTTGTTACCGTAGCCACCCGTAGCCGATACGATATCGACCTTGGTAGTAAATCATCGGCGATACGGATATGATATGATTCCCGATGGCTTAGTAGATAATTAATCAAAATGAAAAAATAATTCTGTACCTACCTTGTATGCCTATTCAGCATAAAAGTTACATATTTATAATTAAGGTCGAGCGTTGAAGTGTGAAAATTAAATAACTAATAATTTTCAGGAAAAAAGCGCGTTCCTAAAATTCATAATGGCACATTTGTTTGTATGATAATGAAAATACACAAAAAAAAAATACTACTTGCCCGCAGGTGACCTAGGTCTACACAATTTATTTATTTATTTATTTATTCAAATTAGTTACACAGCATTACAGTGATTAAACTAAGGCACTGTGAACTACAAAATTATACATAAAATAAAATAAAAACTTAAATCTAGTTTGATTTAGGCGACGTAACAGCGTGGCTCCGTTGCGTCGTCTGATCTGGCGCAGGATTCGGCAGATTGCCCCGGAACTGCCGAAACACAACACCCTTCGGCCAGAAGTCTGCACTTGCGATGGTGTCCTGCAGCGGCCGCGGTACGCGCACCACAAACGAGCTGAAGTGCACGTAATGGCGGGACTGCAGCTGTTGCACCCTCAGCGTGAAGCCAGTCTTCCGGCGAACGTACTCCACCACATCATCAGCCACGGCGGAGTGATGCAAGCGCGACACATAGAGCGCCTTACTCGGTGTGGCAATCCGAAGACCAGAACCAACCGGCTCGGCAGTGCCACTCAGAGTCTTGCGGGGCACTCTGCGCGCCGTGCTCTTCCTTTCCACCAGTGTGAATCCCTCCTTATCCACATTGGTGCGGGAGGACTTTTCCTTATTAGGAACCCGTATTGAGGCCCGGTTAGCTGCGACAGACTGACCGGCGACGTCAGCATAAGCACGCTGACGCAACTTCGAAACTAGAGGTGGCCGCACCGGCGGGGGGTGCGCGGGCGGTGTAGCGGCGGGTGCGGCACTTTTTACAGTGTCAGCAAAACGCAAACTGACAGACTCGGCGCTTCTAGCGGTAGGTCGGTCATCGGTCTTGAAACTAGATGCTAATACCGACTGAGTTGGAGCACTATTTCGCAAACTGTTGACTTCGTTGCGCAACTCAGTAATAGTGGCTTGGGCAGCTTCAAACTTCAAAACTATATCGGCTAAACTTGTTTTTAGGGCCACGATATCCTTATACAAGCAGCGTACGTCAATTTCATCCGGAACATGGGACGGCAGGGTAGAGGCATCTGCCGCCACAAACTCCGGAATCCGTTCTTCGTTCTCCTTCAGGATTTTCTTAATATCCGCAAGGGTCTTTTTTCCTGTTTCGTCCCCTTTCCGATGAGGTACATAGGTGCCAATAACTCCAAGGGACTGGCACAACACCTGCTTCGCATGACAGATGTCTTCGACGGTGAATTTCGATGCCCACTCATTAAAGTGGACAGCGGTCACCGCATCCATCTTGCCTTCCAGCAGTATCTTCTCCTTCTGCTGCAGAAAGGCGAGGAAATCGTTCACGACGTGTTGACTCATCGCGTCGTTTCGCTAGCAGCGGCCGGGCCGCGCTAAATATCACAATTAATATTTAATTATACATCAATGCGTCTACGTCGCTTGACGCACTGGACGCGACAATCTGCGATTACCTAGATCTAGATATTAATAGACGAGAAAAACAACATTTCTGTATCTCGCGAACAACGACACACCGTATTCCCGTCACTCGGTTGCTACAGTAATTTCATCTGGAATTATTCCAAAATGAATTTATTTTATTTCTCACAGATCGCGGCCACCAGTGTAAATTATACCTAAAAGAAAAACGCATTAACTGCGTACTAGTTCTAAACGCGCATACGTTCTTATTTTCCCGGTTTTTAGGACGGGAATGGTTTTCCTTGACTTTTTCCTGGAGATTTTATGACTGTTTTACGATCCCTCCTACATGCCGTTTTACAGTCTAGTTGATTAAATCTATTTTGAAGTATTAATTTCCTGCTATCCTTGTGCTGTGGTTCGTAGCCGCCATTAACTTTGATTGTTTACGTTGGCTTTAAACAACGGAGCTGTCTGTATATCTATAGTTGCTCGTATATCATCTTATGAGATGCGATAGACAGTAAAGTTTCGTAGATTTCGTAGTATCATCCCGCGTCTTAATTTGCATGAATTACCTTGAATAAGAGCATAAATCCCAGTTATTATAAAAGCGCGAGTTTGTGTGGGTGAGTGTGCGTGTTTGTGCTTCTTCACGATCAAACTGAACAGAGATAGTCTGTACCCTTAGAATTAATACGCATAGATCGAGAGTCTTCATACAACAGATTTGCGAAAGATGAAGCCTCTTTTGGTTTTATGTGTGCGTGTTTGCACCAATCATAGAGTGCTGCTTGTGAGCTCGATGTTGTGACAGATGCGCATACGAACGAAACTTGCACGTGGCTAACCAACACTGGGTTAACTTTCAAGCGTACGTTTCTGTGATTCTCGGAGGCTCGTTGGAAAAAACAAACAAGCACTACGTTTTCTCCGTTCACCGACACAGGGACACACACACGCCATAAAAACAGTAAGACGTGGGCATCGAATTTTGTTTATATACTGTAAAATAAGGAATGGTGAGCTGTCAGCTGAAATATTTCAACCTACGTGTCATCGTGACTCTGACTCCTACATCCGACATTCCTCGCGCCGCTACCGAGTCGCACCTTGCGCGGACAGTTTCGGGTCAGCTAAAATAGCAAATCATTGAAATCACCACAGTCGGCCGATTTTACTCTTTACTCACGTGAGGGTTCAGGGAATACGGGTGTATGGGCGCATGTGAACGGGTCTAACTTTTCTTTATACCCTACTGGGTCCTGTACATAGGGTATCCTAGCTCAGAACACAAAGGCATAAATCGTTAATTTGTGTTTTTTAGTTAAAAATATTTTTTTATTTTCAATAATTGACCGAGCGAGCTATGCGTGTCCGTTTTAACTTGGCCAAAAATTCTTTAGTAGGTATATAGGATGTTTGGATGTCCTGACGATTTCCGACTGCTCTCTCCTAGTTAGTTGCCTCGCCTAGTTAGAGACCTTATACATGTCTGTGGAGTTAAACTAATTCAATTCAATTGCAAAACATTTTAAATTACAAATATACACAATCGCAAATTAAATTAAAATAGCACAATCAAAAATAATTCAATTTAATTGCAAAACATTTTAAATTGCAAATATACACAATCGCAAATTAAATTAAAATAGCACAATCAAAAATACAATACCTACTAAAATTCGATAATAAAATAAAATCAAAAAGTTCCATACCATAATATAATTAATTGTACCTACATTATTGTATGTCGAGACGCCTAGAGACGTTATTAAACTCTTTGTTTCGGACTGGAGTCCATATATTGTTAGTACCTATTAACAATTTCTTATGCCTATTGTTAGAGAGCAAAATGTGTATACATGTCAACAATTCTTTATACATCTCTAGGAAAAAAATCTTTAAATTTTGTATAAATGTATTTTTGTATACAACATTGATTTGGAGAATCTATACACATCTCCTTTACGTGTAGCAATGTATTTAGTTATACCATACATGGACTAGATTCTTTTGAGTATGATTTACGACAAAATGACTTATGGTTGAGTTTGTTTCGGCTTTCTTCTCAACAGCGGTCTCTTGGGAAATGCCGGTAAATTCACAACCTGACTTGTAAAAGTGCCCTTGTGGCTTACATTTACTGGGGGCCTGTTATGGTTGCATTTATCACGTGATAAATAAGTGACAAAGCAACTATTATACAAACTCGCATTTTGTCAAAACGTGACGGATGCTTTGTCACTTATTAATCGCGTGATAAAAGCAATTAACCATCACATCAGGCCCGCTGAATAAATGATTTCATTCCATTTGAGTCAGGCATACAGTATTCATAGGTCCACACTATGCTGAATGCATCTATGAAAAGTATGATTCAGTTTTTCTCACGTTTCACATGGGTTAAACATTTTCTATACTAAGTACCTATATAGAAAACAAGTGGCATTGTGCTCCATTATGACTATTATGAGTTTATGAGTTGTTTGTGGAATAATGTCTAACTCTCTCACTTTTCCTAAAAATGTATTCGAATAATTAGGTTAATATAGGTTAGTTAGCAAAATATAAAAATAAGCTCTTTCGAAATAACGATTATTTTGTTACTCACTCGCCAAGGAATGTTAATTTCGCTGAATCAGGTGAATAACCGAAATTTGGACGCGTTTCTGTAAACAAGAGCTGCAAAAGGTCGCAATGGAATTCTTTTGTTTTTCTTTAATGTTGCACTGTACAAACGAGCGCAGGAATTATGGGATCAATCGGGAAAACTGTCTGAAAAGGAGACCACTGCCAAAATGTATTGTTTTTTAAGAGAAAATAAACTACTACGTATATTTACATTGTATCAAGCTGGGTCACAATATATCTGTTTATTAACCTAGCGAGCAAAGCGTCCCATGCTTTAGCTTGGCCAAAATTTCTTTCGTATGTCAGGATGTTTGGATTTCCGGCGGTTTTTTTATACTACGACGGTGGCAAACTAGCACGCGGCTCGTCTGATGTTTAAGCAGTTACCGCCGCCTATGAACGCTTGCAACGCCAGGAGCATCACACGCGTTGCCGACCCTTTAAGAACCTCTTTACTCCCCTCTTGAAGAACCGCATACTGTAGCCCCCGGGTACCTGACTGAACGTGCTGTACGTACAGTCAAACTTAGCTGACAATTTAACTAGGTACTGGATTATGTAAATTTCGTATGGTTTTTTTTCAACTTTTGCTGCTGACTGTACGTTTTAGAATGTGCTCTTTGTCGATTTATACATTTATCGTATCATGGACTAAGTTAATAAACTCTCCGGAATATGAATGAGTTATCAACGTAGACGACGCGTTTGGCGCAGTAATATGTAGACACCTGCCTACTGAGCCGGCGGTCCTAGATTCGAATTCCGGCCGGGGCAAATATTTGTGTGATGATGATGAACTCGAATTTTTGTGCTTGGGTCATGTTTGTTCTATGTATTTAATCTCTTATCTATATAAGTTAGCATATCGTCGTCTAGTACCATAACACAAGCCTTCTTGAGCTTAATTTGGGACTAGATCGATTTGTGTGAGGTTGTCCGATATTTATTATTATTATTTAATATGTAGGTATGACGTATGAACATCGCTGCTGCACTTCTAGCACAAATGTGACACGCGACTTTTTCTCGGGCGAGAAATATCACCTATCTCTTTCTTCGCAGTACTGTTGGAGAGTGACAGGCAATGGTGTCGCGCGACAAAAGTCTCGAAGCCCAGTTGTGGTAGACAGGCTGGTTCCTGACGTTCCTGAATCTATCTGTGGACGGAGTGAATTCAGGAAGGAACCAACATGAACAGCGTGCGCGCACCTGTATTGTGCGGGCATGCGCAAATAGCTCGCTATCATACCATACTCGTGCGCAACCGCCCAGGGCCGCACTCGGGGGCGCTGGAGAATTCCAGCTGTTTAACGTATCAAAAACAAACCATCGATACAAAGATCAAAGCTCAAAGGAAAATTTAAATTAGTTACCTGGTGGAAGAGACCGGGAATCGAACCCGGTACCTCTGGATTGCCGGTCCAGCGCGTTAACCTTTCCGCCAATTTTTCCAATTTTCCTTATGCTTTGTATGTCGATCTCTGCATTGTTTATTTGAAAGGCTTTAAATACCTTATCAAAACTATATAGAATTTTATTGTCGATCCAGTTTTTCGAAGTTTTTCAAATGGCGGAGAATCTCCGCCGGAGATATGGGGGTTGAAAACGTAAAAAAAATACAAACGTCAGGAAATTCGAAACAAATTCGTGAGATATACAGCTCATAGTGCCACTAGTAAGTATGTGGCAATCCCTCAGCGAGAGCTCTATACTTATTGCAAGGAACTCATTGGTAGTTGACAGCAGAGCTGGCAGATAGATTTTATATTATAAATATATTTAAAAATATTCGAATTATGGCCGTCTCTGTCACATACCAAGGGAGCCAGTAAATATAAAACCAAGTCCTATCCTTTATTTGCACATCCACTGAGTAGCACCCCCGCTACACTTGGTGGAGGTGCGCTATTTCAGTGGTTTGGGATCAGACCGAATCATGCCTCATGTGTCATGTCAGTTCAGAGCTTGCTCCAGGGCCCCTCTGAGTTTGGGGCTCTAAGGCAAACTAGCCTTTGGGTAATACCACTGCTTAAATTTACTACAAAAAATGGATGTCTTATGTGGATATTGTGGATATTGTGGGTAGGAGCCGATAACGTCTCGACCGTTTGCTAGCCCTGCAGGATATATCTTTAAAGTATAGATGTGCTTTTAATATCGTGACTATCGTGGCTCTTGCGACAAGTTATAAATAAACTATCTTTTATTAAGGAAATAAGAAACCCACTATTAATAATTCCATAGACACAAATAGACTTTGGACCCCGGCCGAGTAGAAAAATAAATGCGCACTCAAACTTGGCAGCGGCAAATTCGAAATCGGCAAAATTTAACGTAAACAAGAACGGTTGAACTCTTATAGATGTCAGGAGCTAAATAAGATGTATTTGATAACATATGTGCGAGATTTCGCCACTATATCTATACTCAACAGAGATACCACGACGGTGTGTCTCGCTCACTCGTATGGCCGCCACGCTCGGATCTCTCGCTCACCCACTCGCCACGTCACTGGTCACGCAATCGTGGCATCTGCGATATCAACGTCGAAGTTTCAAAGTACCCAGGTACTCGTACTTGCACATTGATAAAGAAAATGTCTATATAATGTATTTTGATAGATGTTCACCTATTTTGATATGTATAGGTCACGTATAGGTACAAATCAAAATAGCGAAACATATCACTAAAGTACAAATGCCAGGTGCGAGCAAACTCTCTCTTTTTAACCCCCGACGAAAAAAGAGGGGTGTTATAAGTTTAACATGTGTATCTGTGTATCTGTGTATCTGTGTGTCTGTCTGTGGCATCGTAGCGCCCAAGCGGATGGACCAATTTAAGTGCGGTTTTTTTTAATCGAAAGACTTTTCCGTCGAGATGGTTCTTAGCTATGTTTGGTGGAAATAGGACCAGTAGTTTCCAAGATATTCAGCTTTAATTGGAACAAGTGACGAGATCTCAGCCAATAATAAAGTCAATAATTCGAAATATTGGCTAAATGTTAAGTTTTATTAGCATTTTCTGTATGACTCACTAATTGAGGGTCTCATGATGACCAGGTAGTTGCTAATGGATCTCAGCCAATATTGAAGGTAAGGATTCCAAATTTTGGTTAAATGTTAAGGTGTATTAGCATTTTCTATATCACTCGGTAAATGAAGGTCTCATGATGACCAGCTATTTGTTAATGGATCTCAGCCAATATGGAAGCCAAGAATTCAAAATTTTGGATAAAGGATAAGTTTTATTAGCATTTTCTATATCACTCAATAAATGAAGGTCTCATGATGACCAGCTAGTTGTTAATGGATCTCAGCCAATATTGAAGCCATGAATTCAAAATTTTGGATAAATGATAAGTTTTATTAGCATTTTCTATATCACTCAATAAATGAAGGTCTCATGGTGACCAGCTAGTTGTTAATGGATTTCAGCCAATATTGAAGCCAAGGGTTCGAAAGTTTTGGTTAAATGTTAAGTATTATTAGCATTTTCTATATCACTCAATAAATTAAGGTCTCATGATGACCAGCTAGTTGTGACAGGATCTAAGCCAAGAATGTCTAATGTTGGTTAAATGTAAAGTTTTATTAGCGTAATCAACACATTAATAAATTTTTGACAGTACAATAATTTGGTACCTTGGAGCTGAAGATGGCCGTAGGAACTCCTAAACAAAACAAGATAAATCCATGGTTTTTGGGCTCGTCTGATTGTTCTTGATGAGCAATTAACATTTGTGTAAGAAAGTACAGTCAATAATAAAACCGAGTCTCAAAAAAACTTTTTTGACCAAAAAAACTCATTATAATTTCTGTCACAGTTTCGGAATTCTGCTAAAGCTGAATTGTTATTAGGACTATTGAACAGGTTCTTTTGATTGAGGTCACAAATAGCAACACCCTGCAAGATTTTAACGCGACTAAATGACACGTAAGCTTTAGCAAAAGTACCCTTGCCTAAGTGAATAACAGCCTTTTAGGATTTTGTAGTTTGTGTCAGTCTGTCCACAGCTTAGCTCAGGGACATAGTGGTTGAATAAATTTTTTAAAACATTTTTTGTGTACCTTTCCTACACGTAACAAAAGTAAGGATGTTTATCCCATGGTGGGGGGTATCGATGATTAGGTCTCTCAAAACTAAGTCAAGTTACCTAGCACCAACTGCAATTTTTATGGAGCTAAGTAAGCCACCCGTAACTACTATTTGGATCCTGTAGAATAGAAACCTGGTTCTGTTTTAGGCCATAAGTAGCAGGTCCTTGCGACTCATGCAGTGCATTTAAAGTATATATTTTGATTGTTTTGGCTAATAACTTCGCCATTTCGCCATTATAAGCATTAACTAGTCTGACTTTAACGATTTTTTCCCAGAATGTTGCTTAAGGCTATTGAAATCAATATATATCCTAACTTCAATCTTAGAGAAGACGGCATTCATTACCACTGGCTTGGATCCTGTTGTTATCTACATATAGTCAAGGATCAAGCTAGACGAAAGATTGAAAACCCTGGACCTTAAACGGTGTAAAACAAAAATAGTGTCAAAAGAAGAAAATTCCGGGACGAAACTTCTGTTTGTTTAAAAAATATGAAATAAAAATAAAATTTAAAATTTAAAAAACCCCCGACATGACCACCAATAAAAAGAAAGAAATAAAATCTACGAAATGTGCCTATACAATGAACAGTAGAAAAAGAATCCAAGCTTTGTTGCGTCGGGGGACCGCTAAGTAAATGAAATGCAATGTACTGAAAATCGTAAAGTGGGAAGCCCAAATGCATACATGCAATTTTGCGTTGAAAAATATATTTCATTTCATTTAGGTACTTTAGTGGTCCCCCGATCGCAACAAAGCTTGGATTCTTTTTCTACTGTTCATTGTATAGGTACATTTCGTAGATTTTATTTCTTTCTTTTTATTGGTGGTCATGTCGGGGGTTTTTTAAATTTTTAATTTTATTTTTATTAATATAAGTATTGACCAAAAAAATGACTCCTTGTCAGTATTACTTAATGCCGCGCAATAGAAAAAAAAATCTCAATAAATATCTATTGCATGGCCGTGATAGAACCAAGATATGGCGAAATTAGGAATATCTCAAAGCCTCCTCGAATTATGCCTCAGTCCCCCGCCCCCTCATAATCGACGGGGGCGTGACGTGTCTCGGAGACAAAAAGCGATCGCCGTCTCGCTATACAAACAATTATATCAAAGACGGTGGCCGAGTCTTCTCAGTTGCTAGCAGACCGCTTCAGTGACAACTTCTAACCTTCACAATGATTTCGGCTTCGGAAGGCACGAACCTGGTGGCGACCTACTGCATCCTGCTGTTGCTGCTCATCTCCTTGTGGCTTGTGTACTCCGCATTTTAACACACATGTAAGTACAAATAGCTATACCTACTCTGTAAGGTTCGCTGGAAAGAGTCATGAGATTTCCTGTGACACTATTGAGCATGTCTAAATTCAACTTGATATTTCTGGAACTCTGAATGTCGAACGTATGGAAGAATTTCCTGTGGCATGATATCGTCTAAATTAAACTTCATATTTCTGGATATCGTCCAGTTGTCGATATTTCTGGATGACGCTCTTGACCTTTCTGAGTGGAGTCTTATTTCTATTTTGAGTTCATCTCATTTCTCTTCATACTTTCGTTCCGATTTGGTTTGAAGTATCCTATTAAGCAACTGAAATACACTGGTTTTTCAGTGACAACCGCAAATTAACCGGAAGATGAAGCATCAGTGGCTAGTTGCAAATAAGTATATCGATCGCCAATCTGGTCAGATTCGCTGAAAACTGTTTGATAAGGTGCTGTACGATCCCTGAAAGAGGCTTTTGTCCAGCAGTTGATATATTTCGGCTGCTATTACCATGAAATACACAGCATATTGTTTTCTTTTCTACGGCGCCAACAAAAAACGTTACCTAAAATATATAGATTTTTACCATTATCCTGAACTCCCCGAGTCAGTCCCTGTGCTCAAGAGCCGAAAGCTCCAGTAACCTCTCCAGTCAGCCCGTCAGTTCGTTACATACGCACCATGCAGGTCAACGCGGAGACCGTAAACCTCGCCGCCACGTACATGATCCTCGTGATCCTGCTGTTCTTCCTGTGGCTTATCTACTCTGCGGTGTTTTAATGTGAGTTTTTCCACCCAAGTGCGGAAAATTATATTTTGTACGATACGTTAACTGTGCTTTTAAAAACTTGGTGATATAACCTGCGCCCGTCCAGGGTGTCGCCCTGTAGCTGGATACCGCTAGCATCGGCCTAGTTATGGTTTAAAAATAACTAATCATACTAAAACAGCTGTTGTAAAGGGATTGTAAATGACAAGCGGATGGAGTTCTTTAAACTCTTAAAGGATAACAGATATGTAGATAGCTTTAGGTATACCTAATAATTATAAATTTCAAGTAATTATTGTGGTTTTCGACATTATACTTTGGGTTGTTTTAAGCACGTTCACTGCCATGTTGGGGGGGAAAGTATATCTTTTCGCAGTGAATGGAATTTCGGTTCCTGGCACATATCCTGACTTAGCCATTTCCGACATGTTTATAACTTTAGTACGCCTTAAAAGGCCATTACGTATGTCCTTGTTGTATTCTCTTACAAGTACATCTGGTAATTTTTGACTTACCTACCGAATTATATTTCTGCTTTTGACTTCCTTCTTCGAAAGTAACTACAAACCGCGAACCTCAAATATAGTTTTCATCAATAAGTCCACCGTTACCTCAATAAATCGCCGTCAGCGTACGAGAAATGTAAATGATCGAATCAAAATAGCCCATAAGGACACCTGTGTTAATGGTATTTATAACGGAGCGTGGGACGGTACAGTGCCGCCAGTTCGTCCCCTCCAGCACAGTTGTCCAGTGCAGTATCCAGTAGTACAGTGTCCAGTTGTCCAGTACACCAGTCCAGCCATGCCGAACGCAGAGGCCACGAACCTGATCGCTACGTACCTCATACTGGTGCTGCTACTGGCCAGCCTTTGGCTTCTGTACTCTGGATTGTTCTAGCTACCGCGCACCGCGTGAGTTCTATAATATTTAAAGGATTTAGGATTCCATACCTATCAGGCCTTATACGCTTTATAATGTATCTTTTTATATTATGACAAATGTGTTGAGATTGCTCAACCAATTTTTTATAGCGAATAATACTTTTCCCTGAGTCTTAGATAACATAGCTATAAAAAAACCGGCTTTTTCCGTGAATTTTGTCAATTTCGAGTAGTTTTTGAAACAAAAATTATCAATGATAAATTCAAACCGTAGGTTTCAAATATATACCAATAAATCGTAATAGCCCTGTTAAGAAACTGTAATAATAGAGAAAAATGTCTTAAACAATCAGCATTTTTGAACGGATTTAATTAGAAACCTTAAAGTAGTGCATTTTTGTTGGAGTGAATTGCGAGTACCTACTTAATTAAGTGATACTGATAACACTGAATGTCAATTTATCATGTTGGGAATAAGTTTCTCTAGTCTGCATTGTTCTAACCTATGTAGCTCTTGCAGTATACTCAGTTTAAGTAATACCTACCTAGTCCTTTTTTATTATTGTATATTAAGAATGTCCTTAAACTGTGTTGCCTAGTTAAATAGCTTTAGTTTTGAATTATTTTAACGCCACAGATATTTAATTTGTCACAGCCGTGGAATTAGGCGTTAAGAAACACGGTTTCTTTATGCGCTAAGAAATTTGTAGGTTCTCTTCTCAAAATTGTTTTAGAGCTTTTCCTTTATTCGTAATGAATTAAACGATAGGAATCAAATTAAATGTTCTTTTAGTTTTAGTGGCCATATTTTTGTACTCAGAATTTTTAATTTTTATTTTGTATGTGATACGCAGGTAAGTACCTAAACAATTTCCGCTTTAACCTGGCCAACTAATACATAACATAACATAACTTTTGCCATATTACAAAAAGTACCTTAAGTTAAACTTGTGATTTTCAGTATCAAATCAATAGTATATTTTCTGAAATTGCAAGGCTAAGATGTTCAGAGGCTAAGAGGCTCAATAAAAGTATATGAATTTATTCTTCACTGAAATGAAACAAACTGAAAACATAACAGCCAATAAATAAGGCGCATTCCTCCGCGGACGGCAAACGAGCGCAAAACATCTAAAAGCTGGCGTCTATTCAAAATAAAAGAAAAATAGAACTGATATCAAAAAAACAGCAAATAATCTGGGGCCATTAACTCGTTACGCAAAAGTTCGCGCCGTTGTCCGATAGTGTTGGGATAGGTAGTCTACAATTTTGCGGACACACCCTTTTGGCCTATGGTGTTGGAGGTCAGGTTGCCAGAACACGTCGTGTGGCATCGCATGCCACTCGTCACGTGTGGCACCTCCTAGAATTACTTGGCAGACATTAAGTGGTGTTGAAATAGACAGCAGTTTCTTCTGATTCTTTATATTTTTTAATAGGTACTAGGCGCGCGCAACTTTGCGTATATTTTTTCTTTATCATAGTCGTGGAAAAAGTATCTTTGGATATCTATCACTGTACGAAAATCGGTTAAAATTGACAAAAATGGTTATTTGTCCAGCCGTTTCGGTGTGATGAGAGGACAAAAAATATAGGTACCTATGAAAAATATGAAAATATGGCGTTAGACGGCGCCGAGCGCCTATGCAAAACAAGAGACGATCCTGTATCGTGCTATAGAGATTGTTCTTGAAATCATGACCCGTGTCCATAGATAACTGATAATCAATAGGTAGGTACAAATCTATACTAGTATAGAAGTATACTAGTATAAAGTATAAAGTTATCAATACACTGTTTTTGCGACTCATTTTCTTAATATTCAAATGATCTAAGCCTTATTTGACCGTTATGTCCCTAGTGCATCGTAACGGTCATTTCTGACGGTCGTGACATCCACCATGGATCAGCTTCCTCCGGATGATGTTGCGCCACCTTCCACGGTCCTCGGCCACCTTGAGCACGTCGTGGAAGTTGGAGTCAAGTGCAGTGCGAATTTGGTCGGACCAACGCATCGGGCGGCGGCCCCGAGGCCTCTTCCCCTGGATCTTTCTAGTGACCAATACTGTGAGTGGATGCACTTTTCACCAATGTAACAAAAACCATTTCAACGCCAACATTTGAAAAAGTAATCTAGCAAAGCTTGGTAAATTTCAACATTAATTACCGAACAATAGTTGTTGGAAAACCGAGAACCAATTGCGTTCGTAATTTATGTGTTCCGGTGTCGTTAATGTCTCAGAGATTAGCAAATTACAGGCAAATTAGAACGTAATGAATTACACCTGTAAGTAAATGTCATAAAAACTAAGACACATACCATAAGGCCTTTAGATAAATAAATCGCAGCGATCAGAGAGTTTTGAAAAGGGTTACGCTACCTGGGGGCCTATGATAGTAGCGTTTATCTCGCGATAAATAAGTGACAAAGCACCTGTCACTTACACTTGCATTTTGTCAAAATGTGGCGGATGCTTTGTCACTTATTTATCGCGTGATAGAGGCAACCATGATTGGCCCGCTGATGTTTTAAAAGGCTCGCTCTATCGACATGCTTACTAACGAACATTATCGCTAAAATTACGGGAATTTCCTGATATTTATATCGAAGCTAAAAATTTAAAATAAAATGCTTTGATTTGGACCCACGTCTCTACGAATTTTTGAAAATTTTACCAAATGCACATTGGGACAGGGTCGCTTCGAGTAAGATTATTGTAGTTAAGTAAGTATCAGCGACGACGCGGTTGGCTCAGTTTGCAAGCACCTGCCTACTGAGCGGCGCTCCCGGGTTCAAATCCCGGCCGGGGCAAATATTTGTGTGATGAACTCGAATATTTGGTCATGGTTGTTCCTATGTATTTAAGTACCTATATAATTATTTATCTATATAAGTATGTATATCGTCGTCTAGTACCCATAACACAAGCCTTCTTGAGCTTAATTTGGGACTTGATCGATTTGTACGAGGTTGTCTGATATTTATATTTATTTATTTATCAACATTCCAACTCAGGACCTAAGAAAATAACTATCCTACATTAAACATTTTAAAAGCAGCTGGACATCATGAAACCCTCATTCAATGACTGACATAGAAAATGCTACTAAAACTGAACATAACTAACAAAATTAGGAATTCTTAGCTTCAATATTGGTTAAGATCTTCACTTGTTCCAACTAAAGTTGAATATCTTGGAAACTATTACTAGTCCTATTTCCACCAAACATAGCTAAGAACCATCTCGACGAACAAGTCTTAAAAAAAAACACACTCAAATTGGTCCATCATCCGTTTGGGAGCTACGATATCACAGACAGACACACAGATACACAAATAAATAAATGCACATATTTAACTTATAACAGCCCTCGTTTTTCGACAGAGGTTAAAAACATTTCATTCAATTCTACATAATATATGAACCTAACAGAGAAATCGCAAGGCAAAATCAAGTTAATGAAATTAATCCAATGAATGACGCAACAAAAACATTTCAAACTAATGTTTGTAATCCCGATTGAATGGAATAACTAACAAACGTTTATGCGGTATATAAATAATTTTGACGCAAGCGTTCCAGATGTGCGTCCATACGCGTAGTGCGTTCGAGTACGTGGTTACTCGAAAATAGAGTAGGTAGGTATAAGTGTAGCTAAATAAAAAATAATAAATATTCGACAACTTCACATAAATCGGTATAGTCCCATAATAAACTCTGGAGGTTTGTGTTATAGGCACTATATAGTGCCCATCTATAGACGTCGATATACATAAGAAAGATGGGTAGAATGAAAGAACATAGGTACATAGTTGAACCATTTAAAAAAAGAAAAATCGTAGTTTATACATGAAACAATATTAGAGGAAAAATTAAAAAGAAATCTGGTTGAAGAGTCCATGAGACTGATTAGAGACTATAAGTAGGTACTTTTATTCACTTATGCGCAAGACTATAATATAATATATAGACATAGGTAGATTGTTTTTTCTTTTAAGGATTACCAACAGAATAAAAAATAGTAACAGTATGGCTTGGCATGGCTTACATATATGTATAGATAATGCGAGTAATAATATAGGCATTTGTAGGTATTCAATTCCGCGGTCACGACTCTACCATCTGATAGATGCCACTAGATTTATATTTAGTTCGGTGAATAGAGTACTGGGGGTGACCCTAAAAATGGTCCGGTAGTTTTGATATGTTGCTGATTTGCATTTTTGGTATGTTTGATGTGAAAAAATTGCTGGCTTTTTCATTATGGCGGCTGGTGCGGAGGGAGGGAATTGTGCATTTTGCATTTTAAACACTCGCTAACCATATCTTAGACAACATATCAAAAATTCAAAACTACCGGATCGTTTGTAAGGTAGAACCACTTTATTCACTGGATTATTATAAGTATCGAATTGTATAAGTATCGGTACGCCCATAGCAAAACCTGTTTTTTTTTTCGTTTTACGCATGCGACGATCAACGTGTGAAGAGCTTTAATGGAAAATCATCTATGTGCTGTAGTTATGGCTTTCTACCTCCATTGCTGAGGCATTTAATGCGTTCTGTAGTTATGGCATTCTGCCTCCGTTACTGAGGTATTTAATGCGTGTTCGTGTTCTATAACTGCGCGGGCGCCGCGAAACCTAACCTAACCTAACCTAACCCGGTTCGTCGTGAAGTTTAATGATTTTTCAGTTTTATTGGCACTAATTGATGAAAATATTAATTATATCGTATATTAATTCCGTTGATACTTTATTTTATTATTAATTTTCTGCTTTATTTTGAACAGTTGCATGATTTTTCCTGTCCCTGACTTAATTTAACAGTAATCTTAATAAATAAATAAATATCGGACAACCTCACACAAATCGATCTAGTCCCAAATTAAGCTCAAGAAGGCTTGTGTTATGGGTACTAGACGACGATATACGTACTTATATAGATAAATATATACTTAAATACATAGAACAACCATGACCCAAGCACAAATACTTATTCGAGTTCATCACACAAATATTATTTGCTCTGGCCGGGATTCGAACCCGGGACCGCCGGCTCAGTAGACAGGTGTCTACAAACCGAGCCAAACGCGTCGTCAGATAGTTAATGCCACAGAATAGAGAAAATGTTGAAACAGTAATAAGTGTTCCTCAAAAAGTTGTCCACTTTCTTGAAAAGAAATTGTCCCTTCATGAAAAACGTTTATAAAAATATTTCCTGACGCAATTTTAATACAAAAAATAGGTAATCTTAGAATTTATTCATTCATAAACTGGTTTAACATTTTTTTACTTTGGAGACTTAATATATATATCGAGTTGAATGGATTGTTTTCATGTAAGATTGCCACACAAAATTTCCTCACACAATTTCGTGACGTTTTCTTGACTTCAATTGATACATTTTGGACGATTACTTACTTTTTAGAAGCTTTTATTTAACTTGCTTTGTATGTACCTATGTATGTAAGTATGTTTGTTCGGGTGGAATCTTGCAACACCATTTTGAAGCAGATATCGTCAACCGACTTTGATGACAATACAATAATATGGTACCATGGGGCTGATCTGATGATGGAGCCGGAAGGTGGCCATAGGAACTCTATAATAGAAAAAACAATCCTACCGAGCTTGGGCTCTTTAGAATCGTCTCAGTGAGCATTTGATTGATATTCAAAGAAAAGTACAGTTGGCTATAAAAGCTTGTCACTAAAATGAAATTTTTGACATAAACTTATTGTATTAAAATTGCGTCAGGAAATATTTTCATAAACGTTTTTAATGAAGGGACAATTTCTTTTTAAGAAAGTGGACAACTTTTTGATAAACACTCTAATGTTTTAGTGGGTTGTCTAAATTCCCCTACACTTCAGTGTCAAGTCACCGTGTCGTGAGTACCGCTGTACAAACACATTAGCTCTCCCGTCCCGTGCCAAGTAGGAGGGCAGTGAATTCGTGAATGGCCCAGATTGCAGGTGTTTGTAGCCCAAACCGAAGGTGAGGGCGATAAATATGCGATCAGGGGCTGTACAAATTACCGCAGGTGGTTTGTAAACGTCCACGTCTTTCCTTGGCCAGGAAGTGGGATTTCTCCCGTAGCGGGCAGAAAATCCTACTTACGACTTAGGGTGACGTAAATACTTAGGTCCGGGGGCAGAAACCATTCGTAAAATGTAAGAAATCGTGGGAAGCACAATTCAAAGCGAAAGTATTATTATTATTAATCCGTTTATGGCGGCTCGAAGCTTGTGCCAGTATCAGTTTTTTAGTTTATAACCAATGCATGACTTCCGTGTTAAATATAAATAAGACTTACCAAAAAATCAAAAATAAAACATGAGATGAAATGAACATGAACAAAGATGGCCGATGAATCCCACAGCGAAAGTAAACAACGTTGTATTTGTGAAAAGAGCTGTCAAAACAAGTGTCAATGTCAAAAAGATTCACAGCGTCATTATACTTTTAACAGATCTGGGCCGTACCCCTAAACAGCCGATATGGCTCCAGAGGAACTGAACTAAAACCTCTTTCATTTTTTTTAAATCACGTGTGCAACCAATAAATCTGAAACTTTTTTAGTGCTAAGAAAGCTTATTCCTACCACCAGTAAAAAATTCAAGCACTTCTGATATTTTCATCCATTCCCCATTCCACTCGAGAGAAATATGTCTCGCAATGAAAGTTATATTTAAACGAAGCCACTGTTGTTTAATCGAAATTATTAGCAGTGTATTAGATAGGACTAGTGTAAACAAGCCATTGTTAGTGACATTAGCGGAACGCGCCTCATAAAATATTAAAAACCGAGACCAATTAAGTGTTTTTTTTAAGCGAATTGTTGCGGCCGTGCCAAGTGTTGTCTTCGACGGATCAGCCGACTCTTCGGTAAACATGCCACTCCATCAAAAGGATTTAGGCAGAACAACTGAAATTTGTTGAAGTGTCGGTAAATAATACGCGCATGAAAGAAAACGGTTACGTTTTAAAGACTGAGGAATTACTTTGGATTGCGACCGACTTTAAATCGCTTCCCATTAATTGTTTGTATCTAAAACGCGGGCCTATGATGGTTGCTTTTATCACCTGATAAATAAGTGACAAAGCATCCATCACGCTTTGACAAGATGCTTTGTCACTTATTTAATATCACGTGATAATTTCAACTATCAATCATCGGCCATTTCTGTACGAATTAAAACACATTTGTAAGTTACATTTAAGTATTTGTAAAATTGATTTCAAAATTAAAACCGACCATTCTCGAGGCAGATGCACAGCGTTCCACATTGGTTCAAAAGCAGAGGAAAGTTTTACGAACGGGTATTTTTGATGAAGAAGTAAGTTCTTACGAAACGAAATAATCCATCATTTTGTTGCGCCATCTCGTTTGCCCGTCGCGAAGAGATTTCTCGTGCTAAATAAAACCCGTCAACACTCTAATAGGTTGTCGATAGGTACGAAAGAGTAGAAACAGTTGCTGAAACGTTCAGTTATTAGAAAAAATAATGTGGGCTGATGATCTCGAAGATCGAAAGAAAACAATATGATTCCGATTTTAGTTTTTGGTGTGAAGCAATATGGGCCGTAACTCTTCAAAGGCTGCTACAATTGATGTTATCGTCTTGGGACTTTTCAGTGCTTACAATAAATATGGCTAGAAACCTAGTTAGCGCTTGAAAGTGAAGCCAGTTTTGGTTAGCCACGGGCTAAGTTTCGTCCGTGTGCGCATCTGTCACAACGTCAATGTCACAAGTAAAACGTTTATATGATTGGTTCGTAGACACGCACACATATAACCAAAAGCGGCTTCATCTTTCATACATCCTGGCCTCCTGGGCCGTATTTACCCCTAGGCCCACAAGGCCCGGGCCTAGGGGCCCAGTCGCAGACGCAGGACTTGCACCATAATAATGTTCTCCTTATAGGGGAGGGGGCCCCAAATGCCAAGTGCCTAGAGGCCCTGGCCCTCTACGTCCTGCCCTGCATACATCTGTTCTATGAAGACTCGTTCTAGGCGTGCTTATTCTAAAGGGGCTTCCAAACGGGCCATGTTTTGCTGCAATTTGTGGCCGGCCATTATTTGCATCTTGCTCTAGCGTAGGTTGTCAGAGGGAGAGCAATAGTTGCCGGCCACAAATGGCAGTAAAATATGGCCCGTTTAGAAGCCCCATAAGATTGTCTGTACATTTCAAGTGTGAACACCGACCTTATAAACTTATGACACTGGTCCACGATAGTATATTTTAAGTGAAGCCATCATATCTTATAACTGTGAGCAGATACGCCGGTGAATTGAGTCAAAAGCTTTCGTAAACAGTAAAAAATTACTTTGAACACCGCTAATAACCTTTAGAACGCTTTTCCTCCCATGTGAAAAAAAAATACTTAAACTTATAGTTGAAAAAAAAAGAGCGAAATATACCTTTATCTGTCAGCAGGAAAATTGCTTTGACAGCGTCCGCCATTACCCCTTTAGTGGTCGCTGGGGTGGTGGGCACGACAGCCCACGACCACTTTAGTGGCTCTTGACGTTCAAAGGGTTAAAATAGAAACATTATCATTCAAAGTGTTGCAAGTTATAATGTGTTGGCAAATAGGATGATCTCATGAATAACGCAATATACGATGCAATGTGCAGTTTCACACTCCGCTCACATTCACTCTGAACTAAATCTGTATGATCCGTCGAGAATAAGTGCGGTTCAAAATTAGGTGTTTATGAGTCTTATAATTCTAGAAGAAGCTAAGAGGTTCCAAAAGTTAGTCTGGATACTAATTCATGAATACAACCGACCTCAAATATAACATGGGAAAAATCCTGGAAAACGACGACAATTTCATTTCAAATCAAAACCAAAATTACATCAAAATGACAAATAACACGCGAAAAACAAAATATATCATCAAAAGCGCTTACGACACACCGGAACGCAGTTAATAAAATAAAATTGAAAGACATATATTTACACCATTCTTAATCACAGCAACAATAAACCCTAACATTCATCCGTTAAAAGCTACATTTGAATGTCTGGCTATCTCTAAACTGAACGCGACACTGTTATAAATTAACAAATAGACTTAAGTAACTAAAATACTAGTATGAGCAACGTCCTTTTGAATATTTTCATCAATTTGAACAATAAATCACGTTTGTCTGCGCCGGCGCGCATCGACAGCTGTCGGAGCGAGGAACTAATATGACAGTTGGACGGGCGAGAGAAAATTTGTCGAGTGAAAAATAAAGGTGTGAATAATGCTGGACGGGAATAAACGGGTACCTATTAATAAATTGGGGAATGTGCGTGAACTCATACATTCCTGAGGTGGATATAAGGGGATATCTCTGTTAGGCTGGGTCTACGCAGAATACAGATAACTTTGGCCACGTGACCCAATACTCAAATATGTCAAATTACTCACAGACGACTGAACCGCCCTTAACTTAAACTTAACTACACAGTAAACAGTTATAAACAGAAGTTTCTGCTTCGGTGTCCTTGTCCTATGTTAACTCCGAATTACTGTTTCCCATCTGTAAAGTTTCGCCAAATTTTCATATGTCCGAAAGATTCTTTTTCTGAAACCCGTTATATTTTCAAGATTTTATAAACATCGTTTTAAAGAACCCATTAGGTTAGGTTTGTTTTGTATTATTCGGAAAAAATATTTTAGAGGTAGCTGAAACTCTCGGCAAGGGATACAGGACAGCCCAATGTAACAAGATGTGCCTAAATGCTAAATACAAAAATAATCTGTAAATAACAACATAAGTAGGTACCTAAGCGGTGTAATATTCAAGCTTAATCTCAGCAAACATTTAATAACATTGTAATAGTCCCACTCTCATGCTCTAATTACCACCATTTAGAACGCCATTAATCATCCGGAGATTAATTTACCTACCAGAATTAATTGCGAAAGATCAAACAGGCCAGATTCACATTCCACCATTTGTCTTCCCGCGGCGCCGCCTGCCAGATAAACAAACTAAATGTACATCCTCTCTGAAAACTTTAAATAAACATACACGAAATTTTAATACAGACATGATATCATGTGAGTAACGCATCAGAAATAACGTGTACAACATAAATAATGTATATTGTGACATAAAATTAAACTATAAAATTTATTTACGTTTCGCTTTTTCCTGCGCCAAAGTCTAGCAGAAATAGATTATGAAAATGTTTTGCTGATATTGCAGCGGTTTGTATGACATTTTTTGAGCGCTATCTTCAACTGTATTTCTTAGTCTAGGACATTGTTTAGCTAATTTTACTTACATAGGTAATGAATATACATCTGTCTCGCTTGCTCTGACGCGATCCAGATAAGAACCTCTCTATTTTCACCTAAACCCGAGTATCTCCTGTATCAGATCGCTTGTATTCAATCTACTAGGTTGCAACGTCTTCAGCGGTTTCATCGCTTTTTTCTAAAATCCAAAGTTGATTCGTGACTTTGCTGATATTTACAGATTTGAGTACATTACTTAAACTTGTTTATTTTTTTCTGCTTATAAATTGTCCCATGTACCTATGTCTTATTCTTTATGCTTAATCTGAAAACAATGTATTGGAAATCACAAAGAAAATTGGTAACAAAATAGGAAACATATAATTGAATATTAATAAAATTTGTTTCTTAATTTTGTACAAACCTTTTGAGGAACAATGCTGAAATAATTGAACTTATGTCTAAAAAGGTCTGGAAAAAAAATCTGGAGATTATCTAAATTATTAAAGCTGGATAATATAAGATTTACGTATCTACCTACAACTTATCAGAATGTTATTATAATAAATATTATGAATGTGAGGTAATTTGTGTTTATCACAATACTTTTAATTACAACAATATTTTTTCATCTTTCCAGATGGTCGAGGCACACGCCCCAAGATGAGACTAGTGGCTGATCGCTAACTTTAAGAAACCGTAATAATAACTAAGTTAATTAAGTTAAGTAACGTTATGAGCATTTAGAAAGAACAAGATGACAGAAGACCAAAGGGATGGCACCACCAGGAGAGAAGTGCAGGGCATTCCAATTTACTGTAAAGATAGAAAGACATCTGACCTTCACCGAACAATCTATTTAGTCGATGTTAAAAGCTGAGAGATTTGTTATAAAGTTTTTGTAATAAATGTAAGTTGTGTACAAAGTTTGTTTCATTATTGAAAGTTGAGAAGTCATTTGAATAGTAATCCCACTCGGTTTAAAAAACAAACCTCTGCGCCCAAATTCTAAAGTCTTTCTTGGTTAGAATAGTCCATTAACTCAAAACACTCTCAAAATAAACGAGTGATATAGTAATAATCCTTTTTTGAGGCAGAATTCACTTCGCTTTGAACTGCGACCACAAACTGCACATACCTTTCCTTTCGAAGTAGTAGTTTAAAGCAGTTAATCCGGCCTCAAAAAGGGATTCCTAGTATATCGTGGTATACACTGGTTGTGTACTCGAAAATATGGGATAGACAACCAAATTACCAAAATTATATGTAAAACATTGATAAAGGCCGATTTTCGAATGGGAATGAAAGTTTGGTTCAAGAAACCTGAGGTTAGAACGTAAGTAGATTGTTGATTATGAAATAAGACTAGTACCCTATAAATGAACAAGATACTGGAAGCCCGAAATACCCCAGTTGGCCGCCGGCCAGCCGATGGGTTATTGATAAACGAATGTTGAATGAACGCCGAACCGTGTTATTCAGCAGTTATTTTGAGACGGACACCATGGTTTGTATGATCTAAACTTTATGCTGTTTGTTTGTCCAGTACTATTTGGTTCCGCATTCGTTGCAGTCGAGTAGAGAGCTTTCAAGCTATGGAGGATACCCTCGGATATTGAAAGATAAAAAATGTCTCAGTATTTAAGCCTAGTTCATCAAATCAGTAATTTTTATGAACCGCCAAAAGGCTGGAATAGTAGGCATGATAATAATTGATAAGGGAAACACAAATGATGACATCACGATATAGATGTAATTCTTTTTCTTAAGCGAATCCCATTAGCTTTGTACCCGATGAACAATACTCATTATCTGTATTGTTAACTGTGGCCACAACTGCCACTTCGAAATGTTGGGGTTATAAGTGCAAATTACTTTTACACTAAATTAGTCTTTAAGTTAAACGAAATAAGGTTTACTCTTAAACAAAGAGAACACAGATGTTGATCACTTCGTAAGTGAAAGAGCAGTGAAGTTCGTATCGATGCTTAGGATGACGATGAAGTGACCAACACCTGTGTTCTCTTTGTTTAAGAGTAAACCTTATTTCGTTTGACTTAAAGACTAATTAAGTGTAAAAGTAATTTGCACTTATAACGCCTTAAATTTCGAAGTGGCAGATGTGGCCACAGTTAACAATACAGATAATGAGTATTGTTCATCGGGTACAAAGCTAATGGGATTCGCTTAAGAAATAGAATTAGAACTATACCATTATTATATTATAGAATAAATTAAATTAAAATCGTAATAAATGGACTACATAATATTTTGTATCCTATCAATCCATTTAGTTTGAAGACTTTCAAATGGAAATAAATATTTCTTATAAATTCATTTCTTCTTATCGGAGTCTTTTCCCCCATCAGTGTTGGGTTCTGATTCATCTTTGCCCTTATCAGACGAGTCCGGGTTCGATTTGTCCTCATCAGGTACCTTCGACGTCTCAGGAGAGTCTTTAGGTCTTAATCCGGGAGCACCCTTCATTTGCTGCGTCGCTTGTCTTGATGAAGTCGGTACATAAGAGTCAACTCGTTCTAATTGTGTCGTTGCTGGCAAAACAGCGAGATCTGTAACTTGATCTGGTGGGATAAATATGGATTGTTGAGATTCCGTTGGTTTTATGGAACGCATGGAATTGATTGACTGAGGGTCGTTGTCGCGTTGTTCGGAAGGTGCAGGAGGGGCGGGCAGAGCTAGTAGGGCGGTTGGTGCGGGCTGCGCAGTGTCAGAGGGTGCAGGCTGTAAGCTCTGCGTTGGGTCCAACGAGGTAAGCTCTACCGCCAACTTAGGAGCTATAACGCCAGCTGATGTAGCCATCTGAGCAGCCACGTCACTATCATAATCAACCACTTTTTTACCGGATATGTTCTCATTGCTCATCTGCTGAGTTGTAGATTTTGATTTAGAATTTCCACCCAACTCTTTTGTGCTAAAGTTACTTTGGTTATTAGCCTGTTCTCGTGTGGGAGCCTTAATGGATGATACCCATCGCTCGCGCTCTGTATTGATAAGCCCTTTACTTTCAATTGGACCAGAGGGAGATGGAATTAACGAGAGTTCAGTAGGAGTCGGCAAAGTGGTCATAAGAGCAGCCACATCACTATCGAAATCGACTAATGTTATTTTGGATTGTGCCGTACCGTCTTTAATTTCATATGTATCGTCTGATTGATTGGAAGACACTGGTGTTTCCGAATCAGGCGCTGGAGATGTATCAACGTCAGAATAAGCCCTCTCGAGATTTAAAGAAGACAGCTTGGAGCTCTTTTCCTGACCAATTGAAGCAGTTTCAGCCAACTGTGTATGCCTAAAACCCTCTTGCGCCGGGCGATCAATAAATTCGTGCATATATTTCAATCGGGTTTGACGACGGGAGTTCCTCCGGAATGCAAAACTATCACGTTTCCTTTGGTCTTCCCTTTTGGAATAGTATCCATCTAAGGAATAAGACTCTTGCATCTTATATTTGTAAGCTAGGTATTCCTCGACACTCGTGTACGGTACACGAGACACGACATCCCCGTCACTATCTTCCATTGCAAGTGATGATAGTGATACGTCATCATTATCTTCATCCATTTGTTTCATTGCTATGTCAACAGCCAGCGCCGCGTTTCGTATTCGCTCAAACAATTCTTCTGAGCTGCTACTTCGAACGGGTTCGGATGGCAAAGCCTCCTGTGATTCAAAAGAGGTTTCGGACAGTATATTCATCTTTGGCGCCCAGGCGACAGACTTTCGTCTAGTGGAGGACATTTCACGTCGTGGTTGTTTTATAAGATCTGATGACTTCGATGTTAAATCATGCTCGATTTTGATGCTTTCGGCCTTATGTTCAACTCTCGGTGTGTTTTCATTAATATCACGCACTGTAGTTTTGTCTTCGTTATCTTTTAAGGACTGGTTTTTAAGCGTCAACATGGAATATATTTTTTGTAAGCTACGTTTTAGCCCAGCCATAAACTCAGGTTTGACTTCCTCATCTAGTGGCTCACTTGTTCCCACATCAGGTGGCTTGCCTGGTCCGGCATCTGGTGGCTTGTGTGGTCCCGCATCTGATGGCTTACTTGGTTCGGCATATGGTAGCTTGCCTGGTCCCGCATCTGGTGGCTGGCCTGGTGCGGCATCTGGTGGCTTGCCTGGTTCGGCATCTGGTAGCTTACCTGGTCCCGCATCTGGTAGCTTGGCTGGTCCGGCATCTGGTGGTTTGCCTGGTCCGGCATCTGGTGGTTTTCCTGGTCCCGCATCTGGTCGCTTGCCTGTTCCCACATCTGGTGGCATGCCTGGTTGCTCATCCGGTGGCTTGCTTGATCCCGCACCTGGGGGCTTGCCTGATCCCGCATCTGGCGGCTTGCCTGGTTTTGTATCTGGCAGCTTCCCGGGTACCGCACCTGGTGCAACGCCTATCAGCTCATATTCCGATTCAGTATTGTGTACAATTTCTAGGTCTTTCAGGTTTTTTTTAGGGGTGACTATTTTAGATCCATCAGCCTCAGGCGCTTGATCGTCATCGTCACCATCATCGCTTTTTGTCCATTGGTAACTATCTATTACTCGTTTGCTGTCAGGGAAGTGTTCCAAAAGATACTCCCAGTCATCCAAGTGCAGTGTTAGAACTTGGGACTTCATTGTGGTCCGGTAAGAATACCGGAACGGCTTGTCACGAACGAGCCCCTCTACCTGGAAAAAAATGTTAGTTATGAGGGCTGATGCGCTGGGAAACTACGGAAAAAGTTCCTAAGGCATGTAGAAGCAACTGGTTAGAAAAAAAAACAATGGCTCTCGAATCAGGTTCGGTGATCCAGTCCAATAGGTAAAACGCCTGTGTTCCAGAAAGCCGTTGGAGACGTAGTTTCGAACCCTGCCTGAACCATATTATTAAATTTTTAAATTTTTCATGTGGGAAATTACGGAGGTCATATAGAACAAGAAACCAAGTATCTAGGTGAAACAGAGAACAAGGCCAAAAGATAACGTACTCCAAATGTATAGGTTTAACTTGCAGCCTTAACCCGTCGTATGCTCAGGTACAGATCTGTTAGGTTTTAGAACGCAACCATATTAATGTTTTATGTTGGTAACTCGATCTGCACTCTATTGTCTATTCCCGATGCGTTTTTTTTGTTGTGCAAATATACAATATTTTCTTATACAAATTGCTAACCGTTTTATTTCGATCACGATTATTTAACATGGTAGCAGAGCGTGGTTGATTTATAAATTAGCATCAGTGTATTTAAGAAAACTGAGTGACGTATTTTTTATCCATAAGACATTTTAAAACGGCCGATTAACCTTACTATAGCGGCGCCGGTTATCACATAACATCGTAAAACTTGAAATGCTAAAAGAAGATGACGAACGCAAGTCACAATCCATTCCACATTGATAGATTAATCGGAAGAGAGAACTATGCTAGTTGGAAATTCGCAGTTCAAGCTTATTTCGAGCTCGAAGAACTGTGGACTTGCGTGACGGGCACCAACACTGATGAGAAAAAAGAAATCAAGGCGAAGTCAAAACTTATTCTACTGCTTGACCCGATCAACTATGTACATGTTCAGAGCGCAACAAAATGTAAGGAAGTCTGGGAGAACTTGGAACAGGCTTTCGATGACAGCGGGTTATATAGAAGAGTCGCCTTACTGAGAGACCTCATCACTACGACGTTGGAATCTTCACGAAGCGTAGATGATTATGTGAATAATATAATGTCGACTGCGCACAAGCTCAGGAATATCAAGTTCGATATAAACGATGAATGGCTTGGAACGCTGATGTTGGCTGGCCTGCCTGAAACATATAAGCCAATGATAATGGGATTGGAAGGTCAGCGCAGATTCCATCAAGACAAAGCTCCTGCAGGAAGTTCAATGCTCTGAGAGTTCAGCATTCTTCACAAGGAACAAGGCCATTCCAGTACAGCAAAGCACAACGAAGATTTACAAAGGTCCCCGATGTTATAACTGCAATAAACATGGACACTTTGCCAAGAACTGTCGTGCTACGAAGAAAAAGAACCAGGACAATCAAGAAGAAAAGAAGGGTTTCGTTGCAGCGTTTTCAGCTTCTTCTCAGTCAATGAATCCGGACCAGTGGTATGTGGACTCGGGCGCCTCGATGAATATGACCAACAGGAAAGATTGGATGTATGATGTGACGGGTCCTCCTATACCTACCATAACTGTAGCCAGTAAGACACCGCTTCCTGTGGAATGTATGGGGAAGGTCAATTTATTGATAAATGGAAATGAAGAAAACAAAATACAGACGCATGGGACACCTGAATTTTTCAGATGTTAACAAGCTGCCAGAGTGCGCCGAGGGAGTGGATCTGATTTCTGACAACAGTAAAGGTTCGATCACATATACTACCTGCCTCAGAGGAAAACAGACCCGGCTGCCTTTCAACAACATTGGTTCCAGAGCTACACAGCCATTGCAGCTTGTTCACACTGATCTATCTATGTGGGCCCATGGAACATGAATCACTCGTAGGTATGAAATACTTTGTTACCTATATTGATGATTTTACAAGACGAGTTAATGTGTACTTTCTGAAAAACAAACTGAGCGTCTTAGATACTTTCAAAGATTATAAAAGTAAAGTAGAGAATGAACTTGACATGAAAATTAAAGCAATTCGGTCAGATAATGGTAAAGAATATTGCAACAGAGATTTTGACAGCTTCTTAAGCTCACATGGAATTGAGCATCAAACTAGCACTCCGTACTCGCCCCAGCAGAACGGTCTTGCCGAGCGAATGAACAGGACCCTGGTTGAAAGAGCAAAGTGTATGTTGTTTTATGCAGATTTACCAACTAAACTATGGGGAGAGGCCCTAGCTACAGCCGCATATGTCATTAACCGGTCTCCCACAAAGTCACTAGATGGTAAAACTCCCATAGAGATGTGGTCCGGAAAGAAGCCCAATTTATCGAATATGAAGATTTTTGGCTCCGAAGTTATGGTACAGGTACCAAAAGAGAAACGCCAAAAATGGGATTCAAAATCTAGAAAACTAATATTTGTTGGATATTGTGAATCTACCAAGGGATATAGAGTACTTGATCCGAAAACTAATAAAATCATCAAGAGTAGGGATGTGGTATTTTTAGAAAATGTTCAGAAATATGATAAAAATATATACATACCTTTTGCATCCAACAGTGACTCCATTGTGCAGCCATGCGAAGAACCTTGCAAAGAAGAATCAGAGAGCACTTCAGACCATTCTTCTAATGACGACTATCAATCTGGTGAGAATGACGATTCTACAAACTTACCTGAAGAATCAGTAGACACAGAGCCACCAGCACGAACAATGAATCTAATGCAGAGCCCGAGGAGTATGATGTGAGTTATTTTTGCTCAGTACTAGATTTTAATGATCCTCAGACATTAAATGAAGCTCTTTCATCTTCTGATGCCGACCAGTGGAAGAAGGCCATGCAAGAAGAATATGACTCGTTGGAAAATAATACTTGGTCATTAGTGGACTTACCACCTGGTAAAAGAGTATTGCCATGTAAATGGGTCTTTAAAACTAAAACGGACGAGAAAGGAGAGATTACCCGTTTTAAGGCAAGGTTGGTTATAAAAGGGTAACGAAAGGGAAGTGACTACAATGAAGTATATGCTCCTGTCGTAAGATATACGTCTGTGCGTTTTTTGATTGCACTAGCTGCAAAATATGACCTTGACTTGGTTCAGATGGATGCGATAAGTGCATTTCTTCAGGGAGATATTGACACAGAAATTTACATGTCACAACCAGAACGTTATGAAGAAAATGCTCAAGTGTGTCGCTTACATAAATCAATCTATGGACTCAAGCAAGCTAGCCGGCAATGGAACCTAAAATTGAACGATATTTTACTTAAAATTGGACTGGAAAGATCAAAAGTCGATCCATGCATTTATTATTTAGTTAATAAATCAACAATGATATTTATTGCTGTGTGGGTGGATGATCTGTTGATTTTCACCAATGACAAAAACACAACAACAGAAATTAAAGAAAAATTAAGACAGGAATTCAGCGTGAAAGATTTGGGCGAGGCAAAGCAGTGCATTGGCATTCATATAAAGAGAATCCGTGAGGCAGGTGTGATCATGTTGGATCAAGAAAAATACATCAATTTAGTTTTGGACCGTTTTGGAATGAATGACTGTAAACCAGTTCGTACCCCTATAGAAGTCAATGCGAAATTTGAGAAAAATCCAGACGATGGAAATAATACATTCCCATACAGAGAAGCAGTGGGCTGTCTTATTTATCTGGCACATGTTACACGACCTGATATTGCTTATGCAGTCAGTAAGCTGAGTCAATACTGCAATAATCCAGGCAATCAACACTGGCTTGGAGTGAAGAGAGTTTTTAGGTATCTCCAAGGAACAAAGGACCTAAAATTATGTTATTTCAAAGAGGACTCCAAGGAGATAACTGGATACTGCGATGCAGACTGGGCCAGCGACCCTTTAGACAGAAGGTCTTGTACTGGCTATACTTTTATATATCAGAACGCCAGTATATCATTGAATACATGTAAACAGCCGACGGTGGCGCTTTCTACAGCCGAGGCGGAATATATGGCGATGGCGTCCGCAACTCAGGAGGCACTGTGGGTCCAACAATTACAAACTGAACTAGGCCAAGGTGTGGACAGTGCGTTGACCATCTATTCTGACAATCAGAGTGCAATAAAACTGGCATCAACGGACTGTTATAAACCAAAAACTAAGCATATAGATATTCGTCTACATTTTCTTAGAGAGAACTTAGTGAAGTGTAAAGTTAAGTTTTTATTTGTGAATGGTTGTAATATGGTAGCTGATAACTTAACTAAAGGTGTCTCTCTTGAGAAACATTTATATTGTATTAGTAAAATGGGTTTGCGTTCTGTAGGGAGTGTTAGGTTTTAGAACGCAACCATATTAATGTTTTATGTTGGTAACTCGATCTGCACTCTATTGTCTATTCCCGATGCGTTTTTTTTTGTTGTGCAAATATACAATATTTTCTTATACAAATTGCTAACCGTTTTATTTCGATCACGATTATTTAACAAGATCAGTGCGAGACATTTAAAGCTTACATTAGTTAGTTTTTAGTTTGAATCTGATTATTATATTTATAATTCACGCGGTTGGCGCAGTGGTAAGGCAGCTAGCTGCCAACTGAGCCGGTGGTCCTGGGTTCGAATCCCGGCAAGGGCAAATATTTGTGTGATGAACTCGAACATTTGTGCCTGGGTCATGGATGTTATTTGTAATAAGTATGTTTATCGTCGTCTAGTGTCCATAACACAACCTTACTAGAGTTTACTGTGGAACTAGTTCGATTTGTGTAAGGTTATCCGACGGGATGGTTTCCAATAGACTCAAATGAGACATCTTGTTTTGTTCTGAATCTGCAAAACAATGATTACGTTGGAGACGTAGATACCAACTAAACTAAATTTTACGTTGAGTTCTATTACATCTCACTATAATAAATTTATTAAATTGTATGGGAAAACGGTTAATAAAAGGCGGGGTAATTATTCCAGATTTTTTTTTAACAGTGCTATGCAGAATTTGTATGCGCGCCCCATCTGTTGGGAAAAAGTTCTCCGTCCGCTCATCGTCCGCTGAGCGGATTTTAACCAATTAAAAAATAGGGATACCTGGACATCCAAAGATAGTTATGGCTTTGGTTGGATGATAGATTCTTTGGTTGGACTTACAGGATACTTTTTACCCAACTACGACAAAGAAGAAAGTTGACGCATTGGCAAAAACCCATTTAGTCTAAGAAATTTGATCCCTTCACGAAGAAGAAGAAAAAAGTGTTACGCGGACAAAGCTGCGGTCTCCTTCTAGTGACTTAAATAACTTACCACGCCAAAGTACTGTCCAGGCTGGGACAGCACTCGGTTCTCAAAGTCAGTGCTCAAGTTTTCATTCTCGAACTCGCTGATCGCCTCCACCTCGCCCGTGTGTACGAGGTACATCGAGTTTGTGACCTCGCTCTGCTTCACCACGTACATACCTGTAAAGAGTTAGATGACACTAGGGGGCACTTTGAAATTAATTGAAGCATATTGGTAGCTTTCTGAGCTGACTTGAATCTTGACAATGAAATAAGGTAAGTACCTGGATTTTAGAGCATATCTAAGTAAAACAGTTTGTACAAAATGAAGACTACAAATAATAATTGGTAACAAAACATGAAAAGGTTACATGAACTTTAACTTTTCTAGAAATGCTCTTATATGACAATACTTTCTCCATATCTCCATAAATAATCCAATATTCCGAATTCGGGTGCCGAGAGCCAATCGACTGCGGTGTAGACTACTGCTCTACCACACTTACTTTCATCGTAGTAATATTGCCGAAGATGGCCGACGATTTGGCGCAGCAGTGCTGGCTCGAGGTCCTGGAACACTGGGTGCTACGGCAAAAAGAAAATGAAAAAGTGTAAGCATCATTTGTCATGAAAATGTTTTTGGTTGGTGGTTTGGACACTAAGTAACACACGTTATTACATGTGAATTGGGATTACATAGCAGAAGCGATGCTTATCTGAGAACTGAGTCTCACTAAGTATAAACGTAGCTTTGCTTCTTTGTTTTTATCACTAAAGTTGTATGTGTTGTAATATTAGACATAATACTGCTGCTTTTCATCATATGGAGTGCAAGTACTATTACTTTTAACTTTCTAATATTAAAATATAGCTGGAGTAGAAAGGTTACAATATGGCGCTCGTTGTAGGATATTAATATTTGTGTTTGAGTCATGGTTGTTCTATGTATTTAAGTATATATTTATCTATATAAGTATGTATATCATCGTCTCAAATCCATAACACAAGCCTTCTTGAGTTTAATTTGGGACTAGAACGATTTGTGAGGTTGTCTGATTTATTTATAGAGTATCTCTCTGAACGGCAGCACTGTGTACTTGTGTTGTTTTTCTCTGTCACCTGGAGTTCTTCGTTGGTGTAGGCGTGCGACATGACATCGAGCTTGAGACAAAGCAGCGCGTTCACCAGGAACGCTGGCAGTTGTTCCCCGCGCGCCTCCCTCCACAGCAGCACCGTGTACTTGTGTTAATGTTATCAGTCACCTGGCGTTCTTTGTCGATGTAGGCGTGCGACATGACATCGAGCTTGAGACAAAGCGGCGCGTTCACCAGGAACGCTGGCAGTTGTTCCCCGCGCGCCTCCCTCCACAGCAGCACCGTGTACTTGTGTTAATGTTATCAGTCACCTGGCGTTCTTTGTCGATGTAGGCGTGCGACATGACATCGAGCTTGAGACAAAGCGGCGCGTTCACCAGGAACGCTGGCAGTTGTTCCCCGCGCGCCTCCCTCCACAGCAGCACCGTGTACTTGTGTTAATGTTATCAGTCACCTGGCGTTCTTTGTCGATGTAGGCGTGCGACATGACATCGAGCTTGAGACAGAGCGGCGCGTTCACCAGGAACGCTGGCAGTTGTTCCCCGCGCGCCTCCCTCCACAGCAGCACCGTGTACTTGTGTACCAGCGCCACCAATACGGGAGACACTCGATTGTTCTTCAGAAAGTTCTGAAAGAACAACAATATCCTTGTCTGTGGTCTAGGAGGGCAAATTTCCAGGACTGCACCAGATTCATATATAAAACGGGCCACATCAAGTAGGTAAGTAGTAAGTAGGTATACACAAACAAAAGTAGGTAGGTACACAATTTTTCGTTTCCGAAAAATTGTGTACCTACCTACTTTTGTTATTTTTCTCAGTTACTAGACCAGACTCAAGAATGACCTGTCGTATACTTACGTGAAGGCTTCTCCTCAACAATTTAGAAAATTATTACAAGTATTTGACGGACTTTTGTGAAGAATATTAAATTTATTCAGACGTACTATATTTCTTAGTGAATATTCGTACGTCTCTGGTGTTCTTTTGCCGACGGTATACCTGCAGCTCGAGGACCTTGGAGTAGTAGCTGAAGGAGCGGAAGGACGCGTACTGCACGATGTTGGAGAACTCGCCCACGTACACCACGTACACCATGGTCGACACGATCGAGAGAATCGACACGTAGAGCACCTGGGGACGCATCCAGGATAACTTATCAAAATTATTAAGTTACTTGCAAATTGGCCACACAGTAATGGCAAAATACCTTAGTATGAAGAATTAGAGTATGTTTTCAGTAAGATTTGTGTGAGATTGTTGAATATGTAGGTTTACAAATACAAATGCTCTTTATTGCACACCTCCAAAATCAAGGAATATACAACACAACATGAGATACATTAAAATAACAGGCAGAGGTAAACAACAGGCGGCCTTATCGCTAAATAGCGATCTCTTCCAGACAAGCTTTAGGTAGCGGAGTAGTTGAAAAATTAATGTTTGAAATTAGTAGGTGGTGCATAATAATAGGTAATAGGACTAAATAAACGACTACCACAACAAACAGTGATAAACATACATAAATAAAAATCTACAGATGTAATTACATAAATACTTAGACATAATAAATGAATATATTGTAAAGTAATAAATAAAACAAAAACAGTATGAGCCACAAAGTTAAAGGAGCGATTACGAAAGGAATCTCCCACTTACTGCGCACTGACGGTCCCTGGCGTAACTGCGACCATAACCGTCTTATAACTATAGATTATAACCATTGAAAACTGGCTGCAAAAATGGGTTCTACCAATTCTTCTGTCGATGATTGTTAGACCTCGATTAACACACTAACGCCATCTATTGATCTATGTAGAAGCTTTGTCTATATGATTGGCAGTCTTCTTGTATTGCTCTACGATTATAACCTTCCTTTTGATGTCCAAATGTGTTTTTACCAACCAACAGCTGTCCAGACGTTAACTCCGACCGCGAAACATAAACAAGGATCACTTGACTTCGAACTGTTGTGCAATTTGGCAGCAGTTCAGCGTAGGCAGGATCGCTATCTACATAATAGTATATTTTGAGAACTCCCATCACAGCAGCAAAGATTTTCGACTTTGAACCATGATCGTTGAAAAACAATTGAAATTATTTAAAACTACCTACGGGTGTTCATGATACGAGCTTGCCAAAGGAACTTGTAAATTTATTTATTTAATGTTTATTGTACAAAAGAAAATTTTTCGTACAAAAGGCCATACATTGCCTTTTGTACGAATGTGGAAAGCGGTTTGGATCGAGCTTTGACGTGCATGCTCATATTTACTATTCACGGCGAATAGTACTTTTTAAGTATCGAAACGTAAAAACACAATGCGTTATATTAATATATGTCTGTCCGTCTGTAATCCACAGTAATATTGTATGTAAGCTAGGTATGGCAGGACATGGGGACTTGAATATATCCCACGGGCCGTGCGACACTGCAGTTTTTGACCTATACTCGTAGTAATTTTAATATGGACATAATTATAATCCCGCGATATTGATTTAAAATTAGTGTAATATAATAATGTTAAATTTATATTTTATTGTATATTTTTTACTCTTAATACCGCAATGTTGCACGGTCCTTGCCGATCACTGATGAGTATATTATATTTATATCGCCGCAATTTAATAAAACTCAAGAAAGTACGATTCCAAAAGAATTTCTCCCGCGAACGCTCAGGCTAAGGAATGCCGAGGTTTTCCCGAGAGTCAAATGTATGAAGTTTAAAAAAAAAGAAGTGTGTACATTTTTGAAGGGTCGGTAACACGCATGCGTGTCGCCAGCAGGGCTAGCATAACAAGCCGCGACTTCGCTTGTCATGCGACTCAGCCTCACCTGTCACGCTCACACGGTATTGAAAGGAAAGTGACAGATAGTATTTTGTCGCGCTACAAAGAATCGCGTGTCTCAGTAATACTAGACGTGCTTAGGGTGAGGGTATTTAGGAACTGAATTGGTAGCTGAGAAATGTCTCATGTGAATTTTGGAGAGTGCGCACGATTTAATTACGCCATCCCCGTTTCACCATCGGACAAACAGGCGAGAGCTTCATCATTTCTAATGCGAACCGCTAAGGAATGGAACTCGCTCCCATCGTGTGTATTTCCAGAAAATTATAATTTGGGTATCATCAAGAACCGGCGAGCTACATCCTCGTCCCCGCAGTCACTTACCATCAGGTGTTACCGAGGTCAATAACCGGTCAGTTTGTGAATAGAAAAAAGTCCACCTCTATTTGTTTCCTCGGCATCACGTCGTTGACTCCATTCTGGGAGAAGGTCGTCAGCACGAAGTAGACGCTGCAGAGGTATTCACTGTTACAGAGAGGGTCGCCGTTGTCTGCAAGGTATTAATTATCAGATATAGTGGATGAAACTAGAGGCCATTGCCTCTACAACCAGTAGGAACGTGACTTTATTTCGCAATTTTGTTGACTAGCTACTGTACTTCACTGACTGATCAAATCAACTCCTTTTTATGAACTGTCAAAACGCTCAGACATTGATATTTCAAAGAAACATGTTATGACGTCACTCTGCTAAATGATCAGATGGCCTCTTTATTTTTACTATTTAAGTAGTCGTTTAAAATTTGCCTAAAGCGTAAAACAATGTATACAAGAACTGTGTGTATTTCCAATAAAAAAATTGAATAAATAAGTTATAGTAACTACAGGAAAGTGGAATTATTAATCCATCTGATATCGTGTATAAGTGCCCGATGTTCGCTCAGACTACGTACAGGAGTTGATCACATACAGGGTGAACAATGTGATCAGTGGCAGCGTACTGAGGACTAGGTTCTCGTGGACTACTCACCGTCATAGTACCACGACCCGCGTATATTCGCGCGATGCTCGGTCAGCCCGATGAAGAACCACAGACAGGCGCAGATGTGCACATACAGGATGAACCATATGATCAGTGCCAGCGTACTGAGGACTAGATTCTCAGTAGCACGCTTTTGGTACCGTTTCAGGTACTTGGAAACCGTTTTCTGTAATGATTAAAAGGGTGACATTTCGTTGATAAAGATCAGTGTCATGAAACATCATAAATTTAACCAATAGCAATGAAGATACCGCGATACAAGCTACAGGCTCTGTAATTAACCATTATTATATGAGTTGGCTACTTGGCGTTTTCAGATCCACCTAGAGTTGTCTATGCAACTGCTGCATGCTGCAGCTACTAGTTTTGACATCACTCTGACAGCTGGCGGTTTAACCCTTCCTCTGTGGGGGAAATACTAGGACGTCATGCTCTTCATCTTTTGGTTTGTTAAGCCGTGATTTAAAGTCATAGGTCCCACCCATACGGTCTTTTATAACGAAAACACATTAGAGAGTTAAAAAGGATCATAGTCGATAAAAATCTGTGCTTAAACAATAACGTGCATTGAGATATACATTCTTAATTAGGATATATAGAGCATGTACAACTCTTATCATCCTGTTGCGGCCAAGCAAGGACAGCAGCCAGAACTTGTCACTAAAAAAGGAAGAACAGCTGTATGGGAAAATATGAAGATACGTTGTACCTTGTACCTGAACTCTGCGCCCTTGAGTGAAGTACTAATATGGTTGAAATTTATGGAACACGTACAACTCTCATCATCCTGTTGAGGCGGAGCCAAGACAGCAGCAGCCAGGGCTCGTCACTCAAAAGGCAGAACAGCTCGATGGGAAGACATGAGGCCACGTCGTATCTGAACTCTGGACTCTTCAAGTACCTGCATCAGAGTAGCGTTAAATTAAATTAAAATTAAATTAAATCATTTATTTCTCGACCAACATGGATCAATCATGGTTAAAGAATGACTGACACTTTTTCAGCGATCCTGTGCTGCACCTCTAACACAACTGTGACACGCAAGTCTTTCTTGCGCGAGATATACTACCTATCTCTCTCTGTACTGCACTGTAAGAGAATGACGGGTGATGCTATGTCGCCCAAGTCAAGGTACTTGCTGAGTTTTTCCTTCTCGTCCTTCACGAGGTTCTCGTCATGGGGGATGGCAATGTCGACGAGCACTGCCTGGCGCTTGGATCGATCTACCAACACGATTATTATTATTATTTTATCCCCTGCATGTCTGCATGTGTGAGTCTCTATATAATAATTTCAACAAAGGTTATTGCTATACACTTTGTGATTGGTCGATTCCGCACGTCTTCGTGTCAGTGAAAACGCACCCTTAAACCACAGCTTCTCTCAGAGTTAACCAACCTGCAGTTTATTTACATTATCTAGTCGCAAGTATATTTAGAACAATCTACAATTCGTACATTGTATTCGCATGATGTAATATTTACATTAAATATGATTTATTGACGTTGTTTGGCAAGTAATCGGCGGAAGAGCGAAATTTGTTTTATTGCCGCAATATTATTTACGATCGCAACATTCCGAAAAACTCTCTGATTGATTCTACACTTAAAATTTATACTTTAAAAATTTACAGTAGAAACGATCTCTTGCCTAGCTTTCATCTCGCCCCCAAATTGCCAGTGTGCTAAGACTCTAACTTAGACCAGGCCATGACATACAACTGATACAACATGCGCACAGCGACTTTATCGCGAGCTGGCAGCGCTGCACCCTGTGCACTCGCAACGGCATCGACATATCATAAGACTCTAACTTATCACACTGGTAATTTGGGGCGAGATGAAAGCGAGGCGAGAGCGCAACGATTTCGCGGCGAGCGCTATGCGATTTTGGCGCAAGTGACGACGATGCCGTTTAGAGTGCTCAGCGTGCAGTGTTGCCAGCTGGTGATAAAGCCGCTGTGTGTATGGTGTAAGAAAACAAGGTATGGCACTCCAGTTACTGGCAGTTTCTACGTTACTGGTTAGTTATTAGTTGCCGCTTTATAGTTACAAAATAAATACAAGGAAAAAAATATTGTCGCCAATCGTACAAAGTGGCATGTTCTTTGACTAAATTTTATTTTATCGTAATTTTATGAGATGTCTACAGGTAACAAGGGAATCGGGGAGTATTGGCAACGCAGGCAACACAGAAACGAATTGGTATAACCAACTAACCAATGATAGTGTGATGACGTCAAAAGTGTCATCTGTCATTCCGGAGTAGCATACCTTGTTTTCTTATACTTATATATACTAACTTCGTCCTTATGCCCTTCTCATCTTCACCAGGCAACGTCAACAACCCTGGCAGAGTGAAGAATATGAGGATCTTCATCAAAAAACATGCGTCCAGCACGTACAGTATAGCAATTAAGGGTACACGGTTGTCTTGGAAACCGGCGTTGTATAGGTCCATGTACACACACAGTATAGATACTAATATCAGGGACACCTGTAGAAGAAAGGGAGATAGGAAGTATAGAAGCGGAGCGTAAAATTGACCAATCACATTCCTCAGATTTAAATTCACTTCTTTCGGGATTCAAAAAGACGCAGCCTGATTGATTCATTCTCCGCTCCGCTTCCGTGGGCAGACAGCCTATTAAGAGTGTTCGAGAGCTCTAGGGGAGATTATCATCATCATCATCACCAACACCACCATCATTATCATCATCATCATCATGACCTCCATCATCACCACCACCAGTCACCACCTTCATCATCATCATCAACAGTATCAAAACCATCATCATCATCATCATCATCAACAACACCACGGCCATCATCACCACCAGTTATCACCATTATTATCATAATTTTACCATCACCAACACCATTATACTATTTCACGAGTTAATGCCCGCCTTTCCACTGAACAGAAACACTTGAAAATGATCTACGCTGCCAACAAGATTCCAACTCACTGCCTATGCGGGGTGAGGGAACTCGATTCGGTGCGGATCCATTCTGTTTGTGTTTCATTCAACAAAACCGCAAAATATCACCGCACTATAAGAAATCTCATGTCGCGCTGATCAAACTTGTAACTCCTAAAAACTTGCTTTTTACTTTCTCTGTTAAACTCTGGTAATTGGTAATCTGAAGTCTAGAACGTGCTAGAGATGCGAAAGACATTAGAGCATCACCGGAATAAAAAAATAGAAAAAGTGCACCGCGAAGAACATGATGTATATTCGATTGAACGAAAGAGAGGCCCGACTACCTGCACTATGCTGCTGTTACAGAGAAGGGTCTTCACGACGTGGTAGGAGCGGGGAGTCTTGGAAGGCCAGCTGTTTGTGAGGTCAGCGTCGATGAAAGGCTAGAACAAGATGAACCCTTTAACTATGGCCTATGGGCCGTCCAAGAGTGGATAAAGTAAAATTTGTCATCATCATTATGATCATCATCATCATCATCATCATCATCATCATCATCATCATCATCGTCATAGATATCATATTATTTGCCGTATTTGATACCGTCCCCACACTACAGAACAGTAGTTATACTTACCTACTCAGACGAAGTGGAGCCACTAATGTTAAACCAACACAAACAGGACTGTTGGATGGAGGTTTCACTTGTTTTTATCCTCCTGTCAGCCAATTGACTAAAATAACTACTCAGTTTACTAGACTATAGTCAATTGGCGTTTATAAAATAGTGGTTTATCGCTTTTACCCCGCTTCAACAAGCTCCTCAACTGTTAGGACGCAGTAAATTAAAAAGGCATTTGAATTTTGACCATTTGAAGTTTCTAAGGTATTGTCACTGTGATTGAAATGGTGCTTTGTTTTTTTTTCACCTGTCAGCCAAAATACTAGACGAGGAACATATCATAAGAATAGGATATTTACTATTGTAATAAGTATACACACACAATTGACATTAAACAAACATTGCGGGGTTCTTATCACTATCACCTCGTTGTCCACTCGGTATTTGGCCATGAGTTGGTAGATGACGTTACAGTCGCAGTAGCGGACGACGTGGTGGAACGCCGAGGAGCTCATCTGCAGCAGGTGGACATCTGTGGCCGCCACCAGACGGGAGCGCGCGCGCCATCCCGACGTGTCGTCCAGGTTGCCCACCATACTGGAATAATGACAATATGTAGAACTAGCGACCCGCTCCGGCTTCGCATGGATGCAATGCTGATAAAAAAAAATATTTTTTTTATTTATTCCCCTATTACTTTTTGACCCTCGCAAATCCGGATAAGCGTTGCTGTTCCTCCTATGCAGGTTACATTTTGGTTTGTATTTGTACCAAACCATTAACATTTCAATTATGAGACTGATGATTTATTTAGGTTTTTTTCAAAATAGGGTTTCTTTTAGGGAAAAGACGGTACCTAATCTTGTAAAAGTGACCTTGTGCCCTTACTGAATAAAGTTATTCATTATCCTTTTTTACATTGGTCTCTATACTCATATCAGATACATACCTGCCAATAGCAAGATTTTGGATCTTGCAAACTTTGTTATCCCAATCCGTGGTTCTTAAATGCAGCTCGCCGCTGTACACGATGTAGAGCTGGTCGACGATGTCGTCCACATGGAAGATGGTGGTGCCCTCCAGGAAGTGGATGCTATGGACGGCGCGACCCAGCACGCGGAGAAGGGACGCGTCGCGGTCAGCGAGTATAGGGCACTGAATAACATAAAGGTGTAAGAACGTGTAGAGCTGGTCGATGATGTCGTCCATCTGGAAGATGGTGGTGCCCTCCAGGAAGTAGATGCTGCGGACTGCGCGACCCAGAACGCGGAGAAGGGAGGCGCCGAAGTCAGCGAGGATAGGGCACTGAATAACAAAAAGGAGTAGGAACATGTAGAGCTCGTCGAAGATGTCTTCCTTCTGGAAGATCGTGGTGCCCGCCAGGAAGTTGATGCTGCAGGTGGCGTGACTAAGGACGCGGAGAAGGGAGGCGTTGCAGTCAGCGAGGATAGGGCACTGAATAACAAAAACATGTAAGAACATGTAGAGCTGGCCGACGATGTCCTCCATCTGGAAGATGATAGTGCCCGCCAGGAAGCGGATGCTGCAGGTGGTACGACTAAGGACGCGTAGAAGGGAGGCGTCGCAGTCAGCGAGGATAGGGCACTGAATAACAAAAACATGTAAGAATATGTAGAGCTGGTCGAAGATGTCGTTCTTCTCGAAGATGATGGTGCACTCCAGGAAGTGGATACTGCGGATACTGCGGATGGTGCGACACAGCTCGTAGAGAAGGAAGGCGTCGCAGTCAGCGAGGATAGGGCACTAAACAATAAAAAGGTGTAAGAACATGTAGGGCTGGTTGAAGATGTCGTCCTTCTGGAAGTGGATGTAGCGGACGGCACGGCCCAGCACGCGGAGGAGCATATATGCAAGGCCATTAGTTTGTATAGCTTAAATAAACTAAAGTTTTTATCAAACCTTTGACCTTGTGGAGCTGTGGTTGACATGAACATGCTGACATAGAAAACATTCTGATGAATAAAAGTAGACTCCCTAGAAAGATAAACACACGTAATGTCTTACGTGGAAGTGAAAGAATTGACATGAAGAAAAGTAAAAGGAACTCTCCTGTTGAACTGAATCGACAAAAGAATGCGTACCTAAAAGTACATACTTTTGCAAAAGCGGGTCCATAAAGATGCAATATTGCGTCGCTCCGTAGAGCAATTTGATCGCACAACTTCAGGACGTTACGCGCATCCACGCCGCCAGTCTGCTCCCAGTTAAACTCGTAGTGGTCCGTCATTTCCCTGAACAGACGTCAAATGATCAAGCCAGTAGCGGGGTGTCAAAAGTACTGGATTCCCACAGTTTGACTAGTTAAGAGCTATTTATAACCCCCATAATTGTTTCTAAAGAATCAATAGAGAGGAATAGTCCTGCTCAGCTCAAAGACTCCTTTGAAGTTAAGCCACTGTTCAAGGCATTTCTTTACTGGATCTGTATCAATAAGTACACGTAAAATAAACACCGGAGATAAAAAGCATACCGACATTTAGAATGGCAGACAATTGGAATACACATTGTAAAACGATTGTATTATATCATTAACGAATTACGCGCTCGATTTTAGTACAAGCTGCCTTTTTTAAAAATGTTTTCTTATGGAGATAATATGGCTTTTAAATACCCCATGCTCATAACCGGAACTCGAACACACAAAAAAGATACCTACCAGAAATCTTTACTAGGATAACAGAGCGAAAATAATTACTTCTGCAACTGCTTGTCAAGTTTCTCTCGCTGCATGAACTGCACCAGGTCCTTCATGTGTTCCTGGTATGCTGCTAGCGTGTTGTTCACGTTTGCTCTGATGCTGATAATGCGGACTGACATGTATATCATTATCAGGGATCCTGTAGATGGAAAATAACTAGTGTTTTTATTTGTTTAGCTATTGACCCTCAGAATTATCCTCATCTCCATCCTCAAGAAATTTATCAGGGAGGAACTGATATTTCGTGTAGACATCGGGTTTCAGATAGATTGGGAGCAAACAAGAGAGTGAGCGGATCATCGAACAAGAAGTGAGTGGTATTGGGAATGAGATTTTAACGGTTTGACATCTATGTGTTAACATATTGTAATTTTGTACCTTATCTAATCCATTGCACGGCGAATTCGCATAGGCGAACCTAGCGAATCTAGCGAGGTGAGGCGATGCACCTAATGTAAAATGTAAGTAATGCTAGGTTATGTTAAATGCTGCTTACTTTGCCATGTGGCAACTTTACTTACATTGTACAGGTACCTACCGCTTAACCATAGAAACGCGGAGATGTGTGAAGCCTGATGGTTGAATTACTTTCGAACCCGAACAGGCGAATTGTTTTTACGACAGCCAAGGTGTTGGCATGGTGTAGTATCTCACCAAACACCATGGCACTGAACAAAACGGCCATGATGTGCAGGTTGGTGGGCGCTATGGTGTTGTAGCCGGTCGTGGTGGCCTCGTACACGATCCAGAAGTAGCACCCCAAGTGTAGCTCCCAGGGTGTCGCCGTCACATTGAAACGATCTGTCCAAGTAGCAATACTTGGCTTAGAAGAGTGGTAAATAGGAAAGGTAGGTTACATTTACGAGCAATATAATTTATCTATCTATTGTTATCGGTTGGCGGCATTTTTGCTGTGACTGTACTCAAAGAGCAGAAGGTCAGTCAGACAAGTACCTAAAAACAGGCCCCCACTTTACATTGGTAATCATCAAGTGACAATAAGAGACTGATGTTCATAACGGTCTCCACAAGTTCCATACATTTCTGGACGACATTTTGGTCACGCAATGTATATGAAATTGTGTTGTCATTTTGTCGATTATGAATGGTATTGCCATGCTTACAAGCGTTATGGAACAAGTATATCCAGGAACCCCCTTTGTCGTTGGTCGGCACGAAGGCCCACTGGCGTTCATCCACCGAGTGATAGATCCTCACAGATGAGAACACCAGCATGCTTGTCAGAGCATTCAGCACCGTTAGAAACAGAGGCAGTGCCTGCAGGCTGCGAACAAAAGACACTGATTCAATTCAATTCAATCTGTTGAACTTTTGGGTGTCGGCTGACTGACTGCTTTCAGGCAAGGCTCCTCGTGTATGATAGTTGTAAACTAGCAGTTGTTAAAACTGTCGTAACAAAGTAATCGTTACGATTAATCCCATTTTTTTTTATTTTTTTTTATGTTATCACTGATCAACGATTAACCCCATAATCATTTAAAAGTTACTCTAAACCACCGAGTACTGTCAGTGGAACCTGAGTTTGTATATTGGTCGTTATCTTTATTTGGTTTGGTGGTATAATTAATGTAGCACCCCAAACTACTTTACTACATGACGGTACTCAAACGGCATCTCATCTCAAAGATTCCGCTATCAATCCTACGTGTTGGTAGGAGATTGCTGCTAATAGATCATCTTTGAACGTATCAAAATGTTTGATGAAAATCGCCTCACAATCACAACTTTAGACGTAAAACGCCAGATACGCAAAGAAAGATCTAAGCCCTCCTACGCGTACATGTATAATTCCACTGGCCAATTCTACTGCCACGCGTGCAAGAGAGAATTTGAAACCAAACCAGCTAGCTAGCCCACAATATTATGGACGAAGTCCATAGTTCTTGCATTGGTTCGCCGTCATCGAAATGAATAAAGAGGACTATACTCACACGAGGATTATGTCCCGTCGCTCGATGCGGCTCGTCAGCACCTCCAGGGTGCCGGGCAGGCGGTACAGCTGCAGGAGCCGGTTCATCATCAGCACCTGCTTCATGGCCGTTACCTGGTACAGTTTTCCTGCAAATATGGCGTTACGGAGATGCCAAAAAATTGCCACTCTCGCTGCCGCTGTTGCGCAAAGTCGTGGCATTTCTGTTACTATGACATGTAACGCTTTTACTTAGTTACTCTTGATACTATTTTACACAGCGTTTGGTTGGCCACCGCTGTGACTGATCGGCTCTCCTGATGATGAATCGCGTATCGATTCGAAACATGTCGAGATATATTTGACTTCTACGACGTGAGTAAGCCCGTTTAAGTATGTACTTTAATAAATCTTGATACTCGTAATAACATTTCCACTTATTTTATATTACATTATCATGCTTATTGGGACGGAGCTCACCAAAGGAAAACTTCCTGGAGACTTCCAGACTCTCGAATGGCAGACAACTGAAGGTGTCCATGAAGAATGCACCGCGAAGATAATGAGCCGCTGTGTTGGCCGGGTGGTAGACCAGAACGCCGTTTGCGTCGAAGTATCCCACCAGCATACGGAATACTCTGTGACAATAGGCTAGTTGACCCAGTTTTGAAATATATTTGAAATGGTTAAAAATGATCTTACTAGCTCTTAAAAAAATGTCTTGTATTCTTGTGAAAGCTAGAAAGCTACATCTTATCAATTGAAAATTGGAAATTTCACAAACAGTCAAAAACGCCGTCCGCCATTTTTCCCTTTTGCTAATCTGTGGCGTGACATAGAATTACCTGTAAATATTCGAAATTCGACCGTCGTATAGTGCCATTCCGCTCACTCCAATATACTTTTGACAGGAGATCGAGAGGGACGGCACTATTCGAAGTCGTCAAAGTAGACTTTCAGTTTTGTTTACATGACCAATGACGTCACTATCATAAGCGAAAATGGCGGACAGCGTTTTAAGCATTTCAAAATACAGATTAACAACCATATTTTCAAATTCATTTTTTTCAGCCATCTTTCACTTTTATGAATTGAAAAATATATATTTAGGTTTCCTTTGCTAAATACTATACGGAATAAACATTAGTTTATTACACTTTGACATGAGTCAACTAGCCTATACATGATTTTACATTTTTTTTATACCGTCAGACAGCACAGAATTTAAATATAAGTACCTAGGTAAGCTGAATCTTTCGATTATATTCGCTCCGCCTGCCTACTATATACACCCTTGTATCAAAATGTCTACAGTGAATGGTAAAAATGCAGTTTAGCCAGTTAAGGACCAACCAAACCATCTCTAGCGTAAGTGGAACAAATCAATAAATGGGACGCAGATACATCAGTACATCGGCATCGTCAGATTACAAAGTTCATCTCATTTCGTAGTAAGTAACGAAGTGCAGAGACGACTTTGCTTGGGAACAGAGTTGTCCAGAATTCTAGATAAAGCAGTAGGGCACAGGCGTGGCAACAAAAGCCGATTTGTCTAGTTGTCCTCAAGAGCAAAGAATACAAATGTACTCAAAAGTCTTGTAATGGGTGAGCCTCGTAACTGGGTGCCACTGTAATATGGCCTATATTATATGGGTGCTACACGTCAGAGGAAGCGAAGAAATTGAGGTGAACTGCAGTACCAAGAATGTGCAGCTGAAGAAGATGAAGGCGCATATTTACGAATAAGTGTTATAATATTCGATGATTGATGACATATGGCACTGAAACGTGATCGCTCACAATGGGCCTCATAAGAAGGCTTAAAGTTACTCAAAGGGCATTGGAGCGAGCTATGCTCGGAGTTTCCTTGCGGGATGCAATCCGAAACGATGTGATACGCAAGAGGTTGTAGAAATAGCTTCGTCGCCAAAATTAAGTGGCAGTGGGCATGGCACATTGCTCGTAGAACCGATGGCCGTTGGGGCAGAAAGGTGTAGTGACCGTGGACCGGAAGACGCAGCTTGTGAAGGCCCCCAACAAGGTGGACCGATGACCTGGATCGTGGGCAGAAATTGGATGAGGGCGGCGCAAGACCGATCGTTGTGGAGAGCTTTGTATTTCGCCTTTGTCCAGCAGTGGACGTCTACCGGCTGATATGATGATGAATATTAGATAATCAATATGGCTTACACGTCAGAGTAGGCGAACAGGTCGAGCACCAACGCCGCGTGGTACAGCCAGGGGAACTGCAGCACCAGGTAAGTGTAACTTGGGAAGACGAAGGCGCACGCGAGGGCGCAGAAGGCGCGGCAGATCTCGTAGCGGGTCACCAGCTCGCTGTCCGGCCGGAAGGTGAAGCGTGGGAACATGTGCCTGAAATGGGTCTATATTGACTCCTAAAGTAATTTTTCGTCGAATATTTCATACATACATACATACACGCCTTTTTCCCAACGGGGTAGGCAGAGACCACATCTTTCCACCTGCTATCAACATTCATTAATCTCCTCATGCATGCTCGTTGGTTTAGAGTACTCTTGACTTGCCCTATATATGTATATACAGGGTGGAACAGATCGAGGGACTTTTAAGCAAACAGGAAATTGTTCAGACTGAGTACTTCATTTTTCACCAATGAACTATGTAAATATATCTATCCATTTTTGAGATACAGTTTGTCAAAAATTAGTGTAAAAATCTGCACATATCAATCCTAGCATCGTTTGAACATCGCATAAGTTAAAGACAGGTGTAATTTAAAATGTAAATAAAACCTTTGAATTAGTAGGGTTGTCACTGGCATTAAAGTATTTTATTTTGATGACTTTTTTACTTTTATATCCAGCTTTACAATTATAAGAGGTCAATTGTAGATCACTCAGATGACACTATCCTATCAGCCCAGTCTTTAGAAATGTTTCATCGTGTATATATTTTTTTTTTTTTTAATCTTATTTATTTTATAAGCCATACATCTTATGATTAAGTCGGCTTAAAAATAATTACAATGTTACTTAAACTTTAGGTGTTACATTAAACATTGGGATTGGTACTTAAGGATTATTTTTATAATACTCAAATCTTAGGTTCAGTGAGTGTATAATGAATGAGTCGCCGAAAAATCAATTCGTAATAAGTATTTTTCTTTCCAACCGTGAACTATTTGAGATTGTTTTAAATCAAACCTAACCTAACCTTATAAATAGGATGCTATTTGCAAGAATTATGAAAAAAATATAATTGCAGGAGAATAAAAATTCAGCGAAATGATTCTTCGGCGAAATTAAACATTCGACGAAATAAGTTTCTAGGAGTGAATGGGCTCCTACCTCAAATATTGGTACAAAAAAATATCACAATAAGACCATATATAGAGCATGATTTTGATGAAGGTCAGAGATAGGAGCTAGGAGGTATTTATGACAATCGAACTGATATTTTGAGTGGTAGACTTATCTAAGTTACAGAGAATACTTACCAGTCCAAGTCTTTAAAAACATCAATCAGTTTTTAAAAGGTCTTGCGTTTATCAATCGATCAACAGTCACGTCACGTCACGTCGTGTCACCGTTTTCCATCAGAAATATCAATTATTTTTGCATTTCGACTATGAACCACATCATCCAGACGTCGTAGTCCCTTTAATACTGTATGCCTTATGATTAAGGTCACTATAACCTTACTCCTACTTATTTGGCATGTGCAGTAAAGTTTAAATATATAATTATTTCTGGAAAAATTTAACGTAATATTTTCACCTCAAAATGGAGAAGAAGCCGAGCTTCTTGAAGGGCTGCAGGAAGGCGGAGTCTTTCTCGTGCTTCCTGGGGAGTCTGAAGCGTGCCCTGTTGGGCGCGGAGGCGGGGGGCGTGTACGACACGAACGGCTCCCGACGGACTTGCAGCTTGGAGTATTCCTGGCAGCAATACATTAACTTTTAAAGAAGAAAATCCGTACAAGTGCGAGTCTGACTCGCGCAACGAGGGTTCCGTACGAATACTTATCCCATCTTAACTGGCCGGGTAAAGTTAAGTTTGCACCTGGTATGTTTGGCGCCGGATACAGATGAGGTGCAAAATTATCGCAACCGATCATGTTTGTTGTATGGGAGCCTAGATCTATTTTATTTACTTTTTTAAGATTTGGTGTTATAGCGGCAAAAGAAATAGGTACATCATCTGTGAAAAAGGTCAACTGTCCAGGTCTCGCTCACGGTTCATGAGATACAGCCTGGTCACAGAAGGACAGGCGGACAGTGGAAGCTTAGTAAGAGGGTCCGGTTTTTACCCTTTGCGTACGGAATCCTAATAATCAACTTCCACGTCACCCTTCACCGCCACATGATGCTTTATCAGAACCTTACCTGATAATGGAATCAACTGATAGTTGATACTAACCCTTTGAAAACGAAATACTTTTCCGAAGTCTTCAACAAAAATAAATAAATATCAGACTACCTAGCACAAATCGATCTAGTCCCACAGTAAGCTCTAGTAGGCATATATAGATAAATACATACTTAAACATATAGAAAACATCCATGACCCAGGGACATATATTCGAGTTCCTCACACAAATTCCCTTGTCGGGATTGGAGACCGCCGACTCATTAGGCATCTGTACTACCACTGCGCTAATCGCTTTGTCTAGATGCTATTACTTACTTCTTGTTCCTTAGCAAAATTGATGGCGTCTTTAATCTGTGGTATTTCGAACGCCTGTCCAATAACCTTTCTAGAGATCGAGAATACTTGCACATGAGTGGCCGCTCGAACCGTGTAGAAGGCTGGAAACCCTGAAACATTCAACCTGGTAGAGTCCTGAACTCTAAATCTAGAACTGAACCTCACACAAATCGATCTAGTCCCAAATTAAGCTCAAGAAGGCTTGTGTTATGGGTACTTGACGAAGATATACATACTTATATAGATAAATATTATACTTAAATACATAGAACAACCATGACCCAAGCACAAATATTCGAGTTCATCACACAAATATTTGCCCTGGCCGTGATTCGAACCGGGGACTGCCGGCTCAGTAGGCGCGTCGCCAAAGCATAATATGTGCATCATAACTTTTTACGTCGCAACTATGTCAGGACCACTCCCTGCCACAGATCGTATGATATCCGTTAAAGGCAAGAAATTCAGCACCATCCGCCAGTAATCGTCATTTAGATAATCCAGAATTGTAGTCTCTTTGCATCTGACTCTAACATCTGTTACATCAGCATCTAGCATCTCCCGGGAAGATTGGGCATTACCCACAAGCCATGGTGCCTTTTTTTGACATGACTTGAACTGTATCAGGGCTGTTTAGCCCTCACTACCAGTGAGTCGGACTTTGTGTGGGAGTATAACCCGCTAATGGGCTTATCTCCGCGCCACAGGAGTGATGGCCTTGGGGGCTCTAGCCTAGCCTCGACTAATATGGGGCCAAAATATGAAATAAGAGTCAGAAAAATAACAAAAAAGACACTAAATGAAACTTACGAAATACACATTCAAGGACTCCAAAATGATTTCTCGCCACTAACGTAGCAATAACTTCTCCTGTATCCGGGTTTAGGACCTGATAAATTAAAGAATACCATTAGCAGTACAGTTAGAAGAAGAAGTATAGCTAAGAAAATAAAATGCTCGCAATGATATGTATATGTAACTCTTATTTTCTTGATAATAGTCTGATTGGAAAAAATAGGCGCATTTTCCCTATATTTTTAAATTTCAGGTGCTCGAGAATTTCTTTTAACTACCTATGTAACTGACAGTAGAACTGGTGGTAGACAGCCAGTAAGCGACGATTTCCAGTGGATTCCTGAGTATACACACTCCGAGAGTCAAATGTTCAGCTTAATCACTTACCTAATAATAAGTGTTTCGCTTCTGAATTGTCAAAACGGAATTATCGCTATTCTCGCGGTTGTGCTTTGTTAAAAATTTAATTTTATAGGGAGTGTCTTAGAAACAATTAAATTTAGTCCAGTAGCAGTAAAGCCTTGTAGTCTTTTGCTAAAGAATAAAAAGTATCTAAGCCAAACCAAGTCGGGCTTCCAACGATGTATTTAACACCACGCCAATATCACGCCTCTGGAACGGTCTTCCTCTCACAATTAAACAGGCCCCGAGTAAGTTGGCATTTAAAAGGGCCGTGCAGAGTTTCTTTGCTAGTAGAACTGACGTCTCATAGTTTATCTGCTTGGTTAGTTTCATCGTCGTATATATGTATGTACTCGTATGTATGTATCTATTTATATGTGTATTTTATGTATATGTATGTAATATATACTCGTATTATGAGTATTTTAATTGTATGTAATTACTTATTTAGTAACATCTGCTAACGTAAACTAAATGTTTACAAATGAAGCGAAAATTTAAAAAAATAATGATTCGGACAGGATTCGAACCTTCACATGGGCGTCCTCCCAATTGGACCACCGAATCAGATTTTAATGATTCGGACAGGATTACATTTTCATTAAATTTTTCAATTTTCGCTTCATTTGTAAACATTTAGTTTACGTTAGCAGATGTTACTGCTTTAATAAAAATAAGTAATTCGGGTGTAGCACATCGTTACTATCGATTCTCAACAAATTTGAGACGATGGTGCCGACCAGCCTCGCGCAACTCTCAAGGTAAAAAACGATCGACAACGGCTATATGAAACAAAGGTGAATTTTTTACCTATCTAAGGCCCACTTGCACCAAAACTTCGAGTTAAATATATAACTCAGGGTTTACTAACTCAGGGTTAAAATGATAAATTTTTAACTCATACTTTTCGTTGCATCAATAGAAATTGAGTCCGAGTTAACTAACCCGAGGTCGATGTAACATTCATTCACTCTATTCATATCCGACCAAATGTGATAGAATAAGGGATGAATGATTTAAATATTGGGCTCTCTGTCGCTCTACAGTACTTTGCATAAGTCAATTCCATTATATCAGATTTGGAATGACATTTCGTTTTTAACGTATTATATTCTGCCGTGTTACGGTAAAAGGTCGTAGCTTTATACGGATGTCATAGTAACATACGTCCTTTTACCGTAGCATGGCAGTATTTCTGTATTTAACTGTCAGTCAAGCGTCATTATTATTTTGCGCGAGTTGTGTTAGCTTTGCATATTGTGTTTTTTGGTTTAAATTGCTGAAAAATTCACAAATAGCGATAGATTGCTACTTTGTGTTATAGTAGCGGAGTTTAAGCATATAATTAAATACAAAAAACTAATCGACATAACATAAGCTAAGCTATACGACAAGTCGAGTTTGACACTACTAACCCAGGGTTAAATGACTTTAACCCTCACACTTCGGAGGGTTAAAAAATTAAATTGTTAACTCAAGGTTAGCTTCTAACTCTCGGCGGTGCAAGACGTACTAATTACCTAACCCTAGAGTAGCATTTAACTCAGAATTAATTTTGTTAACCCAGCGTGGTGCAAGTGGGCCTAAGTTTGAAAGAACGTTGAAACCTACAAAGCATTAGATAATTGGCGACAATCGAATTTAGGCGGATTGTACTTCAGCCGCCATTTTTGTCCGCCATGCCATATTAGTTGACGTTTCACTTTTGTTGTGTAGTCTGGTTCTGTCAAAGTTCTGCGATCTTTTCAAATAATTCAAATTTCACAAATAATCTAATAATTTGCATTCTTTGGGTGTAGTGGTCGTTTAGAAGGTACACAAGACAATCACAATTGCAAAAATGAGTGGATTGAAAAGGAAAAAGTGCGGAATATGCAGAATAAAAACGTGTCGAATAGACGGTCAAAAAAGACAATTCATGGCAAGATTTCCACCGGACGAGGATCGGTAAGTAAAAAATATAATTAATTACTGCGTGTTATAACCATGTTAATCGTAAGTTTAATTGAAAACTTGGCATTTCGGGTAAAATAATACATACCCTTATACGTATGTAAACAATAGTGCTGTATGTAAGTTTTATCGATAATTTTCATTTGAAGTGAAAAATACCTGGGTAAATACGGAATATCTTTCTTCAAGCAAAAACCTATTGGTATGTGTACTTATACAAAAGTGTGCACTTGAATACAGCTGTTAAAGCCGTCTCAGATGAGAGGATAAGACATTATTATCACTACTTTTTATGCCAGTTTGAGTTAGATTATGGTCACAGAAATATTTTACGAAAAATCTTCAATGGACTATGAATGGTACGGTTTCATCTGGACAAACAGATACATTTTTACTCTGTAATTTTCTGTTTAGCCTGTATTATTTGTGTTGCAGAACTTCCAACCTGGAGCACAGACTGGAGTGATGAAACGGCTTTTTTCGTCTTTGTTTATCAGCAAGCCAAGCAAAGTTTGAACGAAATAAAATTATTTGCACACTTTTGTTTTTTTTTTATGAAGTCAGTAACCTAAAGTAAACCAAATGTTTACATTGAAGCGAAATATTTAATGATTTAAATTACCGGAAAGCCGTTGGAGACGCGGGTGCGAATGCGAACCCCGCATGAACAATTTTTTTTTAAATGCCGATATCGATAATTCGATAATTTGTGTAACATGTGACATCCCTATTTTGTTCTTGATGTTGGCATTATGTCATGAATTGACACTGACACTGATATTGTTTGCGGCTTCATATTGGCAGTATGTTTTCGCCCCCGTTTCATACTAATGCGAGTTCACGCTTTTTGTAAGGCACTCCCGTCTCTTAAAACGTAGTGATTACATACTCTTTGGTGTCGACGATAAAGTCTAAATCTTTATGGTAGATGGCGCTACGATGCAACCCTAAGGCATGTCGAAGCAACTGGTTGAAAAATTCAATGGCTCTGACATCTGATTCGGTGGTCCAATTGGGAGGACGCCCGTGTTGGCCCGGAAAGCCGTTGGAAACGCAGGTTCGAATCCTGTCCGAATCATTAAATTTTCGTTTCATTTGTAAACATGTATGTAATTAGGTATGAAATGTATGTTATTAACTTATTATGTTGCTTGGATGCACCGCCTACATTTTTTCTGCTTTGCCCTAAGGTTGACTGGTAGAGAATGCCCCATGGCATTAAGTTGTACGTTAAGTTTTTCTTTTGTGCAATAAAGTTTAAATAAATAAATAAATAAATATTGTCTCACCCGGTAGGCATCTACAATGGAACTTATTCCTCAGTATAAATGACTAGTGCGCAATGATGACATAGCTCTTTTTACGTGAGGCTAGGCATACATACCTCACAGAAGCCCTGCTTGATGACGTACATCTCCGTGCTGATGTCGCCAGTGTTGAGTAGGATCTCGTTTGGCGCACTAAAGAATACGCGCGCGTTTGACGATATGTTGTTCAGGTCTTCCTTGTGGAGCAGCTGTAAATAACACTATTATTACAGTTTTATTCCGAAATGTCCAGATATTCCAGTACCATCTGATGGTGAGAGCTACATGGTTGAAAATATGACATGAGTTATTTAGATGGTCGCTCTCAGAAAATGACTGCCCAGTGTGACCAAAAGTGACCTGTGGTCTGTAGCTATATTGGCTGGCAACACTGATAACAAGTGTCGGTCCTGCCCAGGGATAGTGGCGCAACAAACAGCTTTCAAGTGGCAATAATGTGCATACGTAATATATTTGTATTATAAAACATCAGTAGCGATTCGTCAAGGATTCGTCATCAACAAAATTCAAAACATTGTTTACCGGATTGATCCTTCGTTCTTCTTCCGAAACAAGTACTAAATCTTATTGAAATAAAAGTTCATTGCGGATAGTTATGCTTATTGTGCAAAATCACTTGAAATTTGCGGAATATTTTGTCCCGTTTCCTCTCTGTTACATCACATCAGTGACATTCACTGACTTTCAACCTCAGTTACCAAAAATTTGTCAGCAAGCAGTAAAACAAATTAATAACACTAAAATCCGCAATATGGCGTGGGCTGAAAATCACCCAATATATAAATTATCAACACATTTCAGAGAAGTTTAATCCCTAATCCCTATTGTCCTCTGGGTCACGGTACAGAAATGGAGAGAAAAACAACAAAAAAAGTTGATGCACCCATCACCTCCCAGATTGTTAGAGTCTGGCTAGCCAAATAATATTGACAGATACTTCCTTGTCCAATCGTCTATGATATAAACAACTAGCTTTTGCCTGCTACTTCGTACGCGTAGAACTCGTTAATTGATATTGACAATAAAAAAAAAACAATTAGACTTTCAACCCTTTCAGGTATTCAATACTCGAATGGAATGTAGTTAGTAGTTTAGTTCTGGGCTATTGGGTGAAAGCCATGGACAAAATGCAAAACATCCTTTTTTTAATATTTTTGGAGTTGCAAGGCTAAGTCCCATTCGATTCAATAAGTTATCCGAGGCTAAGTCCTATTCGATTCCATAAGCTATGCTCAGAAATGGCTCGAGATGGTGACGGTCCATAATCAACTGACGAAGAAGGTATGGTTCTATTCACCAAAGAATTTTGTCACATTATGAAATTGGGACAAAATAATTATTAGGTAGCTACTATTATTTTTCTAACTTGGTTTTTACAACTTAGTTTATTGAAGTATAGTTCAATAAATTATCCTAAATGATTTAATTAGGTCAGTAAAAATATGTAATTTTTTTGATGTGGAGACATGAGCAAGCTACATACTGTTCATGAGAAAAACATTTCGTGCCCAAATGTATTCCTGCTACTTTTCATGTTCGCCCCTGTGATTTATTAATAGTCATAGAACATGTTAAAAACTTTTAATGGAAACTGTAGACGTTTAAAATTAAATGGTAAATTATTCGGTATAATTGGAACACGTGGTATAAGTACACTTTGTCCCTTGGCTTCTCCCGTTAAAATCGTGCCCTTCACAATGTATTTCCCTAATTAGGTGATTCTCAATCTAGCGCCGTTGCCAAATTTGGGTGCGTCTAAGTTGCGCATTAACAAAACTGGTACTTTTTTTGTTGATTTTGAATACAATATCATTTTTGATGCCAATATGGTTCTTTCACATAGGTAGCCAGTTTTCGTCATGAATATAAGTGTGCCTATAAACCGACCATGAAAAATGCTCGGTCGGTGATAGAGCCAAAAAATTGCACTTTTTCTATTTCCTCTTATAAGTATCATAATAAGGCTATCCTTCTCCATCAAAGCGTGTCAGGCCCTTGACTTAAGCACGTCAATTATGTAGCATAATAATTGATTGACAATTCGGGTCTTGTCGAGTATCCGAGTCTAAGATCCGAAAAATACGAAAACTTTATGCACTAATACTGTACTCGGCGATTAATATTGCACATCGGTCTTTAGCCCTTAATTTGACAAAAGATGACGAAGGTCGCTGGTTCAAGCCTCGTTATGGTAAAATAGAGCAAAATATTCTGGTTCGAAAATAATATATGGAAAAAGATGGTCAAAGAATTTGTTCACCCTGCCATACATGCCAAATTATGGGTTAGAAAGAGGCAATTCAGCAATTGGCTGTTTATTTACGACGATTTCCGAACACTGGCGACCTTCCATCAATCATTGTTTAAAATTAAGATGAATGAAATGGGAATGAACGTAAATACTTTCTCGTTTATAATATTATTAGGATTATTTATATATGTTAAGTATCGTATCTTTGCATACTGAGTTATTTACTACTTTATTTATACTCAGTTACCAAGCGGAGGTACATAATCAAAGCTCGTAGGCACTATTTTCAGATGATGTGCGTATCGGAACGTGGTACCTACCTGAAGGGCTACTCCGATGTTCGAAATTTTACTTTCGTATAGTGCTATTCCATTCAATCAAATATACCTTGACAGGAGATCGAGAGGGATGGCACTATTCGACAGTCAAATTTTGAAAATCGGAGTAGCCCTTCTGCAATCACTGGTTTGACATGTCTTGCCAGATGGGTGTGTGACGTTTGTCAAATCAAATGTGATTGATTCAAATTTCTAAAATTTTATGTATTTGATTCTTGAATTTACGCGATTAATCGAATTTTGCGGATACATGTTCCCATATCAGAATTTATTGTTTTTTTACAAAGAATAGTTTGGTATGCGTTTGGTGAAGGTCTATCGTAGGTAGATTAGTTTACGTTAAAACGATGACATGTAGGGAGTTGTTGCAACTACAATGATTTGCTCTCCATACAAAGTTGAATCCCGTTTTTCACGGGAACACTACATTTATTCGGGATGAAAAGTATCCTATGTCCTTCCCCGGGACTGAAACTATCTATATACCAAATTTCATCTAAATCGGTTCAGCGGTTTAAGCGTGAAGAGGTAACACAGACAGACAGACAGACAGACACACTTTCGCATTTATAATATTAAGTATGGATTTAGTAAGTGGATCCTCTATAAAATAAATAATTTGGATACCTACTTTATGTCCTCTAGTTCTAACATTCCGATTGAGTTGAAATTTGGCATGGTACTTATGCATTTTTTTTGGTGATGGATTAATATACCTATGGGTATTATCGAGCTAGGTCTTATTTACGCCACATTTAATTTTTCGCCTCGTATATGGTTAGAAAGTGTTAACTCGTTGACTGTACTGTACTTACATAGTGGTAGAAATTATGTGAGCTGACTATGAGTGCACATCCATTTTATTCTTACTTCAATATTATTCTTACTTCAACTTTCTTCCTTAGGTACCTTGTGTGTGCATAGAAAATCAAAAATATTTTCTAGTATCAAAACGGTAATTCCTACTACACAAAGTGTGACCAGCCGCAGATTTTTTAAATTTCCCGCCAAAACTTTGAGTAATAGTTCATTAGCCAGACTATAGTTCTACTCGACGGTAGCTGACCTTCATGAAGGGTATGCACAGGATGTACTTGCACCGCTGACGCGCCAGGATGTCGTGGTACACGTGCGGCGGCAGGTCGTAGAACACGGTGCTTTGCTGCGATGCCATTGAATACGCCTGAGGAGATGATGGCGATGCAATGATACATTTGAGTAACAGACTGCGTTAGGAACAGTAGGAACGTATGTGATTTTGTAATGTTGTTACTTTGTGAACACTTTTGACAGCGACTCACTGTGACTTTGTCATCGTGACGTTATTTATCCCCCATTTCTAATGATACATTGGTCTTTCTAGCGTTTTGGTAAAGACCTTGCCGACCGTACCGACGAAAAAAGCGGGGTGTGGTGTTATATAACTTTAACATATGTAACTATCTGTGGCATTACAGCTCCCAAATGGATGAACCGATTCGAAATCGTTTTTTTTTATCGAAAGCCGACAGACAAGGCCTGGAGATGGTTTTAGCCATGTTTGGTCAAAATATCTGCAACCGTTTCCAAGACATTCAGCTTTGATTGGAACAATTGACAGTTGGCTGAGATAGCCAATATTGAAGCTAAGAGTTTCAAATTTTATTAGTTCGGATTTAGTAGCCCTTTTATTCCGTCATTAATAAAGTGCCTCATGATCACGACCTGCAGCTACGGGTGTTTTTAAAATTTTGTATTTAGGTTATTTTATTTACCGCTAATTTGTTCAGTTTATCAGATGCAGAATGTGTTGAGGTTATCTGGAAGAGATCGCTATTTAGCGATAAGACCGCCTGTTGTTTACCTCTGCCTGTTATTTGAATATATCTCATGTTGTGTTGTATATTCATTGATGTTGGAGGTGTGCAATAAAGAGTATTTGTATTTGTTATATGATAGTATAAATAACTCAGGAGTAACTTTTTTGTGAGATAACCCAATTCGATTTCAGGGGGCAAAACATTATTGTTGTTAGGAAGATAATTATCTTTGAGGGCCACTTTTCTATCAAAAAGTCATACTTTTCTGGTATTCCAACAGAGAAGCAGGTGTTCGATGAAGCGCCGGCGCAGCTGCGGCGCCATCTTCTGGCGGATGAGGAAGTTGCGGACATCTGCTATGCATGAATCGTATTTCACCCTTAAAAATAAAATAAAAACGTCTCACACACTTAAGTACTATAAGGGGCTCTAGTATCCACAAAGGGCCAAACATTCTACGATCTGAATCTGCCGGGATTTCACTAGAGGAAACCACCGCTGTTAAGTAGAAATAAGTAAGAAACAAAATAGTTATCAAAACTAAATTTCTTGGAGTCATGCTTCACAATTTACAAATTTCATTTCTCAGAGATGTATTGTACCTATAAGTAGTGACGTGCCGTTCTCGAGAATTTCAGGAAACTTTCATCATTTTCCTGAGAACGTTCTCTCTCCACACAAATTGAGCAACGTTCTCGAGAACAGCACTATCATTTATTTATCAATTATGCAAATAAGTTACACAGCATTACAGTAAAAACCAAGACACAACAAAGACTTAAAAACTGGTTAGATTTAACGACGTGGCTCCGTTGCGTCATCTGATCCAAAGAGTATGTAATCACTACGTTTTAATCTGATCTAGAGTAGAGTAGAATACGGCAGATTACCCCGGAACTGCCGAAACACGACACCCGTCGCCAAAAAGTCTGCACTTGCAATGGTGTCCTGCCGCGGCACGCATATCTCTACGTTTCTTAGGGATGTGATACAGTCTCTAATTGCGGCTTCACACTACTCGCAAAGTTGACCGAGGCGAAGTTGACCGAAGTATGGGTTTCCGCAGTGAAGTTTTTCTCCACACTAATGATAGTGGTTGAGTTCGCGAGTAGTGTTGAGCTAGGGTAAGAGACTTAACGAGAAAAGGGGCTACCTGAAAGCGGTGGTGACCATGATGGTGGCGGAATAGACGGCCTCGATGCAGATGTGCATCACGATGCACATCTCCAGCAACAGCGCCGTATACATGTGCACCGTGTAGTCCTTCTCCAGCTCCTCTCCGAGCTCCATGTGTGCTACGACACGGTTTTATAATGATTAGAGCACACTTGAGCCGACCAGTGGGAAGACATCTTATTAGTCGCCCTAAGTATCGCTGGTAGAATACACCTCCTACAATGGTATGGGAGGAGATGGCAGGAGGTATTTAGCATAGGATCGAATAAGATAGCGTTCTGTATTGGAGGCCTAAATTATTTTCGGGATGCTGTGTCTTAAGCAGAGCTGAGTTGACTATCTTTGTTTTAGGGGTTTATTTTATAATGAACTAGCTGTGCCCCGCGGTGTTACCCGCTCATCCCACGGGAACACTACATTTATTCGGGATGAAAAGTATCCTATGTTCTACCCCGGGACTGAAACTATCTATATACCAAATTTCATCTAAATCGGTTCAGCGGTTTAAGCGTAAAGAGGTAACAGACAGACAGACACACTTTCGCATTTATAATATTAAGTATATGGATAAGCAGAGCTGAGTTGACTATCTTTGTTTTAGGGGTTTATTTTATAATGAATTCGACATCGAAAAAAAAAAGTTGTCAGGCGGCCGCTTGTAAATTGGTATGCTTGTTCTTCTTCTTTCTTTTCCGACTACCAACTCTGATGGATCCATATCGACCGGCCGGGCGGATGACTATTTGTTTTAGGCGTCTGTATCTGATGCAGCGCCTGTAGTACCAGGAGGAATCGCATTAAAATGTCATTATATAAACAACGTACACACTAAAGCCTTTCAATTAAAAAAATACAAAGTTCGACACACAGAGTATGAGGAAAAATTTGATAGGTTGCTTGAGAGTTAGGGTAGCAAAGTGGTTAACGCGCTGGACCGGCAATCCAGAGGTAGTACCGACTTCGATTCAAAATCAAAAAAAAATCAAAATCAAAATCATTTATTGTTAACTGTAAGTTTTACAACAAATTGTCGAATCCTCCTTTTAAGTTTAATACTTGTATTAGGAGGTATTCGCTCTTTCACTCCAGGTTTTATTTAATAGTTAACATTAAAGTTTTATTAAACGTAACAAATATATGTCTGATTTTAACATTTTATAATTAATCTAATTAAATCTAGATGTAAAAATTGGTGAAACAACACTATTTGCATATGTGGGATATGGTTGAAGTTTAAATATATTTGTTTGCTGTATTATACTTAATTGATTTAGTGGGTAGATATGTATGTATATTTTAATTACTATATATAAACAATATATTTTTGTAATTATTATCAGCTTGTCGATTAAGATATACGAACGAAGACACCGTCCACTATACACCCATAGATCTTATCTCAATGCAGTAAGGTTTATATTTGCTTACAAATATACAGTTATCAGTGTCTCCATTATTAGTACCTACTTATTAGACAAGTTAACATATGGTTTAAGTTCCAACTTATTTTTGAATGTGTATGTCTGTGTGCATTCGAGTCCGTATGAATACCTGTGTGTGTGTGATATAGGTATGCATAAGAAACGTTTTCAATGGATATTGACCTAGTTATCATTGCATAATTAGTTCTGTTTCCTCGTAATCTTTAGTTTTTAACCATAACGTGATTTGATTTTTACATTCTCCATAGGACTTGTTGTAGATCGTAGTCGCTCTGTTTATTTTATTATAGAGATGAATCGATGCTGCACTAAATTATCTTTTAGCAAACTTTGTTCTACCTAAATGTGGTTGCCTGATTACAGAGATAGGATTTCGTTTATTTATTAATCTACTATCCGGTTTAGTATTTTTATGAACCCTTAGGATACAATTTAATATATATTACCGTGAGTACATCTGCTTCAACGTAAACATCCCTAGTGCCATAATGTATATTCTTACCTAAGAGTACTTTAAGAATTGATCGTTGTGCCCTTTCGAGAACCAATACCTTAGTCTTATGTGCCCCACCCCATACTGGTAAGCAGTATAAAACGACAGATTGAACAAGAGTTTTATAGATGTATATTAATAGTTCTTTGTCAGAAATATGTCTCAGGTATTTAAATAACCATATTAGCTTCCTAGTTCGCTTACCTGTAATTTCTATATGTTGAGTCCACGAGAGCAGCTGATCAATATGGATACCCAGGTATTTAGTGCTTGTAACATGGTTGAGATTTGGGCAAGAGCAGGTGTTAGTGTAAATATTTTCACAGGAGTGGGCTTTTAATGTAAATTTTGTTTTGTCAGGTTGTTTAGAATTTAGAATGGAGAAAGTTATATAGTTAGTTTTGTTGGTATTCAAGGTTAGTAAATTTGTTTGTAACCATGTTACTACTTTTGAGAGGCCGGCCTCAGCGCTGGCGTATGTCTCCTCCCAACTATCACCGTGGAATAGAAGCGCTGTGTCATCTGCATATGAAATTACTTGACCATTGGGAAGCTGCAGATCTGTAAGGTCATTTATGTATGCAAGGAAAAGGGTCGGAGATAAGACGCTTCCCTGAGGGATTCCATAGCGGGTGGTGGGTACGTCAGAGCTGTAGGTACAGTTATTTAGTTTAACACGTTGTTCTCTGTCATACAGGTAGCTGGAAATTAGGTTTAAAAACTGACCGCGGATGCCCATGAGTTCTAGTTTACGTATAAGAATGGGGACAGAGACGGAGTCGAACACTTTTTTTAGATCAAGAAATATACATAATGACTTCTTTTTCTTATCTAGTTGTTGCGTAATAGCATTGGTTAACTCTAACACAGCCTCTTCAGTGCTTTTTCCCTCACGAAAGCCAAACTGTCTGGGTGATAAAAGGTTAAAACTGTTTAAATACTTTATAATTCTGTTGTTTATCAGTTTTTCCATGATTTTTGACAGCGAGGGAAGCACTGAAATCGGTCTATAGTTATTGACATCCGCTTTGTCCCCATCCTTATAGATAGGGTGAATAATAGCCCGCTTGAGAGCTGTAGGGAATATTCCCTGTGAGAAACATAGTGCGCTTAGGTGGGCGATGATAGGAATTAATTCTAATTTTGCGAGTTTTATAAACATGTTTGGTATATTGTCCCACCCTGCTGCCGATTTAGTTTTGATATTAGTAATCAGCGAATCAATTTCCTCAAAATCAGGTTCAATAATTCCAATTGATGATGGGCGTGACACTAATGAATTAAGGTAATTGGTAAGATTAGGACGTATGGTTTCCACTGGGGTGATTTGTTCCGCTAAGTGTAGTCCAACATTTACAAAGTGCCTATTAACTATGTCAGCTGACAGATCTGGAGAACTTGATAACTTCAGCAACTCATCATTTTTACTTTTCGTTTTACTTAGGTTAGTAATAGTTTTTATCGAATTCCATAAGGTTTTGTTATTGGTTTTAGTACTATCCAGAAGGTCTCTTTCATATTTCATTTTCAGATTCTTTGTTAAGTTATTGCAGTGATTTCTATAGCGCCGGTAAGTTATCTTTAGTATTTCATTCGTGGGATCTATTCTGAGATTTTTCTGTAATTTATTTCTGAACTGTATACACCTCAGTACACCAGGAGTGATCCAGGGCTTTAGTATACGTTTTTTTGAAGAAATGTGGACTACTGATGTATTAGAGGTTATAGCAGTTTGAATTATTTGAAGCAAAGTATTAGTAAATAAGTTAGGATCTTTGATGTTAAGAAGTTCGTCAAAATTCGTATTTTTAAATAGCGAAAGCGCTTTGGAGTAGTCGTTCACTATTTTTGTATTTGCCTTTTGGGAATTTACCGATTTAGAATATATGTTAAATACAGTCATGAAATGGTCAGTAATTGTTGTTTCAAGTACACCTGTCCTTGAGAAATATAAGTTAGGATTTAAATTAATTAACCCTAAACTTGGCAGGGAATTAGATGTGCGTTTTTAATTTATTTTCTTGTTTTATTTAGTTAGTTAGCGATAATAATACACGAAAAAAATATATAAAAAAATATTTGACTTGTATTTTAATATTTATAGCATGTATCTTATTGGATACATTGCCAAGTGTTCACAAAACTAAATTTGTATCTTTAAGGATACTTTGCCTGCTACATAGCAAAAGAGAATCTAGTGCTTTTTTACAGAAATGTTTAAGAAATTTTCTCAAATCACACCGTTTCATGGATACTACTTACTTATAGAGCTTAATAAAAGTGCTCTAACAAAAACACAAAAGGGGTACCTTGGATTCGGCAGAACGAAAGCTCATTGGTAATGCTGCCGACTACGCCGGTTAGGGGCATCATCGAGAGCCTCAAACATCGCCGCAAAGTTACCAGCCTGTCAGTTTTCTATCGTATCTATTTTGGAGATTTTGTGTAGGAATTGCAGGATTCAATCCCACCATCCCTATTTCACCATCGGACATCCAGGCACGAGAACCGACTTCATCCTTATATTGTAAGTTTATATTCTAATTACTATCGCTATAAGGGATGGAACTCGCTCCCATGGTGTGTACTGTTGTTGATGTTGTTGATGAACCAGCGACCTAACATCTTCGACCCCGTAGTCACTTACCATCAGGTGATACTGAGGTCAATCGCCGGTCAATTATAATAACGGCAACCTGGCAATGTATCCATAAATGCACATATTAAAATTACTAATAAGCTGGCAGTGTGCATTAAAAGATACACCCAAAAATATGATTATATTTTACTTGGAAAATGAGTGTTTTTCTATTAATTTTAGTTTAAAATCGTTAGTTCAACTATTCGGCTATAAGTTAAAGTGATTTTCTATTTACCAAGTGAATATTAAAAAATTATATGATTTTTTTTTACCTTGAGCTTCATAGTCGCACGCGTATGGTCTGCCATCTGGCGAACTACTGGTCAAAATTTGTTGTCAGAGCACAAAAATATATTTTTTGGTAGAAAGTGTGCACATCATGCTTCGATTTAATACTAAACAGAAAATATAAATCGATCGTCACTGACCGGTAGATTTTTTTACTTTACAATGTGCATTATAAGATACACTGCCAAGTTTAGGGTTAAAATATGATCCAGACAACTGTTTATTCGGGTATTTAAAGAATGAGCGGGTAATAACCCATATGATGCTAACGTGTTTAGATAGTTATTAGTCGAGTTATTTTGTATTAAAGTATTTATATTTATATCCCCAGTGATGACTACGTTATTACCCATTTGGCTTTGTTTTAGGTGTAGACCCAACGAAGTGACAAACCCATTTGTGTTCGTGTTGGATGGCGATCGATAGATGCATAAAATTTTAAAACATGAAATCGAGATCTGAAGGCATGACGCATCCGCCAAGACGATTCCGGTTTCTTCCATCAGATAACTCATTTTTTAATTTATCTTTAAGCTTTGATCTTTTGTATCAATGGTTTAACGTACACACTTTCAGGCAATGTTACAGTAGGCTGCCTCGCGACCTAACCCCTCCTCTCCGTTACTGCCGCCCCAGGTCAAGTTGGCTTTTCATGATACCACAAAAACGCCTTCCACAAAGTACATTGCAAGTAAATGTCAGTACAGAGATGGCCCAGTAGAGAGTTACAGACTGAAATACAACCGGTCCGTCACGGTCATCTCTTTCTTCCATGGTCACGATCCCTTCGTCCAAAACGGCTAATGAATAACCTCCCACAAAAGGCGACATACACAGAGAATAAGGAACTAACAAGTAAACGTGAGTACAGAGATGGCCCAGTAGAGACTGAAGTAGAGCCGGTCCGTCACGGTCCCTTCGTCCAGAACAGCTCGAGTAAAGCTGAACAAGCTATCACAAAAGACGACATACACAGCGAATACGGAACTTACAAGTAAACGTGAGTACAGAGATGGCCCAGTAGAGACTGAAGTAGAGCCGGTCCGTCACGGTCCCTTCGTCCAGAACAGCTCGAGTAAAGCTGAACAAGCTATCACAAAAGACGAGATACACAGCGAATACGGAACTTACAAGTGAACGTGAGTACAGAGATGGCCCAGTAGAGACTGAAGTAGAGCCGGTCCGTCACGGTCGCATCGTCCAGCGGCGCCTTCTCCCAGAACGGCTGGTGCGTGAAGTTGGTCACGAGGCAGTAGCCGTACCTGTCACAACCTTTGTAAATTGTGTGCCAAAACTGTACTACAGTAGCGTGGTGTCAAATCAAATCTACACTTGAAGATGTCGACGGATATTGCTGCTAAGTATTAACTAAATTTTTCTTTAAAGTGTAGGCGCTCAACCCACGTAGCACAAGCTGCATAAGAGCTTATACAGCCCTTATACGCCTTGTTTCAGCTGTGTTAAGGCTGTATACGATCCTACATATATACAGCATGTGTGCTACTTGAGAAGTCCCATCTATACTAATATAAAATTCTTAAATAGAATTGAAATTCCGTGTTACGTGGAAAGAAGTCTGGTATTTCAATAAAAAATCTTACCAGTGCGATGCATCATTTCGGTTGTCTATTGTTTGACCGAAATGTATATGCAATAATATTGATTTGCTCGAATTTCACTTACCCGAATTTCATTTGTATGCAATGGATAGCATTTGAACAGCAACCCAGCTGCAAAATGGCAGTTCTGATGCAGTTAACGTAACTGCACCCAAAATGCAAGCGGATTCCGCGTTTGGTTTGCAGTTTGGATATAATTACGCCAACTGAATCAGAACTGCCCTCGAACTGAATTTAGTAGCTCATATAGGACTAGCGACCCGCCCCGGCTTCGCACGGGCGCAATGCTGGTACTAAATATACTACGCATGTATTATACATATAAACCTACCTCTTAAATGAGTATCTACATAAAAAAACAGCATCAAAATCCGTTGCGTAGTTTTAAAGCTCTAAGCATACATAGGGACAAACAGACGGAATTAAGCGACTTAAGTTTTATACTATGTAGTGATAGTAATATATATATATACCCGTAGCAGACGAAACACTGCTGCAACGCAGCGATAAGGTAGCACGCGACGAATAGGATCAGCGCGTAGGACATGAAGCGGACGACGTTGCTGTGGTACACCACCTTCTCCTCCAAGCTCTGTATCACACGGATCACCTAAAAATGTATTTAGACGTTACTTCGATGAATTTGGTTAAAGTACTAGCTTAAATGACACCTCACAGACTCTCATCATCAGTGGGAGTTCATCCCGTTACCTTGGTACGCTCCCAAACGGATAAGCTTCGAGGTTTTCCGGGGGGACTATAGTATGGAGTTCTTCAAAAAAGGAGTGTTCAAATTTTTAAAGGGTCGGCAACAAGTATACGAATCCCCTAGAGTTGCAAGCGTTCTAGGCTGTACCATCAGTGGGACCGTAAGCTTTTGTTTACCAACTCCGTGGTATATAAAAATCAAATCAAATGTATCAAATTAATATTTTGCATCTTTGTTTGTCCATTAGCGCACCTGATCCTGTTGAGACCTTCAAACTAGCCCTCGTAGACGAACGTGTAGATGGGGAATATGCCCAGCATTCCCAGGATATCTAGCACGAACCATGGGCTCTGTAGGGATGCCGTCTGCAGGAAGGGGAGGTAAAGGTGCATGAATTCCGCATGTGGAATGAGCTCCCTGCCGAGGTTTTCCCCGGGGCTACAGTATGCAGTTTTTCAAGAGGGGAGTAAATAGGTTCTTATAGGGTCGGACGGCAACGCGCGTGTGATGCTCCTGGCGTCGCAAGCTCTATTGGCGGCGGTAACTGCTTAACATCAGGCGGGAATGCTTGTTCGCCACCGTCGTAGTATAAAAAAGGTGATCGGAATTCCTGGGGAGTGTTTGTCAGCAGGCGCACCTTAGGGAACCGAAGGATCTTGTTGAGCCCCGCGAACTGGCCCTCGTCGACGAACGTGAATATGGGGAAAGTACCCAGGATGTCCAGCATGAACCAGGGGCTCTTGACCTGCAGGGAAGCCGTCTGCAGGAAGGTGATTGGCACCCCTAGAGAACAGAATAAGTTGACCATCCCACCAATTTCTTGCTCAAAACTGCAACAGTGATGGTTTCCATTACCATAAATTAGGCAATAAAATTGAAGCTCAATGAAGGTTTAATTTTGGCTTTAAATGCTGTGCACTGATCAGTGCTTAGAAATACCGGTTAATTATTAGCTAGCAACATTGTGATGGCTGATGACAGGTAGTTTTATCGTACCGTCGGCTAACGTAAACCAATTTTTTACAATGAATCGAAAACTTAAAAATTTCATGGTTCAGGCAGGGTTCGAACCTGCGTCTCCAACGGCTTTCCGGGCCAACACGGGCGTCCTACCTATTGGATCACTGAACCTGATGCGCAAGCTATTGAATTTTCCAACCAGTTGCTCCTGCATGCGTTAGGGTGGCATCGTGGCGTAGTTAATGTTAACAGGATGATAAAGAGCTCTATAAGGAAACACCTTCTTCGACGTTAGCACCCGTGGAGAGGAAGACGATCATATCCAGAACGTAGATGACGGTCACCATCAGGTCGAAGAACCGGAACTCCAGCGGGATGGTCTTCTTGTAGATGAGGTAGTATGGGTACGTCTGCGGAATGTTAAGGGAATATCAAATGAGTGAAGTCATTTATTCTGCAATAAGTTCATGAATTGGTGAAATATACATCAGGGGATCTATGATAGTTTTGTGATTTATCACGTGATCAATAAGTGACAATAACTCACACTCGCATTTTGTCAAAACATGACGGATGCTTTGTAACTTATTTTTATCACGTTATAAAAGCAACTAGGTTTTTTATTTTAATTCATGATCTTTGATATGTACGCGGACGCATGACGTCACCGATCTGTCCCCTGTAACCTGATCCCCGCGCCAGTAATAAACGAGCTCTCGTCTAACGCACTTGGTTCATTACTACGTACCTCCGTATATACCATTGACGATCGAGGCTGTGTCTTACCCGCGCGGTTAAATATAATGTCTGGTTTTTTAGGCAGTGTTCCCATTTTTGATCCGAATACTCAGGATTGGCAAATATTTGCTAGTCGATTAAAGCAGTTTGTAGGGTTAAATGCCATCGACACACCAGAAAAAAAGAAGGCAGTATTGTTAACGCATCTTTCCGATGGCGCATATCGGCTACTTTCAAACCTCGCGCACCCCAAGGACGTAGAAACAGCGAAGTACGACGAGCTGATCGGATTACTCAACGATCATTTTACACCGAAAAGGTCAACTTTCACTGACAAGGCAAAATTTTACAACGCAGTAAAAGCAGAAGGCGAGAGGGTTGAAGACTGGGCGGCTCGACTACGTGGACTTGCAGTTTATTGCGAGTTTGGATCCGCTCTAGAGGGACCAGAACGTGACCGGGTCTGCGAGCAGGACGTCAATAAGTTGACTTTTGCTAAGGCGTTGGAGTTAGCTCAGCAGGCGGCTTGTGCGCGACAGGCACGGGCGGCGCCTGTGGTGCTCAAAGAAGAACCACTCTTCAGGACGAGCACGACGATGGAGCGGCAGCGCTGGCCGCGGAGGTCACAGAGGCAACGGCGGTCGCGCCGGGCAAGGCAGCCACCCGGCAGGAAGCGCCGGTTCCTTGGCCAGCTGTAACGTTTGTGGTCTTCGTAATCACACGGCAGAGCGGTGTAGGTTTAGAAATTACCGGTGTCAAAAGTGTCACGAAAAAGGACATCTTAAAAAAGTGTGCAAAGCCAATCGAGTGCATAATATAGAAATGGGACCGTCATCGCAAATACAGACGCCCGAGGAATGCAGTGATTGTGAGGAAATGCCAGTTATTCAATTTAAGGTGCGTCAATTATGATCCTATTTTAATTCCTGTTGCTTTTAATAGGAATGTTAAATTAAAGATGGAACTTGATTCAGGGTCAAGTACGAATGTCATTAGTCACGCACTGTATTTAGAACATTTCTCAGGAATTCCGTTAGAAAAATGTAATATTCAAATGTGTTTCTATAACGGTCATAAAATCACGCCGAAGGGTAGATTCGCGATGGATGTAACTTATCGCAACGTGACGAAGCAATTAACGTTTTACGTCGTTCGAAACGGGGCGAATCCGTTACTTGGGCGTGAATTTATGGTTACATTTGAAATGAGTTTCATTTCGGGGAATCATAACATCGCAGTTCGTAATTGTATCAACTTAGAAATAAAAACATTGTTAGACAAGTATGAGCCATTATTTCGGGACGAGCTTGGATGTTTTAACAAGTTCGAAGTAAATCTGCAATTAAAAGAAAGCGCTAAACCCAAGTTTTTCAAAGCCAGGCCGTTGCCATTCGCTTTAAAATCGCAGGTAGAAAATGAACTCGCACGACTAACGCGGGAAGGTATATTGGTACCGGTTAATTACTCGGATTACGCAACACCCATAGTGCCGGTTTTAAAAAGTAATGGCAGCGTTCGGATATGTGGGGATTACTCTTTAACTGTTAATAATGATATTTATATTGATAAATATCCGCTACCTCGTATTGAAGAAATTTTTGCTAAATTGAGTGGCGGAGAGCAATATTCGAAGTTGGACTGCAGTCAGGCATATAATCAATTAGTTTTAACCAGAGAAGCGCAAAAGTTAACCACAATCAATACGACTAAAGGGTTATTTGTTAGTACTAGACTGGTATATGGAATTGGTAGTGCTCCTGCTGTGTTCCAGCGGACAATTGAGAATTTGTTAGCTGGGATCGAGGGAGTAGCCGTTTTTTTGGACGATGTGTGCGTCACCGGGGCAACTAAAGAGGAACATTTGAACAGACTAAAGTTAGTGCTTGACAGGTTCCAAGACGCCGGATTGCGACTGCAGAAGAGCAAATGCGCGCTCTTTCAAGACAACGTTACGTATTTAGGGCATATTATCAATAAACAAGGCTGACATAAGTGTCCGAAAAAAGTAGATGCTATTTTAAAGGCGCCGCGGCCTAGTAATGTTAAGGAGCTTAAGAGTTTTTTAGGCTTAGCTGGCTATTACCGCAATTTTGTACAAAACGCGTCAAGTATCCTAAGTCCACTACACGAATTATTACGCACGGATGCGGGGTGGGAGTGGACGCCGCGACACGAAGCGGCCTTTGAGCGGATGAAGCGGGAGTTGGCATCCGAGCGCGTGCTGGCGCACTTTGACCCCAGCGCGCGGCTGGTGCTCAGCGTGGACGCTGGGCCGGCGGGCGCGGGGCTCGGGGCCGTCCTGGCGCAGGTCGGTGCGGACGGAGTCGAGCGCCCGCTTGCTTATGGCTCGCGCTCACTCTCGAGTAGCGAGCGGAACTATAGCCAATTAAATAAAGAAGCGGTGGCGATTGTGTTTGGAGTCAAACGATTCCACCAATATCTATATGGGCGTTCAGAACCTTTTATACTGAAAACTGATCATCAACCGTTATTAGCTATTTTCGGGAAAAATAACGGTATTTCGGTAATGACGGCTTCTCGCTTAGTGCGATATGCTATATTTTTATCGGCGTATAACTATACTGACAATTCAGTATACTTCGGGTAAAAATAATATTGTCGCCGATTATTTCTCGCGCGCGGGGCCGTTTGATAACGATTCGGCATCGCCGGCGGTAAAGCAATGCAATCTACTGACAGTTAACGCATTACAACTTGAGCAGCTAACCCCGCTCACTTACAAGGAGATTCAAAACGCGACGGCTACTGATAAAACTTTAGTGTCTGTTGGTAAATATGTTCAGAAGGGTTGGCCACGAAAAGTAAAGTGTCCTAACATCACTCCTTATTTTCGTTGTAAAAATGATATAGAAATAGAAAAGGGATGTTTAATGAGAGGACATCGAGTTATCGTTCCGAAGTTATTAAGAAGTAGGTTATTGGAGGAATTGCATAAAACCCATCTAGGAATAGTAAAAACTAAAAGCAATGCCCGCGCACGCATGTGGTGGCCCGGCATAGACCTCGACATCGAACAGCTGATCGGCGCGTGCGCCGTGTGCAGCGCTCTGCGAGCGGCGCCGCCGCGCGCGCCGCCGGCCAGCTGGGCGCGGCCGCCCGGCCCATGGCATCGTATTCACATTGATTAGATGACTGTAGCTCAAAGGACGTATTTGATTGTGGTAGACGCTTTTAGTACCTAAATGGGTAGAATGTATAGATATAACTGGCAGTACTACTACGAAACATTTAATTACAGAATTATTGTTGTTATTTTCGAGATTCGGATTGCCAGAAACCATAGTATCTGACAACGATGCTAAGATTGCATCACAAGAATTCACGAGTTTTTGTAAAAACAGTGGTATTATTTACGTTACTTCGCCTATATATCACCCGATTAGTAACGGGTTAGCTGAATGTGCAGTAAGGAATTGTAAAAAAATGATCAAGTCTATAATTGAACAGGATCTGCGATGTACAAAAAGTTTAAATCAAAAGCTACAAAGTTACTTGTTCGAATATCGCACTACAGTACATTGTACAACGGGAGTAACACCGGCTAAGTTAATGTTCGGTCGGGAGTTACGTTCGAGATTAGATCTTATAGTACCGCCGCGAGGCAAAACCGCTAACAGCGCGCATTCTTCGACGCGCGCGCAGGTGAATGAAGAAGCGCGTTCATTTGATGTAAATGATGATGTTTAGGCAAAATGCTTTGAAAACCGGAAGCCATATTGGAGCAAAGGCAAAATTATTAAGAAAATTGGCTGTAGAATGTATCTGGTCAGCCTGGAAGGACAAAATATAATATGTAGACGCCATGTTGATCAGATATTGCGATATACGAGCAATAACGGAGATGTTAATAATAAAGACTGTACAAGTTTGACATCACCTATTGTAAGAACGGACTCTTCCCCTTCAACCTCTTTACATCAGAACAACAAATAGATGTTACGGTTGATAACCCGTTAACAATAAACTCAGACTCGGTAGACGAGATGTGTAACGAGGAAAGGTGGGAGGATGCCGAAGCAGTGGAGGAGGACATTGGGACCGAGCGACCGACGACAGTAGATGCGTCGCCGCTAATTGAGGGTGAAGGTAACGACGTCGTTTTGGCGAGCAACACGTCGCCCGCTCCCCAACGTACGACCTAGGTCTAAGTAAATTAGTTATAAGGTTTAATTTATTGAGTTGTGTTTTCTTGTTGTCTCAGGTTCCCTTAACTATGTTGGGAGGAGATGATATGTACGCGGACGCATGACGTCACCGATCTGTCCACTGTAACCTGATCCCCGCGCCAGTAATAAACGAGCTCTCGTCTAACGCACTTGTATCATTACTACGTACCTCCGTATATACCAATCTTACTTCACTATCCCAGGGTCCTAGATTATATAACTCTTGATCCTTTGTATAATGTTGTCTGATTACTTATGTTTCAAATTCAAATGTTAACCAAGGAGAAAACACATTCTCTATTCCCCACTGTCCCTGGTAAGAACGCTCTCTCTCTCTCTCTCTCTCTCTCTCTCTCTCTCTCTCTCTCTCTCTCTCTCTCTCTCTCTCTCTCTCTCTCTCTCTCTCCCCCTCACCCCCCCTTTCTCTCTCTCTCTCTCTCTCTCTCTCTCTCTCTCTCTCTCTCTCTCTCTCTCTCCCCCTCTCTCTCTAGCTATCTCTATCATGACAGAGGATCGTGTTTACACTTAGAAGTGAATAATTTGCCTCCATCGAGTCCATTGCTTCCCTTACAATGGAGAAAAACTTCGAGGAAGGCGTGTACTTTACTTGGACGGTCCATATGGTTGGGGATCGTCCACCGTTTACCATCTGTGACTACTAAGTACTTACAAAGCAAACGACAACAATCAGCCCAGCGACGAGCCAGTCCCAAGCAGTCAGAAGCGAAGACGTAGGTTGGAGGATACAGGGGAAGGTCTGTCGCAGACAGATTGCGTCCGAGTCGTCTCTCAGCGTCGCATCCGCGCGCTGCAAACAAAGGATTACTATTAGTCGTACCAGAGATTCCAATTGGCAACATTTCATATGTTTAAGACTACAATTTTATAATTTTCCTGTATTCCGCTTAGAAACAGGACATAACATCACTGTTTTTATAGTTTTCCTGCGATTATTAATAATTTTACAATTTATTTATTCAAATAAACAATGCAAAGATCGACAACAATTTGAAAGGTTATCTGGCGTTAGGGTTGTGAGGTTAACACGCTGGAGTAATCCCGAGGTACCGGATTCGAATCCCTTTGCAGGTTATGCATTAAAAAAATCTTAATGCTTATCTTTGTATCAATGGTTCCTCCTTACGTTTCTCATGAGGTAGCAGCCAGCTATCTCGAGGAAGTAGTCGGTCCTGGACAGCACAAGCTCTCCGTTCGCATCGCGAGCTTCTTTGAGCGCCATTAGACTCTTCTTAAACTCCAGTATACTGCTTTTGTATCTGCGGAAAACACCAAAACTGGTCAAGTGCGAGTCCGACTCGCGCCCCGAGTGTTCCATACAAACACCCATCTTAACTGGCCGGGTTAAGTTTGCAGCTGGTATGTATGGCACTGCATACAAGGGTGCAGAGTTAACGCAACCGATCACATTTGTTGTATGGGAGCCCCACTTGAATATTTATTAAGTTCTGTTTTTAGTATTTCTTGTTATGGCTCAGTTTCATTGGTATAACGACCAGTGAAACTCGTAATGGCATGTGTTATGGAAATCTACCGCACTCCGCATGCGGGCCCTATCGACCAATGAAAACAATTCCCCGCATGCGGGCCCTATGGCATGCGTTCTGGAAATCTCCCGCACCCCGCATGCGGGCCCTATCGACCAATGAAACTGAGCCATTATGGATACAAGCAGTTTTATCAACATTTTACAAAAAATATACGTTCAGTTGCTTACAAAGCTGCGTGAGGTCTTCTTGATGCATAATGTCTCTTTACTTTGTCCATGTGGTCCTTGAAAAAGAAATAAACTTATTATGAAATCTATAAGAAAAGAAAAGATAAAATAATTTAAGATAAGGTTCGTGAGGGTTAGTTACATGTCTTAATATTATGTTAAAGTTCCACCTTTTTCGGCTGTCTTCATACAGCATGCAATTGTATAAATGGGTAGGAAGGAATAATTATTATGATTATCTTTTATATTTTGAAAAGACAAACTATGTCGTACAGTCTGACCAAAAAGAGTAGAAATAAAAAAAGTGGCAATACTGTTGTGTCGTCCCTGTTTTCTTAGATTTATTAGAAAGGAACGACACTAGAATATTGCCACTTTTTAATTTCTACAATCAATTAGGGTAAATCGCCAATTACTGGTCACCGATCAAAAACTGGCCGCCTCATACTAAAAATGAACTGTTCACGTATAGAGTTAGTTACTGGCCATCCTTCAATAACTGGTCACGTTATACTAAAATGAATTCAGTTTGTAGGTGAACAGAGTAAATTTTTAGTATGAGGTGACCAGTTGTTGAACGGTGACCAGTAATTGGCGATTTATCAGCCTTTATAATACACGCTTACGACATAGTTTGTATTTTCTTATAGATTTCATTTATTGAACGGTGGCCAATATTCCTATTACCTATTCAAACCCCCAATGTATCTGTGCCTAAATGATGCCATTCCATTTTATCTAGGATATTTATTGTGAACTGCTGAGAAAATCTCCTCTCGTTAGGGTGGCCCCCAGTATGGTCTAGTGCCCACCCCAGGATTTTGGGTTACCGATAGAAATTCATGGCTTCATCTCTTAGGATATGCCCCCCCCCCTCATTCCGAGCATGTACATGTTACAGTTCTTTAACTAAATTTTATTTTGTAGTAATATAAAATTTATTGATTTAAAACACTCACGATTTTATGAGATTCATACAGGTAACAAAGGGGATCGAGGAGTATTATGATACACCACTGGCAACACAAAAACTGATTGACAGAACCGACCAACCAATCATAGCGTCGTAACGTCAAGTCTCGCCGTCTTTCCGGAGTTCCATATACCTTATTTTCTTATACCATGATAGTACCCTCAAGTCCTCGAGCATGCGTGCCGCCAGCCCCGGGCTGGTGCGCGCCGCGCGCCACAGCGCAGGCGCGGGCAGGGCATGCGCGGCGCAAAACGTGGCGGCTCTTATAGCCACGTGCGCGCGCCCGCATATGCCGCCCCACGGAGCCAGGATCGTGCCGCGTGTGAAGCGGAGCATCGGGGAGATGTCGTCCTCAGCCGTCAGCATCTAAACACCTCATATCAAAATACTCTTTTACCGTTTAAAAAAGAATGAGCCGTGGAGTAAACCGACAAAGGATCCGCTACCCTTTAGGAAATGGGAATGTGCTGTGTGGCATTTTTAGCCACGAAACTCTGGCGTAACTTCCATTTGTGCTATTATTGTGGACAATTCCATTATCTCAAACTGTGCACACTAGAAACACGTCCCCAAACGTTACTATGCTTCCTCTACTTGTATATAGCTAAGTTCTCAAAATTTTGTGAAAATAGGTTAAAGAAGACAAAGAAGGTCTATTACGTCAAAACTTTATAGACATAGAACGTCATAAAGTGTCAATCTTCTTGAGCTTTTCGTAATAAAGTATCACGGAATAATCTTACATTTAGTCGCACACTCTGGCCTACCTACTCTAAAGGTTCTTCAGTATCAGGACTCCATATCTTTCTCTCGGAGGTCCACTGAGCATATAACCGCACTGAGTGGAAACAGATATGTGGTCGCGATCCTCATCAGTGAGGGAACGAGGAAGAAGAAGATAATCTTGCTCTCAAGATCAGTGCCGTATTCACCCCTAAGCCAACAAGGTCCGGGCCTAAGGTCCCAGCCAGTCTAGGGGCCCCAGTTCCAGAAGTAGGACTTGCACCATATTTATCTCTTAAAATACTACTACCAAATATTTATTTTGCTGAAAACCGTTTAGAGATAGGGAAGGGGGCCCCAAATGCCAAGTGCCTAGGAGCCCTGGTCCTCTAAGTCCGCGCCTGCTCAAGGGTAAGTATTTAGAGCACTGTCAGCACTGACCTCAATGTCGCCGTAAGTGATGTAGATGATGGAGTTCTTGTGGGAGTTGCGCTTGATGATGGAGTCACCCGGGATGTAGAGGATTGTCTCCATGTTCCTCGCGACCTCCGACAGGAACTGGTAGGAGAGGTCACGGAGGAGACCACTCTGCATCAAATGTATCAAATGTATAAATTTAAATACAATATCGTAAATATGCCAACTAAAGTTATTAAGTTGATAGTCGTTAACACCACTAGGTATAATCATAGATGTAATATTGAGCTTCATTTTTGTTATATTTTTGTGATTGGTCGATTCCGCACGTCTCCGCTCCGCTCCGCATCAGTGGAGAGGCAGCCTTAGTCAGCTTAGCTTACACAGGAGCCCTGGACATTGGGCAAGTTAGTATGTTGTCCTAAAGTTGACGGTGCTTCTATCCTCAGTAGTCGTTGATTTAGCACAACGATACTTTTAGCTCGCTGCTTGTGTCCGTACTTCTTGTAGCAGCTAGTTGCTTGGAGGGGTCTGCTGCTGGATAAGCACATGTAGTACCTTTTGTGTGGTCTAAACGTAGATGAGTCAGTGTGTACATCTTGTAGCAGCTAGTGACTTGGTAGTGCCTATCGGTGTAGCACATAACGCACCTTCTGAGTGGCCTCGAAGTAGATGTCAGTGTACACGCTCTTGGGCAACACGGGCGGGAAACTCGGCAGGAGCTGCGTGGCGCAGACAGCGCGCTGCTTGTGCCAGTACATCTTGTAAAACGTGTCCACCTTGTTGATGAGGCTCACGGGTATGCCAGAGCTTGACTGTGCAAAAGACTTGGATATTAGATTCTTGGATTGGTTGGTTTAATTGGTTTAACACGGCAGGTACGGGGGAAGGTATTCTGGAAATTGACTCCAACGTAAATATATAAGTATGGGATGTCATGCCAACTGTCTTCCAAGCTGACAAATATGCTATGCCCAGGAGAACGGCAAGAGGGAAGCTGCAGTTATTGCATTTGGGATATCATAATTATGTGATAGTGTTTGATAAAAGGTCCCATTGTAAGTTCGCAAAGTCGTAAAAGGAGTAAAGTCCGCTTCCTGACATTCCTTAGTTGTAGGTATTGTTAATATGTCAACTTTTTATCATTTCAAAATAACACATGCCAGGTCCCGCATGATGATCTTGTATCTCGTGCGGAAGTCCTCCTCGGGGCGCATGTGCAGGGAGATGACGGAGGACAGGGTGGCCACCGCGGCGCCCGTCACCAGCAAGATGCCCATCATCATCACCAGGAGGAACATCACGCGGTCCATGTCCGTCGCAGGGTTCACTGAGGGCCTGAAATTTAACCGCATATGGTTTAACCCTTTGACCGCCAAAGACGGCAAATCACGTCATCGGGAATTCGTGCCACTGACGCCAACGACGTCTATTGACGTCAAAAATTTCAATGGTCAAAAACATGCTAATTCAAACCACTATCTGTGTTTTTCAATCTCTGTTGATTTTGGAGCAACTTTTTTTTTTTTTGGTTTGGCGTGAGTGGCACGGTGAATTGCTTTGCCGCTTGGCGCTCAAAGGGTTAAGGCATATAATGCTTCAAGCTCTACGTCTTGATTGAAGAGTTTCATGTGGTATTTATTGGAGAATTATCGCGGACGTTAAGTACTTGCAAGTGAAGTGGACATACATCATTAAACCTAATAAAGTACAAGCAGTTCTACGAAAGGGGGTAATTAGGGATGGAAACATGATCCTCCACTAAACCTGTCCATTTGGCGGCTCTCTGACGAAAATAGAAATATGGAGAGGTTTCTCAAAAGTAACAAATCTATCTGACCTACCACCTGACTGAATTGATTTGGTTGACTTATTTTTAATTGCTGGTTTTCTTGAGGAGGACGTACTCCACCAATATCATGCTCACCCAATAGGAATGAATATCTTGTTAACGATGTAGAGCGCGTTCACCAGCTGCCGGGAGTGGTTGAGCGACATCACGTGCAAGTCAGGTACCACAGAGAGCGTCCTAGCAGCTTCCAGCATGCGTCGACTCGGGAGCGACGACTTGGTGTCCGCCTCTAGCTGCAAGATGTCACGTTACTCTGAACCAGAATACATTGAAACATGTTATATATCTCCAAGCCGTGTTCGGGTTCAGCGACTACTACCTATGAGAGCGACGCTGATGAGCTCTCTGGTGACTGACACAGCCAATTTTAGCGGTAAGCGTGCGGTTACATTCACTGCAAGGCAGCACCCCTCCGACATAATTACAATGTATGGCCGCTGATGGTCGGGCCTTGAGCTCATCGCGCTTGGAATAGACATGTTGACTAATTTTTTTTGAGCATGTCAATCGATTCTATTTTTTATTGTGATCAAATGTCTATATGGGACTGACTACACTTAAATTGCTCTAAAAGTCAGAAATGACCGTCAAAGTTCAACATTTCTACGTAGCGCTAAAAACGCTCCATACAAAACGCGTCAGGCTAGTGACGTCACAGGCCGGTATAGGTACCAATAATTGTATGGAAAAATTAAGAAATTTGGCATTTTCACCGTGAAAAAGTGCGTTTAAGTTCATAGTTGTCATACAATTATTGTTTCGTAAAATTATGAGGATTCTGAAAACATTTTCAAAATTAATTTTAGATAAAAAAAAAAATCATAAAATTTGCGTACCTTTGAAGTCACATATTTCCAAAAAAGATACATGTTTCTGGATTTTTTTTCTTTGTTTCGTGATATATTTAGCTAATTTTATTCATATAACTACAGTACTCTGTAGAATTCAACATCAGTCAAATAGCCTATTGGCGTTCAGTTAAATGTGTCTTTCCGTTTCAAAATTTCGCACCTGCGTGTTCACAGTTTGCCTTCACTGTGAACGCCCTTCTGCTTAGTGTCTCCCGGTCCCGGGTCTAAGTCAGCCCTCTTCATGTGACGTTTTAGCACATAGTTTAGTATTCAAACTAATAAAACAACTGCCTCCGATTACCTAACAATGCTTCTTTAGTGGAGGAGGAAATGTGCATAAAAGTACCTAATCCTCTTTTTAATTCAGCGTAGAGTATATTCAATTCCACCTTTTTAGGGTTCCGTAGTCAACTAGGAACCCTTATAGTTTCGCCATGTCCGTCTGTCCGTCTGTCCGTCTGTCCGTCTGTCCGTCCGTCCGCGGCTTAGCTCCGTGATCATTAGTACTAGAAAGCTGAAATTTGGTATGAGTATGTGTATGTATCACGCCGACAAAACGGTAAAATAAAAACTAAAAAAAAAATTTTTTTTCGGGTACCTCTCGAACACCTAAAGTGGGGGTGATTTTTTTTTTTCGTTTCAACCCTAGTGTGTGGGGTGTCGTTGAATAGGTCTCTTGAAAATAATAGGGGTTTTCAAACATTACTTTTTGATAAAGTCAGTAGTTTTGTAAATATTCGCTCCGTAAATAAAAAAAATTGTGTCCCCCCCCCTCTAACTTTTGAACCACAAGTCAAAAAAATATGGAAAAATTCATGTTAATGCGGCCTTATAAGTACTTTCAATGAAAACTATATTGAACAAAATCGGTCAAGCCGTTTTTGAGTTATCGCCAAATTTCATATTTTTTCTTTAAAAGGTCGTAAGTTGACTTCCAGAAGGTAATAAGTGATTACAGTTTCTAGGGCGTTTACGACCTTTTTATAGAGCTTAAAATCTGTCTTAACTTAAACCTCGGGCTTAAAACAGCAGTTTATTGTGAAGGATGAGCAACTACGGAACCCTACACTGAGCGTGGCCCGACATGCTCTTGGCCGGTTTTAAAAAGTATGGTTTCTCCACGCTTTCCCCTCCTCCAACGAAAACTAACTAAACTGGCTCAGCGACCCAAAATGAGTCTTGGCCTCCGACATAAGAGCTCCCCACTTTACCCGATCCTGCGCAACGAAATACTAAGCAAATTAAATAAAGAGTTATGCTTGATCCAATATGATAGCGTAAGCTTTATTGACGTATCCCTCGATATTAACATCGCACAATCAGTAGGACACTACATGTACAGTCGCGTGCATCAATATATAACAGCATTCCCAAGAATTAAAAAAAAAATGTCGACAGCCGAATACCGACTTTCGGTTTTGTTATAATAAGCTATTGCCAGTGCCCATCACAGACACCAGACATTTAAGACTCACATAGTTGACTACGATCCAGAGGCATGCGCACAAGACCCGCAGCAGTATGGCGTAGTACATGTACTTGAGCGCCGTCACGAGCAGGTTGCTGTTCATGTTGTTGCTGTCCGTCGTCCCTGAAAACATTCACATTGAAATGTCAGGTTTCTAACCTCATGAACGCTCGGCTCGTCGACGGGAAACTGTGTGGCAGACGCCAAACTGACGGCAGATAGTATGGCATTGTAAACAAATAAATATCAGACAACCTCACACAAATCGATCTAGTTCCAAATTAAGCTCAAGATGGCTTGTGTTATGGGTAGTAGACGACGATATAAATACTATTTTATTTAATCGTATGGCATAATTGAGTCGCTTTACATGTTGTGTTGATTACAAATTAATATCTAAGTTCTTCACCCATTGGGTTGCGTCTTCGCTTAGATTTAGTAGTAAGTCCAGAGGGTTCCCGGTGAACTTGCGTTTTGGGCAATCGTGGACTATGTGATGGATGGACTGGGTAGGCGCACCACAGTCACAAGCAGGAGTATCTCGCCAGCCACACCTAAACAAGAATTCGCCACATCGACCGTGCTGTGTGCGAAGTCTATTTAATTGGCACCATTCTCGTCTCGGGGCCGAGAAATCCTGGGGTCTTTGGGTGGGGTTGTAGTTGGTGTGGGCACCCCTAGGCAGGTTAGAAAGCCATTCTTCTTTCCAGTTGTCCTTGATGTTGAAATTACGTGCCATTAGATCCTGTGCGGTCACGTACGGCGGGTATGTGGGGTGTGTGTATACATAAGGTAAGGTGGGGGAAGATGAAAAAAGGGGAAAGATAAAAAGTATCACATAACTCCCTACATTTTTTATTTTTTTTAATGCTGGTATCATCAATTAAACCTCCATTTTATTAGGATCCGCCAGTCAGTCGCCCGTGACCGCTCGGAGTGCGTAGATGCGTGTTATGTGTTATTTTGTTAAGGTCAGCATTTCGTGGTCAATTCGTCAATTTTCAATCTTACCCCGTGTTTCATAACTTGACTAATAGGGTGTGAATAAAAGTTCTGACTGAATATTTATGTATTATTTTAGATTTTATATTTATTTACTAGTGGAAGGTGTAGCTATTACTCTTACATTGTGATTTACGAGAAACTTCAATCTTTCCCCAGTCAATTTCAATGGGGTAACATTGAAATAGTAATGTTTCAATCTTTCCCCGTTTTTGAAAGTCATAGAAAAACAGACCGATTCTCAAACTTTGGACTTAAAAAAAATATTAACGTACACATTTTTTTTTTACTGGCCTCATGATAAGGTAAATATGTAGTAATTAGGAAGTATAAATGAAACATATTGTGAGTCTTAAACTTATACTTATAAAAACATACATAATATTTTCTTAGTTTGTGACTAAGTCGATTTGAGTGAAATCGTCAGATCAAAGAGACGTACCCACTCATTGTTCAATAGATATGTAATTTATAATTTGTTGTTTTTGTAATATTTTAAAGATTGAGATAACTCTATGAAGCTTTCGTTTGGAAACACTACTTTCCATTTAAGTAATTCTTATATCTGTTATTTCATTTAGTTACGAGTAGATTTGCCTTTATGATACCTAGCTTGTTTTGCGCGTTGAGTTTAATTTAATTCAACAATTAAAGCTGCCTCATACAAATACTTTTGTTGAGTCGTGACCTCTGGATAATCAATAACATTTTTTTTGTTCCCAAAGATGTTTGTTATTTTAAATGTAAGCACCTTAGAATCAACTTAATTTGCAACGCGGATTTTAAATGTATTTCTAATGGAACACAGATTCATATTTCATTTCCTAATATTTATACATGTATCCGACTTAATTTGTAACGAAATTAATCATGCTGCAAGAAAATACCCAATTTTTTATATAACTTAATTTATTTTCTAAAATAAACAATTTATCATCATGAAACCGTTATTTTGATTCCAAATTGATCTTCTTAATATAAAAAAGTATTTAGTTTTTAAGTGTCCAATTAAAAGTTTGAGAATCACTGTCCTTTTTCCTATATAGTGGGGTAAGAGTGAAATACTTTTTTTTTCTACTGTCGTTTTCTCGTTACCTATCAGGAATATTCACGCAACAATCAGCTGTATCTGTTCAGCGTAAGAAACTCTATAGAATAACGAGCAACAGCCACCGTTTGCATTCATTTAAAAGCATTTAGAAACTATGTCAATCTTACCCCTCCACCATTCCATCTTGACCTGTCTATTTTTTAGAAAAAAGTGTATTTTATTTTATTATTTTTATATATTAGAATAGGCATAGCCGAGTTTTATCAACAGAATACAAAAATATAATCCTTGCCCATGCCTTCCAATTAATACAATTGAAGGGATATAAATATTTATTTTATTTTATAAGGGTTTTAACACAACACTGTATCTCGACAAAAAACCATTCAATCTTCCCCCACCTTACCTTACTTATTTAGATAAATAAATACTTAAATACGTAGAACAACCATGACCCAAGCACAAATATTCGAGTTCATCACACAAATATTTGCCCTGGCCGGGATTCGAACCATGGACCGCCGGCTCAGTAGGCAGGTCTCTACAAACCGAGCCAACCGCATCGTCAAAAAAATGTATAGCGGCAAATGACGACGTGGCACAACTTACCGTCGACGTGATTTGCCGTCTCGGGCGCTCAATAGGTTAAATTAGAAATTACAAACTGGACATACAGCCCGTGAGGTCGGGTTTGGGTGAAAACTGTGTCCTTTAATAGCACTACAGTTCGAAGTTGACCGAAGTTGGGCGAAGTATGGGCCTCAGCAGCGAAGTGCCCCTCAACACTATCATATTCGCCCAACCTCGGCCAACTTCGCGAGTAGTGTGGAGCTAGGGAGCGGTTCTTATATGGATAAGAGCGAGCGAGACAGGTATAAACAGCGAATCGCACTGACAACTCACTGTAGTGATTTAATAAGTACTAAGACAACTAGGTATAACTATGATATGAAGTCATTAGTTTTAAAACGTCATTGTCAAAGTATACACGCAGCTTTATACACTCTCTCTCAAATAGTCATCCTCAAAGAAATTGGAGGCGCAGACGCAGCATTAGGTTAGGGGATGGATGCAATATTAAGTATTCGTTCTAGTTACGTCATAATATTTTATGATGATCCTGCGAATGTCATGTCCTCAGACAGACTTAGAATGAATAGGAATTTGGTACTGGTAATGGTGAACTGAAGGGATTCCAGGCTATGACATTACCTAGGTTCCATCTTTCGAAATAGGTGATCGAGCAAGCATATAGGTACAACACGGGATAGTTACCGATAGAAAATATCCCACCAAGTCGAAGTGTATGCGTAGAGACCCCTAGCCTATCCGATGTTATGTCGCCTAAATCTACATCACAATCACAGTTGCCTAGGCGTTGTTACTGTAATGCTGTGTAACTTATTTAACAGATAAATAAGATAAGATAAGCTACATCATCATACTTACATATGATTCGTAAAGGTCGGTGCACACGGATGATGTAGCAGACGATTTTGGCGTGGGCCCAGTGCGGGAGGGGCAGGTAGTGGACGTAGGACACGATGTCCACCAGGAAACCAACTGGAAATGATAGATCAGGGATTGAGAACAGACTGGCGCGCCCTGGTGCACGAGGTGAACGCCATGAGGAGTTTCCTGTGACGCGGAGATAAAGCCATTGACGGGTTATACTCCCACACAAAGTCCGACTCACTTGTAGTGAGGGTTAACCAGCCCTAATAAAGCTAAGCTAAAGTCATGTTTTAAAAACCGGCCAAGAGCATGTCAAGCCACGCTCACGTGTAGGGTTCCGTAGTTGCCCATTCTTCACAATAGACGGGCTTAAAGGTTTAAATTACGAGAAAGATTTCAAGCTCTATAAAGAAGGTCGTAAACACCAAAGTAACTGTAACTACCTATTACCTTACAGACAATCTTTTTATTTTCGGAGCGATTATTTACAAAACTGCTGACTTTACCAAAAAATAATCTTTGTAAACCCCTATTATTTTTAAAAGACCTATTCAACGCCGCCCCACACACTAGGGTTGAAACGAAAAAAAAATTCACCCCACTTTCGGTGTTCCAGAGGTACCCGAAAAAAGTTTTTTTTAGATTTTATTTTACCGTTTTGTCGGCGTAATACATACACATACTCATACCAAATTTCAGCTTTCTAGTACTAATGATCACGGAGCTAAGCCGCGGACGGACGGACAGACGGACATGGCGAAACTATAAGGGTTCCTAGTTGACTACGGAACCCTAAAAAGCCATGAGGAACAATGTGAAATTTGGAATTTTATTGGAGTGATGAGAGCGACCGGGACTTAGTATTTCCAAAACAGTTTCTTTAAATGAAAGTAAATGTATACCTAGTCTAGTAGCGTTCAAAATAGCCATGAGAGGAGAAGCTAAGATGTTCACGAGAACATTATTGCTATTTATTTCTGCCAGGCGCCTTATTCAGTCTTAATCATCGGGGAATGGACGTTATACAAAAAACTTCATTTTATTTCACGAGTACACAGACAACCCCCACTAGACGGAGCATGTAAGGCGACCCGCGCGCGCCAACGATATGGTACTGCAGAACATTAAAGTATCAACACGGCGGCCACCGTTTAGTTGCGTCCATGTTTATGAGGTCTCTCTAAACCACTTAACACTACAATTTACCATGTTATTTATTTAATTTCTTTTTTCGTTGTTGTACGCATGGATCATAAACAAGGACGCAACTAAACGGTGGCCGCCGTGTTGATACTTTAATGTTCTGCCGTACCATATCGTTGGTGCGCGCGGGTCGCCTTACATGCTCCGTCTAGTGGGGGTTGTCTGTGCATAAGTAGGAATATTCATTCATTCATTCCTAAAATCTCCGGGTCACCGTAACTTCGAAGCCTTTTTTGAGTTCTCATTAGGGGGAAATGCCGTAATAGGCTAGTGGACCCATTTTTGAAATATATTTGGAATTGTTAGTAATCATCTTGCGCTGAGACTGAGACACAAAATCCTCAATAATGTAGGGTGTCCGGTCTTTTTACCCAAATGTCCGGCCGAACTGATGGCTGGTCTGTCCGGCTATTAGGTTCGGTGGCCTGGCAATCCTACTCATATACCTTTCATAGAGTAAGTGATGCGGTCGTCGTGATACCGCCGCGCCGCCGCAGCCACGCTGGCCACGACGAGGGCGTACCACAAGTTGTACACCAAGTCGATAACGTTCCATAGAAAATGGTCCTAAAATCAAGGCATTTGAAACTCTTTACACGTTGATTAATAATACATTACTGGAGACGCTGAAAGAAGGGCTTGCCGAGTAGAAGCCGGTAAGCCCTTTTCACGGCTAAGGCATGTATAGTGCTTTTCTCGAACATAAGCAATGAAATAAAAAAATATAATTCAGCTGTTTAGCCTGTTCATGAACACAGATGCCATGTTTAAAAAAAAGTACTTCCCGGCTTAGGCCTTTATAAGAAAATTTTATAAGAAATTCCTTTACAGTTCTCACGAGTTGTTCCGCCCGAAACGTGATACTTCGAAGCCTGTTAACGCACGTTATGATGACATTCATTCCATGTTTGAGAAAATATAAATAAATAATGAATTCAATTATTATTCAGTCTTACACAAATTGATCTAGTCCCAAACTAAGGGACCAAACAGAGGGACAGCATTTCAAATCCCTCGGCGCGTGCTGACTTCTGAGCCCTTATTAACGTCCCCCTCTTTACTCCTAGTTTCAGCCGTCATTGCGACCGAACGCAGCTCATGATTAAGAAACGCGAATCAATTCGCCGCATGTCGAGCGAGATGCGACTTTACCGACTTGATTATTCACCAGTTTCATGTGTATTTTAATATGTTTGAGACTCATCACCTATACGAAAGTGACGTAGCAAAATATTTTATCGACAAAAAAATATATCGATGATACTGTCAACATCTAAATGTCATCGACATAAATAAATATTACTTTATTTCTCCACATTTTCAAATGAAAAAATAAACATATTAAAACGTGTAATTACATGTTTATTTTAAAATAATTTTCATAATATACGTAAGTTGACATTTTGATTGAAATGACATCCTCATACTTTTATTATCTTAATTTAAGAGGCTCGATATCAGATTAGATGTGACATCGAACCTCTTTATAGTAATCCAGAATGTTCATTGAGCACATATATGAATTTAATTATATCGACATCTTTTTTATCGATATCCTATCCCTAGAACTTGCCCCGAGTTATCCTAGGTATGCTCATGGGTGTTTTCGATTTATACCTACCTAGTACCGCAATATATTCAGCCACGATGCCACGACCTTTTACGACCAGCGGCGCGAGAGATCCGAGCGAGGCGGCCATACGAGTGAGCGAGAAGCAAAGTCATGGCATCTCCGTCTCACCTAGATTACCTTGGTTTCAAAATGGCAAACGGCGAGGATGAGCATAGCCAGCACTGCGAAGCTAAACATGGAGTTCAGGACGCCGTTCTGAGACAACGCGCAGAACTCTCGCCAGACCTTCTTCTTACTCCACCAGTGACGATACTCTGGCTGCAAAGTTAACAATAATCACATCACTACAATACATAGTACTAGAGACCCGCCCGGCTTCGCACATATCCGTATATCATGCGCAATAGACCACGGTGTATTAAGTACTTAATGTCCAAAATGTAGTGGTCGTTTCTCTTAGGCTGCGTTTCCACCAGACATGTGCGAGGATGTGTAGCGAGGGACGTGTTATTATCAACCAATGGAATAACTTAATTTTTTATCCTTGCTCAGCGCAACTGATTCTATTGGTTAACCCTTTGAGCGCCAAGCGGCAAAGCAATTCACCGTGCCACTGACGCCAAACAAAAAGGAAGTGCTCCAAAATCAACAGAGATTGAAAAACACAAATAGTGGTTTGAATTAGCATGTTTTTGACCATTGAAATTTTTGACGTCAATAGGCGACGTTGGCGTCAGTGGCACGAATTCCCGATGACGTGATTTGCCGTCTTTGGTGGTCAAACGGTTAACAAAACATCCTCGCACTGCTGGAAACGCAGCCTTATTTCCAGTATTTGTGAAAACGCAGGAACGTAGTCATCGTTGGCTGGGCCATGACGCTCATAGCTAGTCTTCCCGTAGTACTTACTTCATAGTGACGTGTATAGTCTTCATCCATATGAAACCACAGAGGTTTTCTTCTTCTAAATATGTGTCGGAGCTTCTCCATTTCTATTCAATTTACTTTAAATTAAAGGAACTTTAGCTCGAAAACTGTATGTCAAAAATCTAAGATCATAAAGTATTGTACTAAGTACCACAAGTTATTGACTGATTGCCACAAATCAAAAAGAATAGAGTTCATGACTTTGACAGTTTAGGTTTTGTAGATGATGTGTGAGTTGCGCGAAGGCGGCTGTTCGTAACAGAACAGCATGCTAAAACCTTTTTATAACTACATATCTATGTATTTTTTTACTTCTTATTGTTTATTACAAATATGTCACTATAAAATTATACCTATGACGATGTAGTAGCGAGTTGGGATTTTAATATATTATTGAAGTTTTACATGAGTTGTTTTAGTCCTGGGCACCTCAGGAACCGGGGATACATTGTCCAGGACATAAAAATGGTCCTTCGAGCCGGATCTGAACTAACGACCTATGGATATACAGTCCACAGGACTAAAACAATAAAAATTTCATACATTGTCCAGGAAAGCGGCAGCGGCAGCAGTGAGCGGTACGTGTCTCGCTCACTCGTATGGCCGCCGCGCCTTGCTCAACCGCTCGTCGCTCCGCTTGCCGCCGAAGTTGTGACATGTCTGTAAAGCGCGACTGCTTCGACGCTGAATCGCGATAGAAGCGATGTTAAATCGTGTTCACTCAAAGGTTGTCTGGATCGCTTTTTAGTAATAAGGCCGCCTGTTGTCTACCGCTATTTAAAAACTGTACCTATTTGTTTTGTTTCTTTTTGTTAACTTTTATTGGTGTGCAATAAATTATTGTTGTATTGTAGTTACGCGTGCGAGGAGCTTAATTCGGATTTATTCAGATTTTTAAGATTGCTAGAAAAAAAATGAGCTAGAAAAGTAAACTGTTAGAGGATATACTAATTTAGGAATGATCGCCTCCAATGTGTTTACGTCATTGCTCGAATGTTGCGTTGCTGAAAATAAATAATATTGTTTTACTTGATGAATATTGTAATTGATTTTATTAAAAACACCTTGACATATATTGGAGAGGAGATGTATCATTAGCATTCATGGGTGCACGTATATTTAACAAAATACCTGAACTAATAAGAACTTCACCTACAGAGCGTATTTTCATCACGAAACTTAAAACGTTTCGTATTAAAAAGGCGTATTACTCTGTCAAGCAGTTCCTTGATGAGTGAATGTGTCGAGTCCAGTCGAGTCCTTTTGGTGTACAGTCGAGTTCATTTACATCTACACACTTACGAGAACAAAAATATCTGAACACGACCCTATTGTGAGGAGCATAAAGTCGTGTTCAGATATTTTTGTTCTCGTAAGTGTGTAGATGTAAATGAACTCGACTGTACATATATTATATAATTGACATGTTAATTTTAATTTGATAACTGCTGCATTGGTTTCTTTGTGTACAATTTCAAATTTATTTAATTTTTTTCGACACTGTAGTATTATTAATTTTTCAATTTTTTAGGACTGAACATGTAATAATTGAATGTTTGACAATGTTAGTTTATTACAAATAAATTATTCTATTCTATTCTACATTATCATTAACCCATTGACCGCCAAGCGGTCTAGCAATTTATCGTGCCACTGACGCCAGAGTAAAAAAAAAAGATGTGCCCCAAAATCAACAGGGATTGAAAAATACTTGTAGCGGTTAGAATTACAAAGTTTTTGATCATTGAAATTTGGACGGCTGTGGCCGACGTGGCGTCAGGGGCACGATTTTTTGTTGACGGCCACAGCCGACTGAGGCGCTCAAAAGGTTAATACTGTTAAAATGATGAATTTGTTTCGGCTTCCTTCTCCACAGCTCTCCTCTTGTGCAATGCACTGCTGGCATACTTACGGAATAAACTTTTTGATTTTGAAAAATAATAAAGGAAAAGCAGTAGTAACTTAAAAAAACTTTATTACACGATTTACAATTAGCCAATTACTGGGTATCATTCAATAACTGGCCACCTCATACTAAAAATGAACTCTACTCAGCTACAAACCGAATTAATTTTAGTACAACATGGCAAGTTATTGAAGGGTGGCCAGTAATTAATGCCTTATACTAAAATGAATTCAGTTTGCAGCTATGCAGAGTTCATTTTTAGTATGAGGTAGCCAGTTATTGAACGTTGACCAGTATGGCTGCGTTTCCACCATTCCACCAGTGCGAAGATGCATAGCGAGAGCAAGGGATGTGTTTTTGTTAATCAATAAAATCCGTTGCGCTGAGCGAGGATAAGTAAATGAAGTTGTTCCATTGGTTAACAAAAACACATCCCTCGCAACATATCCTTGCACATCTCTGGTGGAAACGCAGCCTAAAATGGCGATTTACCTTCAGGGCCATCATAAAGCACAGTGCGACCTGGAGCATACATGGTCTCCATTTGATAGTAAACCAATTGTTATTTGAGATTGAGATTCCCAGGTACGTGTCCCCAGAGGGCCTTGATAAGACTAGCTGTGCACAGAAGCGGAATGGAGCAGAGGTGTAAAATATACCAATTACATTCCTCAGATTTAATTGGATCATTATCTCCACACCTTCTCTCCGCACGCAAAATAGGCGCATTGTAAGATGTCGAGTTGCGGAAAACTAGCCCGCTATAACCTATACCTATACCACCTTCTCTCCACCACTTACCACTCTGCGTCAGTAGTAAGCAACCTTAAAATACACAGTAGTAATACACACTTTTTAAAAAGCAGCATTATCATGTATTGAATATATATATACTGTGAAATTTACACCTACACCTGTCAATCTCAACCGTAATCCATTTATAACATACAGTCTACATATAAAATAACATAAAGGCTTGAACAATATGCGGTTAATTGCCTTTACGAAGAAATCATGTATTTCTCTTCTTAAATCCAAATATACATGTTCCGTCCATTCTTCTTACACTATTATATATCTTCCTGCAACAAATTAATAATTTAAAATTAAACCTTTGCCCACGAGTGTAACATCGTGAAGCCCAGAAGTAGGTGTACTAATGTTTTTGTTAAATGGGTACATAATTTTATTATACCTAAATATTATGCTTTTTTCTGCCAGAATTCGAACCTATAGCTGTGAGTGAAGTTGACTTTCAAGATTAGATTACAATAAAAGCTTGTAAAATTATGTTGAAGTTGTGGATCTACCAATTTCACACTTATTTACCACAAAACATTGTTGTCTTGGTTACGTGACAGAGTGTATGGTGAAGTAATAATGGATTCGTGTATTTTTGTGCTATTTTAATGCCATATTTAGGATAAAAATACTTACAAGAATATACATGTGTTCAAGGCTTAAACCTTTTGTTTAAAAATCGCCCCAGTGATCGTTCCGTGGCGTTGTATGAGGCACTGCTTCGTGTCGGTTTCCAAGCAGACAGTAGGAGGTTTCAGATTCGGTTGTATCTTACAAGCCTGCTCGGAGATCGCCACGATGATCCCCGCCGAGTCGACGTGGGCGGAACCTTTTGAAGCCAAGCAGAGGCCTTGGTGGTCCGCGACCAAGCAGCCGTTGACGTTCGGCGTGGATATTATCTCTTCGATAACTCGGTCAAGTTCCTTTTCCATGGTTAAGGATTAAATTCTATGAGGAATGACTGAACAAAAACATTCACGAAGGAAGGAAGCAAAACAAATGTAAATGTGTCTTGTCACTTGACACTTGTCTTGTCAGTCATGCAAGTGTCACTTTGATGTTTAGTGTACGTTCAGAAATCAGGATGATATTAGGAATTTTTTTATTTTGTTGTCGATTTTGTTTTTTTCTCAGATTTCAATAAAATTTGGTATAGTAAAGTAGCTTATTCTGAAATGTAATATGAATATTATCTCAAGCCTAAACAGCGCGTTACTATTGTTTTTCGCAAGTTCGAGTTCAGCGTATTATTTTTGTATTTTTTTTAAAGACAAGTTTTTATTTTTTAAGTTTTTCTATTATAATTCGAAAGTACTACCGACACCAAATCGCCCTGCCGCGGGAAAACAACCACTAAAATTTCACGGGGCTAAACTTAAGTATTTCTTAAATACACAATTATTACTACCTACTTCAGTTGAGGCTAAAGAAACCCTACAGCCCAAAAAAAAAACTAGGGCACCTTACAAAAAGAAATTAGATCCCACCAAAAACATTTCATGTAAAATTGGCGGCCAAGACTCATAACGCTTTCGCTGTAAAAAAGCTTTCCGCTGTAGCTTTTCCTCCCCTAAAACCTGACTTTACTACCTCCACCACCTTGGTTTAAAAAGTGTGGCATCAACTGGCTTGAAGCCCTTAAACCCGGAGTTTACTAACCCTACACCTTGGTTTCAAAAGTATCAGGGTTTAGGGGCTTGGCTTTTCCTGGGATCTGATAACTTTTTTATAGCGAAAGCGTTATGAGAATGTGAGTCTTGGCCGCCAATTTTACATGATATGTTTTTGGTGAGATATCAATTAATAATTCCTACACAAAATAGAAGCTACAAATATCAAACTCAGGGCTTCTTCTTCTTTCGTGTCGAGGTTCCTCAAATATGTGATGCCCAAAAGGCAGCGGCGTCGACAGCCCTGACCGCCGCATCCTTCAGGTCAAGGAGCGAACAGGAATATGGGCATGCTGGACAAACCAGCAGATGCGCCATCGTTTGTGGTGCTGAGTTACAGACGCATTGAGTTGACTGGTCCCGAAGCAGACCCCATCGAGCCATGCTTTCCCTACAGCGGCCAACTTGGGACCTGAGCCGGTTTAGTGTCCTCCAGATTGGCCATGGTTCGTTTTGGCCAGGCGGTAATTGCTCTATGGCTGGCACACATCCATCAGGTGGGGGACAAGTGTTTTGCCACAGCAAACGACGCGCATCAGCTGGGCAGTCGGCAGGGGACTGGTGCGCCGCATGAAGCTCTTGCGACTTTTGAGCCGGACAGGCGGCGGTTCGTGGCCGTGCAGTGGGTGGCATGGGTCATTCTCCTGGTTCCGTTTTTCGACAGCGCATGCGACTTCTCTACGGACATCTGGGGGAGCAATGCCCGCAAGTGGATATAGCTTGTTAAGAGGGGTCGGCTTGAGGCATCCGGTGATGGTACGACAGGTTTCGTTAAGCGCCGTTGTTACCAGGCTAGCGTTTGCGGACCGATGCCATACTGGACACGCGAATTCTCCTGCAGAAAAGCATAGCGCTAATCCGGTGGTGCATAGTGTGTGTGGGGTTGCTCCCCAGCTTGTAGACGTTAGTCGGCGCAACAAGTTATTCCGCGCGTTAACCTTCATACGGGTGTTGGCACAGTGTGTCTTGAAGGTTAAAGCTCTGTCCAGTGTAATTCCCAGGTACCGCGGGTTGGGGCAGTGTTCAATCACCGTTCCATTCCATGTCACGTTTAAGGGTCTGTTTGCTTGGTGGTTGCGCAGGTGGAACGCACAGGATTGGGTAAACTCAGGGCAAACAATGCATTCAAAGATTTTATTGCCTTATTTATTTTTATTTTTTCGCTAAGCCAGGCATAGCCCAGACAAAAGATACCTAATATTTCAATAGTCAATACTTAGGTAACTAACTAGGTATAACCTTTCTGACATATGCATAATTAAGAAGAACCGACAATAGATATTATTCCACGTTCCGTTGCAGTAGAAGGTAGACGAATTCTGATGCACATCCATTTACGCACGTCTCGTCCTTCGACATATTTGTTTTATATTCCAAACTTTCTTGTAATACTTTACCTGTTGGGCTGGCAAGTGAACATGTTCTGGCAACTAGTGGTGACGGCTGCAGCGCTCGGCATGGCGTATTACAGGTAAAAAAAAAACTATGATCCCAGTGTGACGTCCCTTTTACCTTATGATCGGCGTATAGACCGGCTCGCACATCGGGTTCTCTTATTAATTTATTTAAATCTTATTACGCAAAAAAGTATTTGGCAAATTTAATGCTTTAAGGCATTCTCTACCGGTCAACCACAAAAAACAAGATTTTAGATAGATTAAAAGATGTCCTATGTGGGGAAAACGGATGCCATTTTCTAGTAATGCTATTGTACCACAGGTGGTCGCGGCGGCGGTTGTACGGACTCGCCAGGGAGATACCTTCCGGATTGAATGAGTTTCCTATAGTTGGGCATGCCCATAAGTTTCTAGGCAGCAGTGAAGGTAAATAACGCATATCATTTGATATTCATTTATTTAAGAATTTAAAGCGAAATGGGTCATTGCAAAAAAATGTACATAACTATGTTAAGGGCATTAATTAAAACAAAACTTAATTGATTCCTTCGTGTACCGACAGTTACCCATACATTTTGTATGACTAACTTTCGTCACACAAAGGAAGCCATCGTGATTTTTTGTTAAGTAGGCTTTTTTGCAATCGCCCGTAATGGTACTGGCCGGGTTTATACCGAGCACAGACCATAAGAATACTCCGTGATACCGAGTTTTCCGAGCCAACATGGGCGTCTTACCGATTAAACCACCTAGCCTTACCATGAGTTCATAGTGACCGCATACGATATAATACAGTGAATAAAGGAGTTTGACCTTACAAACGGTCCGGTAGTTTTGAATTTTTGATATGTTGTCTATAGGATGGTTAGTTTGTGTTTAAAATTTAAAATGCAGAATGAGCCGCTGGAGTTTGAACCCCGCCTGGACTATTAAATTTTATTTTTTTTCCTTTCAATGTTAACATTTGGTTTATAAGCTGGCAGACATTGCTGCTTTAATAAATGATATAAATGTAATTCTAAGAAATGTTTTCGCCATGAAAATATAGCAGCACTACACTAATGAACAATACAAAAATACACACGTTTACCTACTAACTAATAGTATAAAAAAATATTTCATAATAATTCCCCTGAAAATATTCCTAATTTATTTCAACTACCTTATACTTACTAAAACGTAGTGATTTATGCTCTTTGATACTTACTATGAGATTGTAAATAATTAATATAATAGTATATTGTGTCATAAGGGTGGTAAGAAGGGGATTACTAACGTCATACACACAATATTTTTCATCACATATGGGAGGAAATAAAAAATACACAAGACAAAAATATACATTTGTTTATGGCAGATCGGATAAACGCAATCCAGGAGTTGGGTCGAATAGCAAATCGGCAGGGAGGACTATCAAGTCTGTGGGGGGGTCCCAAGCTGTACATCTGTAAGTGATACAATATTGAAATTATTAGATTATAAACTAAGTTATAAATAAACGCGTAACGTGAGAACTGTTTCTATTGTGAACTATGCCAGTCTTTCCATTACCTATGTGTTGTTATTACCTGTGAGTTACTACCTTGACAGGAACGCTCTCTCTCTTCTGCGTACACTCTTGTTGAAATGCACCGCGCTATAGTCAGTTATAGAGTTTATAGGGATATCTCATGACTAATAAGATCGGATGCCGGCTAACTATGAAATCAGAAATCAGAAAATTTATTTGTCAAACATAGGTCAAACAGGCTCCGAGTAAGTTGGCATTTAAAAGGGCCGTGCGAAGTTTCTTTGCTGGCAGAACTGAAGTCTCATAGTATATCTGCTTGGTTTGTTTCATCGTCGTATATATTTATGTATGTATCTATTTATATATATATGTATGTTTATTATCTATATGTATGTAGCTATAATAGTATGAGTATTTTAATTATGTGTAATTATGTTGTTTGATGGACCGCCTACAATTTCTCTGCTTTGCCCTAAGGTTGACTGGTAGAGAATGCCGCATGGCATTAAGTTCGCCTTTTGTACGTTAAGTTTTTCTTTTGTGCAATAAAGTTTAAATAAATAAATAATAGGTATAATATACATTGGTGTTGAATATAATTTGTTTTGACGTCTATGTTTTACCCATAAGTACCTATGGAATGGATGTACAAATATTACTCACATAAAGAAATATTAACATGGATTTTATATTTACTTACAAAGATTTGCCATAACAAAAGAATAAAATTAAAAACATGTCAAATTGAGAAATAATAATTACTTAAACCTAAAATGATGTCACATCATTTAAATAATCTTGGCCGATTAGTAGCATTGTTTGTTAAGGTAGGAAATAAGTTCTTTTTTTTTAAATTGGACCATATTTAGATCTTTGAATGAGTCTGGAACTTTATTTTATTAACTATTATTTTATATCTATGGATGTATATTTATAGTTTTATGTATGTAATGTTGGTATTATTATATATTCAGGTACGACAGACCCGGAGGCCATAGAAGTGGTCTCGAAGGCTTGTCTGGACAAAGATGAATTCACCGTCAAGTACATTCGGACACTTATAGCGGGTTCAATATTTGCTCCAGGTAAAGAGAAACGTGGTTTTTTATTGCTTTTATTGTTTATTAGGGTTCCGTACCCAAAGGGTAAAAACGGGACCCTTTTACTTCGCTGTCCGTCCGTCCGTCCGTCTGTCACCCAGGCTGTATCTCAAGAGCGTGATCGCTAGACAGTTGAAATTTTCACAGATGATGTATTTCAATTGCCGCTATAACAACAAATACCTACTAAAAATAAAACAAAATTAATATTTCAAGGGGGCTCCCATACAACAAACTTGTTATAGATTATGGTACGGAACCCTTCATGCGCGAGTCGGACTCGCACTTGCCCAATTTTATAGATACTTGATGATTTCCTGACAATCTTATTTTTGTACAAAAACTCCAGTTGTAATGATTGTAAAACGAATAGCGTATGATTACGTTTCCTTTAATTAATCGTCGTATAAAGCGACTACATCCAACACGCTGTCGGTGCGTATACGCAGTATATGTAAGTAGAATGACGTTAACGACACGTGACAGCGTATACGCAACGGTTGCGTACAACGGCTAGCCGGCAACACCAAGCTTCGATTTTTCACAGTGAACATTTGGCACCCGCGCCGTAAGATCATGGCTCCTTTCTTCAGCTTGAAGAACCTCAACCAGCTGGTGCCGGTGTTTCAGGAGAAGAGTTCCATCATGGCCGACTTGATGCGGGCTGAGGTGGGGGGCGGGGATTTCCCCATCTGGAAATATATGACTACATACAGTTTTGATACAGTCGGTGGTAAGTTAATAGGTATACCAACTTATGATTGTTCCTAATTTTGTATACCCAAATCTTAAATAATCGTAAGTAACCTTTTCTCTTATATTTTTATATTGTTACTAACACAATGATCCATGTTGATCGAAAATAAAGGATCCTATTCTATTCTAATAATCTGTTAATAAAGAACGCTGTAACTTTTCAGAAACAGCCTGCGGTATTGAATTAAATTCACAAGACAATCCAGAACACTTTATGCTCAGTGCCATAGCCGAGTCTCTCCAACTAATAACCAAGCGGACTGTGCAGCTCTGGATGTGCCCCGACGCCGTCTATAGACGACTCCCGGTTTACAAACATTTCGCAGCCCATTTGCAGCGGGTGAATGATTTTGTTGATAAGGTAATACTTACTTACCTACTTTTAAGATACCTTAAGAAAAAATCCAATTCCTGAGGCCAGTGCCGTATTTTACCCCTGGGCCCACAAGGCCCGTGCCTAGGAGCAGGACTGACACCATACTTTATGTTCTTGTTTATCACTTAAAATACTACTGCCTACTATTTAATTTGCTGATAACCGTTTCGAGATAGGGGAGACCCCACATGCCACATACCTAAGAGGCCCTGGCTCTCTAAGTCACTTATAAATTCAGCGCAATCTGTTACCGTTTGAAAATGGTAATGGTAATGTAAATTGTAATGGCTAATCCCCCCCCAAATTGGTACACATTGTGGTAACTGAATTTAAAATTGCAGATTATACAACAAAAACGAAATAAAGTTGAAGAATATGGAGTGCAAAGGAAAGGTATGTCATTGTTAAAGTTTTTGCTGTTGGCATTCCCAAGAGTAGGTATATATCATATCATATCAGAAATGATTTTACCACAAACTAGCGGCCACTTATGGTATGTTTTATTTTATTTATCTTTGTCTAAAAATGCATTCAATGAGATCTCTATATTAGATATTAGAAATTGTATTGTTTTGTTTCCTTTTTGTAAACTTTTATTGGTGAGCAATAAAGTATTGTTGTATTGTAATATAGTGGTCAGAAACGTCTGGTTTAACTAGACACGGGTTTTCCCATCTTTTCTAGACTTCAATAAGACAGGCTGGAATAATTTTCTTGACGTGATAGTGGAAACTTCTGGAGCGAAAGAGAAAGGCTACTCCGATGAAGAGCTGCGGGAGGAGGTTATAGTGGTGATTATAGCAGGGATGGACACTTCTGCTGTTGGGACGAGCTTCGCCGCTGTCCTGCTCTCCCGGTACCCTGAAGTACAGGACACAGTCTACCAAGAGTAAGTGCAAATCAGAATTAACACAACATGTTCTAAAAGAAGCAGGCCATATCGCAAAAAATCTAAATTGCGCGCACCCACCTGTACAGTACCCATCGGGAATCGAAGGATTAAGTGTACTCTTGTTTCCATTTTCACTGAATGTATAATTTCAATTTCGACATCCGTTTTATCCCTTTATGTATTTTTAAACAAAATTTGAAATGTAAATTATAGTAAATTTAATTCTCTACGACATTGCCTAAGCTTTTTTCTAGCTAAAATGCTCCTAAACGAAGATATAAGCCAGAAGTTTGATACATTGCTGGAAATTGCGATATTTTTCATTTTTTTTAGTGGCATATTTCTCCGTAACTATCTGTCCTTGAAACAAAATTTAAAATGTAAATTATAGTATAGTTCGAATCACATTTGGTAAGCGAATCCCATTAGCTTTGTACCCGATGAACAATACCATTATCTGTATTGTTAGCTGCGGCCACAACTGCCGCAGTACATTACGGCAGAGACCAGTAAGTAAGCCATACTGGCCGAGTAGGAATTAGACGGACCGAGCCGTAGGCGAGGTCCGGATATAATACGAGGCCAGGATGGCTCTTACGGTCGAAGCAAGTATAGTGCTTTTCTCAAAAATTAAACAAGAAAATTAGATTAAAATTATATTTTGTAGGTGACATTCGGCCATTTTCCAATGAATATTTTTGTTATATTATATCCCATTTTTATTATTACACATTGTGATATTCGTCGTCGCAGGCACCATTAACTCCCATGATAACAACCTATAACAAAAATAATTATGAGTTTATACTTGTATAAAAGATATAGTTATATCGTTATCAAATAGTGGCAGCATTTATTTACCTTCATCGCCAAAATGGTTATCATCTAGAGCTTGATTTAAGAACTTTTCTATATTTTGCTGCTGAATATTTGTGATTTCTTTCCTTTGTAGCCATCCGATTGTCTCAGAAAGATTGTTGAAATATTCTGACCTTATCACACATTATCTGACCAATTATTAACTTGATTTTCTTCCTTCCATATCTCCTTGGATTTAGTCGGAAGTAAATTATTTTAGCTAACTCTGCCTCCGCTTATGTAGTATGGAGGAGTGCCGTCTACTTATTCGGAATAAGACTCGTCTGAACTCATTTTTGCTGAATTATTGTAATAGGTCACACAAACAAATTTGAATTTTTTGTCTTTTAATTTAAATCCCGCCTTAATTTCTTTTTTTATAAATACTGCGTTTAATTATTTGAACTGTCTTACAAATCTAAGTCTTAAAGATAAAATTTAATTATCGTTATACATTGTTGTATTTTCTAACTAATTTTCATATCATAAAGCTTACCTTCAATTTTAACTCCGAGGTTTTTTCTAAACGACACAAAAAAGGAAGGAATTCCGAAATATCATTGTCATTTTACACAGCACAATTATGAACTAAACGCTGCATACAAACTTCCGCACTAAACCTTGTCGCTACTTTTTTTTTAAATATGCATCTTGATTTACGTTTATACTGCCAATAGTGCTAAGAACCTCTTTTTATTTTACATTTGCTCTTAGTGTAAATTGCAAGTGTATACTGCAATGTCGTCTCTTTCTATTTAATCTATGAAAAAGGGACGCCACTTTTTAATTTCTACAATTTGCTGTCGCACTGTACTTATAATTAAAACAATTTGTGGAATGCATCCTTTTTACATTTGTATACGACCTCATCGCCTTCACATCCTTAGTTTTTTTATAGGTCGGTGATGATGTAAATCGTGTTTCGATATTCAAATATCTTGATACGTAATAGGAATTACATACTTACTTACTGGACAAATATTGATTCCAAATTTAACATCTCGCTGTTTACTGGACACTTCTAAAAGGGTCGTTCTCAAAATATTTGCACCGCCACCTGTCACCAGGTTTGTCTTAGAAGAAGTTTTTTACACCGCATTATTTTAAATATTCAATTATCATCACATATCTAAAGACACTTTTTACATAGAGGCCAAATGCTTTCAATTAAAAGTAAAGTATATTAATAGACAAAAAAACGATTTAAAACTAGGGTTTGTCGGTCACTTGCCGTGTCCCAACGCGAGGTATGCAGTTCATCAACGAAATACTTTATTTGTTTTGATGACATAACTGTCATTTTGTCCATCACCTGTATGTCGTTCACTTGTCTATATAAAAACAGGTGAACGGCACATACGGCAGGTGAACGAAAATTATTTAAACACTTATACAAAATTATTTTAAAACCAGGTTTTATCGGTCTCTCGCCGTGTCTCAACTCATGTTTCGTTGTTATAAAAACATATAAATTTCCGAAGTAGCTTAGTTTGAGTATTCCATTTTACTTTCAAGCTGTCTTAGGAATCCTTAGCAGGCGGCGCCCGCACCAGATTTTGAAGCATCAATCCTCTGCCTGTCAGTGGCTTTGAGCGTCCAGGTCTCTGCCCCATAAAGAGATATGGAGAAGACAAGGGCACAGACGAGGTGCATGTTAGTTCGGTTAGGGATGTGTCTATCTTTCCATATTTTGCCGCGTTGGGTAATCGCTGTTTTGGCCATTCCGATTCACCTGCGAATCTGTGGTTTCCATGTGCCTCTATTTGTGAAAATGGAGCCAAAGTACTGGAACTGATCAACAGTTTCAAACTCTTGAAGCAGGTTAATACTTTGTCGACTAGTAATGGTCGACTATCATCAGCTCGGTCTTATATTTATTAATATCGAGACCCATTTTCAGGCTGGTTGTTTTGAGTCATTCCAAAAGTTGGGCCACTTCTGCTTCGGGTGATGCAAAATAGGCGATGTCTGCCACGTACCTTCAAGGGCTCCATATCTGTTAAATAGTATTGGGGATATTATGCATCCCTGTCCGGAACTTAAAGTTTTTGTATGTGACATCTCCTACTGACACCATTCTGTATTCGGACTCGTAAAGGCTTTATGAAGTGTTACCAGATGTGCTGGCAGCTTCAGGCAATACCTCCCATAACTTATCCCACCCAACGCAGCCGAAGGCTTTCTGGTTATCAGATGTGAAGGAATTCCTCGAAGATGACGAAAACAGCAGTAAGTTACTCAGCGGGTAGGAAAAAATATGTCTAAAGAGGCAGCATCAGGATGCAGAAACGTTATTTAAATGATTCGCTGTTGAACCTTCATAAGAAATTTATAAAATCACGTGGGTATGCTTGAGTTTTGCATCTTTTTGCCGGTTATGACCTTTCTGGATAGTATAGGCTTCAAAAAACCTCCTGAGAAATGTCCTATGATATGAGAATTAAATGCTTGTTTTTTTATGCAAATTACTAACATAGGTAAGGAAAAAAGAAAAACAAAATCAATCAAAAAAGCACTATTTGACAGTTCAACGTAGATTTTTTTTTTTTTTTTTTTTTTTTTAATTTATTTATTTCAAAAAAGCATGGTATACATTTTATAACAAATTTCGCCAAACACGAAGTATATCGCAAACCTGCACCCATTGTCGATAACTTGGTAACAATTGTCGTTTACCTGACATCGATGTCTTTCACCTGTCGACCTAAAATTTCAAACATCCATATCTTCTAAGATATTCAATTTAACTACTTCCCTCGACGTGATATCAATTGTCTGAATATATTTCTAGCGATCCTATGAAAAATAAAAGAAGAAATCGCAACTTTAAAAAAAAATGCAAAATTGTCGCAGCGGTGCAAATTTTTTGAGAACGACCCAAAAAGTCTTCGGTATGTTCCACTACTGTAATCTATCTAGCGATGGTAAGGCAACATTACATGCAATTTTTGAGAAAATTCAATTGTCTACAACATTTTATTAAGCTCTTTTCTAGCTGCTCCTAAACGATGGTATAAGCCAAAATCTGCAGAAATTTCCGGTTTTTTCAATATGGCGGCGGGCGCGAGGGAGGGGGAATTGTGCATTTTGGATTTTAAACACTCACTAACCATCCTAGACAACTACCGGACCGTTTGCAAAGTAGAACCCCTTTTATTCACTGGATTAAGGAAGCGACTTTGTTTTATAATATGTCCATATAGTGATTTGTATTCCAGACTGCGCGAGGTGTTCGGTGACTCAGACAGAGAGGTGACTGTGAAGGATCTGCCCAAGCTCAAGTATCTGGAAGCCGTCATCAAGGAAAGCTTGCGTCTCTATCCGCCAGGGCCAGCAATCACCAGGGAGGTGCATAAAGACGTACTGCTACGTAAGTCCCCCGTTCATTATTAGGTATATACTCGTACGAGTATTAAATGTGCATGTTACTACCTAGCACTACATAATTTTTCTGTAATTTACATTTCGAAAAGTTGCAACTTCATTCGCGTATTTTATTTTAAACCGTAGTTTGAAAACAATTATCCTATAACCATCTTTGGATGTCCAGCTATTTTTGTACCAAAATTAGTTAAAACTTGTCTAGTCGTTTCGGCGTGGTGCGAGGACAAAGTAAATTATGCCCACCAACAGATGGCGCCGGGCTGGCATAACGCCACGCGCCCATTCAAAATAAAAGACGATCCCGCATCACGCTATTAATAGTTTTCCTGATATCATGACTCCTATCCATAGAAAACTGACTTCAATACAAATCTAGTTTATAACAGTATAGATTAATCTACGACGACTAGACATGCAGCATAGCCCCGCTAATATCCCGATCCCGACTATATAATAGTCGGGTAAAAATTTGCCTACTACTGTGATGTGAGTAACAATGTGTATATTGTAGCGTCTGGCACGACTTTGGTGGAAGGATGTTCAGTGGTGTTGAACATCTGGGGCACGCACCGCAACCCCGCGTACTGGGGCGCGGACGCGGAGCTGTTCCGTCCGGAGCGCTTCCTGGAGGGCCCGCTGCGCCACCCGGCCATGTTCATCCCCTTCAGCTACTCTGTGAGGAACTGCGTAGGTGAGTCTTTCATCATCAAATATAAATAAAAGGCCGATATGGATAAACGACAGTATAATCAACTCAAGGTATTATATTGTACAAGTAGCTGTACGGCCAATCTGGAGGACACTAAACCGGCTGAGGTCTCAAGTTGGCCGTTGTAGGAAAAGCATGGCTCGATGGGGTCTACTTCGGGATCACTCAACTCAATGCACCGATCACTCATATTAGCACCACAAACGATGGCGCACCTGCTGGTGTGTCCGGCATGCCCACATTCCTGTTCGCTTCTTGATCTGAGGGATGCGACGGTCAGGGCTGTCGACGCCGCTACCGATGGGTATCAAATATTCGAGGAACCTTGACACGAAAGAAGAAGAAGTGCAAGTAGCTAATCCATCTCGAAGTCCAGTACAAAAATGAAGGTCGCCGGGCGCGTTCCGTCCATGAGTGTGCTGCAGGGCGCCCCCACTAGCGCCACCAGCTCGGATGTGACGTCAGACAGTGTTGCCGTTTCATAGAGACAACATGAATCATTACATCCTTATCATTATCACATATCACCCGCGCAGATCCTTAAACACTTACAGTAAGTAAGTAAGTAATACGTTTCTTCTCTGAAGTTACGGTACCATAAGTTTTATACACGACAGATATCAGCCGAAAAACTTGCACAGCTGAAGAAAAGCTGCTCCTAAGGATCTCCACCACAACTGTTCGGTCGACGATTTCCTGTGATCCTGACTAGATCATTGAAGCTGATTTTAGTCTTTATATATTTTTTCATCATCGTCATCAGCGTTTCTATTCTATTCTATTTGGCTATGTTCCCTGGAGTAGTGCGGTTGGGAACCGCTCTATCGAAGACTCTTAGTGCAGCTGTCTGTTATGGTTTGAATCCCAGCAAGGGCAAATATTTGTGTAGAGCTCAAATAACTATTTGTTTCTGGGGCCTAGATGTTTTGTACACACCTAATCAAATCATAGATTTGTTGGTTAGTTTTGGATTAAGTAGATCGTTCTGGAAATAAATCCCCTCTTGTTCACTTCTGACACTAAGTTTATTCCAGGTGCCACCTATGCCATGTTCTCTATGAAGACGGCGCTAGCCAACTTGCTGCGCCGGTATAAGCTGCTGCCATCAGCCAACATGGCCACCGCGGACCTGAAGAAACCGCTGAGGGTGACGTTCGACGTAATGATGAAAACCGTGGACAATTTCACCGTAAGAGTCGAAGAGAGGAAAACAATGAATTAAATAAATTCCTGAGCTTAAGCTTGGTTTACAAACTAACTAAAAATGTAAACGTGTGCGTGTAAACGTACATTCTAGGGTATGGCTAATGCACATAAGCGTTTTGAACACATATGACGCAGAGGGCGCACCAGTAGCGTAGAATTATGGAATTAAAGATTTGATGTTGTTGACGTAAGATGTGATAACTTAGTTGGGGAGCGCAGGGTCGCAGGTTCCAGTCCTGCTTGCTTTGCAAAGGATCACATTACATTTTTCTTCCATAATTTACCTGTGTGTCAATATTTATAACTAAATGTCTAAAGGTATTAACTAGATTTTCTACATTTTCCTTAATAAATTTGTATAATCTATTTAACAAAAAATACAGTATTTAATGAAAACAAATAATTCTATTGTGACTTGTTGAAACAGAGTACAGACTTTAAAACCAAAAAAGCCAGTTCATTAGGTACATGTCGACGATTTACGTACTGTGTCGACTCGTGAACCTTGCTGAAGTGAGAAGGTTAGCCACACTTACTAATTTTCAATAGAAAACATTCATTTTTGTTTGCATATTACTGCTTATGACATGTTTGAAAAACTCATTTACTTATATACGTGTTGTAGGAGAGCGTAAAAATAGTCAAGTAATTTAAACATGTAATACGGCACTACGTGTAAGGCACCAAACACCTATCGGATTCAAAGTTGAGGTCATGCATACTATACTACTTTGTAGAGTCTAAGTATGATCGTTGCGTTCATCACGCGATAAATAAATGATTAAGCGTCACTTTTTGACAAGGATGTGAGTGCCAGAGTTTACGGATGCTTTATCATTTATTTATCACGGTGATAAATGCAACTATTACCACAGAATAGATAATAGTACCTGTGATATTTTATGTATGCATGAATGAGGGTGGTTGATAATAAATCAGTCTTCATCGAGCGCTTGAGTTTAATTCACGTCCCGTAGCAAGTACTTATAAAACATGGCGCAGCCGTTATTTTTAATATAAAGTAAATTGACTATAATAAGTGTTATTTTCATATAATGTTGCATAGTAAATTAATGGTGTAAAGGTGTATTAATAACGCAATACAAGAGCTAGTGCAATGGAAGCTATTTTGCAACCACCGCAGCCATTTGTGTTCGAGAACAATGTAGTTAATGTGACGTCGGGAAATCTAAGTAAAGAATGGGACAGATGGAAGAAGAGTTTTGAGATATACTATGCAGCATGCGAATAAATAAGAAGGACCCGAAAGTACAAATAAACATTTTGTTACACATCATCGGAGAAAAATGCAGGGATGTCTTCGATCAGTTCACGGAGAAATTTGATACGGTGACAAAAGTACTTGAAAAATTTGATACTTTCTTCTTTCCCAAAAAGAATTTGACGATTGAACGCCACAAATTCTTTATCCGAGAACAAAGTGAATTTGAATCCGTTGAACAGTATGTCTTCGAACTAAACAAGATGGCGGCGAAATGTGAATTTAAGGATTTGTGTCAAGATCTAGTTCGAGACAGGTTAATTTGCGGAATAAGAGATGGATCCATGCGCGAGCGCTTATTAAGAGAACCAAATTTAACATTAACTAAAGCTGTGGAGATATGTAATTTAGCGGAGTTGTCTCGCGCTCAGGCGGTAACCATAAAAACGGAGAATGCTGAGCATCGTCACGATGAGATATCTCAAAATGGCCAGGGGCCGGAGCCAGCAGCAGCGGCACTGGACCTAATACAAAGGAACTCGTCGAGAACGCAGCGGTCAAGGTCATCGCGCGCCCGAGTGAGCGGGCAGTGGTCACGGCCGGCGCGCCCCGGCCCGGCCAGGCAGCAGGAACCGCGGAACCGTCCAGGTGGCCAACCTATGGCAGGGCAGCGAGGTGAAGGAAATTGGTCTGTTGTGCCTAGATATCGTGGTTGTCGGCAATGCGGCCGAGTTCACCCCAGATTTAAGTGTCCGGCCTACGGTCAACAGTGTCTATCATGTAAACAATTTAATCACTACTCCAGGATGTGCGGGGTTTATGAGGTGCGCGAGGACTCCTCCGATCAGGTAAATGAACCATTGAATTCATCATGTAACGATTGGCTTGTATGTTTGCGAGTTTGTGGTAAAAATATAAATTTCAAGTTGGATACCGGTGCTGACGTGAATGTTCTTCCTGTAAGCAAATTAAGTGACTTAAACATTTTAGAGTCAGATTTAACTAAAACATCAGTGAAATTGCACGGTTACTCAGGTAGTCTGATAAAAGTAATAGGGAAGTGTTTTTTAAAGGTACAGCACAGAAATAATACTTATGTTTTACAGTTTGTAGTGGTTGATTCAGATTCGGTTCCCATTTTAAGTAGAACTTCATGTCAGGAACTAAATTTAATTAAAAGGGTGTTTTCGGTTCAGAAAAAGAATGAGATTTTAGACGAATTTCCAGATGTTTTCATGGGTTTAGGTTGTTTGCCTGGAAGTTATAAAATTCGGTTGAAAGATGATGTGAAACCTGTAATTCATGCTCCGAGAAAACTACCAGTAGCATTAAAGGACAAAATTAAAAGTAAATTACAGGAAATGCAATCTCAGGGTATTATTACAAAAGTGGAACACCCGACGGATTGGGTAAACAGCATGACAGTTGTAAAGAAGCCTAACGGTGATTTGAGGATATGTCTGGATCCCCAAGATCTCAATAGGGCCATTCGTCGCGAACATTTTAAATTACCGACGCTAGAAGAAATTACCACTAACTTATCAGGGGCTAGGTATTTTAGTACTTTAGATGCTAAACATGGTTTTTGGCAGGTGGCACTACATGAATCCAGTACGGACTTGTGTACTTTCAATACTGCTTTTGGAAGGTTTAAATTTCTCAGATTGCCCTACGGAATCTCATCTGCCTCTGAATTATTTCATAGAAAATTGTATGAACACTTTGAGGACATGGAGGGGGTTATTCTTTTTGTAGACGACCTCTTGGTCTATGCTGAATCTAAAGAAGTTCATGATCAACGACTTAGAGCCGTACTTGAGAGATGCAGGAAAATAAATATCAAGCTTAATCGGGAAAAATGTAAAACCGGCTTAACAGAATTAAAATATTTAGGCCACAGAATCACCCAAGCCGGTATTAAACCTGACTATAGTCATAATTCGGCAATAAAAAATCTCCCTACACCACAAAATGCAAAGGATGTAGAACGTTTTTTAGGATTGGTCACATACGTAGGTAGGTTTATTCCAAATCTTTCAGAAAAAACATTTCCTTTGCGGGAGTTATTAAAGAAGTCAGTAGAATGGCATTGGGATCATCGACATCAGGATTGCTTCAACAAAATAAAAGAAAATTTAATAAATCCGCCCGTTTTGCAATATTATAGTCTTGAAAAACCAATAGTAATTTCTGTAGATGCAAGTAAGCATGGCCTTGGCTGTTGCTTGCTCCAAAATGATCTACCTGTGTCGTATGCGTCAAAATCATTGTCAAAATCCGAGCAATCGTATGCACAAATAGAAAAGGAGTTGTATGCTTGTGTATTTGCGTGTGAGAGATTTTATAGTTATATATATGGACGAAGTGACGTTGTAATAGAGAGTGATCACAAACCTTTAATTAGCATAATAAATAAACCGTTAGCGAGTGCACCGGCGCGATTACAAAGAATGCTGTTACGTCTTCAACCTTATACTTTTAAACTTGTTTACAAGCCGGGCAAGTATCTGTTTATCGCTGATGCGTTATCCCGTGCAGTTGCACCGGGCGCGAGTGAGAGGTCAGTTCCACGCGACTATCTCGAGGCTCAAGCGCAGGTGTGCGCGCTGACCACTTCAAATCCGCTTACTGATTCTCATTTTTTAGAAATTCAAAAATGCACTAAGCAAGACGAAGAGATGCAACAGTTAATAAAAGTAATTAAATCAGGGTGGCCTACACACAAAAATGAGATGACTGCATTATTAAAACCATATTGGGATGTTAGGGATGAACTAACGTTGGCGTATGGAATTGTTTGGAAGGGAAATAGGATCGTAATTCCTAGTTGTATGCGTGCAGAAATGCTCCGAAAAGTTCATATAGGGCATCTAGGTATCGAAAAATGTAAGTTGAGAGCACGTGAAACTATGTACTGGCCTAACCTAAGCACCCAATTGTTAGATTATTTGTCACGTTGCCAAGCATGTTTAACTTATAAAAAACAAAACAGTAATGAACCACTCATACAACACGAAGTACCTACACGGGCATGGTCCAAGGTTGGAGCTGATATTTTTCAGTATCGTGGAAAATCATTTTTGTTGTTAATTGATTACTTTAGCAAGTTTGTGGAGGTGACCAAACTAAAATGCCTACAATCGCATTACGTGATTGACAAAGTCAAGGGTATTTTTAAAAGGCATGGTATTCCTGAAATATTAATGACCGATAATGGCCCCGAGTTTTCGTCACATATATTTAAAAAATTTGCCATTGAGTGGTCGTTCAAGCATGTGACGTCATCCCCAGGGTACCCGCAGTCTAACGGTCAGGTCGAGCGTTTTGTTCAAGTAGTTAAAAATATGATGCGTAAAACAGGTTTTGATAACACAGATTTAGATTTGGCACTATTAGAATACGCAAACAGTCCCATATCTGCTAGTATTCCATCCCCAGCGGAATTACTTTATAACAGAAAGCTACGGAGCATAGTTCCATGTTCACCAAAATTATTGACGCCTAAGATACAAAAAGATGTCGTGAAAAATTTAAAAGAACGTCAGTATAAGCAAAAAATTTACTATGATAGGACATCTAGATTATTACCGGAATTAGTTATCGGACAAAAAATTAAGGCTAGACATAATGATAGTTGGGTGGCTGGCACCGTTATTGATAAACTAAGTTCTAGGTCATATGTTGTGAAATTGCTATCAGGAACAACTTTAAGAAGAAATCGTAAACATCTCATAATTGATTCGCCGTCTCGCGTTGACATACATTTACCACGCGCACAATATGATGACATAACAGTAGATAACGCACAGCTGATCCCAGCTTCGCTCAGCACCGGTTCTAACATTCCCGTAAGCAACACTTATCGAACTACTCGTTCCGGCAGGGAAGTACGACCTCCTGATCGGTGGGGATTCCCAGCCACATAACCACGAAGAGTCATCCACCCACCAGAGATCCTGAGAGTAAATAATTGGAATTATGATAATTTGCTAATGTTTAAAGTACCTATATAACTAAAATATAAAATAAACTGCATGTCTATACCTACATACATAGATAGAAGTAATTTTAGATTTTAAAATATTGTGATATAATGTAATCTAATCTAATAACATATTTTTAAACATTTAGTTTTACAAATTTTACAATATAATAATGTTTAAAGTTAAGTTTTTCAGAAAAATCTATGTAAATAATGCACGTTTTTACATACAGAGGCTATTTTATTCCAAATTTTATAATTTTATAATTTTTTTTTATGTAATGCAATGACATCGAATTTATAATATATTGCTAAAATACAAATTTTAATTTGTTTTAAAATTTGATACAATGATTATATACTATTGTTCTGAATCTCTATGAAATGCATGTGATAAGAAAAAAATATTTCTTATTCTGTATCATGATTATACATAAATAAAGTACCTACCTAAATCATTTACATTTTGCAAATGTTTGAAAATAATAATGATAAAACAACACCATGAATTTCTTACCGTATTGTTTGTATTACATTCTTATTATGTTCTTAGTTATGTTCTATATAGCTTTTTTTTTTATTTCGTTTTTTTTATTGAAAGGGAATTGTGATATTTTATGTATGCATGAATGAGGGTGGTTGATAATAAATCAGTCTTCATCGAGCGCTTGAGTTTAATTCACGTCCCGTAGCAAGTACTTATAAAACAGTACCATTACAGGGCCAAGTGACGTCACGAATTATCAATTATTTATTTTGTCATTTATTTTGTATCGCGGTGATAAACGTAGCCATCCATGTCCAAGTGACGAAACTATGCTTTATCGTTTATTTATCACGGCGATAAACATAACCATGATGAACGTTTTATCATCGCCTGTGGACGGACACTGCTCCACTAATTTATTTCCTACGAACCAGGTTGTGATTTGTATACCTACTTATACTGATAAATTAGTTCAAGAAAATTAGATTGAAATGTATGGAAAATTTGGCAAAATTAAAGGACAACTTTTATCTATCAGTATATGTAGGTTATAGAGCCAAGTTTAATTTTATCTACTCTCCCCCCCCTCTCAGGGGTGAGCGTCACCCCCCCGCGACCTCGAATGTGTCCCGGAGCGCGGTATTTTCCACTTTAAAAGAAAACCGTGTACGATACATACAAAGTGTATAGGAACGAAATAATTCTGAATAAATTTACTATAAACCTTTCATACATACAAAAGCGATATCACTTATAGAATCAGCGCAATCTGTTACCAAATACTAACGTTTTTAATTATTGATATTTTTTTTCTGCTAAAAGGTTAGTTATCTCAAAAACTGCACACTTCTCGGCCAAAATATGCATGACAAAAGTAAAGAATGGAAAATGTTCTTTCATTTACCGTTGCAATGCTATTTTTAAAATTTAAGTCATTTGGCCATTATGCGAAATATAAATATTCGTACTAGTTAAACGGTGTTACTTGCAATACCATAGACTTCTTATATGTTTTTCTGTAATCTACAAGTATTGAACTATATTCTGTATTTTTTTTTTTTAGACCTAGAAAAAAAAATAGCAAAGTATATCGCGTGACATATCAAATGAAAGGGTACACTATGAACATCTCAAATATATATATTTCATAATTGTAAATTAAACGGTTTTGAAGTTATTTACGAAAACGAGCAAAACTTGACGATTTCCCCACACATCCCTTATTTCCTAAAATAGTAAGTCTAAAAAAGAAAAAAAAATACAGAATATAGTTCAATACTTGTAGATTACAGAAAAACATATAAGAAGTCTATGGTATTGAAAGTAACGTCGTTTAACTAGTACGAATATTTATATTTCGCATAATGGCCAAATGACTGAAATTTTAAAAATAGCACTGCAACGGTAAATGAAAGAGTAACAGAAATAAATTATACATTTTTAGAAAGAACACTTTCTATTCTTTACTTTTGTCGTACATATTTTGGCCGAGAAGTGTGAAGTTTCTGAGATAACTAACCTTTTAGCAGAAAAAAAAAATCAATAATTAAAAACGTTAGTATTTGATAACAGATTGCGCTGATTTTATAAGTGCTATCGCTTTTATATGTATGAAAGGTTTATAGTAAATTTATTCAGGATTATTTCGTTCCTATACATTTTGTATGTATCGTACACGGTTTTCTTTTAAAGTGGAAAATACCGCGCTCCGGGACACATTCGAGGGCGCGGGGGGGGGACGCTCACCCCTGAGAGGGGGGGAGAGTAGATAAAATTAAACTTAGCTCTATAACCTACATATCCTGATAGATAAAAGCTGTCCTTTAATTTTGCCAAATTTTCAGCTAATCTTATTGAATTAAATGGAGCGAACTCCACTTTGTTGCAGTGATGCGTTATTGCGAAACAAATCCGTATTTTGCCAAATTTTCAGCTAATCTTATTGAATTAAATGGAGCGAACTCCACTTTGTTGCAGTGATGCGTTATTGCGAAACAAATCCGTAATTCATGCCTACACTAGACATTATGTTACATGTATTTTGTTGTTTAATTATTGTGTTTTCTCCTCTTATTATAATTTTTATTCCACCTTTATAATTGTCTGCGTTATGTTAGGTCTGTTATTGTTTTTGTACCTTTAAATAAGTAGTTCGTGTCAATATTTTGTTATTTAGTTTAGTTAAGAACTTAAGTTTGCCAGTTCCTTGGCGTATAGCTGTAATGCTGGTGAATTTTTTAATGCCAATAAATAAATCAAATAAATAAATATATAATCATGTATTTATCACGGCTATAACCGCAACCATCATAGGTCCAAGTGATGAGATGAACGCTTTTTATCATTGATTTATCACGGTGATAAACGTGATCTTAGGCCGACTATATTGTCTAGTTTTACCAGTGAGAATTTGAACTGAATTCACATTCAGATTATGCTATTTTGTAGGTACCGTTTCAAGCTTAACAGCAAACAGCAAGGGTGACTAAAAGTTACTTCTTATGTATTTTTTTATTATTGTTCTGTTCTGACTTATTATTGTAATAGGTACTTACCCATCTCCCATATTACGATAAGAGTGAGCAGCACTGCTACGTTGGTTGTAGGTACACACGATGCATCAGTCAGGTAACGGGAGAAGGAAGGAGAATTGGTGGCGCCACTGTGCACCGAACAGATCGGCTCCGTAATTATTTTATTCGTAAATTATAATAAGTCTAAAGAGTGTGACTAAAATAGTGCCAATGTTGAAAACGGATAATAACTCACCCCTGAAAGTGGAGGTAGTGAATAATTTAAGTGGAAAGTGACTTTATTTTTAAAAATACGGAAAAGTAGCTAACGGACACAGTGACTAACTTGAAGCAATAATACGAATCAGACGTGTCTTATGAACTGGAATAAGTGTACTAACCAGCAGCACACGGTCACAAACAGTGCTCGGATCGCAAGATTGAGAAGGTATGAAGACTAATTCCAAATAATAAAGCTTCCTAATCTGTATATCGCCTGATACTGACAACAGCGCCATCTAGTGGCGAATAGCTGAACAAGTTCGATCGATATAGATCTTCTACCTTGTGTTTGGTTTTCTGCCTGGTATGTGTTTCTTTTCCCAATAATACTGCTACCTCCCGCTGGAGGGCGCTCAACACAACAAATATTGACAGACATCGAATATAGAACAGACAGTAAACTTGTAAATATTAGATTGTGTATACTATGGCGTCTGACAATAAGTCTATATGCAAGGACGACAGCAATACAACAGTGGTCATATGCTCAATATGTAAACGCCCTGCAGAACCTTGGAAAACTGCCTTATGCTCGGAGTGCAAATCAACACTTCATTTTGACTGCGCAGGTTATTCTGGAAAACTATATGCCATCCTAGAACCGCATAAAAGAGCATCCTGGAAATGTAAAATTTGTGTTCAAAAAAACAAATCCCCCTGTATTTCGACCGGACCGACCCCCGAGACATCGAAAATTACTTTAAGAAAGAATCAAAAAATTAAAATGATGAGACAGGAACCTACTTCTGCTACAGAAAACACGCCTTCACCGAATCAGCCTAAACACCCTGTATCGGTCCCTGAACCGCCCGAAGGCTGTGTGCAGTCAGAACCAGAAACTCTCTCAAACTCTAATTTGGAGGACATTGAACGCTCTGTAAGCTCCACTCCACTAAGGAATATTAACTTACAATCATGCGATCTAAACGTGCACGATCGTTCGGACCTAGATCTGGAATGTTCTCAGACAAACACTGTAACTTTTTCAGACTTACAAACTAGTACTGATCCTGAGTCATTTCTCAACCCCACTCTATTACAAGAAAAGCTATCCAAGAGTATGGACTATACACCTAATGAAGTGCTAGCAGTGCTTGAAATGAAAACAGAAATCGAACGACTTACCTCTGAACTCGCTTCGACGCAAAATCAGCTCGAAGAGGTCAGCATAGAAAATAATGGCCTAAAAAGAATGACTGAAAAACTCAAAAGGGAAATAGACACCTTGAGAAGCTTGTGTCAATCAACAAACTCGATGTCTACATCTCGATGCGATAAAAAGAAGAGACACTCCCTTTACTGTAATCTTCACGCTGCTCCTGCCCCGGTGAATTACCGGCCGTCGTCGCCGTCAGGTGAAGCTAAGAGCTGTCCAAATGACGACTGTACGATGGAACTGCAACGGCTAAACCAGCTAATCAGAACCCTGGAGGACGAGTTGTCCTTATATAAAGGAAACATTCTACAGCTTACCATGCAGATAGAATCATTAGTGCATGAACTACGCCACCCTGAGGGCACAGCCCTACGTACTGCAAAGCATGCCGTCCCATTGGAAGACTTGTGTGAGCAGAGGGCCGGCCCAACTCTTGCGTTGCCTAAACGAAAATTAGAATCCACATTGCTACAGTCACAAGTGTGCATCATAAGCAACCATACAAATTACATGATAAAGCTACTAAAACAGGAACTTTCAAGTGAAAAGACATGTGTTTATCTAACGCCCGGCGCGGGCACTCGCGAATTGTTTAGTGGCCTTCAGCATAAGCTGCAAGAATTCACCTTAAATGACTTTTGTGTTATAAATATTGGAGATAAAGACTTTAAGACTAGCATAAATTATTATATTCTAGTGAACTTCATTCGTGAAAAACTAAGCCAAATTCAAAACACGAACATTATTATTTGCCTGCCGACATTTAAAGTCCATGAACATTCTACTCTATCTACTAAACGAGTTGAAACTTTTAATAACCTACTCTATCAAAGCAACTTAAAATATAATTTTTGCCACATTCTAGATTCAAATTGTAACCTATCCTACGAAAGAGATATGTTTACGCGGTTTGGAAATGTAAACCGACAAGGACTCAAAACAATATTCAATGATCTCATGCATTTATTAAACTCATCTGTAAATATAAATACAAACATTAGACCACAAATCTCAAAACGCAACGGACATATTATACCGATTGACAGCGCCGAAACACCTGACAGAGAGGGTTTTTTTCGTATAACAGTATCCACATCATGCACCAAAACATAGCCGGGCTACTAAATAAAGCAGACATCTTAGCGGTACATCTGGAGGAGCTTGCAACTGATAAGAAACCCATTGATGTTTTGTGCATTACTGAGCACTTTGTACCGAATGGCACTGAGGATCTTGTAACTCTACCGAACTTCAGACTTGCTGCCAGTTTCTCCAGAGACAAAAGAAGAGGGGGTGCCTGCATTTTTGTCAAAACAGAAAACACATATAGAGAACTGAGTATTGTAAAGAGCCTATCTATTAAATGTGCCATAGAGTGCTGTGCTATTGAACTTTTAAGACACCGTACGATAATCATATGTTTATATAGAACACCCAACTCTAACATTACTCTAGCTTTAGAAAAAATTGACAGGCTGCTAAGCAAAGTCTGTGATAATACTAACAAAAAGATAATTCTGTGTGGAGACTTTAACATTAATATTTTAAAGCCCACAAATAGTACACTTCAATTTGAATATCTACTTTTAAATCATAACTTGAAGTTAGAATTGAAGCAACCCACTCGATTAAGTAGTAACACATGCCTAGACAATTTTGCCCATAACATCAAAGGGTGCAAGAGCGAAATCATCGATTTAGGACTATCTGATCACACAGCGCAAGTCTTAAAATGCCCTGTAATGAAATCCTGTATCATAAACGCATGGAAGATAAAACAGCGGGATTACAGTTCAGAGAATTTGGCACGCTTTGGGAAACATTTGGAGAACCTCACTTTCTCGGAAACGTTAACCAGTAGTGATCCTAACCTAGCATATAACGCGTTTTTGGAAGACTTTCAATGTCTCTATAATTTATGTTTTCCCTATAAAACCATAACATTAAAAACCCAAAAAAAACCCAAGTGGATATCCCGTGGTATCAAAGTGTGCAGTAAAAAATTTAGGAATTTACTATGGCAGTCCAGACTCCACCCTACAAAGGCGAATAAAATGGCACACAAAAATTACAGCGCTAAACTTAAAAAAATTATAAAACTTACAAAGCTCTCTCATAATAATCACTTCATAACCTCGGCAAAAAATAAAACAAAAGCGACATGGCAAGTAATTAAACAAAATAAACAACATTTTCCGAAAGAGCCCATAGCACACATGAATAATCATGACGGGACCATTTCTGGTCCTAAAGACATTGCTAATGCCTTTAATGACTTCTTTATAGATCAGATCCAAAGTCATAAAAATAAAAAAATTCAAAATCCGAACGTAAATTGTCCACAATCCATCTACATGAGACCGACCACTCCCAATAATATAGTCGCAATTATTAAGACGCTAAAAAACACGAATAGTGTCGGGCATGACGGTATATGCACCAAAGTTATTAAACATGTTGCAAACATTATCGGGTCGCCTTTAAGTCATATAATAAATCTAAGCTTGTCATCAGGAGTATATCCAGAGAAGCTGAAAATAACTATTGTCAAGCCGCTACATAAAAAGGATGACAAAGCTAATATGGCGAATTATAGGCCCATTGCTCTTGTACCCATTTTTTCTAAAATTTTCGAGAAAGTCATATATGAAAGGCTCTACGATTTTCTGGAGAAATATAAATTACTAGTATCCGAACAAAAAGGCTTTCGCAAGAATATGCCGGTGAATATGGCTATCTATGATCTTATCCATCCTATTATTAACGCTATGGATAAGAAAAAACGAATATGCGCCATATTCATGGACATGACGAAGGCGTTCGACTTTGTCGACCATAAGATTCTTCTAAGAAAACTCTATCACTATGGCATCCGTGGAAATTCACTTGATCTTATAGAGTCATTTCTGAGCAATAGAGTACAGTACACAGAGCTGACACAGGTATGCCTGAATAAAAAAATGCAAGTAACTTATAGATCTAAAAAACGAACCACTATATATGGAGTCCCCCAGGGCAGCGTTTTAGGACCACTCTTATTCCTCCTATACATTAACGATCTTCCGCAGCATATTGAATACCCCATGGTTCTTTTTGCAGACGATAGTACAGTAGTTATTGAAAGCAGGAATAGCAATAGTTACGAATACGAAATCAACAATACGTTACGTGTTGTTATTGAATGGCTGGAAAATAATAATTTACTGATTAATCTAAATAAAACTAAAATTATCCATTTTAAACAACGTGCACCAAGCTGTTCCATTACATGCGAATATTTAGGATCATCAATCGAAGCCGTGAATGATACCAAATTCTTAGGACTTCAAATCGACAGTAAGCTGTCATGGAAGCATCATACTGAAGCCATCTGTAAAAAATTAAATCAATTTGCTTATGCTTTATACAAGCTTGCAAAGCAAGCAAATACTAAGGCTGTCATGACAGCATATCACGGTTTTGTGGCATCAACTTTGCGCTATGGTATCATATACTGGGGGAACTCCACAAACAGAGAGACTGTCTTCAAAGCTCAAAAGAGATGCATAAGAGCAATCCGCGGACTTCGACAGACAGATAGTTGTATACCACATTTTAAAGATCTAAAAATTTTGACCCTGCCATGTCTCTATATACTCGAAACAGCTGTCTTTGTCAAGACGAACTCTAAATTGTTTAGAACGGTTTCTGAGGTCTTTCCTAGAAGCACCAGGTACGCCCAGAATCTCTTTATAGAGCGCGCGCACACTGCACTAAAACGTAAAAGCGTACTCTGCGTAGCAAGCGAAATCTTCAACAAATTGCCTAGTGACATTAAAACATTGCCATTAAACGTATTTAAGAAAAAGCTAGTAAGTTTTCTTATTGATAAGTGTTTCTATTCGGTTTCGGAGTTCTTGACATAATTATGACAATTTCTAATTTGTAAATTAAATTTATTTGTAATCTTAGCATGTAATGATAGTAATAATAGGAATTTATTGTATTAATAATATTAATTAAGTAGTTTTAATTGTAATAATGATATCTGTGAATTCATTGTTAATTAATCATTGTTTTTGTGCGCCGGAAGGCAAAACATAGTGATACCAAACTTAATTGTCATCTGCACCTGCACCAGTGTATGGTGTATTTACCTATGTTTAACAAATAAACACTTTTGACTTTGACTTTTAACGAATCACATCGAGCTACTTTTGACTTTATATCCCGAGTCACTCAAAAAATTTTTTTTAATACTATTGCTCAAAAAGTGCTACTTTACGTAGCTGTTTAGCGTGCGGAAGGTTGGTTTTTGCGAACTAGTGCTTTTTACTTTTCAATTATTTTTTAATGTAGGTATACTTGACACATGTAATGAATAATTATAAAACGTATTTTTACATGTAGCTTATGATTCCTAGAACCAAAATAAGTAGTTACATTTCAATGAAAATGATTTAATTAATTAATATTATTTAAATAAGTTTCAGTTTTTTTTTATCTGTGATCAAATGATCAAAACGACGCCATCTTGCTAATGACGTCACACCGGCACAAACAAAACGGCTGCTGTCAAAAATTAAAACTGACAAAACTGTCGTTCAGTTTATGTTGTTACGATTGGATTCATTTTCTCACACATTTAATAAATTTTTGGTTTATTATTAATAATCCAGATCTTCAAAAATGGAAGAACATTATATCAAAGCAGACAGTGCTAACTTACCCAAAGTGGATTCTTACATGGTAGCCCACTTTTTTGATAAGAATCCCGACTTTTGTTCAACTGAATTTAGGAATGTAAAAAGTGCACAGTAAGTATGATTAATATGTTATTTGTTTATATATAATAAGATAGCCAATTCATTAGTTTTGTTACCAAATATACTATCACCTTGTATCATGGAATATCCTTTGTTATAGATCTTCAAGAGAATCTTATCTTATGGCGATGATGCCATAGGTTATGTTCAGCTTCGACGCGAGGCGAGATTGTGCACTGTTAAGTGTAAAGTGTGTCCGGAGCACAAAATAAGAGAACCACCATATGCCGTGACTATGGTTATTGATGAAAAGTGACCACGAATTGCAGTGCAGTGTATCACCCATTTATTTACAAGTGTGCCAAACAATGACAATATTAAGAGCTCCGTGTTTATCGCCGCCGCTGTCTCCCGCCGAGATGAAGACCTTTGAAATCGGGCTTACATTTTTGACCCCACGATATGTTGTCTATTTTAGATTCAACGCTAATGTTAGTAACATCTTTACTCCAGTTATTTGTTGTACAATTATTACCTATTAAATGCTTGAAAATAAAATAGTTTATTCATTTACTTGTTTCTATTATTTAATCTATTAAAAATCATATTCCTTGTAGTTTAGAAAAGAAAATTAAATATTTTACAAGGAAAATTTACTTCCGATTATTTTGTAACAACCTCGAGAGATTATGAGTAGGTAGTTACAAATAAAGAAGCGTGTCGTAAAGCGCCCTGGAGCCGCTACTTTAGTGACTACAATCTGCAATGTTACGGAAAAAACATATCTTACTATGTAATCCATACAAAGATACGACCTTTTTACCGTAGTGTCGCAGTACTCATATTTTGGACACACCGAAAAACCCGTAAAGTTAGCTATCTGATTCTGACTGACAAGACAAGAGGAAGAGGCTGGAAGAGGCTATGGAGTGTAGAGGGAAGGAGTAGCATCTTTCATGGAAAAATGTAAAAAAAAAGTGTACAGCGGCAGCGGTAAAATAGTCCCAAAAGGCTCCGGTAGCGCTAGCTAATTGGGAAAATTGTGCCAAGCATTTTGATTTTAACAAAAAGTAACTGATATGATCTGTTAGGAACAGGTAATAGACTAGCTCTCTTGCAATACTAGCGCCACCAATTTAACACCTTTCCTTTCGCCGGACAATTTTGGATATATGAAGATTCTGCTCCTTCCTTTTTACACTTCAGAAAAATAGTTCTGTTCTGCAGCTAATACACTTTCCTAAGTTAGTCAGTGACTAATTTAGTCAGTACCTAATGTAGGATAGTATAATATCCGCATTAGTCTGCTATGCCATTGTGACGTCACATTAATACTATATCGCGTTTTGGCGCGAACATGTGAATGATAACGAAAAAACGCAAATTGTACAAAAACATGCGCAGCATAAAAAAAAATCTTTGTTGTATATTTTAATTTACGATAAACTTAATACATTTAAACCGGTTTTCAATTTTTGTCAATAACCCTATTCATGACTACCTACTTATTGATGAGTGTCAATATTAGTTTCCTTTAAACATCGTAAACAACATAAAAACGTACTATTAATGTAAGAATACTGCCTACTGAGTCGGCGGTCCCGGGTTCGAATCCCGGCCGGGGCAAATATTTGTGCAAAATATTTGTTCTTGGGTCATGGATGTTATCTATATATGTATTTATATATTATGCATATCGTCGTCTAGTACCCACAGTACAAACTTTGCTTAGTTTGGGACTAGGTCGATTTGTGTAAGATTGTCCCTTAATATTTATTTATTTATTTAATACAAAAATATACATATTTTATATTTTATTACTTTTACCTTTTCACCATCACGTTTATTTTTTAATATTAAATATTGAAAAACCGTTCTTAATAAGTTGTCTGAATGGAACGGAATCGAAACGCCTGTCAAAGAGGCGTTTTTTCTTACTGCAAGCATGTTTTAAGTTTCCAAAGGCAACATTAGATATTTTTTTTATAAATACTTGTTTTGCTTATTTTTTTGCAACCGTATTAAAAAAAGTCGTTCGATAGGGGGCGTCCATTAATCGCGTCATACGTTTTTGGCTTATTTTACCCTTATTTTTTTTATATTTATAAAATGATCCTCTTCTCGCTTTTCGACCTACGTTGTTAACTGAAATTGCAACTTTGAGCTTAAAGCCCTTTGCCCCAAAAGTTTATACAACTGGCAAGTACAGTTAACATCAAAAGCAACTGACAATTTAATATGCAATTTGACATAGATAAGCTAGTAGTAACATTGTCAGCAGCTTTTGATGCTGACCGTACAAAAAGTTTACACAGGTCCTGCAACGGCGATGCTTGTCTTCCAAATTTATCTAAAGCTTTTGACCTAATTTCTAAGGAGATCTTACAGCAACGAGAGCTAAAAGTTTTTGTAGCGGTAGCCACAGCTCATCCATCTTCTTAGGTACGTATTAGGTTAGGTAAGGCAAGTATAAGTTTCCAGGAAAACCGAGTGAAGATATCAATGATTATAAAATGGACTTAGTTTTGTCACTAACAAACTATGCCATTACCATGAGTTTACAGTGGCCGTACTCGCTAGCGACTGTGTAAACGATTTGTATGGAGAATTATAGTTACAAAGTAACCGCTTGGGGCCCCATACAAATCGTTTATACCGTCGCTAGCGAGTACGGCCACGTTAACTCATGGTAAGAGTACAAAGTTAGGTAAGGTAGCTAGGTTTTTTTTTACAATAATTGCAAGAAAAAAAACGAATGATGATTTTGCATGTTTTTTACTACAACCAACAATTTCCATCTACTTATATGATATGTAGGTTACTGATTTATTTGTTATTGGCCACATAAATATTATTACTACACAGCAATGTGTTAATTTGTTACGTGACACATTGAACGTAACAACGCTCCACGTCACGAAGTCACGCGGTCACGTGTGATTGTATTTTGGCTCTCGTCAAGTTATCACATCTTCTGACCCACGGCCCATCAACGCTGCTCAGTTGACTAGTTAGTTGAGCCATCGGGAATTCGAATTCCCCATGACACACCTAGTTGGTCTAGGGAAAATGTATGAATGTATCCAAATCCATTTACGAAGTTTAATCATAATTGGAAATTACTGATTCTCTATAGCACACTTAATCATTACTCATTACATTATACGAGGTTCATTCAACTAGTTGAATCGCTGTAGAGTTTAGGCGTATTTACTGGAATAGGTTTTTGGAAAAGGTTTTCTCATGGAAGAGTAAATACTCGATCCTGCTCGTACGTCTTCGGGCAAATTGAATATTTTATTTTCTTGATTAATATTAAAAAAATGGGTTTGATCACAGTTGATCATACTACCCTCATAGCAGTCACACCATCATCTACAGTAGCGATCAAAAGTATTTTGACAAATCATTTTTTTTCAAGATGTTGATGAATTGAATATATATTTAATAATTACTTTACGATAACATCTTATGGCCCTTTTCTTGTTCTGTTTCCACTTAGATAACTAAAACTTAACAATGGACTTAGAATAAAAACTGATAATACACACTTCAGGTAGGTCAAAAGTATTTTGACACTTACATAAAATTATTTTGCTGAACTTGCAACAGGGTTAAATAAGACGTTTCATGAATATTTAGTTTCATATCCTCTGCCCTTCCTAACAGCTGCACAAAGAGCCGTCATATAGTCCACTAACTTCTATACCTACCTATACGTTCGTAAGGTATGTTCGTCCTTTCTGACTGAAGTGCTTGAAAAAAAGCCCCTTGGAGTAATTTCTGCACCTCACTCGACGATCCAACTCTTCTCGTAGATGCTCAATAGGATTTACGTCAGCATTTTGACTAGGCCCCTCAAAAACCTTGACTTTTTTACGCTTTAAGAAAGCCTGTAAATTTTAAGAATTGTGTCTGAGGCCATTATGGTGCTGAAAAACCCAACGAGGTGGCATATTTTTCTTTATTCATTTTCATAGGGTATCGTATGTGTATAAAGTATATTTTCATACACATATCGATCCCATTATCCCGTCAATTCATACGAGAGGCCCGACGCCATGGCGAGAAAAATATCCCCGCACCATTACGTTGCCGCCACCATGCTTGAGTGCGGGTATCAGGTATCGCACATCGTGTCTTTTATTATGAGGACGACGCACATACTTGATACCACCCCACGAGATTCAATTTAACTTGCTCGCGTCACTCCATACAATTTTTGACCAATCGGCACTTGATTTTGATTTGTGACGAATCGCAAATGCTAATCGGGATGCCTTATTCTTTGCTGAACATTGTAGTTTTTTTTAATGGGCGTCGACCATGTGATCCATGGTCTATTAGGCGTCGTTTAATAGTAAAAATATGAACATTTGTGTTGTAGTTTTCTGTTAGCTCATCTTTAATTGGTTTTGCATTATTCCGTGGGGTTTCTACGTCTTACTTTTTTATTACACAATCAGTTGTACAAGTCGTCTTTCGAGGACGACTGTTTTCAGGCTTATTTGTGACGCTGTTTCGAGCCTTGAACTGCTTATTCCAGACACTAATGAATTGCCGTGATATACCAAAACTTCGCGAAATCTCAGCTTGCGACTTACCCTTCTTAAACGCAGCCGCAACGGGTTACTTAATATCTTCCGAATATTATTTATGTGGAGACATGCTAAGAGAAGCCTCAAGTTGTAGTTCCTACAAAGTATTTAAATTCTTCAGCCCCATTTCTCGGTTAAATTGGAAAAGAGACACTGTCAAAATATTTTTGAACCGGTATATAAATATTTTTTGTGGGTATGTTTATATTTCAATTCAATGAAACTAAACTTTTTACTTGTTTCGAGAAGCTTTTAAGCCATGAAATACTTTATCAAGAATTAAGTTGGAAAAACTAACATATCGCATCTATAATATTAAAGCTTTTGCCGTTGTCAAAATACTTTTGATCGCTGCGGTACGATTAACACCTATATTTACAAAATTAATTGAATAAGTACTTTGTTTTTAAGTTTTATAAATTAGTTGTTTTCCAGACCTTGAACTAACACAAAAACCTATTCCAGTAAATATTATACCTCAACAACGACTCCATTAGGAAATCAGTAGGTAATTCCAATTCCCAATTATGATGAAACTTGGTCGGTTGTGTCATGGGTAGGTACATAATCCCCAATAACTAGGTGTGTGCGATACAAATTCTACGAAAAGAAAAACTAGTTGAGCTGCATAGTTGTGCCGTGGGATAGAATTTTCCGTTCTTAAAATAAAATGCTTATACTATTTTATTCCTCTCCTCAACGCGCACGATGAAATTATCAACGGCTTTCATCATTATGTCGTATTTCACTCTCAGCGGCTTGGTGAGGTCCTCGGCTGCCATGTTGGCCGGAGGCAACAGCTTGTACCGGCGCAGCAGGTTCGCCAGCCCCGTCTTCATCGACATCATGGCGTAGGTACCACCTACAATCAGGATTCATTAGAACAGAGTTCCTCAAACTTTTCGTAAGCAAGGTACATCTAGGTAATATCGGAGTTACATCATAACTATAAATAACCTAAATTATAAATGAAAAGCAGTACATCATAAGATCATAACATAAATGAAAAGGACACATGACAAAACTGGGTTTAGAGCAGAATTTGCACAATTAATAACGGTGTCGCTGGTTTTAGAACTTCGAGGCTTTTTTTTAACCAGACTTGAACTGTATCAGAGCTCACTATCAGTGAGTTGGACTTTGTGTGAGAATACAAAGGGCAATGTCTCCGCGCCACTAGAGTGATTGACAGGATATAGACCGACCGGCTACGAACATGTGCCCTGCATGAGGTACCCGAATAAAAGCGTAAAGCAGTGGCCACACCGCTGCCCAAATACGCTAATATATTGTAAACACAGTGACTTATCTTATGCTTCATGTTTTACGCCCCAGCTAAAAAAACGCTGACGTACTAGTAATAGTACATTACGGCAGAGACCAGTAAGTAAGCCATACTGGCCGAGTAGGAATTAGACCAGGATGGCTCTTACGGTCGAAGCAAGTATAGTGGTTTTCTCAAAAATTAAAGAAGAAAATTAGATTAAAATTATAATTTGTAGGTGCCATTCATATTCGGCCATTTTCCAATGAATATTTTTGTTATATCCCATTTTTATTATTATACATTGTGATATTCGTCGTCGCAGGCACCATTAACTCCCATGATAACAACCTATAACAAAAATAATTATGAGTTTATACTTGGATAAAAGATATCGTTATATCGTTATCAAATAGTGGCAGCATTTATTTACCTTCATCGCCAAAATGGTTATCATCTAGAGCTTGATTTAAGAACTTTTCTATATTTTGCTGCTGAATATTTGTGATTTCTTTCCTTTGTAGCCATCCGAAATTATATTTATTGTCTCAGAAAGATTGTTGAAATATTCTGACCAATTATTAACTTGATTTTCTTCCTTCCATTTAATGAATCTCTTGTATTTTTTTATATCTCCTTGGATTTAGTCGGAAGTAAATTATTTTAGCTAACTCTGCCTCCGCTTTTAAGTATGGAGGAGTGCCGTCTATTCGGAATCAGAGTCGTCTGAACTCATTTTTGCTGAATTATTGTAATAGGTCACACAAACAAATTTGAATTTTTTGTCTTTTAATTAAAATCCCGCCTTCATTTCTTTTTTTATAAATACTGCGTTTAATTATTTGCACTGTCTTACAAATCTAAGTCTTAATTTTCATATCATAAAGCTTAATACCTTCAATTTTAACTCCGAGGTTTTTTCTAAACGACACAAAAAAGGAAGGAATTCCGAAATATCATTGTCATTTTACACAGCACAATTATGAACTTAACGCTGCATACAAACTTCCGCACTAAACCTTGTCGCTACTTTTTTTTTAAATATGCATCTTGAGTTACGTTTATACTGCCAATAGTGCTAACCTCTTTTTATTTTACATTTGCTCTTAGTGTAAATTGCAAGTGTATACTGCAATGTCGTCTCTTTCTATTTAATCTATGAAAAAGGGACGCCACTTTTTAATTTCTACAATTTGCTGTCGGACTGTACTTATAATTAAAACAATTTGTGGAATGCATCCTTTTTACATTTATATACGACCTCATCGCCTTCACATCCTTAGTTTTTTTATAGGTCGGTGACGGTGTTTCGATATTCAAATATCTTGATACGTAATAGGAATTACATATACTTACTTACTGGACAAATATTGATTCCAAATTTAAAATATCGCTATTTACTGGACACTTCTAAAAAGTCTTCGGTATGTTCCACTTACTGTAGTCTATCTAGCGATGGTAAGGCAACATTACATGCAATTTTTGAGAAAACCTCTTTACGAATCCATGTCATCATTTACACGCGTACAAATTTCCAAACCGTGCTCATAATGCTTAAAATGGGCGATCCTCTTGAAAGCTTAATTGTTCCTATGTGATCAAAATATAATTATAGTCACAACTAAACATATTGAAAGAGATTTGGGATCATATAGTAGGTATAGGATATGCAGCGTGCGTGACGTCAAATTGATGTAATCGACATGAAAAGTACGGGACCTGGTAATGAAACACTAACCAATGCAGTTCCTCACAGAGTAGCTGAAGGGGATGAACATGGCCGGGTGGCGCAGCGGGCCCTCCAGGAAGCGCTCCGGACGGAACAGCTCCGCGTCCGCGCCCCAGTACGCGGGGTTGCGGTGCGTGCCCCAGATGCTGAAGAAGACTGTGGAGTCTTTCACCAAGGTCGTGCCTGACGCTGCAATATACACTTTCTTACTCACCGTCCAAGTAGGCAAATTTTAACCCAGCATTAGAAAGGAAGACTGCATCAGATAAAGGAAGAGTGAAGGGAGGATGTTCATGACTGAATAAATAAATAAATATTAAGGGACGACACTAACACAAATCGACCTGGTCCCAAACGATTTTTTATTTTTTTACATTTATATATATTTTTTTTTTATCTAGCCTGTTTATGTGTGTCCCACTGATGGGCAAAGGCCTCCCCTCTTTCTCTCCAGTCGTCTCGCTGAAGAGCAAGTTGCTCCCAAACGTTCTCAAATGCGTACAGGTCATCCCGCCATCTCCGTTTCGGTCTGCCTCTGCACCGGTACCCATCCTGCGGTATCCACTCAGTGGATAGTTTGGCCCAACGTTCCGGATGCATTCGGCAGACGTGTCCTGCCCAGTCCCACTTGAGCTTGGCGGCCTTGACACCCACATCTGTAATGCCTGTTTTGGAGCGCAGTTCGGTGTTTCTGACACGATCAGTCCTGCGAACTCCAAGTATGCTGCGCTCTATCGCTCGCTGGCAAACCTTGAGTCGGGACTTCTGAGCTTCCGTTAATGACCATGTTTGGGCGCCGTAGGTTAGGATAGGAAGGATACACATGTCGACGAGTTTGCGCTTCAGAGTCAATGGAAGGTTCCCCTTCATTAGCGGCTTCATGGACCAGAAGCTCTTCCAGGCATTTTCGATTCGTCGATCGATTTCTTTAGACTGCCTGTTTTCGAAGGATGCTATCTGGCCCAAGTATATATACTCGTCGACGTATTGTATATCTTCCCCATCAACCTTTACCCTACGTTTCCCGCTATTGGTCATTAACTGTGTCTTTGCCCTGTTCATTTTGAGTCCGACTTCAAGACTTGCCCTGCTCAGTTCTTGCAACATTTGTTCTAGATGGGGTGCCGTATGGGAGAATAAGACAATGTCATCTGCAAAACGTAAATTGGTTAGCTTTTTGCCACCTATATCGATTTTATATATATATATTTTAAATATAAAACAGATAATGCAACATTTATAATACTTAAGAAATTAAAATACTAACTATAAACTAAGAACTTAACTAACTAAAGTAAAAGGCTAATAGGGGATCTTACGTAATAATACATCCTTGCGCACCTCCCTCGCAATGACTGGTACCGGCGGATAAAGACGCAGGGTCTCCTTGATGAACGCATCCATATATTTGAGCTTGGGCAGGTCCTCCGCAGTCACTTCTCTGTCCGAGTCCCCGAAAACCTCGCGCAGTCTGGAATATAGTTCATCGGGTAGTTTCAGAATAGGTTAAGTAATATTTTTGTAAACGCACCCTTAACGAATTTTAAGCAGCGGTGATCGCATCACGAGGCCTGACGAGAACCGTTTGGGACACCATACGGAGCGGACGCGTTTTCTTAGCCTCTGCCGATCTGTATTGGCATCGTAAAAACCCGGCCAAAACAATAGAGTCACGAGGCAAAAACAAGGCTAGCCCAGATGTTTGCACGGTTGCCTGTTAAATTTTTACCGCGTGTAAACGAATTGACCGCGTTATATCTTTGCTTCTGTCTTTCTTTCAAATATTTATTTAATAAGTAGATAGCCTAGTGTTTGGTGCGTCTATATTACTCGGCCTATCTGTGAGTGTTGTTGATCAAGTGTGTGCGATTCCGAGTCTTCAGTAACCCTCCGCCGCGCCGGCCACGCCACAACAGCTTAATTTGGTGAGACCGTTCCATTTTCTTATGCCAATTGCAATATTATACTCTTTGTCTACGACCTGGCTATGCGGGCACGCCACAAGAAAAGCTAGGCGAGCCCAAAGGATACGGTTTAAGAGTTCAAGCTAAAACTAGTACCAAGTTAAGATGGACATAGGGCCAAGCACTTTTTAACTAACGTCAATAATGCACCTTTTCTTGGAAATCAGGCCACACTTTATCAACCTCAACATGTGGACCAGCGTAATATAGTACGACCCAGCCGTCTCAAGGTATTCGTCAGAACAATTATATCTTTAGGTATTTTAAGTTGCAAATAAACGGTACCTGCAACAACATCGGGAGTTGTTGTAAAATATATACAATAACTGTCATTTAATACATTTTATTACTAGCAAACATTCAATAAAATATTAGTAATAACTTAAATAAATAGGCCAGTTAGTTTAAAATTCAGGCTTTATTTATTGGAATCGTTAGTATTAATGTCGGTTTCGTAACAACTGTGTTTTTTCATGGGAGGGCTGTTAACCCGCCGCACAAAAATCCTGAATTATAAAAATTTAGGTTTTATTCACTGGGTACTTTTCCTACCCGAGGGACTTTCCTTTACTTCAGTACTTGTACTAGTTGTACTACTTTCCCATAAAACTTATATTCCTAACCGTAATTAAATTATATTAGGTTTAGTCGGTAAATGTGGACAGTTTGTAATTCATCTAGTGAAATATATAAACTAACCTAACCTATCCGTCAGTTTACAATGTCACTGGTTAGTTTACAAACGGATGGTATATAGTCATAATTACTGTACGTCTTTTATCCTTTTATGTTTTACAACCATAATCGAAAGATTTCGTCGTGCTTCTTGCTGATATAACCTACTTCGGTTTAAAGGTGTAACGGCCAGTTTATATTTTTTTTGAGTGTATTTTTTTTGTATATTACACTATAATTATGCTCGTTACATTATGTAATACCAAAACTATACTAAAAGTCCTGCCTTAAATCGAATATTAACCAAGTGTAGTGTACACATCTTTAATTTTTGCCGTAGGACTTAAACGGCATAGTTTGGGTAACTTACAAATATATATTAACCGTTCAACGGTAATAATTTCGTTAGAGGCTACGCAAAGAAGAAATGCAACAGCTTGCAAAGCAATAACTTCCTAGAACAAAGAGGTCCCTTTTTTCATTGCGCTTAAAGGCCAGGTCACTTTGCCCCACACACGTGCGGACACCGCCAGCTAGCAACAATTAGCCATTGTCAAAAAAAAGGGACTATCATAAACATAAGTGCATCGCCGGCTCATCCATGACATTAAACTCGACTGTCTTCATTTATCACGATGGAAATTTTAGCGATTCCCAAGGGAGGCAACTGTCTGTACTTACCTATAAGGGCGATAGCGAACCAGTTGAAAATCGTGTTGATACCAATTTCGACCATCGATGGGGGTTCGAGGATTGCTCGCTAATCACTTGTCCGACGAGAAAAATAACAGTCAAATCCAATTAGAGATTAATGGCAGTGTTTCAGATTTAATGTCTCCCGCTTACAATGCTCCTCCCTTCACGGAACAAATTGATAATGTTAAGAAGAAGTTCTAATACTTGTTTAATTTGAATTTTATATAGAACTGTCATTCCTTTTAATCTTTTACTGTCAAATATATTTCGATACAAAACACTCGGTTTTATATTATTTAACATGGTAGCAGAGCGTAAATACGATATTTAGTGTGCTGAAACTGATTTTGTGGCTTATTTCTACAGTGTACATCTATCGATAAATTAGAAAAATGAGTTCGTTCAATAACAGCAAGGTTTCCTTGCTGTTACGGAGCACGCCAGGTACGCTAGACATTATCCAGGCCAAAGTAAAAAAGCCAGAGCCACCAGCGGCGACGGCAGCACCATCAGATGTGTCGAAATATGAGACGCAATTGGAGAACTACCAAAGTCATCACAGTCATACCTTACTTATTCTTACCACGAACATGACCGAAGAAACCTTGCACAAGGTCATGCGGTGCAATACGTCAAGTGAGATGTGGACAGAGTTACATCGTCTTTACGATGAAGCAAAGGAGGATCGAAGCTACGAACTTTGCATGAGATTCTTTCGCTTCCAAAAGACTGAAGATCACGATATGGCTACTCACATTTCAACGCTCAAGAACATCTGGTACGAGTTGAATAAAGAAATTGAAGGAAATGATCTCCCAGAAATGCTTTTAATTTGCAAAATCTTGGATACACTTCCAGAACAATACTTTAATTTCAAATCAAGCTGGCTGTTAATGAATAAGAGTGACCGAAATATTGAAAACTTGACGACACAGTTGTGCGCTCATGAAAGGGCTTTAGCAAGTGGCACAAGGGAGGCCGTGGTTGAAGAAGCTCTAGTATTGAGATCGAAAGCGAAAAGTAAGAGTAAAGAGAAAAAATGGAAATGCAATTATTGCAAACAATTAGGGCATAGAGTGAAATGGATAGCTGATGGGAGACCACCCAAGCCCACGCCTAATAAACCAAGTACCTACGTCAAACGTCAACATGCACTTAATGGCAATTGTAAACAATGTGGAAGCCATCGACCATGACAACTGGTACGTGGATAATGGCGCTACCAGCCATGTTACAAATCGAGGAGATTTATTCAAAACATTCGAATACTTTTCTACGTCGCACACAGTTACAACTGCAAACGGTACAGCTATTCAGGCTATTGGAAAGGGAGTCCTGGACATTGAAGCTGACGTATACGGTACTAAGGTGATTATTACCCTTAACGACGTGTGGTATGTACCATCCATTAAGAAGAATCTGTTTTCGGTATTATCAGCTCAAGACAAATTAACGAATACTATTTTTGAATCCAGAACCCAAAAATGTGTAATGAAGTATGATGGCGGACAAACTCTACTTATTGGAATGCGAGCTAAAAATGGAGGACTTTACAAATTGAATGTCAAAAACATTAAAGGCTCTCAAGAAATAAATAACATCGAGATATCCGACCAAATGCAATTATATCATGAGAGGTTGGGACACCAAAATAAGTCGCATGTTAAGAAGGTTGTCGAGACAGAGCTTGGTATAAAACTGAAATTAGACAGAGAACTCTGCGAAGGATGTGTATTTGGCAAAACCCATCGACGCAAATTTGGCACCAGGGAACGAGCGTCACAGCCTGGAAAGCTGATACACACTGACGTGTGTGGTCCTTTCAAAAATTCATATTCCGAATTAAGATATTATGTTCTTTTTAAAGACGACTTCACAAAATATCGCCAAATCTATTTCATGAGAGAGAAGTCCATGAAAAACTTGAACAAATGTTGGCAGAAACTAAAGCTACTGGACATATTGTTAAAGAAATTCTAAGCGACAATGGAGGCGAATTCGATAATGCAAAAGTTCGGGAAATTTTACACAAAAATGGAGTACGTCACAGATTGACTATGCCTTATTCACCGGAACAGAACGGGTGCTGTGAGAGAGACAACAGGACGATTGTAGTCGGCAAGAGCCATGATGCATGCGCATGAAGAAATGCCTCAAGGCCTATGGGCTGAACTTGTCAATACTGCTGCATACATCTTGAACCGTACAGGACCGACACAAGAAGGAAAGTCGCCTTATGAACTCTAGTTTAGTAAGAAACCCAACATTAAGCATTTGAGAATTATCGGAAGCACCTGCTACGCACACATCCCAAAATGCAATAGAAAGAAAATGGATAAGAAAGCTGTGAAGGGAGTCTTAATTGGATATGACAGTGATGATGGATATAGAATCTGGTGCAAAGAAAGCAGTACACTCATACGATCTCGAGATGTGACGTTTCAGGAGAAGACTTTTTCACCACGAAATGAAATCCTTTTGCAACCTCCATACCTGGATCCAATCGCATCGACATCAGCTGCAGAGCATCCTACTGCTACTGTAAATGAAAAAGATGACGATGATAATCAGAGTTCGAGTGATGAAAATGATTTCGATAGATCTATTGAATCGGAAAGAGAGATAGAGATGGAACCTGAAAGTGACGAGTATTTATCTGCACAAGAGATAGAAACAGAACGACTCAAAACGCTCAGAAACAGATCTCATCTAAAACCTCCGTCCAGATACAATGATTTTGTTATGAACGTGAATAAAGATGATGAAGTTAACCCGGAGCCTAAAACATTTAAAGGTGCAATGAATACTGATAAAGACAAATGGTTAAAAGCTATGGATGAAGAGCTAAATTCACTGAAGGATAATGACACGTGGGAAATGGTTGACCTGCCGTTTAACCGCAAAGCCATTCCTTGCAAGTGGATTAACAAAATAAAGACGAATCCAGATGGCAGTATCGAAAGATACAAGGCTAGACTCGTCATAAAAGGCTTTTCACAGAAAAAAGGCCTTGACTACTACGACACTTTCAGCCCGGCCGCTAAGACAAGCACCATTAGAGCTCTCTTGAGTACTGCTGCAAAAGAGAAAATGACACTAGGTCAGTTCGACGTGTCTACAGCATTTCTGTATGGTACACTCAATGAAGAGATCTTTATGAAACCTCCTGAAGGATATGAGAGTGGATCGAAGGTGTGTAAACTCAAGAAAAGTCTTTACGGACTGAAACAAGCACCTAGATGTTGGAACAAATGTATCACAGACTATATTATGCTTTGAACAAAGTTCTGCGGATCCATGCTTGTTCATCAGGAAAAGAGGCGATAAGAAAGTCGTAATTGCTCTATATGTCGATGATGGACTTGTGGCTGCGACAGATAAAAATGACGTCGAGAATCTTTACATAGAGTTAAGAAAAAGATTCAAGGTCACAACTAAGCCCACGTCTTATTTTCTCGGCATAGAGATTAAAACCTCTAATGACGGATCTATCACAATAGACCAAAAGGTCCAAAAGGCCTATGCAAGAAAAATACTGCAACGTTTTGGTATAACAAACTGCAAGCCGGTACCGACGCCAATTGTGAGTTATCCGCCGACAGGAAAAAGTACCGATAGCGAAGAACAATTCCCGTATCGCGAAGCAGTTGGTGCTCTGTCCTATTTAATGGTTGGCACAAGACCAGACATAGCATTTGCTGTGGGTGTGGTGTCTAGAACTTTACAAAACCCGAGTAATGAAGACGTCATAAGAGCCAAAAGAATATTTCGGTATATCCAGGGGACTCTCGACTATGGCATCACATACACAGGCAAGCATAAAGATATAATTATGTACACAGATGCAGATCACGGAGGTGACCTTACCACAGGAAGATCAACATCTGGCATGATTTGCCTATACTCAGGTGGCGCTATCTCTTGGCGGAGCAATCGCCAGAAAACTGTGGCACTCTCTTCAACAGAAGCAGAAATCGTAGCGGCCAGCGAAGCTGCTGGAGAAGTCCTGTGGCTAAAGAGAATAATTGACGACATATCTACTGATGTTGGAAAAGTGGAGTTGCTCATTGATAACGAGTCCGCGCTGAAACTTAGCAAGAACCCTATAGAGAACCATCATCAAACCAAGCACATGCACGTCGAAAGAAGACATTTCTTTTTGAGAGAATGTATCCTGGATAACAACTTAGTGGCAAGTAAAGTTCCTTCTGTTGAGAACTTGGCGGATATGTTGACGAAGCCGCTATACAAACCGAGGCTGCTCTACCTCACAGAGCTGATGAGCCTCCAGTGAAGAAGGGAGGGAATGTTAAGAAGAGGTTCTAATACTTGTTTAATTTGAATTTTATATAGAACTGTCATTCCTTTTAATCTTTTACTGTCAAATATATTTCGATACAAAACTCACGGTTTTATATTATTTAACAGATAACACATTCGGAACTATTTTAGGAACGGTTTTCAGGGTGGAGAAAATATGATTATATTTGCCGCCGCGCCGTGAGTTGCTCTACGGTAAATATCTATGTGCATATGAAGCATCAGCGACCACTACAATCCCCCCACCCCATATACTTACGAATACCACAATGCCAAATCTTCGCGGAGCTCCGTCTACTTCAACAGTTCTGAACTTCTGACACTGAAGCATCATTGATTCAACAATCCAGTGCTGACCAAACCACGACCGATGTAATGCGCAGCTACCGATTAATTGACGGACAACCTAAAATAAACTAAAAACGCACGTTATCACGCTACCTCACAATGACAGCTATGTTAAAGAAATATCAAAAGTGAACCGTCATCAAACGGCCATGGCCACCATGTCACAAGGTGAAGAACAGTGTGCCCAATATGGGGCGAATCCAACGAGAACTCATACAGGCATCAAATAAGACCCCGCCAAAGAACTTGATGTGGCTCGCGACCGCCTTCCATCAATTATCACTAAAGAAACTTCAAGAAGTCACCTACAAAGACGTCCACACACACGCAATATTATCTGAAACCTAACGTTAATCTGGATTATGCCGTTGAAGGAAAGCACAAGCAAATTTTATTCACTAGAATAATCAGCCAGAACGAAGAAACATTATCCCCAGAACATGGACCCAACACGGCCACTTGTAGTGTGGATGAAAAATCTAAAATACAGACACGGAATAAAATCCGGAGAATAATTACATACAAGTAGCTCAGCGACATCAACCTACAACACAATAACTTATCCTACGTGGTAACCGGAAACTTTGGACGACGAGACGCAGTCCACTATCCTTCCCTGTATATATTTACACAACTATCTGTCTATTTCCTTTCTGGCTCGATGCTAGTATTCTTGTCGGATCTCTCCCGTCGGTCCTCATCCTGACTGCAAAATAACCTACACTCCCAACCTGTAAACTTCTGGCTCCCCGGTGCCTCGGATAGGAGGGCCAGTTGATCTTACCGGAGCGGCAAAAGACGGAGGGGAACACGAAAGGACCCGGATACGTGCCCTGTCTCAGAACCGAAAGCTCCGGCCAGGGAATGTTAAGGTTTCTATACTACCCTGAACGACTTTCGGTATTGTGCCGGTATGCGCTTCTGAGTCATTTCGTTGAGCTTCTCTGTCTTTCCCTCTCTTGCATGCTCAACGCCTCCGCGTCCTTGCAGCAGAACTGCTGGCTGGGTGTAGTCACCGAAACGAAACGAAACGAAACGGTGTACGCATCACGAGGCCTTATTCCTTTAAAAAAAAACATATTATGACAAATACATTCATAATTTATCGAACTTTTTTAAGTGAATCCTTTTCCCTGAGTTCTAGAAAGTAACGTAGTTTTTTCATGCTGGTGCTGCGTGCAGTCGAAAATAACTAAAACAATACAGTTTTCTGCGTGAATTTCGTCATTTTCAGGTAGTTTTTTAAACAAAAATTATCAATGTAATATTCAAACTGTAAGTTTCAAATATATACCAATAAATCTCAATAGCCCTGTAGTAACATTGAGAATATGTTAAGAAACATGTTTGATCATAGACAAAAATGTCTGAAACTATCAGCATTTTTGGACGGATAAGGAGTCATGTACTTGCCATATCAACTTACGGAACTTGCATGTAGTTGGAATTAGAAGGCAATGATAGCATTTTTTTTTGAGGATGTTAAACAATTCCAACAATCGTTTAACATCCTCAAAAATCGTTTATCATCCGCAAAATATCAATCAAAACCAGAAAACAGTTTATAAAATCGTATGTATGGAGTGCAGCGTTGTATGGCAGTGAAACGTGGACCCTGATACAGAAAGACGGGGAGGTTGAGACGTGGTGCTGGAGGAGGATGGAAGGCATAAGCTGGACGGAAAAAATCTCAAATCAAGAGGCCTTGAAAATGATAGGAGAGAAAAGGACACTACTAACACTAATAGAAAATACAAGAAGAAAAATGATAGGGCATCTGCTAAGACATGACTTTTTCCTCAAAAATATCTTAGAAGGAAAATCTAGGGAAAACGAGGTAGAAAAAGCCCAAGACGCAATTACTTTAAAAGAAAAGATTTTCCATAAGAAGTGAAGGAGAAAGCCCCAGAAAGAAATGGCTGACGATTGCTACACCGAAAAGAGCGCAGCTCCTAAATTAAAGAAGAAGAAACGATTCTATTTTTTTTTTGGTTTATATGTCTGTATGTTACTTAGACTTCTCTGAAAGTGAAGTGGCTGTTAAAGTTTAATAAACCTTTCAAGTTTCATATTTTCAGTCCCTTTATTTAAGTTCTTAATGTCCTAATCACTTTGGTCAGTATTGGAAATATGTTTCGTATGAAAATCTCATTTGATTGGAAATGTATATTTCTTTTGCATGTTCCCAATTCTGCTTGGAACTTCTTATCTTGGGTTACTAATGTGTTGCACAAAATTGATTGGCATATTTTCGTTTCGCATAGCAACCATTGGCACAATCATCATTTCGCACAATTGCTTTTTGCCTAAATTTCTTGGCATACTATCATTTCGCACACGTTTCTTTGGTAGAATAGTACATATGGCATAATGTTGATCAAAACAATACTCCTATGGTCGAATAATTGTGTCGCCGAAATTTATGTGGCATAATATTCCGTTTGCATGATTATTTTAATACACCGAAAAATGAAAAGTCCGACTCAATATTAATACGAAACATCAAAATGAAACGAAGAAGAAGAAGAATCTAAGCAAAGTCGGACCTGCGCGGCTCGCTCGCTTCGCTCGCTCGTTAGGGTCGTAGTTTAACCTAACGCTCCTCCTCGCTTCGCTCGTCATCGTACCTAACCTAAGCCAAGTCGGACCTGCCTTAAGGTGAAATTGGTAATGTTAGGAATCGTAAGCCAAGTCAGACCTGCGCGGCTCGCTCGCTTCGCTCGCTCGTTAGGGTCGCAGTTCAAACTCCTCGCTTCGCTCGTCGTCTTACCTAACCTAAGCCGGACCTGCGCGGCTCGCTCGCTTCGCTCGCTCGTTAGGGTCGCAATTCAACCTCCTCGCTTCGCTCGTCGTCGTACCTAACCTAAGCCAAGTCGGACCTGCCTCGTTTCTGTGAGGGACATAGTTTCAACCTAACCTAACCTGGTTTTCTGGCAGCGATTCGGTTCTGGGGGTATGCAATGGTACAATTATGCCGCAATAAATTCGGCGGAACTTATATTGTGCTACATAAAATTCTGCGAAATAAAAGTTGGCGATATTAGTATTCTGCTATACAAATTTGTGCCAAATTAATATTATGCGACATAACAATTGTGGTAAGTATGTAATTATGCGATAGTATCATTCGGCTAAAAAAATTCTCTCTCTTATATTATTATAAGGGTCCTTACGGATACACTTCGACCCAATGGGAACTTTTGTGTAGTAACCCCTTGTTGCACCTACTCAAAGGATTGTTCCACCACCTCCATATATAGGATGATGGAACCAGTGATAGTGCCTGGAATTCCTTCGGTTCTGGGTAACCAATGCCGAATTCCTTCATTCTAAGTCTGGCGAGGGCATGACATCCACACAGTATGTGCTTCATTGTCTCTGCCTCCTCGCCACACATTCTACAATCTGTATCGTCAGACAGTCCCAGCTTGGCCTGGTCCTTTGACCCCAAAGTGACCAGTAAACACCCCGCTATGACTCGGAGCTATATTTTGCTGTATTTCCATAGTTTCTTGATCCAGTCTGCTTGGAACTTACTCTTGGTAGACCCTGTCCTGCAGGTCAGGGTACCGGGACAGCATGACGGCGGCGAAGCAGGAACCCACGGCTGATGTATCATTCCCCGCTACTATCACCACCAGCACCTCTTCGCGGAGCTCTTCGTCGGAGTAGCCTTTCTCTGCCCCTCCAGAAGATTCCATGATCAGCTCAAGGAAATTTTTCCAGCCTGTCTTGTTGACATCTTAAAAAATATTTGAGAAATGACAGAAATAAATATCAATACTATTTTAAGATTCGAGATCTGTATAGTTGACGAGAATCTTCTTGAGCCTAACCTTGACTGCGCAGTAGCCGATTTACGTACAAATATGCATGCGCAGATCCGCCATTTTGGGTCAAGAAGATTCTCGGCAACTGTATTGATAATTACTTTTCTATGGAGACTCCTCTCCATTTCAGGAAAATATAGCATGATGCAGGATCGTCATTTGTTTTAAATAGGCGCGTGGCGCCATGCCTGCTAACTGTTTTCATAATTTCCTTTGTCCTCTCATTTTTTTTTACCAACAGAGGGCGCTGTCTGTACGACTTCCACTTGCACCGCGCGTCAATGCAAATCCTGCATCTCGCTGTGAAGATTTTTCATGAAATAATTACCCCTCTCCATAGAAAATTAACAATAAATACAATTTTAATGTATAACATAAACATATAAGGGAATAAAATTTCCATAACTTCGGTTGTATACCCAAAAGAAAAGTCGCCAGTGTTTTACATACCTTTCCTAAGCACTCCACTTTTTATTAGTTTTCGTCTTCTTTGTATGATCTGCAATTTAAAATTTACTGTGTACTATACTAGCCAGTAGAAATCGAATTTTAAAGTACTTTTGCAGTACGAACTGGTATCATTCTAATTAAAACATTGAACTAAAAAGATACATTTTCCCCACAGTCAAAGCAGCCACTGGTTTTGTGGGACATTGTTTCAGCCATAGAAAACACGGCACTCTGAGAGAGAGAGAGAGAAAGGTAGAGAGAGAAAGACATGTTTCTTTTTCGCAAGTTAGATATATTTAAAGGGATTTCAAAAGTACCTCATTAACGAAACCATTCGCCCGCTGGACTAGGGCCACGAACTGTCTATAAACGGGAAGCCTCCTATAGATGGCGTCAGGATGCATCCAGACTTGGGCTATCCGTTTGGCTATCATGCTAGAAACCTCTTCTATTGCGTGGAGCATAAAGTGCTCCTGGTTTTCTTGCGAGTTCAAGACCGTGCCGATCGCTGTTTCTGAAAAATTATAGCGTTCTTTATGAACAGACTAGCTGCGCTGGGTGTTACCCGCTCATCCCACGGGAACACTAATTTTTTTCGAGATAAAAAGTAGTCTATCTGTTAATCGAGGGTGTCAGCTACCTTCATACCAAACACACTCACAAACTAACGCCTTAATAATATTAGTCTGATTATTGATTTATTAGACTAACTTCTACCCGCGACTTCGTTCACGTACTCGTTAAACACCATTAAGAATTTAACGCCTAAATCAAATAGATTAAACATTTAATAAGAGCACAGCACAACATTAATCATTAAACCCACAGACGCCGGAAAAAGGTATAATTCAGAAGCGTCATTGCCTGTCATCAAAGAATATAAGTCTCAATTCAACTCAATTGTTTTTTTTTTTTATATTAAATGTCTTTCGCCCCGCGAATGAACTTGCGGCGGTCACATTATAAAGATCCAGGTTCGATTTCTACACGAGAAACAATTAAAAGTAAGTAGGTATGTTGTATAGGTACTTACCACCGACTGTATCAAAAGTGTACGTAGTCATATATTTCCAGAGGGGGAAATCCCCGCCCCCCACCTCAGCCTGCATCGAGTCAGCCATGATGGAACTCTTCTCCTGGAACACCGGCACCAGCTGGTTGAGGTTCTTTAAGCTGAAGAAAGGAGCCATGATCTTGCGCCGCGGGTGCCAGATATTCACTGCAAAAGGTAGGTACAACTTCAATAGTTAGGATTTAGAATTCGACACGTCTAGTCGTTGCGGGAACAAATATTCGTGTTTATCACACAAATACTTGGTATATTTGGTAATCACTAACATAGTATAAAACAAACAAATTTAAAAATAAAATTTTACAATGTATTTTATTTGCAACAATGATAAATTGATAGCCGTAGCCGTTAGGCCTAATATGGTCTGTGGTGATAGCTTTTTCTCACGCAATAAATGATAAAGCATCTGTCAGTCACACATGCACACTATTGCGGCTCATCACTACTCTCAATTTATCACTCGATAATTACATGATAATGATAAAGCACACGCATAGCTGGGCATTAACTCGTTAATCCGTTAATCGTTAATTAACGAAGTTAACATTTTGATTAACGGATTAACTTTTAAGTTAACATTTAAAAATGTTAACGGACACGTTAACTTCCGTTAATATGCAGAAGTCCGTTAATCGTTAATCCAATGCCTACTATTTACCGCACGGCACCGCGGCGCGGCGCGAAAAACAGGTTCAGACACACACGTGCCGGGCGGCGCGTGGCAGAGAGTGAAACAAAAACAAAACTAGATATATTTTGCCGGCGCGTGCGAGTGAGAAAACTGCGAAGAGATTTGTTTCGTTTGATCATTTCATTTCATCACTTAACGCCAGTGCTTAGAATGACGAGTGTTTTGTTTGTTGTTATTATAAATTACTGTCAGTGATCATTTGCGTGTTGATAAAGAAGAGTGCAGTGTAATTTAGTTAGATAGAAAAAGTGTACTGTGCAGTGTAGTAATTAAAACCATATCATGGAAGACGTGGATCGGATTCCAGCGGCCCTGATGAGAATCCATGGCCACATTTGACTGAGTATGTGGAATTTGTATCCAGATCGGGCCAGCAAATACTTTTTGCGTGTAAGCGTTTGACGACGCGGTTGGCTCAGTTTGTAAGCACTTGCCTACTGAGTCGGCGGTCCCGGGTTCGAATCCCGGCCAGGGCAAATATTTGTGTGACGAACTCGAATATTTGTGCTTGGGTCATGGTGGTTCTATGTATTTAAGTATATATTTATCTATATAAGTATGTATATAGTCGTCTGGTACCCATAACACAAGCCTTCTTGAGCTTAATTTGGGACTAGATCGATTTGTGTGATATTTATTATTATTATTTATTATTAAGCGTCGTACGTACCTAAGTTCACTAACGCAACGATATAAAAATGCAATTTTACACATATTAACGGATTAACGATTAACGTTAACTAGCGTTATGTCTTCCGAAATGTAACGCTTTAACGTTTAACGTAGCTAACTTTTTTTGTAGCGGATTAACGATTAACGAAGTTAACTATTTGATTAACGGTGCCCAGCTATGAGCACACGTCACTTTTTGACAAGTTACGCGAGTACGAGGGTAACAGATGTTTTGTCATTCGCTTTTTCGACGGTTTATCGCGTGATAAACCGGACCACCCTGTGGGACCACCGGTTAAAATTACCGGTTCTTAATCCAAAAATAAGATTTGTTGCAGGAAAGCGGGAAAGGTCCTACTTATAGGAATAACGTACACTACTTAAAATTGACAACTTTTCGTATTTCTAACAGGTGGAAATTAATATAGAGATCGAGAGAGCTTTTCCTGCATGTGAAGGAATAGGCTTGTGTTTAAACGCCTACCAAATATGATTAAACGCCTACCAAATATGTTGATAAATTACTACCAATAAATTCTTAATGCTTGCCAAAACGGATGAATGCTCACCAAATAGTGTATCCCAAACTATTCTATAAATAAAGCAAATAATTCTTTTCTTACATGCTATAAAAATATATGAACACCGTTAAAGTTAATTTCAGACCAAATAATCTATATTATTGTCAAATGGATGTCACCAATATTTTATATTGTTACTTCCATTTTAGTAATTTTTGCTGACGATCTAGCATTACTTGGGCAATGTGCTGAAGGTGTGGTGGGGATGGCCCAGGTTCTTGAGGAGGAGGCAAGAAGGATCGGTCTCACAATTAACCGGGAAAAAACAGAGTACCTGCATATGAGGAGGTACCGAAATACTAGGAGTGGCAGAGATAGCTTGGTGGTAAATGACACCAGCTATAAAGGCGTGGCCAAATTTCGGTACTTAGGGTGTACGCTCACCGACTCCAACCAACGAGCCGAAGAGATTCACATTCGCGTACAGAATACGTTACGGTGTACTGCGGCCCTTCACAGAGTGTTAGTGTCCAAGCTGATAAGCAGAAGAACTAAGATCCGCATTTACAAAACGGTTATCCGTCCGATCTTGATGTATGGATGCGAGGCTTGGAAGCTGACACTTAAGGAAGAGAATAAGCTCTTGGTGACGGAGAGGAGGATTTTCCGGAGAATATTGGGGCCCATCTCGGAGAACGGCATCTGGAGGCGCCGAAAGAATGCCGAAATAGAAGATCTTGTGGCTGAGCCCAACATTATCGGTGAAACCAAATCGGCTAGACTGCGCTGGCTTGGCCACGTGGAAAGGATGGATGAGGATCGAGCTGTGAAGAGAGCTTATACCGGACAGCCACGCGGGAAACGTCCAGTCGGACGTCCCCGATATCGGTGGAGTGACCAAGTCATTAAAGACTTGATTGAACTTCATCGACCGGAATGGCGGGAGGTAGCTCAAGACAGAGGAGGATGGCGTTCTCTAGTGTCGGAGGCCAAGATCCACTTTGGGTCGTTGAGTCAGCGCAGTAAGTAAGTCATTTTTGCTGAGGCAAAAAACTAAATGCTCACCAAAATGGCTTTTTTCACCAAAATTTCATATTGGTGCTAGGCGGCTAAAACTCGGTATCGGGGGCTCTCGGGGCTCAAAAATATGAATCTGAAATCTTGTCCGAAAATTCGGTCAAATTCGGAAAATATCGAAAAAAAACGATTCAAAATTTCAAATTGGTGCTAGGCGGCTAAAACTCGGTATCGGGGGGCTCTCGGGGCTCAAAAATATGAATCTGAAATCTTGTCCGAAAATTCGGTCAAATTCCGAAAATATCGAAAAAAAACGATTCAAAATTTCAAATTGGTGCTAGGCGGCTAAAACTCGGTATCGGGGGGCTCTCGGGGCTCAAAAATATGAATCTGAAATCTTGTCCGAAAATTCGGTCCAATTCGAAAATATCGAAAAAAAACGATTTGTATGGAGAAAATTTCAAATTGATATAGCATAGCTAATAATGACTACCGCACATTATGGAGCGTTTTTTAGGGATATAAAAAAAAATAACCTTACCTAACCCGGCCGAGTCGGATCTGCTCTGAAAGGTGATCAGGATTAGATGGTTACCTAGCTGAAACACTAATTTATGAAAACAATATTTGGTGAGCAAAAAATCCATTTTGGGAAGCAAAAAGATATTTTTGGTAATAATTTTGATGTTTTATGAAAACAATATTTGGTGAGCAAAAAATCCATTTTGGGTAGCAAAAAGATATACTGACTAAACATAAAATTATTCTGGTGTAATGTATATCGATTTTGGAATACAAAATGATTTAATTTGGGGAGCACTGTATAGAGTGGGTTTAATTTAAATGGAGGCAATTCATTTTATTTGGAATTTAGTTTTGGGGTATAAAAGCCATTTTGGTGAGCGTTTAAATTGTTCCCAAAGGAATATAAGAAAATACATAAAATAACCGAAATCTGCATAGAATTGTAGTCTTCGACCTATCCGCAAGAAAAAATAAGCTGTCAATAATGTCAAGCTCAACGTCATTCGTTTTTAATTAGACACCAGCTATATGAATCTTCCTCATTCTCTTAAGTTTAGTTAGAAAGAGACAGATTGATTCGGTGTGAAGTTAGAACAAACGTTGGCGAGTGTCTCATACACTCACACTACCTCAATTTACGTGTTTAGGAGTAACTCTAAGTAATTCGAATTGCGTTTGCTCGCAAGCGAGGATAGTAAGCGTATCAACAATTTTCGAAAGCAACTCATGGTAGAGGTACAGACTAAAGTAACCTATACATTGTCTCATAGTTTTGGAGTCACAACTTTTAAGAATTTAGAATTAGTGAGTTTTAGTAAAATAAATAATAAAATAATTAGGAATCTCAGGAAAAATATAAAAACAAGTTAAAAATATGAAAGTTCTCAATTCAGACCCAGCTTCTTCAACAGTTGTAGGTAGTTATAGCGTACCACGGTCCTACTTCTACCAGTAGTACTTACTTACTTACTTTACTAGGTATACTAAGAAATCTCCATATTTCACATTATACTGACTTTACTGACGTATCCGAACGTGACAAAAATCCTAAGTAGGTACATGGGTCTGAACGAATATAAAATAATAGTACTACTAGTAGACCATGGTTTGCAGTGACTATAGTTAAAATTTTGTTTTGGGCCTTAGGACGCTAACAAATAATGAAACATAGTACAATACAATACAATAATTATTTATTTCCCACCAACAAGATATTTTTACAATTGAAACCTTAATTTAAAAATGGCAGACAATAGGCGGTCTTATCGCTAAAGAGCGAAGATATATAGTATGTTATTTACCTGGAGCAAATATTGAACCATTGCCTATAAATGTCCGAATATACTTGACGGTGAATTCATCTTTGGCCAAACAAGCCTTCGACACAACTTCTATGGTCTCGGGATCGGTCGTACCTGAATAAGAATAGTACATTACTGCAGAGACGCCGGGAAAGAATGGGCTTACCGGGTGAGTATAGGTATAGACGGATAATACGAAGCCGGCAAGCCCTTTTCACGGCTAAGGCATGATAGTGCTCTTCTCAAACATATGCATTGAAATAAAAAATACACCATTCAAAATATATATAATTCAACTATTTAGCCTGTTCATGAATACAGACGCCGTTAAAAAAAATTACTTGCCGGCCTAGGCCTTCAATTTTGTATGAAATTCCTTTACAGTTCTCTCGAGTTGTTCCGCCCGAAACGTGATACTTCGAAACCTGTTTTAACGCACGTTATGACATTTCATTGCAAATGTGAAAAAAAAATCATACAAGTTTTGGTATAAAAGTGCAACTTCATCCAAGAGATGGAAAACAAGTTACAGTACTTTTATCTCACGAGCGCGGCGCGGGTGAGCCATGTTTGTGTGAGTAATGTATGCACATTGGCTCTGTGTGGGTGAGCCGGAACTGTTCGCTCCCGAGTTCACCCACACAGAGCCAATGTGCATGATCTACTCACACATCACACAAACATGGCTCACCCGCGCTCGTGAGATAAAAGTACTATACCTCTTTTTTTTGCTTCAGTCATCAGTGGATAAGGAAATGACTTTTGATAGGTTTAACAAAAGTCATACGTTCATAACAATGTTCCCGTAAACAAAATACATTCTAAGGAATTTTCAGTAAACATATAAAAAAAATAGCACTTACAAATGATTAGCCTGGGACCCAACCATAGACTAGAATGTCCTCCGAGCCGATTTGATTCTCGAGCAAAGTCCTGAATCGCGTCTATCAGATCTGGTACAAACAAACAAGGCAGATCAAATATATCAATCCAATTTTGGTGTTAATTAAGGTATCTCAACTTCTTGATCCATTTTTTTATAGATGTGTTGGTATTATGTATTGATTAACAGCACTCCTACGATTCCACGCCTACGTCACTTATGTACTTTTTACTTTTACTTATTTTCCCCAGGCCTGCCTACAAATCCATGACAAGGACATCATTCAAGCAATTTTTACTTTCAAAACCGGTTCTGCTGCAGGCCTGGATGGTATCTCACCCCAACACCTAAAAGATTTGACATCTCACTCTACAGGTGATGCAGGCGAAAAACTCGTAAATTCGTTAACAAAATTAATTAATTACATGTGTTCGGGCAATATTAACCCTCAAATAGTCCCCATTTTATACGGCGCAAACCTGATCGCCCTCACCAAAAAAGACGGAGGGGTGAGACCAATTGCCGTTGGTTCAACACTTCGCCGACTAGCATCCAAAATTGCAGTCCGTCACATCGTATCCAAACTACAACCTCAGTTTGAACCCGTACAGTTGGGCTTTGGTACAAAAGGAGGCTGTGAGGCGGCAGTCCACTCCCTGCGCTCATTCCTCTCGTCACCGTCGTGCGAAGTGTTGATTAAAATAGACGTAAAGAATGCTTTCAATTCGGTAAACAGGGACACTCTGCTAACAGAAATCAAACACAGTATTCCAGAAATTTATAATTACCTACTACATTGTTACGCAGATCCAACAAAATTATTATACCGCTCAAATGTTTTATCTTCAGAAGTCGGCTGTCAGCAGGGTGACCGTCTCGGACCAGCAATTTTTAGTTTGGCTATCAACCCCATTATTCAAAATTTAAAATCAAAATTTAACGTCTGGTATTTGGACGACGGGACTCTTGGAGGCGACATGGACACTGTTCTTTCCGATTTATTTACCATCCAAACAAAGTTTAAAAATATTGGCTTAGAGTTAAATTTTAATAAATGTGAACTCTATAACCAAAGTTTGTCATGTGACACCGATGTAAAAGAGACTGACATTAAAATAGTCACAAAGAGTCCTTGGCTCGCCGATCTTTGAAGATTCTTTTTCCGACTATATACTAAGTTATGTTTCGAAATTCCAAAACTGTGCAGACCGCCTTGTCCAAATAAGCCCTCATTACGCAATATCAATTCTTAAATTCTGCCTTTTTGTTCCAAAATTAACATATGTACTTCGCTGCTACCCCTTGTGGAAATTTTCAAATCTCTTGTTACCTCTGGATGATCTTATTAAAACAAATTTAGAAACAATTTTAAACATACAACTCAGCGAACAGTCCTGGACTCAGACATCCCTTCCCATTCGTTACGGTGGGTTGGGAATACGCAAAATTAGTAGTATTTCCTTACCGGCATTTTTGTCTTCTGCCCACAGCTCAGTTAATCTTGTAGGTAAAATCCTAAGGGTTTTGCCCTCAAACTATGAGATTGCTGACTTGGCAGAAGCTAAAAATGCTTGGTCGATTGCTTGTCCGGGAAAGGATTCCCCTGACCACCCCATGTCCCAGAGGAGTTGGGATGACACCTTGTGTAAAATTTCCTTTGATTTTCTCCTCAGCCGCAGCACAGGTCCTGATAGAGCACGGCTGCTAGCGTCGGGTACCAAGGAAGCCGGCGGTTGGCTTCACGCCTACCCCTCGCCAAATACCGGCACCTTCCTGGAGCCCGACACACTACGTGTGGCAACGTGCCTGCGGCTGGGGTTAAAGACATGTACACCCCATAGATGCCCTTGCGGCAGCGATGTCGACCCTCTGGGCCACCACGGGCTGTCATGTCAAAAAAGTGCCGGCCGTTTCTCTAGGCACGCCGCGCTTAACGACATCATCCGCCGTTCTCTTGCCAGCGTTAATATCCCGGCTTTGCTGGAACCAACCGGCATCGCCAGAGACGATGGTAAGAGACCGGATGGGATGTCTTTGATTCCATGGAGATTGGGAAGGACACTAGTGTGGGACGCTACCTGTGTAGACACTCTGGCTCCTTCCCATGTCCATGGAACATCTCATAAGGCAGGCGCGGCGGCCGAAGCGGCCGAAAAATTAAAAGCACATAAGTACAGGGGTCTCAGCTCTGAATACGATTTTGTTCCATTTGGAGTTGAGACCCTTGGTCCGTGGGGGCCCAGTGCACATCAACTGTTTAGACAAATTTCTAAAAGACTGGTCGACGTCACGGGAGACCGTAGAGCTGGCAGCTTCCTCGCTCAACGCATTAGCGTTGCTATACAGCGAGGAAATGCTGCCAGCGTCTTCGGCACTATGCCAAAAGGGTCCGATTTTTTAAGTCTTTTTTAATATTAATTTGTTTTAGCCTTTTATTTTAGTTAGTTAAGTTCTTAGTTTATAGTTAGTATTTTAATTTCTTTAGTATTATATATTATATTATGTTGTAATTTAAAGAGGAATATTACCTTTTTCTATAGAAAAAGTAACATAAGTGACGTAGGCGTGGAATTTGTCAAATCAAAATATTTTCGTGATAAAAAAATCCTGAGTATGTTGCTTCTCAAATAAATAAATATAAGTAATTTACCTTCACTGCTGCCGAGAAACTTATGCGCATGTCCAACTATTGGATACCCTTTTATCCCGGTAGGTATCTCCTTGACGAGCCGGTACAGTTGCCGCCGCGACCACCTGTGGTGCGATAGTAGATTGTCTGACAAGGGGTTAAAATCACAATGGATTTAACGTGTTAAGCACTCTGCTTTCCACATCGACTGCGAATAGGGCTTAAATTTTCGGAATTGCTTGGAATGGGCAGTATCAGAAATTCCGGTATTTTCGATACTGGCCATACAAGCCAATTCCGGAAATGCAAGCTCTTACTTCTAAAAAGTACTTAAAAATTACCTACCCTTAGGCGCCCTGGCGAGTCATTCTCCCTAGATCTGGGTGAAGAAACACCCATGAGGAGCCAGCGCTAGGGTTCCCAGCCAACCTTCCCGCTATACGCGACGGCCCGTTTCTGAAGTCCCACAAAGGGTTCGCGCGGTATATTTACTTCGAGGCGGCTGCTCGCTCGGCTGCATCCAGACTGCCAGCATTGGCGTATATAGGATTATAGGGGGTGGCCGGGTGGGCCGTGCTCGACCCAGTATGGTCTAGTGCCCACCCCAGGAGTTTCGGCAATCCATAGAAATTCATGACTTCATCTCATAGGCCATGACCAGGCCCCCCTAGGCCCACCCCAGGCCGTCCCTGAAAAATAATGTTAGATACGCCAATGACTGCCAGCCCTGCGCCCACTTCTTCAGCTCTTCTTTCCATGCTTTTCAATATGCTGTCGGCTAATACATACCTTACCCAGTTAGGTCGTGTGAAGGAGTCCCGCAATTTAATCGCAAATATACCGCAAATCTGTGCACTAAGGTTGGCAACCCTAGCCAGCGCCTCGCGCGGCTTTAGCGATGGGGACATTTTTTTAAACCCTTAGGGAAGCGGGACTAAATCCCCGCTTCGTGAAGCTAAAATAACGTTATTTTCGAGCAGAAGTAGTGAAAGTAGTCATTATGCTTTCGAACATATTATAGGTACTAAAGCCAATGATTTTTCCAGTCAGTCGCCACATTTAACGTCAGTACAGTATTGCCACTTTTTAATTTCTACTCTATTTGGTCTGCCTGTAGTTAGGAACCTTTAAAACTGTAATGTCCCACTGCAAGGCAAACCCTCCATAATGGACTTATTTTAGCAAGAATTATGAAAAATTTATGATTTGATTACAGAGAAATAAAAATTCTGTGAAATGATCTTTAGACGAAATAAAACATTCAACGAAAAACAAAAACTTTTGCAAAAGCAAGCGCCATCCACCATCAAGTTATGTATTTTTTTAATACTAGGTAATCGGCTAAGGTTAGTGAAGCCTCGCTAAGGCTGCAATGGACCAAACTTTTATTCCAAGAATAACGCTTACGAAGCACTTAAGAAAAATAAAAAATACGCCAATCAAAAGAAATCCTATTCCCCACAACTTACTTACAGCAATTCCAGATTATGCCCATTATGGGCTCTATGGGGTGATTAGGAATGAGACCATTCGGGGATGAAGCTTGCTACCTATCAATAAAAACAAAAACAAAATGGCTTCATAAATGATGGAGTTCCGAGTTCTGAGGTACCTACTTAGGTAACAAGTTAACAACATATTACGCGTCGACTAGACTCGGAAAACTCGATGGCTCAAGCACAGCTTCGATAGTTTAGTGGACAAAGTGCGCGTGCGGTTCGCATTCCGCTCGGAGCCAAACCTTCATCAATATATTTTGATTTCGTTAACAAGTCCCTACTTTTATCAAAATTTCACCTTACTAAATTGTCAGGAACGGCCCGACATGTTTCGAACTCATATGGAGCTCTTCATCTGGGGCAGCTATCCGTGCTGCTACACGACTCGCGTTGGGTGGTCCGATGATAAAGAGCTCCATATGAATTCGAAACATGTCGGGCGGTTCCTGATAATTTTTACGAGAGTTTAAACCGTTTTTATAATTATTAAGGATGTCTCACGATAGTTTTAATACTTTTAATAATATTATTAAAATTTCACCTATAATACGCCGTGCCGAGCGCCGCTGCCACCACTACCAGCTGCCAAAACATGTTAGCTACGTAACTCAAACAACCAATGAGTAAAATTAGGAATGTCAAATAATTATTTCGGAAGAGCACGTGTCGAATTGGGCATCCTCCCGCGGTATGACTCGAAGTGTGAGGAATGTTTTAGGGCCTTCTTAATTATATGTGCATATGTCAGAAGTCATAAGTCATAAGTCATTTATTCATTGAACAATATACATTGTGTTTGAACGATTTTTAGTGTAAGACACAGTTAATTTTACATTAAATTTTACAATTATTACTACAATAACGATTATTATTATTATTCATACATATTATTAGATATTAGAAAAATTATCATTACCTGGTAGCTGTTGGTATACTATTTTCAGCCGTGGCTCTGTCCGTCTGGCTAAGCGGTTAATAAATGCATGTTATCTTTAGAGTAATGAGTCCAAGTCCAAACAGGGGCGGATTCCGCGAGTAGGCCCGGGCCTAGGACGGCAAAATTAAGGGAGCGGCAAAATATGGTAGTACTCTTTATTATACTGTGATATGGTAGTGTTTTTTGCTGCTCAGAAAGCCAGGCAAAAGACAATTTGTGAATAACGATTCATTGTTACTCACAAATAGAAATGGTAAGAATCGGTATCTGAAATACTGATTGAGATAAATAATTCATTGAAATAATAAAAATAATCACCGCTTGAAATCCAGACACCCGCCGTACGTGACCGCACAGGATCTAATGGCACGTAATTTCAACATCAAGGACAACTGGAAAGAAGAATGGCTTTCTAACCTGCCTAGGGGTGCCCACACCAACTACAACCCCACCCAAAGACCCCAGGGTTTCTCGGCCTCGAGACGAGAATGGTGCCAATTAAATAGACTTCGCACACAGCACGGTCGATGTGGCGAATTCTTGTTTAGGTGTGGCTGGCGAGATACTCCTGCCTGTGACTGTGGTGCGCCTACCCAGTCCATCCATCACATAGTCCACGATTGCCCAAAACGCAAGTTCACCGGGAACCCTCTGGACTTACTACTGAATCTAAGCGAAGACGCAACCCAATGGGTGAAGAACTTAGATATTAATTTGTAATCAACACAACATGTAAAGCGACTCAATTATGCCATACGATTAAATAAAATAAATTCATTTAGTGTCTATCGTTTTTTTCATTTTAATTTAATTTCTATAGATAATTAAATTTTTCTAGCGAGGCCGGCCACAAACGAGATGGGTCGACGAGATTTCCCGCACGGCTACAAATAAATGGCAAGACGCGGCGACCGACAGGACGAAGTGGCGAAAACTGGGGGAGGCCTTGACTCGGAAAGAGGTCCACCCATAAATATAAATAAATAATAATATTAATAACAAAAAAAAAATTGAAAAAAAATGTATACAAGTAGTCATAGTTATTGCTATTATTTATTTTTCTTTTTTTATATTTTTTATATTGTTACATAGTTTGGTGTGGAATTAAAAGGCTTTTTTATTTATTTTTAATAAAAAATTTCATGATTTACAGCATAGGTATAGGGGGCGGCAATCTTTCGTAGGCCTAGGGCAGCCAACGTATCAAATCCGCCCCTGAGTCCAAAATCAATGGTGACTTCTTTTTAAAAGCGTGCGGAAGCAAAATGACAACTTTGAAGAAACGACACCCGACTTTTTCAAGAAATTTTAAGTCTGCTATATCTTGAAATTCAAAATGGATGTAAATTTTTAATTTGCACCCCCATAAACCTGGAAAACGATACCAATGAGATTTTTTAATGGCAGTTTTTTCCATTATTCTTGCTAAGAAATCCAGCTTTTTACCAAATCATAGCTTTTTTTATATAAAACCATGAGATAGTATATAATATGAGCGTGGCATAAGAGACGAGCATAGCAAAACTATAATTATGGGTTACTAGTTTGTCTTCGGAACCCTAAAAACTAACGAAATATGTCGTCAGTTAGAATAAAATTTAAACGAAATATCCAGTAAGGTCAAATATTTTTTCTTTTGTGTTGAAAATTCCTCGACACCCATGGACATATTCTCGTGTTCTAATCCACAAACACGAGAATAGAGTGTTTAGAATGAATTTTAATGAAACAAACCTTTGATCCCGAAAACATATATTATCTTACCTAGTATATGTAATGTTTAACATACTAATATGTAATTTGTGATACTTAGTATGAACACGAAGGCCAATTTATTGACTTGCAGGTATCTTTTACGGTCTAATATGGGACAGACTGGTGCTTTGCTCACATTTATTTCTTTCACTTACATATATAAATCATAACATTGATCTAATCTTAAGTTCCATTATTTTTTATGCGTTATGATGTAAACAATTTTTAGTATTTCTTTTTGGTATCGTAACTATGTTAAACAATAACGTCTATACAGCAAAGTGTTAAAGTGTTAAAAAGTGGTAGTTATGCATTTATCTAATCACCCTTTAACAAAACATCTGACTGTAACGAAAAGAGATCCCATAATTATAAAAAAAAACTTATAATTTTAATTAATTAGTAATACTTAGAGCACATTCTTTTCGGAAAAACTTATTTTATTAGAACTTTAGTGTATAACTCTATGAGTTTAAAATTATAACAATAAGAACTTGCCCTATCCCTAGCTACACTACTCGCGAAGTTAGCCGAGCGAAGTTGGCCGAAGTATAAGTTTCCGCAGCGAAGAACCATAATAATAATAAATTGGCTCACGGGGGCCGCCATGTGGGATGTTGATTCGACGATCGTCCCGATAGTCGTTTCGGCAAACGGTCTTATAGCGAAGAGTCTCGACAAGCACCTTAAGAGACTCTCGCTAGGTGGCTGGATCAAGGGTCAGATACAGAAGGCGATACTCCTGGACACGGCGCGCATCGTCAGGAGATTCCTCTCTGCAGCCCGACACCACCGGTAGCCTGGGCCCCGCCCCGCTGTCGGTGGCATCCTAGGTTAGGTTTTTTATAATGTATTTATATTTTGTAATTACTTTATTGTATTTTACTTTTGATATAACTTTATTGTAAACAACCTAATCTAAGCTTTAAAATAAATAAAGGAGATAATAAATATTATAATAAATATCGGACAACCTCTCACAAATCAATCTAGTCCCGCAGTAAGCTCTAGTAGGCTTGTGTTATGGACACTAGACGACGATAAACATACTTATATAGATATAGATAAATACATACTTAAATACAAATAACATCCAAGACCCAGGCACAAATAGTTGCTTAACCACTGCGCCAACACCAATAGAAGTGTCACACTATCATATTCGCCCAACTTTGGTCAACTTCGCGTGTAGTGTGGAGCTGCAATATGCCTTATAAAAGCTTGACTTCACCTTACGGGAAAAATATGCGAAACTTACTTTCAATAGTTACAATCAAACTATGTTTGTTTGCTCAATAATTTAAAAAAACTACGTGTTTTGGTCAATATTTGGTACATTATTATAACAAAACTTCAAGAAAGTAATGACTTTCGTAACGTCGAGGTAATTAAGTGTGAAAGCCACGTAAGTTTAAATCAATGTATAATATTTAGTACTTATTTTATAGCACAATAATAAGTGATGACTTAGATTTGTATTGGCTTACATTAAACAGGCTACTTGCCTGATAGATTAAATATTTTCTTTTTCTTTTTATGATACGCTGGTTAATTTCAACGAAATCACCCTATTATTATATTTTTGTTAAAAAGTAAATTACGATCTAAAACACCACCAAAATTTCCATCATTATAAAAAGTCCTCTAATAAATACCTATAACCCTCTAAATTATGTAATTTTTTATCAATATTCCTTATTTGCGAGCCGGGCTTCGTTATCAGTCTATAAGTTCCGTAATATTTCATTCGGTGACGTCACTATACCGTGACAAAAAGGGCATATGCCCCGCGACCCTCTATGGTGAAGGGGCATGGTCAGAGGATCAGTTAAAGTTACGACGCTAATCACGAAGAATTTCGTACATAGAACCGCCATTACGTATCTCTATCGCACGCGAAGAATTTATTGCTGTCGCGCACAGCGGCTAGCGAGCCGCAAGCGTAACTGCGTGCGACAGAATGTTGGCGGGTCAATGTACGAAATTCTTCGTGCTTAGCGTCCTTACTTTATATATTTTTTTATTAAAGCAGGAACATCTGCCTGCGTAAACCAAATGTTTACATTCTAAGCTGCGATGCCACCCTAAGCCATGTAAGAAGCAACTGGTTGAAAGTCAATAGCTCTCACATCGGTATTCAGTGGTCCAATAAGGACACCCGTGTTGGCCCGGAAAGCCGTCGAAAACGCGGCGGCTTGAAATTATTCTACTATAGGTACGCTTCAATGTAAACATTTCGTTCTTACTTTACACACAATATTTTTTTTTATGATAAGAGAAAGGGTAGATTTTGTATATCAGCACCGAAGCAGCAACCTCGGCTGATCACCGTCGTGGCGAGACCTCTTCTTAGTACTGTATGATCAGCTCCCTCTTGTACTTCCCCTGTACGAAGCATGTTTACAATCACACAGGGCAGCGTGTTAATAACGCCAATGCGCTATACCGACACAGACCGTCTAGCACAACTATTTTTCGCGACTCTTGTCGCCCGGGATAGCGCTACCCGTCACTCTCTCACATTACTGCGCAGAAAGAGACGGCTAATTATCTCGTGCTAGAAATAGTCGCGTATGACAGTTATGGAGTGAGCAACGTCTATAAGTGTGCGTCTCCATTGAAGCGAGGTGGAGCGGAGACGAATAGACCAGTGCGGAATAGACCAATCACCTGAGTTGAAATCTGTATCGCAACTCCGGTTCACTTTTGTGATTGGTCGATTCCGCGCGTCTTCGCTCCGCATCAATGGTACGTACAATATACGTCGCATAGTTATTTGTTTCTAGGCCTATGACTATAGGTATGACACATGCTGTCAGTGTGCTCGCCCGAAAGTCGTTTTCAAAGCAATTTTAAATTACTAAAGTACCATTTGGTGTGCAATAAAGAGTATTTGTATTTGTATTTGTACCATTTGGAACAAATTAACGGTCAATATGCTGACAGATCGCGTCGAATTTCTATTCTTCTACAGGGTGGAACGGAACGAAGGGCTTTCTTGCAATGGAAATCATTCATTTCCGTGTTTAGATCGTATATTTCTAGTGTTATTAAATTAGTGGTTGAGTTTGATTTTATCGGCTCGTTAATTCCTAAGCAGCACACAAGCTGCATAAGCCCTTATACAACTGTATATATTAGCCCTTATATAAGCGCTTATACAATCTTTGTGCTACTTGGGTTTAGTCCCTAAAATAAATATTTGACGCGATCAGATTTTTTTCCGTAAACATGAATTCTAAAAATTGTATGATAAAATCCGTACGTACTTTGTGCTCGTCAAAATGGCGCCACATGTATGTATGGCCGACATACACTCGCAGCGGCGAACGCGCGCCGAGCTCGCGCCGCGCCGCCGCTATGCGCGGCAACAGCTCGCCCGACAGACAGCCGCAGAGTTGAAGGTTCAGTGACTGAGAACAGAGATATCCTATACAGCGGCGGTAGGGGCTAGCGGTAATGCTACTCCGAACTTGTCGGGAGATGGCGCCACATGTAAATATTGCCGACACACACTCGCAGCGGTGAACGCGCGCCGAGCTCGCGCCACTACACCATCACAGTCACCAGGGGCATTTCACTCAGTACTTTACAGATTTCATACATTAAAACTTGCGTGCGTTTAGTACGAGACTCGCTCGATAGATGGAGCTAAATTCAATATTTGAATTAGTGTTATTAAAATGAAATCTGTTTTTATGTTATTATTTTATCCATAAATAAACATATAATAAAAACATAATTATAAGTTATTGTGAAAGATTATGAAGCATTATTTTAATTTATCATTACAGGCAAAATTACGGCTTAAGATTAGATCCCCGTTCCATTCCACTCATTTATTTTTTAGATTTCACCTATTATATTTCAAGCAGTTATAGGTATGATGATTGTCACAAAAATTTAATATCCACATAAAAATGGAAAATAATAAATACCTATTTTTTTTATGTAAAAAAACAATAGAAGAAAGAAAACTAAAAGACTACTTAGTTAATACAATTCGGTGTAGAGGCACGCGTAGCGTAGTGCTGTTTGACAGTTTACTTTATGGATTATGGACAAGTTTGTTTTCTGGTGGATATTCAAACGGGTTTAAGAAATTTACTTCGGCTGTGCTTTATGGATATTAGCGAATCTGCTCTACGTTGTTGACCTTTACGCTAACTTGGATTCCGACGACAGAAGTTCCAGGAAGGATTTCGATCCCGGCTTTGTGTAATGGATCACGATTGCCTCGTTTTAAACTATTTTAAAGTCATGGTAGCAGTAAAAAATGTTGTGTGTGCCTACCTGTGGTAAGCGTTTGTTCTAATTATGTTCCCCAAAATTAATGAAATAAAAATAATTAATTATAAATGTGTCTTTTTTATACCTTCCTACAAACATAACTAGTTTTAAAGCCCACTTATTATCACAAGTGTGAGGTACAGATGAATCATATAATATGTATTGAAAGTAGGTACCCACAGTACAGTGCATAGCGATTGCTATGTATACATATGTACATGACTCAGATAACTCGAGACTCACTCAATAGATGGCGCTAGTACACAAAGGAAGCTGATGACTCTATCTCAGTATATATAATTTACTCTATGACAGTCACACTACAACGCTCACCGTGTTGGGTCACTGTTGAATGACGGCGACCACGTCGTCGTCCCGTACGTCGCACTGCGTCACGTCGACACTCACCACTACACCGTCACAGTCACACTACAACGCTCACCGTGTTGGGTCACTGTTGAATGACGGCGACCACGTCGTCGTCCCGTACGTCGCACTGCGTCACGTCGACACTCACCACTACACCGTCACAGTCACACTACAATGCTCAACGTCAGGTTGGGGCACTGTTGGACGACACTGACGACAGCGACCACTTCGTCGTCCCGTACGTCGAACTGCGTCACGTCCACACACGCCACTACACCGTCACAGTCACACTACAACGCTCACCATCAGGTTGGGGCACTGTTGGATGAAGCCGACCACGTTTTCATCCCGTACGTCGCACTCCATCACGTTGATACACGCCGCTACACCGTCACAGTCACACTACAACGCTCAACGTCAGGTTGGGGCACTGTTGGATTGGATGACGGCGACCACGTCGTCGTCACGCAGGCCGCGCGGTCGCACTCCATCACGTCGCCACATGCCACTACACCACCACAGTCACAGCTACAGCACTCACCGTCAGCTTGGGGCACTGTTGGACGACGGCGACCACGTCGTCGTCTCGCAGGCCGCGCGGTCGCACTCCATCACGTCGCCACACGCCGCTACACCGCCACAGTCACGTCACAGCTACAGCACTCACCGTCAGCTTGGGGCACTGTTGGACGACGGCGACCACGTCGTCGTCCCGTGCGTCGCACTGCGTCACGTCGAGCATCTCGAGGCGCGCGCCCGCGTTGCGACACATCGCCGCTAAGCCGCGCCCTGTTAATCCTTAACACGCGAACAACATTGCTCAGTACAGAATTTTTATAAAGCAACTAGCTGACCCGGCGAACTTCGTACCGCCTGAAAGTCGATAAATGTGGGTAGAGATAGCTACATTCAGACTACCACCACTGATAATGTACAACATTTCATATTTTTATGACATACAGAATGGACCCGCACACCCCCGCCCCTTATTCGAGTTACCTCACCCCGCAAGGGCACCGAGTAGGAATCGAGTTTGCTGCGTAGAAAATTTTGAAAGGGTTGTGATCTAACTGTGTATATGGGTTATAGGTGGGCATTGACTCGTGAAATAGTGATGGTGTTGGTGATGGTAATAGTGATGGTGTTGGTGATGGTAATAATGATGATGGTGGAGACTGGTGGTGATGATGATGAAGGTGGCGACTGGTGGTGGTGATGATGATGAATATGGTGGTGACTGGTGATGATGATGAATATGGTGGTGACTGGTGATGATGATGATGATGATTAGGTATGATGATGGTGGTGTTGATTCTGATGATGATGGTCATGGTGGTGATGATGATGACGATGATAATTGTAATGACGGTGCCGATGGTGATGGCTAATGATATAAATGACCCCAAAATCACCATCATCACCACAATAATCATCAACATCACCATTCTCGCCACTATTACCACCGACACCATCCCCACCACCATAACCATCATCATTTCCACCACATTCACCATCACCACCACCACTATCACCATCACCACCATCATCATCACCACTATCACCACCACCACATTCACCATCACCACCAGCATGACCACCACGGACTACCACCATCACCACCGTCACCACCATCATCATCACCACTATCACCATCAACACCACTACCGTTGTCGTGTGGTTGTGATAATTTTCTAGCTTATGTCATATTTATGTGCAATTAAAGTTGTTGCAATGCGTCTGAGGCAGCCCTGTGCGTCTTACACGCACACATTGACACTGACATTCAAGTTCAGTTTTTAGTAGGCAGTGTCCGCCCTGCGCCAAAACTCTGATTCAATGGAACGGTTACTTTAGTCCGATTTAGTAATAAAATAAACGGAATGTCATTGAGGTTGACATGACATTATCAAAATTCAAAATTGTCGGTTTGGTTTGATTCATATTACTGATCCATTACTGATTCTGGAAACAGTAACTATTTAACTTACATCAAGATGGTCTTCGCAGATAAATAATGGTATCTTTGGCACAACCAATTTCCCCACTGCTGGACACCAATCTCCTTTATTCTTATGTGGCACATTAAATAAACGTTTATAGGGGGTTTTCGTCGAATCGTTCTTCCAATCGGGCACAAAAACATTACTTGGTGTATTTTGGAGGAGTATATTCCTCATCAACCCACACACGTGCGAATCTGTCCATTTTTGTAAATTAATCCCAGCAAATACGTAGGTAATTAATTAAGTAACACGGAAAGATTTTCATTTGAAATCTCGTTAACAAAATTCGGTATGCATCTGTCATCTGACAACGTCAAATAAAAAAAAAAATATATTTTTTTTCGCTGTTTGGTCTAAAACGACAACCCTTAAATCTCTCAGCACTAAATTGTCTTCGATTGCGGTAATTTTATAGCCTAGCAAGCGTCAGTCCCGCCCAGGGATAGTGGCGCTACAAACAGCTTTCCTATGGCAATAATGTGCATACGTCATATTTGTATTATTAAACGTCAATCAAGGATTTGTAATTATCAAATTTCAAAACATTGTTTACCGGAATGCCGCTCAATCATTCGTTCTTCTTGCGAAATAAATACTGAATCCTATTGAAAAAACTTGACTTTCATCACTGTGGATTGTTTTCGGTTTATTATGCAAAAAATACTTATGATACGCGGAATATTTAGTCCTGTTTCATTTTTGCTTACATCAGTGACGTTCACCAACTTTCAACGTCAGTTACCAAAAAAATATCATTGCCAGTAAAATAATTTAGTAGGTACCACTGAAAATCCGCAATATGGCGTGGGTAGTAAAACCCCTTGCAGGGCTATGTATATATTCTTATATTTCTTTAAATACAGCAGAATAAATTCTAAGATTTCTATATTAATTTCAACCTGTTAGAAATATGATATTGTCCATTATGATAGACACAATCACAACAAACACAAAATAAAAAAAAGTCCAGACAACGTTTGGGTTTATTTGAAAACTTACAAACTCGGCTACCAGCGTTTATTTATTGATCTTGAACAGACTCGTCGTGCCAATGTTACGAATGCGTCAATTCAATTTCATAATGTTGGCCGCATTGGACCATGGCGGACTATTTAACTCGAAATTTAAAAATTGCAATTGTGGGGTCTTTTTTGTGTATCTTTTCCTTTTTTTTTGGCATATTATTAAACTTTTGGCCGAGACGATCACAACAAACCCGAAATCGTGCAAATCGGTTCAGCCGTTCTCGAGTTATAAGTGCTGGAACTAACTCAACTTTCTGTTATTGATATAGATCTCGGCACAATAAGCTAATAGAAACTCGAAACAAACACCTCAACCGGTCAACTTCAATTAACTATAGAACTACATAACGTTTAGCTGTAATTAGCGTTTTGTTTTGTTATACCATTTTTAACACAATAAAAACACATCAACCGGTTAGCTACAAAATTCTTTAGCTGTCAGTTGCGTTTGGTTTTGTTATACCATAACATAACCATTAACAAATGAACGGGTAGACTGTTTTTTTACTGATAAATTGCTTTCAGTTGCGTTTTGTTATTCCATATCAGTTGCGTTTTGTCACGTTTATGACGTTTTATGTCACGTCCCACGGGAACGTGATAAAAAGTATCCTATGTCCTTCTCCTGGTTCTAAGCTACCTCCCCACCAATTTTCAGCCAAATCAGATCAGCCGTTCTTGAGTTATAAATAGTGTAACTAACACGACTTTCTTTTATATATATAGAAATGTGAAATTAACATCTAGTAAAAAGAATTGAAAGCGCCAAATGCAATAAAATGGCACACAGTGGCTTATTTCAGCCTTTTTTCAAATAATCTACTATCGTATATCGACTTATCAAGATATTGGACTATAAAAAGAAAATCATTTATTTCAGACAGAGTTCGATTCTTATTTGTCTTGCAGACAGATAAGTTAAAATAGATTACATTCAAGTCAACTGTAGTTTTCCCCAGTGATAGTCTTACCCCACCTTACCTAGCTTGTATTTTTTCGACTTCAGAATAAGTAATAAGCTGGTAATTAAAATGAAATTAAATCATTTATTCAGTAAGTAGACCACAAGGGTACATTTTAGAAGTCAGATTGTGAATCTACCTACCGGCACTTTCCAAAAGTAGATCGCTGTTGAGAAGAAAGCCGAAATAAACTCAACCGAAAGTCAGTAAAAATAAAAATACTAACCAAAGCAGTGTACAATCTCCAAACCCTGCAACTTGGTGCAGTGTCGCGTCACAGCGTCAATGTCCTCATTCGACGCGTCGTAGGCCAAGCCCAGTCGCTCCAGGCTGCGCAGGCGACACACAGACTCTATATATTCCAGGTTCTTCTCGTTCAGAATATCCGCCATACCGTGAAATGGTATATGTAATGTAAAATACTCTAGGTGCGGCGTATTGTTCAGCAGCAGATGTACTTTGTCGTATATTCCACGAGGAACCTTGTGCAAGATCAACTTCGTCAGACCCCTGAGATGGTTGACAGATGAGATCAGGAATTTGGACATCAAACCCGTGCATTCACTAATTATCAAGGTTTTCAGGCAGCTGGACTTCATCTTGGATAAATATGTTCCGTGCGTAATATAGTTACCGTAGATTGCGAATTCTTCTAAGACGGTGTTGTTTTTTGTAAAATTATTAATGCAGTCATCTGAGAGCTGTAACAAACGTTGCGAAGGCTCAGGATGACTTCATCCAAAGTCCTATTTCGTTAACTTCTAAGAGGCCTTATTCCTTTTAAAATGCTGCTTGTTTTAAACATTTTTCTCTATGATCAAACATGCTTTCTAACATACTATTGATGTTACTACCCATAACAGGGGGGTCTATATTGGAATCCATGATATCTTTTGTCCTATTTGTAAATTCCATAATAACTGTGGTCATAATGATCTTTTGCCATAAAAACGTTTACCCTAATGTAAATGCCATAATATTGAGTATCCTAATATTGAATATCCTAATTTTCTTAAGTACTAATGATCAAGTGTCCTATCAATTACATATCCTAATACTGGTTGCCATAATCATCATATGTCATAAAAAAACATGAATGTTTATTTTTTGTTACAAAGTAAAAATTAAGTCAATTATAGTTGCGGCCTTCCACTTTTACCCCTCCATCTTAATAAACTCAATATAGGCCTCCGCGGCTCACTCGCTTTGCTCGCTCGTTAGGGTCGTAGTTCAACCTAACACTCCTCCTCGCTTCGCTTTTCGTCGTACCTAACCTAACCCAAGTCGGACATGCCTTAATGTGAAATAGGTAATGTTATGATTTTTCAGCCCTCGATATAGACCCCTGATGCTTGCTCGTTAGGGCCGCAGTTCAACCTAACACTCCTCGTCGCTTCGTTCGTCGTCGCACCTAACCTAACCCAAGTCAGACATGCCTTAATGTGAAATAGGTAATGTTATGATTTTTCGGCCCTCGATATAGACCCCAGATGCTTGCTCGTTAGGGTCGCAGTTAAACCTAACACTCCTCCTCGCTTCGCTCGTCGTCGTACCTAACCTAACCCAAGTCGGACATGCCTTAATGTGAAATAGGTAATGTTATGATTTTTCAGCCCTCGATATAGACCCCTGAAGCTTGCTCGTTAGGGCCGCAGTTCAACCTAACACTCCTCCTCGCTTCGCTCGTCGTCGTACCTAACCTAACCGAAGTCAGACATGCCTTAATGTGAAATAGGTAATGTTAAGATTTTTCGGCCCTCGATATAGACCCCTGATGCTTGCTCGTTAGGGTCACAGTTCAACCTAACACTCCTCCTCGCTTCGCTTGTCGTCCAACTTAACCTAACCCAAGTCGGACATGCCTTAATGTGAAATAGGTAATGTTATGATTTTTCGGCCCTCGATATAGAGCCCTGAGGCTTGCTCGTTAGGGTAGCAGTTCAACCTAACACTCCTCCTCGCTTCGCTCGCCGTCGTACCTAACCTAACCCAAGTCTGACCTGCGTTAAGGTAGAATAGGTAATGATTCTTACTTTACATTAATAAATTTAACGCCTACTATAAAATTGGTATTCGATTTTACGATATAATGTAATGTAATTATAGCTTATTATCATTATGGCAAGTAATCATCATGGCATTTGACTTTAGGACATGTGATTTATGGTTTTGTATATTATGACTCGTAAGTTTTATGTGTTAATAGATTAGTACAAAACATACTAGGTATTTAGATCATTAGGTAATATAATATTATGGTTTATGATCATCAGGATGTAAGATCATTATGGCAAATAATCATTATGACAAATGATTGATATGTCAAAAGTGTTTAGAGTAAAAGTGGTATGGCATTTGACTTTAGGACATACGATATTATGGATTGCGAAGGAGACCCATAACAGGGCTATTGGGATTTATTGGTATATATTTGAAACCTACTTATCCATACTAATATTATAAATGCGAAAGTGTGTCTGTCTGTATGTTACCTCTTCACGCTTAAACCGCTTAATGGCATGGAGATAGTTTAAGATCCGAGGAAGGACATGATAGTTTTCATCCTGGAAATTATCCCTAAAAAGATTGAAAAGTGAGTAAGTAATTCATGATGACATTGATGACCCTGTAGGAAATGTAATGATTAGACCAAAAGCACAATTGCTCTTACATTTGCTTAGGCGCTTTTAATAATCCCTTTTATTAATTAAGGTGATAAGGTAGATATCTATCGTGTTGTACGAGGATGCTTCCATACTTCCAAGTTCCACGCGGACGTAGTCGCGGGCAAAAGCTAGTTGATAATATTTGTTTCTAAAACTACTCGAAATTGACAAAATACACGCGGAAAATTTGTTTTTGCAACTTATTTTCGATCGCACGTAATGAAAGCATGAAATAGCTATGTTACGACCTAGAACTCGGGGAAAAGTATTATTCACTTTAAAAAGTTGGTTGAAATTATCAATATATTTGTCATAATATGAAAAAAAAAAAAAACGGAATAAGGCCTCTTAAATCGTCCACTATCCCATGTCGTCAGCAAACAATTCTTAAAACGTCAGCTTCCTAACTCGTCCACATTCTTACCTATATCGTTAATATCCCATTTTGTCTACATTCGTAAATGGTCCACGAGCTTATTTGCCGACATACCTATATCGACCACAGTGCTATATGGTCTACGTCCCAACTTGTCCACATTTATCACACGTGTCTTACTGTTTTTTTTTTTAGTAAATCTGTGTCGAAATGGAATGGGGACGAGTTAGCACTGTGGACCATACAGTATAATGGACAGAATAGGAAAGTGACGATGTGAGAGTATTGGTGAATCAGAACAGTGGACCATATGACAATGAGGACCAGTTAATATAAATTTTTGGTACGTCTTTATTTGATAACATAGCTTATGCATAGAAATATGCTTAGTTTACCTGAGGAAATACGACGAGAGCCAAATAAAAACAAATTCAAGAGAATGTTAAAAAAACACTTTTTCACATTACTACCGTAAAAACATACTTTGTACCTAAATAGAGATTCTCTACCAACGATCCTACAGTCAAACCAGCCACTGGTTTTGTGGGACAACGTATTTAGATTTAAGAAAATTGTAAATGTAAAGTTCCTAATAAATATATAAATAGTTAATTTTGGGACTATCTTTATGTTTTAAGGAACCCGACAAAGATGACTTTCTTCTGGTGGAAAGACCTTTCGATGGACACTCAGTTTAGAATCATAGTATAGTGGAAATTGAAACTTACCATACACTGCACGAAAGTCAGCTGTTGTATCCTGGTGATATTTTCATTCTGTTTTACGGAAAGTGTGTCTTTTATCCCCACCAACTGTAACAGAACAGAGAACACAAATACTTAAAGCCCAACAAGTCGCTTTCCAGCTCAAGCCGGATTGGTCCATTTCACACATTTCCGCTCCATTTTTGTGGACAGGATTAAATGTTGCTGGGAGAGAAAATCTCACTTCCTGGTCCTGGTCCTGGCCGAGGCAAGACGTAAATATTTAGACAAACCACGGTATTCGTAAAGCCCCAGATCGCATACTTATGGTCCTCACCTTCGGTTCGGGCCACAAACACCTGCGATCTGGGACATTCACGAATTCACCGCCCCAGGTATGTAATTTACTATGCCATGTCCAGCTACCCTGAATGTAAACAGGACGTAATGTGTAAAGTACCTACTTTTGATATCAGTTTAGTTTTTTTTATATCTATTATAATTACAGAATTTTCGCCTGATCACTCTTAACGATTACACCCTGTATAGCAGTTGGGGATTCAATAACAAATCATCATTTTAAATGACGCACCGCAAGAATAAATCAACTGACCGACGATCAAGAATAGGTTATTTTGCATGGCGAGTTTTACAATAGGTACCTACCTAAATCAAAGGAGAAGAAATTGAGTAGGTAAAACTAATTTAATCGTCATTCAATTAAGTTAATCTATGATTGATGACAAAAAATACAGTTTGATTACATGTCCTTCCAAAAATTAATTCTAAATTTCTGGAAGATGGAATGAGTTATGGTAATTTAATTGGATATTTTACAAAATTAGGAAATATTAGTCAATCCGCTGTATGTGGACGGGATAGGAATATGGGGAAGGGAATGCGGTCGAGTTGAGAATATGGACGAACTTGACAATGTAGCTGAGTTGGGAATATGTACGAGTTGCTAATGAAGACGAGTTCATAATATGGACGAGTTGAATATGTGGACGTCTTGCCATAGATTACGAGTTGGGAATATGTACGAGTTGGGAATATGGACGAGTTGGCATTGTGGACGAGTTGGGAATATGGACTTGTTGAATATGTAGACGAGTTGGCATTGTGCACGAGTTGGCATTGTGGCCAAATTGGGAATATGGACGAGTTGGGAATATAGACGAGATAGAAATGGCGCGTAGTAGGGTTGCGATTACACTATGCGAAACTTGATGATAGAAATAACCTACAATACCAATTTCAAACAATCAATCTAAATCAAGATAACAGTCATTCAAATATATTATTATTATTATTATCCTGTATGTCGCACCCGCTCACGGGACAATAGTGTCCCGGACCTTTGGGAGGCGTGCACGGAGCCGAAGCCAACGTGTAGAGGCCCTTTCGACAATTTAATGAAATGCAAGGTGTACATCGAGCGGATGCTGTCCCTATCCGTGTCATGGGACGCACACAGAGACAGCGCCCGCTAGGTGCAAGAACTATTGATGGAGACATGGAATCTAAATACAAATTGGGCTATGGGGATGAAATGGAGGACTGGCTAATTGGGCTATGGGTTGAAACTATCGGGCGTCTACCAGCAAAAGTGTCTCATAGCAAAAATGGGACTGGTAGACGATGACTCGCCTCCCGCTAGATGGGCCCCCACAAAATAGCGACACATAAAGTGGCCTAAGGGCAACACCGGTGCGGAAGGCTAAGGGCGGAGGGGTGTAATACTGGGCTTTAAACCGAAGCCAACTAACCCCTTACGTTTCCACATCCACCCCCGAGCCGAAACTCTCACGACTCCACTCTGCCCGGCCGGTTAAGGCAAGACAGAGGCGGAGGCCCCGACCCATCACCCCCCGTCAGGATCCCCCAGGAGCGCTCAGGTACGTGGGGTCGCTACCAGCTCGCCATAAGCTGCCCTGCGTGACTGATTGCGCTGGTAAAACCAGCGGGCGATGGGGTCGTCACATCCCTACGCCATTATGATTATTATTATTAGCCTTTATTTAACAATCTTATGAAATATAGTTTGTGTAATTTACATTTATATGTATGTATGTATGTATTACATGTTATTAACATTCCTTATATATTCTATGTTTATGAGCCGGTTTGACGATTGTCTTGCGATTTCGCAAAGGCCTCCCCTAAAGCCCTCCATAGTCCTCTATCCTGTGTCTTTCTTAGCCAGGTAGAACCAGCCACGTTTTTAATTTCATCTTCCCATCTTAGACGTTGCCTCCCTTTCCTTCTTTTATTTTGTCTTGGACACCATTGGGTAACGTCCTTCACCCATTTGTCTTTATTGGTTCTCATAATGTGACCTGCCCACCTCCATTTTAGTTTTCTTACGGTGTACTTTACATCAGTGATTTTTGTTTGGTTTCGTAATGTTTTTAGTTTTACTCAGTCTTTTAGTTTCACATTGAGCATACTTCGCTCCATGCTGTGTTGACACGTCTCGAGCTTGGTCATATTTAGTTTTGTTAGGCTCCATGTTTGACATCCATAAGTCATTACGGGCAGAATACATGAATCAAATATCTTTTTCTTTGCTTTGGGTGGTACTTGAGGATTTTTGACGACGTCTTTAAGAGACCAATATCTTTTCCATGCTAGCTGTATTCTGTTGTTTATTTCTTTTGTTGTGAGGTCTATTGGTGCTATTGTTTGTCCAAGGTATGGGTATTCTTCAACATATTCTATTTCGGCGCCGTTTACTATGATGGGTGATTTGGTATGATTCGTCATTACTTTGGTTTTTGTTGCGTTCATTGAGAGTCCAACTTGATCACTTTCTAGTACTAGATGTTTGAGCATTTCTTCTAGGTTTCTTGGGTCTGTGGAAATCAGAATTAAGTCATCTGCGAATCTCAAGTGGTTTAGACGAACTCCGTTAATGTTTAGTCCATAGTTGTCCCATTCAAGATTTCTGAATATGTGTTCCAACACTGCCGAAAAGAGTTTCGGTGACAGCGGGTCCCCTTGTCTGACTCCTCTCTTGATAGGGAAGTGTTCGCCGACTCTTTCTGTTCTTATCCGTCATTGTTTTGTATATGTTGTTGATCACTCTTATGTATTTATTTTCGACACCTTGAGCTGCAAGTGCTTCCCAAATTTTTGTGTGCCTTAAAGAATCGAATGCTTTGTTGTAGTCAACAAAGGCTAGGTAATAGGTTAAGCCATATTCGTTGCATTTCTGAATTACTTGCTTTATTGTGTGGATGTGGTCAATCGTTGCAAAATCACTGCGGAAGCCAGCTTGTTCTCTTGGTTGGTTTTCATCTAGAGTCTTGGTTAAGCGGTTTAGTATTACTTTAGAGAACACTTTATAGACATTAGACATCAGACTGATAGGTCTGTAATTGGCAATATTGTCCCTACTTCCTTTTTTGTGGAGCAATATAATGGTTGATGTGGTCCATTGTTTAGGTATGTATTCTGTGTCTAAGATATCGTTAAATAGGTCTGTCATAGTGTCTAATGCAACATCAGATATTCCTATTAGAAGTTCATTTGATATACAGTCTTCTCCCGTTGATTTCCCTTTTTTTTTGCGATTTTATTGCCTTTTCTAGTTCTTGTTTTAGTATTTTTGGGACTTCTTCCCTCGTATTTAAACGTTTTTCGGTTGGTCGTGTTTGGTCTAGTATCCTATTGTCGTTATAAAGTTCACGGTAATATTCTGTGGCTACTTCCAGTATTTCGATTCTCTTGGTCTTGGTTTTCTTATTTCTATGGTGTGTCATCTTGTCTATCCAATTTGTAGTTTCTCGTAGAAAGTTCCATGCCTTCTTAATTCCTCCAGATTTTTCTATGTAGTAATTGATTATGCTATCCCGCTTTTTCTGTCTGTACCTTCTGATTTGTAAATTTATTTCCTTACTTAAATTTGTTATGATTTGTTTGTTGTTTTTCCTGTTCTTGTAAAAGGTCTTCCTCTGTTTCATCAGATCTCTTGCCTCTGGGCCTATTTTATCTTGAATCGTGTTATTTAGTGCGGAGTTAAGCTCCATCGAGATAAGACGCGTCCACGCAGTGCGTAGTGCATATCCAGTGAACCAAGACCCCTGCCTTACGGCGTTTAAGCAAGCCGCCAGTGTCTAGCTCCGTTGGACGCCTCCGGCTACTCGACCAGCCACCAAGACCCGTCGCTTACGGCTTAAGTACGGGCGGCCGGTGTCTCGCACGACTGGTTATCTACGCGTAACTATACCCACTTTGTTTATTATTTTTTGGAATACAATAACGCTCAAAAATTGTTGATACAAAATGTCACTGATCTGTGCGGGTTGCTGCAAAGAAATGACTACAGCTCAACGCATGCAATGCACTAAATGTGATAGTGCGTATCACTATATTTGCGTCAATATCTCCGACCCCCGTAAGCTAACTGACGGCGCTAAAAAGGATTGGATTTGTCCCGCCTGCCAAAGCAAATTGCCGAAGAAAGGTAATTCAAACACCCCGGTGCGGCCGTCCGCTCCGACCGGCGACTCTACGACAAATGCAAACGCTAATGTAACTCTGCGCGCCCAGAATCGCAAGGTCTCCTCGCCACTGGTGTCCCAGGAAGTAAGTACTGATCCGGAAGCTCTTGCATCGCTCACAACAGAGATTAAATTAATGCGACAAGATATGTGCAAAATTAGTGAGCACCTGCAAACTCTCTCCACGTCCTTCACACAGTGCAACGCGCGCCTAGATGAATGCGAGACCCGTTTCACCACTCTCGCTAAACGGATTCGGGTACTAGAAGACCGCGAAATCGAAAATCAGGAGCTACGTAAAAAAGTAAGTCAGCTAGAGGAGGAGCTCAATATTCAAGCACAAAGCAGGCTGAGCAATGAGATGGAGATCGTGGGCGTAAATGAATGCCCCAACGAGAGCAAAATACACATAGTGCTCACAGCAGCGCTAAAGATGGGTATCACACTGACGGATGCAGACCTAGACCACGTCACCAGAGCTGGTCCCAAAGGCTCCGTGTCTTCAGGTGAGGGCAGAATGCCTCGTCCTCTGGTTGTTAAGTTTGTTCGGCGCGCCAAGAGAAACGAGTTCCTAAAAGCGGCCAAGAGCAGGCGAAATTTAACTACAACGACAATCGATGTCGACGGCCCCTCCAGAAAACTGTATTTTAATGAAAGATTGACGAAGTCAAACCGCCAGTTATTTCGAGAGGCTAGGATACAGTCGAACAACGCCGGATGCAAGTACTGTTGGACAAGGAATGGCACCATCCTCATTCGTAAGAGGACAGGCTGCCCAGAAATCATCATCAGGAGCATGGCAGACCTTGCCCAGTGCCTCGAAGCGAACTCTGTTGTGCCCATCCCCGATGAGCAGTCCAGGGCCCCCGATGAAAGCGTGGTTCAGGAGCAAGACACCGCTGAATGAAGAGTCGTCGTTTTGTTCCTATGTAGTACTGAAATTTCTTTTATTTTTATGTTTAGTCTGTGTAACTTTAATAAAATATTTTCGCAATCAATCAATATACATGCACACAAACGGACCAAACACATCACAAGACACACCTACTCATCTTACAAAAATAGGGTTCCCCACTGTTAATAAAACTTTATTGGACAGAATTGTTAATATTCATTATTTGATAGTCATGATCATAACTCATCTAGAAAATACAGTTCCATCCTATTGCTACGATGATGGCATCACTTGACCTTGCAGATAGCATAGATCAATCTTTTGTGATCGACTGTCATAAATTAAACACACTTGACCAATGCAAAAACGTCCTTACCTCTCATCACAAATTTAAGTTACTGACTCTAAATATAAGAAGTTTACAGTGTAACTTTGACACCTTCGTTGTAGCCTTAAAAAGTATTAACATCGAGTATGATGCCATAGTTCTCACCGAGTGCTGGCTCAGTGAGGGCTCTATTATTGACCAACTTCCAGGCTATAACTCGTTTAACACAACCAAAACGATAAATAAAAGCGGCGGCGTTGTTGTTTATGTTAGGGAGAGTCTTAATGCTACAGCGGTAGAACCACCGATCGAAGATGCCAATTGCCTCTCTGTTACAATTTCCGACGAAATAATACTCTATGGTATCTATCGTTCGCCTTCCTTCACGAATATTGACAAATTCTTAACTTCTCTAGATCTTATCTTAAGGCAAGTAAGTACCAATCACCAAATAATCATAGCCGGGGACATCAATATAGACCTATTGCGCCATTCAATTCACAAGGAATCGGAATACATTTGTCTGCTTGCTTCACATGGGCTTCTTCCCTCGATTACGATTCCTACTAGAAATGACGCATGTCTCGACCATATATTTATTCAATATAACAAAGCGTCCGTTGGTGCAGTGTGTTCAAGCTCTATCTCAGATCACGACCTTGTCATGGCCGGTCTAGCGGACTACAAATCTGAGAAACGTAAGCGGTACGTCCTTAAAACCAATTACGACAAGGTCGCGAAGGAGCTGGAAACAGCCGATTGGTCAGCTGTCACTAGCGCTAGCAACGTAACCGAGGCAGCACTAAATTTCAATCGGTTACTAACTCAGGCCGTTGACCACAATACACGTACAGTTAAAGTTAGTCGTTCCAAGTTTAATATTAAGCCATGGATTACTCCGGGTTTGATAAGATGTATGAAACACAGGGATAAGTTACACCTGCAAGTGAGAGCCTCGCCAAATAATGCAATACTACGTCTTACTTACACTAGGTATAGAAACTTTTTTGACAACTTATTATATAATCTGAAAAATCAATACCAAAACAAGCAGTTAACCGACAATAAAAATAATCCGAGTAAACTCTGGCAGTCGATCAAAAGTATTTGTCAAAACCCTACTACAAAGAATGCTGCAGAGGAACTTCTCTCCGTCAATAATAAACCTGTACTAGTAACGCTAAACGATTGCAACAAATATTTTGCCACAAATGGGAAGAACCTTGCGGATAGCATTTTGACTAGATTATCGGAAACACAGACTACCTTGGCCGCAAAATACAAACCCTATCGGACGGTCCCAAACTCGTTCTATATGCATCCGACAGATGGCCACGAAGTGGACAATATTATAACCCAGCTCAAGCTCGATAGTGCACCTGGCCCAGACAAAGTGAGGCCGCTATTGGTTAAACAAATAAGAAAGATTATTTTAGAACCACTGACCTTTATATGCAACTTTAGTATGCAGTCCGGCTGTTTTCCTGATTGCTGGAAAGTGGCTACTGTCTCACCTATACATAAAAACGGCCCCAAAAACACTGCAACGAACTTTAGACCAATATCTCTTCTATCTGTATTTGCGAAAATACTTGAAAGAATCGTAAAGGTCAGACTGGCTAGTTTCATTGAGAGTAACAAACTTATCTCGGACCACCAGTTCGGCTTCAGGGCGGGTAGGTCAACGGAAGATGCAGCTATCCTTCTTACCGATCTCGTCTCTGGTCACCTGGACGGTGGCAATAGGTGCATTGGTATTTTTCTTGATCTTGCCAAGGCATTTGACACCGTCTCGGTTCCCATACTGCTGAGAAAACTAGAGCATATGGGGGTTAGAGGGGTAACTCTTGACTGGTTTGCGAGCTACCTGACTGATCGTACCCAAACCGTCAAAATAGGTGATCTGGTTAGCGATCAGCTTCCGGTCAGTTTTGGTGTTCCTCAGGGGAGTGTGCTTGGCCCTTCGCTGTTCACTCTGTATATAAATGATATTTTTGACATTACCATACCGAATGCAAGTCTCATCTGCTATGCAGACGATACCGTGATACTTGTGAATGGCAAGACGTGGGATGACACCTTTTCTGGAGCTGAGGATGCGCTGGCAAGGGTGGGCTCTTGGCTAAATAATAATCTGCTTACACTTAACGTTGACAAAACCAGCTTTGTAGCCTTTTCCAAAACGTCAGCAACATCACCTTTAGTAGAAAAAAACATCAAATTTCACACCTGCGCATATAGGGGTCGTTTGGAGCAGACTGGCTCAGTCTCTGCTTGCTCTTGTCAGGTAATTCGGAGGCAAAACTTTGTTAAGTACCTGGGAATATTATTCGACCAGCATCTCTCCTTTGCACAGCATATCACGACTCTTGCCTCAAGAGTAAGGAAGCTTATATTTGTGATGAAGAGACTTCGGAACTGTGCCGATCTTAATACACTGCGCCTGGTCTATCAGGCACTAGCTCAGTCTATCCTAGACTACGGGGCGGCTGTCTGGGGATGCGCGGCAAAGACCCACCTGCTGCCTCTTGAACGTGCTCAGAGAGCAGTATTAAAGGTGATGCTAAAAAAGCCGTTTCGGTACCCTACTGACCTGCTGTACAGCGAGACAAATCTACTGAGTGTGAGGCAGCTTTTCGTCATTAAGGCAGTGATTCGAACTCATGGCGCCGTACTCAATTCCGATGGGCACAAGGAAATGCTGCGAAAGCGCACCTACAAGGTTCCGCTACCTCCATGCAGGTCCGCTCTCGCGAGGCGGTCACCAGCCTACGCGCATCGCTGCATATATAACTATATCTGCAACTACTGCGATATTAAACTTCTTTCAGTCCCGAGAGCCAAAATGATAGTAAAACATTGGTTATTTACGTTGACTTACAGTGCTACCGAAGAGATCTTGAATTGCACAAGAATTAAGTAAACCATGTTACGTCCACCAGGGTTTTATTATAACCAGTGGTATCCTATACACACATATCCACATATTACTCACATTTACACACACACACACACACACACACACAAACACATTCGTTTGTTTCCGTGCATTGTATTGTACTTTTCAATATAATAATATTTTAGAATAAGTTAAAGCCGCGAATTTTAAACTTTTATTCAATATCGAACGTCAAACTTTTGTAATTTATAATTTCTTTGTTTTATAATTCTCTCTTGTTAACCGCACTCGCAGATGGCCAAGATACAGGCTCAGCCTAGTTTGGTCACTGATGGATATTCTTAAAATGTATAAAGCTGTTTTATGTTAATAAATGATTTTGTATTTTTTTTTTTGTATTTTTTTTGTATTTATTTTCATTTCGTTTTCTATTTTTTTCAGCTGTTCTTCAAATGTATTATAACTTTCTTGGACATCTTTGTGGTTTCTTTTTCATTTTAAATGTGTTTTCTAAAGATTCCAGGATATTCCTTGGTATTGGTAAAGGTCTGGGTTTTCTACTACTTTGGATATTTTCCTTGATATTTTTGGTTCTGATGATTGCACCTGTCCTCGAAGCATTCTGTGGTCTGTATTATAGTTGAGTTGGTTTACAATATCAACATTCAGAAATATTCTAGGTTTGTTTGTGAGAATATAATCAATTTCATGTTTTGTTTTGCCATCAGGTGACATCCATGTCCATTTTCTGCTATATTTTCTTTTGTAGTAGCTATTCATTATGTGCAGGTTATGTTCTACAGCAAAATTTACCAATCTTTGTCCATTGTCGTTTCGCTTTCCAGTAGGATATGGTCCGAGTACGTTATCTTCATTTTTGTTTCTCTTTCCAATTTGGCTGTTAAAGTCCCCCATTATAATAACTGTTTTGTACAAGTCTGACATAGTTTGGTTAAGTTTTTTGTAGAATTCTTCTTTAACATTGGTATCGCTTACTTCTGTTGGAGCATATATTTGAACGATTGAAGTTGGTTGTTTATAGCCAGGAAGTTTTATGTTTAAAATAGCAATCCTGTCCGATATTCCTCTAAATTCTATTATTTCGTTTTTCAAGTATTTTTTTACCATGAACCCTACTCCGTAAATCCCGGCTTTTTCGTTAAAGTGATATAGTATGTAGTTCTCATATTGTTCCGTTTTCTCGTCTGTTCTTCTTACATCACTCAATCCTATAATGTCCCAATTGATTGTTTCCAATGCGTGTTCCAGTTCTAGTAACTTTTCTCGCGACTTTAATGATCTTGTATTTAGTGTAGCTATGTTGACTTTATTCCTGGATGTTTGAGTATAATCGGTTTTTCCATTGTGTAGTTTTTCGGCGTTTGTGTCTTTGATCTTCTGTCTATTATGCTTCAATTCAAATATAACGTCATTTTAAATGAACCCCTAAAAAACTAATTCATTCAACGCGTTAGCGGTAATCAGAATGACGTATTCTTGATTTATTTTATTTCACGCCATTCAAAATGATGCGCTCCAGAATAAATCATAATATTTGCTTTTTTTTTTAATGTGAATGACGTCTGGCCGATCATTTTTATACTCATTAAAAATAAGGTTTGCCCAACTCTGCTGCTGTACAGGTCCCTATAATAATTCAGTGAATAAAGGATTTTGACCTTACAAACGGTCCGGTAGTTTTGAATTTTTGATATGTTGTCTAGGATGGTTAGTCAGTGTTTAAAATGCAAAATGCACAATTCCCCCCCCCCCCCCCCCGCGCCCGCCGCCATATTGAAAAAACCGGCACTTTCTTCATATTTTTGCTCATATATCTTCCTTTAGGAGCATTTTAGCTAGAAGAAAGCTTCGACAATGTTATAGAGAGTTAAATTTACTACATTCTCCATTTTATATTTTTTTTTCTAGGATAGATATTAACAGAGATATCCACATTTAAAAAAACATAAAAATTCGCAATTTCCTACTGAAAAACAAACTTCTGGATTATATCTTCGTTTAGGAGCATTTTAGCTACAACAAAGCTTGAGCAAAATTGTGCATTTTGCATTTTAAACACTGACTAACCATCCTAGACAATATATCAAACATTCAAAACTGTTGAATATTTATGCATGGTATCCCTATAATGTTTTTAGGTGTTTTATAAATGTATATAGCAACTCTCATTCTGTTCTGTCAAAGCCTCTACCCAACCCGGTACGCCTTTTTTCTTCTTGCAAATTATATTTAAATTTATTAACGCCATCCACGATCCGTTCTTCATTGTGAAAGTGAATTCTCATATACTGAAGACAAATAAATCAGGAGCTTCCGTTATTTCATTGGTTTGTTTTATTCCTCTAAACCCTCATCAATATCTAGTTAGGTTATTCCACTGCAGTCTTTATTTCAATAGGCTATGTGCCCAGGCTTCGCATAAATACAACCTTTAGATATTGATGGGTGCGCAATAAAACAAACACAATGAGTGACGATGGGCAAGAACGCCCCAACGAGGAAAATCGTCACGCTCCTGACAATGGTGCCGCGGGCGCACACCGTGCCGCCGGCGCCATGCCGCCGACCGCGCAGCTGCCCATGCTGCCCTTGGCGATGTCCGCGCCGCCGCCGAGCAGCGGTAACGTGTCTATCGACAAGCTGGAAGGTACGGGCGATTACAACACGTGGAAGTTTGCCATGAGGATGGCGCTGTCGCTTGAAGGCCTGTGGGCCTGTGTCGACGGCACGTATAACGGTGTTCACCACGAGGATCGGGATCAGCGCGCGCTGGCTAGAATCTGCCTAGCAGTTAAATCTACATGTTATCAGTATGTGCGCGACGCTGCCACCGCGAAACAAGCGTGGGATAACCTCGCCAACGTGTTCGAGGACCGTGGGCTGTACCGGCGTGTATTGTTACTGCGCAAGCTCCACAAAATAAAATTTACCACGATGGTGGAATACATTGCTCAAATTATGACGTTAGTGCAACAGTTAGCCGATATCGGTAAAGTAATTGAAGATGATGAAGTGGCCGAACTGCTGCTCAGCGGGCTGCCGTCCGAGTACGACGCCCTAGTCTCTAATCTTGAGACGGTATGTATGGCCTCATCTTTATCGAGCGAGCTTGTGAGAGCAAGATTGCTGCAGGAGGAATTCCGGAGGGCATCTAATAATTCAAGCAATAATAATAGTGATAACTCAGCATTTTATTCAAATCACAAAAACATTCAGTGTAACTATTGTAAAAAGAAAGGACATATTAAATCGAAGTGTTATAAGTTTAAGCGAGACAAGAAGAACCCAAATACACTTAATGCTGGCCAAAGCTTTGTAGCTACAGCTTTTTTGGCCAAAAAGGATGATTGGGTGGTTGATTCTGGTGCTTCACAGCATATGTCAAATAATTTGAAGAATATGGACAATTTTATAGACTCTAAAAGTGTAATAGCTATTGCTAATAATGAAAAATTAGAATGCCATGGTCAAGGCAACATTATTTTGGACAATCAGCTGGTAAGCAAAATTAATAATGTTTTATATGTTCCTGACCTTTCTGTGAACCTTCTGTCAGTAAGTTGCCTGGTAAATAAGGGGTTTTCTGTTTTATTTGACAAACAGGGTTGTTTTATTTATAATAAGTGTCAAATTTCTGGAAGCATAGTGGCAAAGGCTAATTTAAATAATGGGCTTTATGTTTTAGATAAAAGTAACTGTAATGTGTCAGGTAACTCCCATAGAGAGCATTCTTCAATGTTCTTGTGTCAAAATGACAGTAGACAAGAGCAACAGAGTGCTAATGTTGCTGCCTCAGCGGTGCCTGTCGATCTCTTGCACCGTAGGGTTGGTCACTTAAGCCTTAAAGGCTTAAGAACCTTAACAGATTGTGTTTCTGGTATTCAGTTTCAGAGTGACTTGCAGAAATTGGACTGTGAGGCCTGTCTCAAGGGTAAAATGTGCGCACTTCCTTATCCAGTGGGAGAAGCTTCGCGTGCCAGCAAGCGCCTGGAATTAGTTCATTCAGATGTGATGGGACCAATGCAGGAGGACAGCTGGGGAGGTGGCAGATACCTGGTCACGTTCACTGATGATTACTCTCGGCGAACTCATGGATATATTATAAAACAAAAATCCGAGGTAATGTCATGTTTTCTTACTTATAAGGCCCTAGTCGAGAAACAGTCTGGTCTGCCTATACTTTGTCTTCGTACGGATGGGGGTGGTGAGTACTGTAATTCTGCATTTAATACATATTTGCAGAAACAGGGTATAATACATCAAAAGATTGTACCGTACTGTCATCAACAACTTGGTGTAGCGGAAAGGTTAAACCGCACTTTGGCTGAGAAAGCAAGGTGTATGCTATTTGGTGCAGGTCTCTGCAACAGATATTGGGGTGAGTCCATTATGACAGCTGTATATCTCAAAAACAGGAGCCCCACATCTGCGTTGTCAGGACTGACACCAGAGGAAGTATGGACTGGGTCAAGGCCGGACCTCAGCCATCTTCATGTCTTTGGCTGTATTGCTTATTCTCTAGTACCAAGTGAATGTCGCCGAAAACTGGATCCTAAAAGTAAACAGTTTCTATTTGTAGGTTATAGTGAAACCTCCAAAGGATACAGGTTGGCGGACCCCCTTAATCCAAAGAAAGTGATAATTTCCAGAAATGTTGCATTTTTAGAAAATAAATTTTATTACGATATTGACATTCAAAACAAAACTAGTGATATTTTAAATAATGAATGTATATTTTATGAATGGTCATGTAATGACAATTTTATTAATTCAATGAATTTAAATGAAATTAATAATTCTAGTAATGTTGAAATCTATATCAATGGTAATAATAATTCTTCTAGCAATGAAGTGAATAATAATATAAGTAATTTAAATTCTAGTCATGATGTTAGTATAGGTCCCAGTGATGAAATCACTTTTAATGATTCTAACGAAAATGTTTCTCAAATTTCAGGAGCTGATGAGTACTGCACAGGCAGCGAGCACGAATCGAGCTCAGATGGGTCGCCGGTGCCGGACGCGCGCCCTGAGCGCGTGACGTCCTCGTACCAGTCGCCAGTTGGTGGGGAAGATGTGAGTCGCCCCCTGTCGCCTGTGCTCGGCAATGCACGCGCCGCTCGCAGTACACGCTCCAAACTACCTATCAGGTACCAAGACTATGAGATGGATTATTCGCTCATAGCAGAAAGTATTTCTATTGATGAGCCACAGTCGTATGAAGAAGCCATCTCTAGTCCTAATTGTGCACAGTGGCAAGCTGCCATGCAGCTTGAGTATGATTCTATGTTATCTAATAATGTGTGGAAATTGATCGATCGTCCCTCAGGGGAAAACATTGTCAAAAGTAAGTGGGTTTTCAAAACTAAGCACGATGCTTCTGGAAATTTTGACAAGCATAAAGCTAGGATCGTGGCTCGCGGTTACTCGCAAGTTCACGGTATAGATTATTTTGAAACCCATTCACCAGTTGTCAGGCACAGTAGCATGAGAATATTATTTTCTTTAGCTAATAAATTAGATTTAAACATTGATCACATTGATGTAGCAACAGCATTTTTGAATGGAACTCTTGAAGAGACAATTTATATGGAACAGCCTCCTGGCTTCAATAATGGTAAACATGATAAAGTATGCTTATTGTTGAAAGGTATTTATGGACTAAAGCAAGCTAGTAAAATTTGGAATAATAAAGTTCATGACTTGCTTTCTTCCAATAACTTTAAACAAAGCAAATGTGAACCTTGTGTGTATGTGAAGAAATGTCAAAATGATTTTGTCATAATTGCTTTGTATGTAGATGACTTTTATGTCTTTTACAGTGAAAATAGTGCCATTTATAGAGAATTGCGTCAACTTTTAGAAAGTAATTTTAATGTAAACAATCTGGGCACTCTTAAGAGCTGTTTAGGCATAAACGTCACCCGTGATAAAGCAAAAGGTTTGTTAAAACTTGATCAGTCTGATTACATTCGTAGGGTGTTAATTAAATTTGGTATGCAAAATTGTAAAGCCGTGTCCACACCCATGTTGCCTAATAGTAAATTTTATAAAGCTGAAAAATGTTTAGATGAGAATGTTTATAATTATAGGCAACTAATGGGCTCTTTAATGTACTTATGTGTCTGTACGAGGCCAGACATAGCTTTCGCTTGCAGCCAATTATGTCAATTTAACAATGGCTTTGACCAAACTCATTGGTTAGCTGCTAAACGTATTCTTCGGTACTTAGCGGGTACAATTGATTATTGTTTGTTATTCACAAAGAATGATAATTGTAATTTAGATGCTTATGCCGACGCAGATTGGGCTAATGACCATTTAGATAGGAGGTCTTACACAGGCTTTGTTATTAAATTTGGCAATGACACCATTCATTGGGAATCTAGGAAACAACGATGCATTGCTCTTTCCTCTACAGAATCTGAATACTTAGCTATGTCTGATGTTTGTAAGGATATCTGTTTTATTAGGAACTTTATATCTGAAATATGTGACAGTATAAGCTTAATCATAACATTGTATAATGATAATCTTAGTGCTCAAAAGCTTTTAGAAGTGAAAGAATATTGTCACAAGCGTACAAAACATATTGACCTTAGATACCATTATGTTAAAGATTTGGTGAAAAATAATTGTATAACTGTTAAATATTTGCAAACAGATATGATGATAGCAGATGTATTTACTAAAGCACTTGGTTCCATCAAACATAACAAGTTTATAAAGCAGTGTAATGTTTTGAAAATTTAATTACATAATTGTGTAGATTCACAGTTTTTGCTTGATTGTATACCTATGTATAACTTGCTTGGAATGCTTTGCATATGATAAGTTGATAAGTTTTACGTTTTGATATGGTACCTTTGTATGACTTGTTGGAATGATTTGCATATGATAACTTGATAAGTTTTGATATGATACCTATGTATAGCTTGTTCGGAATGATTAGCATATGATAGGTTTTAAGTGTCATGTGATACCTTTGTTAGTTTGCTTGATACCTAAGCATGTTATAACATTATAAGGATATGGGGAAGTGTTGAATATTTATGCATGGTATCCCTATAATGTTTTTAGGTGTTTTATAAATGTATATACATTTACACAACTCTCATTCTGTTCTGTCAAAGCCTCTACCCAACCCGGTACGCCTTTTTTCTTCTTGCAAATTATATTTAAATTTATTAACGCCATCCACGATCCGTTCTTCATTGTGAAAGTGAATTCTCATATACTGAAGACAAATAAATCAGGAGCTTCCGTTATTTCATTGGTTTGTTTTATTCCTCTAAACCCTCATCAATATCTAGTTAGGTTATTCCACTGCAGTCTTTATTTCAATAAAAACTACCGGACCGTTTGTAAGGTCACACATAGTACTTTAGTCTCTATTCACCGTATTATAAAACAACGATGAATATGCGTGTAGATAAAGTAGTGTATGCAACGGTACATAATTAGGCCTTAAAACACGTTTTATTGCATCTGATAAACCGAGGGTTGTCCGTGGCGTCGCTCACATTGTAGTACACAACCCTACATGGACCATACTTTTTCGGGTAACAAAGTATGGTTCATGTAGGTAAATACGTAGGCATTAAGTTAAGTTATTTATAAACTATGTCAGTTCTAATAAATCGCATGCAAATCCGTCCAACCGTTTTAGCGTAAAGAAGTAACTAACATACACGCACACCAACTTTTGCTTATCAGTAGGATAGTAGTGTAAGCGCCTAAAATAAAATTCTCAGCAAACTTTTTTTTACGTACTTTGTATCACAGACAACTTAACCCTAAGTGGTATGTGTATACACCAGACATGAGCCACCATGACACAGACAGACGATTAAATAAATACATAACTACACCCTGATACATGTATGTCAAGCTAAACACCATTATTTTCCTCGAAGTTAAAACAACAGTTTTTGCATTTAGCGTAGCATAGGTAAGTTTGTATTTTTTTTAATACAATGTGATACTTTACTAATAATTATACTACTTACTTAATATAGAATAATTATACTAGCTGCGCCCGCGGTGTTTCCTGCTCATCCCACGGGAACACTGCATTTTTCGGGATAAAAAGTAGTTGTAGTTAGTTATTGTCAGTTACCTTTACCTCCATACCAAGTTTTATCAAAAGGTATATTATAGTTTGAGCGTGAAGTATCAAACATACAAACACATCCACAAACTTTAGTAAAATCAGAGGTTCCGCGGGAAAATACTTACCGAGATGCCACTGCGCCACCAGCGCTGCTTCGAGCGGTTGAGCGAGAGATCCGAGCGCGGCGGCCATACGAGTGAGCGAGACACACGTATCGCGCGCCGCGCCGCTCGCGCCTAAGACAGAGTCCGTGGCAACTCCCTTATCCTCCACAGGGCCTTATCTCACTTGCGAATTGCAAGCGAACTTTGTATGAAGGCGATCACGATAAGTATTATAATTATGTTTTGTTACTTTTATGTGTAGGTAAGTAACAAATAGTAGATTGTTTGACAAGGGGCTAAAACAAGCCATTGTGACACGAGGTAATTATTTGGACGAGCGAACGAAGTGAGCGAGGCCAAATATATCTGAGTGTCATAATGGCTTGTAGCCCCGTGTTAAACACTCTGCTTTTCACTTCGACTGAAAAAAATTAAAAACTTAAAAATTAAAATAATTGATTTTAAGAAAAATTAAAAGTACAATTTGAGCAATTTTTTATATTTAATGTTACAGCCTTTCCTGGTAAATTTATGTTGGCATTGGTGTTATTTTTATTGAAGATTCGCGCGTATTTTTTTTTTTTTGTGGTAGCAGGTTTAGTCGCGGTGTGATCAGAAAAATATAAGAATGGAATAACGTTTAACATTAGCCAAGATAAAATGTTTAAGATTCAATTTTGATTATAAAACGTGCTAAAATAAAATTTCAGTTATTCCAGTACATTGTAAATAAAAACTTTTTGCTTTATTTTTTTAATTGGGTCGATTTGATCAGGTTGCAGGTTGGTTTATTTTACTTGTAAATAGTATGTAGCTGGCCGGTAACAAGATTTCTTTTTCAGTGTCATAGAAATTGGTATGGGATTATATGGTTTCCTTTTAAACCCTAGGGGCTAAATGTAATATTTTAGCCCCGCTTTGCAAACTTAAAACGACGTACTTTTTGAGCAGGAGAAGTGAAAAAAATATTAACGGTGTCCGGCTTTTGTTAGGCTTTTTACATTTACCAAACGAGCGAGCGCCGAGCGTGGTGTGATTTACATTTTTGTTTTTTTCCGTACGTACCCAATACTGAGATACTAACTCCTCAATAATGTATGGTGTCCGGCCTCTTTACCCAAATGTCCGGCCAAACTGGGTGGTCTGCCCGGTTTGGCAACCAGGGACCCGACCACCCTTTCATTTGCTTAAGCCTTTCAATGGGCTTCCCTTTGTAATGTGTAACCCAGTAAAAGACTTACCCATTCATACTGATAACCCATACATTTGACTATCCCTTATTAAGAGGGGAACCTAAGAATAAGGCTAACCCTTTCCAATTGGTAAGCGGTATTCTCTTTATTTTGCTATCCACTTTAAAGGGATACCCTTATGTTTTAGCACTTAAAATAAAACTTTCCTTTTCATCATGTCATACTTTAAACGCTTAGGAGAAGGAGACAAGACTAGTTATCTGGGCCAATGTATGACAAGAAAGCGAATAAATTACGAATATGCCTAGCTGGCCCCTGTGGGAGTGGGCAGGGCAGTAAATATTTTGTGTTTGCTTGACGTAAACTACGATTTCTAATTCAAGACCAAAAAAACTACCACAAGGTTGCCACTACAACAAAATATGTTTACAATAGTAAATTCCTTTTTCTTTTTTAAACACGCTAAGATAATTTATTTAGTGGTAATTTTAACTCTATGGTTTAACAAAATAACTAGATATATTTATTATTGCATAATTACGAGAGGAGATAATAAAAACTTAAACATCGGAGATTTTTGGTACAAAATCTGGTATTGTACTTGTAACATTGTGCATTTGGTGCAAGCCAAGAAACAAACTCAAATGTCATTTAAATGTTGTCAATTTTGACAGTGACTTATCTGTCGTAGTTTTTTTGGTCTTGAATTAGAAATCGTAGTATAGTTGTCGTCGTCGCGTCGAGTCACATAGTAAATTGCTGGGGTGTTAGTGCACGACACCTTGCACTTTTTGACTATGCGCTGAAACTTGGCACAGTTGATTCTTAGGTGGTCTTGAGTGAATTCAGACCGGGAGACATCGAGAGCCACCACGGCTTTAGTGGGGGGGGGAGAGAGGGGCTGAAGTTCGACGCTGCCGCGCTTCAATAAAAGCAACATTTCTCTTCAACTGTATATAATACGGCATGGGATACATCATTTTCGGATAAATTAAGGATGAGGAATAAAGTTTTGGACGAGAAAGGAGAAAAAACTGAAAAACGTAATTTGTGTCTTTTTATATATTTACCAATTATTTTAAAAGTATAACAGAAATCTCAAAACGAAAAATATAACCGTAAAGCTAGACTTACGTAGTTTAAAATAGTTATAGTTTATTACATATATCTGTTGATCCATGGGAGATAATAAATATTATCAAGCGTAAGTTAGGGCCATCTCAATGCATGATCGTCCGTAAAGTATTGTTTAAGTACTTTGTTAAACAATATTTCTCTAAAACTTTACATAATAGGGCGGACTAACAACTCTACTAAGATGTTACTGTTTTTACTTTTATTTTTATTGTTATCTTGTTTTATGTTTGAGTACCTATACCTACTAATTTTTGTGTTTCTTTTTGTATACCATACAAATGCTTTGGTCATATGTACTGTTAATTTGTATGTAATAAATAAATAAATAAAAATATTTTTTTTCCGATTAATCAAGGATGGGCAATCTACATGTATTTCATTATTTTATGAACAAAACTTGCACTTTCTAAAAAGAAATATATATTAAAAAGTGGGAAACTGAAAAACGTGATTTAGGTTTGTTTTATTATACAGGTTGACATATTATTGACTGTTCAAATTTTCCCCAGGTATTAGGTATCGATAAAGGATGCCATTTCTGAGAAAAAAAAACATAGGTAAAATTTTGATAATAAAATGTGCTGTCCGAATAAGTACTTAGTAACGTGTGGATAATCGTTAACTGAGTGGCGCTCGCGGTTAGCGGTGCGGGGGGCGGGGCGCTTGCCTATCTTATCTAAACCAATACAATACAAAAAGCGTTATTGCATTGCCGCCTTCCGCACAGCGCGCTAACGCGGATAACCACGAACACATGGTCTTATTGGATATCTTTCAGCTGTTTTATCTCAATATCTTAGTACTAAAAAATGCAGAAAGAAAAAACAGGTATTTTTTATTTTGTCCAAGGAATCTAGTGTCAAAATTTGAACGGTCAATATTATTTCACCCTGTATAATTTCTATTTTTTTAAAGTATGTATAACAGAAATCTTAAAACAAAAATATAATCATAAAGCTAGACTTATGTAGTTTCTAAAAGTATATAGTTTATCATATATATGTTGATACATTGGAGATAATAAATTATCTCAATGCATGCTCGTCCGTCAAGTAGGGTTTAGGTAATGTTTTAAACACACGAAAAGTGCACATATTTTATTGTTTATCTCTATCGTATTTTAAATGAAATCACACAATATAAATTTATCTTATATAATTACAAGATCCACTGCTGAGACAGAGATCTGAACATTTTATGCTGCCTTTTTTTAATTTTGCACCAGTTGCGGCAGTTTTTTGCATTTGCACCTAACAATTTCCAGCCAATGCATGGTTCTGTAGCAACAGGCAAGTCCGTCCATGTAGGCTCCCAGTTGTTGTTGACCTTCGTCCAACCCCAAGTACACGGACAGGGTAGTTTTTGAGCCGGTGACTGACTAAAATGTGCAACCCTTGATATATGGCTCTTTAGAAATGCTGATGTAAACCAGCTTTGGTCGGTAGGAGGTATTTTATCTACTGATCTTTCTTGGTTAAAATATATTTACGGCACTCATTCACTGAATTATACGAAACTGATATGAAATAATAATTATGAATATTATGATATACTCGTACAATATTCAGGTATAAGTTGAAATTTTATATTTTCCTATTATATCAGTTTCAAATGCAGAAAAACGGACCTATCATATGTAAAGACGTATTTTCGATGAAAGCCAGCTTACCTCTTCAATAATCTCCCAAACTCGAAACCTACAGTTATGTCAGGAAAGGTTTCCATGCTAGAAAAGCACTTCTTTTTCCTTAACTATTGAACCAAGATATCGTGTCACATCCTGTGAATGCGTGAAAGAGGGTCTTCTAATACTTTTGCTCTCTGTGGTCCTGTAAATAAACAAATATGTATAAAATACCCGCCTTTTCTTAATATACTATACTATGTTCGAGGCTTCACGACTCATGATACTGTGGGTGGATACTGATGTGTTGGTACTGGCAGTTGAACAAGCTTTACTTCAGCTAGAGGAACTGTAGGTGCACAAAGGAACAGGAAACATCAATATCTGTGCTGTCATGATATCGCCACCACCTTAGGTAAAAATCGTATATTTGGTCATAGTAAATTAAGAAAAGACAAGTGTTTTATACAGATTTCTTTATTTACAGGGCCACAGAGAGCAAAAGTATTACCCCTCTTTCACGCGTTCACAGGATGTGACATGTGACACGGTATCTTCGTTCAATAGTAAAGGAAAGAGAAGTGCTTTTGAAGCTTGGGAAATCTTTTCTCCATGACCTCTTTTTCTACGTTGGTTTCACTCTTGGTAGAGTGGTCATGGTCATCATTTCAGATGTTGGTGACAATCTTCACAACACACCGCCATTCTTACCTGATAGCCGCCTTCCTTGTGCATTCGTGTAGTGACGATGAGCCATTTATTGCAGCTTCTATTTGGTTTATCCATCACATAGGCGATCTTCCTCGTTGCCTGGTACCCTCAACCTTTCCCTGGACCACAAGTCGCTCAATAGCCACCAACCCCCGGAATACGTGGCCAAACTGTACTAAAGACGATAAACGCTGCTTGATGCCAAGTTTTCGGAGTACGAGTATAGACTCGTTGGTACGGAATTCAGTCCATAATATTCCGAGCATTCTCCTCCAACACCACATCTCTCACAAACACCTAATCGTCTATCTTCTTCTTTTCAACTTCCCGCAGGGTCCACGTTTCTGCGGCATACAAGAATGTGGGGAATAGAAGTGCTCGAACGAGCCGGTTTTTTGTGGCTTTGTGTTTGTTGCGATTCTTATAATTTTTTTTTGTTGTCAATTGGGCAATAAAAATAATCTTATCTATCTTATACATATATATATTCCTGACCTAACTGAAGGTTTCGTCGAGTCAGCGACCGAGGGCCGCATTGCGGAGGCAATATCTGTCATCGAAAAATACGTCATTATTTATCGTATGGCACTTAAGATTATATTAGTCACTGGATAAAAAACTTAAACTAGAGATTGAGGTTAGCCTTCTTCAGATACCCAATGGCCCCTTCACTGAGGATTGCGAGGTCTTCAGCCTGTCCGTTGAATTTGGTGATCGGGCATTCCAGCACCATGTGTTCCACCGTGTGCTCGGGGGCGCCGCATGCACACTGAGGGGAGTCACACCAGCCCCATTTGTACCAGTGGTGGGCACAGTTACCAACGCCTGTTCTAATGCGGTTTAGTTGGCTCCAGATCTTTCGCGGTTGGTCAAAGCCAGGCGGGCGCGTCCTTGGGTTGTGTGAGAAAAAATTATCACTTATGGGTTGTTCACCATGCCACTCGGTCGACCATGAGTCCAGTATGTTCCACTTGCTGTTAAAATTTAACATACTAAGAGCTGGTGGGTTACGGGACTTCAGTCGTTTTTCTCCGAAATTGGTGAGATCTTCATGTATAGGCAACGTGGGCTGGCACTTGGTTTTGGTTGCCTCTCGGAGTAGGCACTTTTTCCGCCGCAGGTGAGGTGGCTCTATGGCGCTGAGAGCTGGGAGCCAGAATACTGGAGTGGGCTTGAGGCAGCCAGTAATGAGCCGCATGGTTTCGTTCAGCTGCACATCCACGGAAGAAGCATGTGCGCTGTTCATCCAGAATATACGTCAGAAAATACGTCATAACATTATACTATAATAGGTCAGTAATTCTGCTTTTGAAACTAATACAATAGGATAATAGGATTTCAAAACATAAACCAGAATATTGTATCATCATAATTATTATTTCAGATCAGCTTCGTATACTTCAGTAAATGAGTGCCGTAAATAAATTTTTACGAAGAAAAACGAGCAGATAGAACACCTTCTACCGACCAGCGAGCCGCTTTATATCAGCATTTCTAGAGATGTCTATATATCAAGGGGTGCACGTTTGAGGTCAGTTAGCACGGGCTCAAAAACTACCCTGTCCAGTGTCTATCTACCTGGGATTGGACGAAGGTCATCAACTACTGGAAGCCTAATACATGGACGGACTTGCCTGTTGCTGCAGAAGCAAGCTTTACAATTATATTTTTTGTTTTGAGATTTTTGTTATACTTAAAAATAAAATAGAAAATATGGAAAAAAAAACATACCTAAATGACGTTTTTCAGTTTTTCCCACTTTTTAATATTTTTTTTGTTCGAAAGTGCATTTTTTTTGTTCAAAACAGATTCCTCATTTTATGTAAAGTTTTAGAGAAATATTTATTTTTTATTTTATTTTTTTATTTAAACTTTATTGCACAAAATACAAAAGTAAGAGTACAAATGGCGGACTTAATGCCATAAGGCATTCTCTACCAGTCAACCATAGGGCCAAACAGAAACTAGCAGTTGGTGCAGGATCATAAAAAGCCGTGGCTAAAAACCTAAAACGAGACAAAATTCAATAAGTTTGATATATATGTATTAACGATATACCTATACATACACATATATGCAATACAATACACATACATAAATACAAATATATATATACATATGTACCCCTGTAAAACACCATATAGACAATCAATCCTGAAATTCTTTGGAGAGATGTTTGCGCACCATGCGCTTGAAGGAGAATTTGCTCTGAGCTTTCCTAATGGAGAGAGGGAGATCGTTCCACAAACGAATTGCTTGAATCGCAAAGGAATTGGACATGAAACCAGTACGGTGAGAAGGATGAGTGAGTTTGAGAATTCGGGAAGAGCGCAGCTCGCAACCAGGCCGAGCAGTTAAAAATATGAATTTAGATTTAAGATAGCCCGGGGTTGCTGGATCAAACAAAATTGAGTAAAGAGTGCATAGAATTTTTAATGACCTGCGTTCCCGGATAGGGAGCCAGTTTAGTTGACGACGAGAAGCAGATACATGATCATACTTCCGGAGGCCAAAGATGAATCTTATACAGTTGTTGAGCAACCGATCTAGCTTACTCAACAATTCCTGGGTGATATTGGAGTAGCACACATCAGCATAATCAATAATGGGAAGTATCAACGTTTGGACAAGAACAGTTTTGGTGCAGACCGGAAGAAAATGCTTAAACCTATAGAGTGATCTCAAATTGTTGGTGACTTTACGACAGACGTCAGACACCTGGGGACTCCAGGTTAGACTACTATCAATAACCAGACCCAGGTTTTTCACTGTGGCTGCGAAAGGAACAGCAACATCGTCAAAAATGATCGGTGTCAAGCAAGTAAAATCTATGAGAGATAGCTGCCTAGAGCTGCCGAGTATAATTGCTTGACACTTGGTAGGGTTGACAGTTATACCAAAACTTCTGGACCATTCGGAGGTGCTGCTAAGGTCGCTATTTACTTGTCCAATCCCATTATCTAAATCACCAAGGCTTACCTGGGTATATATTTGTAGGTCGTCGGCGTAGAGATGGTGAGAGCATTTAATCCTAGAAGTAATTAGGTTAATAAATATGGAAAAAAGAAGAGGAGAGAGTATGCCGCCCTGTGGAACCCCAGAAGCAAGTTCGCACCAGTCAGAAAGAGTTCTGCCAGCACGGATCGCCTGCCGACGATCTTGAAGGTAGGAGGAGAACCACTCCGCCGCCTTTGACGAGATGTTTAAATGATTGAGTGTAGCAAGCAGAAGGTCATGATTGACGGCATTAAAAGCGTTAGAGAAGTCGATCAAAACCAGCACAGTTAATTGAGTAAGCTCCATACCTTGCCTCACGTCTTCAACAACCTTCAATAACGCAGTAGTCGTACTGTGCCCAGGACGAAAACCAGATTGTAATGGGGAGAGTAGCTGGTTAGAGTAGACGTGAGTTGAAAGCTGTCTATGAACAACAGCTTCCAAAACCTTTGATAGAAAAGGGAGTATGGAAATCGGGCGAAAGTCTTTAAGTAAACTGGGATTAGATACTTTAGGTAGAGGAATGACATGGGCATTACGCCACAACGAAGGAAAAACCCCAGAATACACCGAAAAGTTAACAATATGAGTGATAACTGGAAGAATGCATTCCAAGATGCTGATTATCATCAGCCTGCTTAAGTTATCATGTCCAACTGCGTTAGATTTAATCGACAAGATAATTTTACGGATCTCGTCATGGGTAGCTGGAGTGAGTGAAAATAAGATTTTAGAAAGACAGGGCAGGGCATTAATATAAGCGATACTTTGAGCTTTAGAGGAAGGGTCTAAGTTAGAAGGTGTAGCGAAATGGGAGTTAAGGTCGTTTAATGAAAAAGAAGAAAGTGGGTTATGCTCATTTTTAGGTTTACCAATCCCAAGGCTTTTTAAAAATTTCCAGGTATTAGCTGGAGAAGAGGAGACAATATTATCGTGAATAAATTTACGCTTCGCTGCTCTCACCATCTGATTACACCGGTTTCTGGCAATTTTATACGAGTCCCAGTTTTCGTCGCAACGATTGCGTTTGAATTTGCAAAATGCTCGATCCCTTCTGGTCATCGCAATACGGACCGCTCGAGTGATCCACGGCGCCGGAGGACGTTTTAATTTGACAGTTCTAATGGGCGCGTGCTTGTCGTACAATTTTAGAACCGCCGTGTTTAACGAATCTACCGCCTCGTTTACCGACGGCGCTTCCAAAATCGACGACCAGTCCTGTGCGAGCGCATCTTGTTTTAGAACCTCAATATCTAACATAGCAAAGCTACGTATCTGCATTAACACAGGTTGTATTTTAGGAGGCTGGATATCGTAGCACAGAAAAATCAGATCGTGATGTGAAAAACCTGGTGCCGGAAACTGACCTACTTTATCCACAAGATCCTCGGAAGAGACAAGAATAAGATCCAACCAAGTGTCTGACGTGTCGGTGTTGTGATGTGTAGGTTTAAGCGGAAGCACAGTGAGGTCGTTGGACTCAATAATTACTTTTAGTTTACTTGACCTGTAGTCCATTTTCAGAAGGTCGGTGTTAAAATCACCCATGATTAAGTGATGTGCGTACTCCGTGCTAAGTGTGTCAAGCAATGCCTCAAAATCTGTAAAATAATCAACTGTGGGGGGGCAGTAAATAACTCCCAGAGCCGCATTTACCCCTTTAAGGGTGACCCCTATAAAAATATGTTCCAAGGAACCTGAGAATTGTGACGGAGATGATGAAATAATTTTAAAGGGGATGTCACTACGTAGATATATGGCAACACCACCGCCTCCCTTACCCGTGCGGTCATTCCGCAGCAAAACATAGCCGGGTAAACCGTAGGAAGTGGAAGCTAGATTTGGTTTGAGCCAGGTTTCAGAAATTAGGATGGCGTGCACATTTGTCGAGGAAAAAGTGTCTAAAAGATCGTTGTAATGGCTGGGTATGCTTTGAGCATTTATGTGGCATATATTAAAATTATTGTGCTCGTTTTGAAAAGTACGTGAGATGGAGTTGCCTAGTGTATCCGGCTCGGATAACACTGAGCTGTCAAGTGAAAAGAAGGAAGATAACGAGTCACAAGCGGAGTGGTAAGATTCATTATCTGACATAATATTTTACATAAGTGGGTACAAAAATATAATAATATAATAATAATAATATAATATACTATGTATAACAAGAATATGTGCAAGGAGGCGCACTATTTTGAGGTATTAAACCCAGCTAGGTTTTGTTTACCCCGCCAGTTGACCCTTAGTGTGACATATAATTTAACAAACAATTTAAAAGAATTGCACATCAAGTTGTCAATTACAAAAAATTAAAAGTAAAACAAAGACAAAGACAGGTAGCAACAAATCTAAATAAAAGATAATAAGAAGCAAGCAAACACGATGGAGAAACAAAACGCAGTGACAATGACGCATCAATGACGTCTATATGACAGCGAATACTAATACGTAAACGTCATAGTCATGCTGTCAAACGTCAAACGAATCACAATTTAGAAATTAAAATAAATACGGTAGAGTGTTGAAAAAGTTAAAGTATAGTTAAATTACATCAAAACGAAATACAATATTATAAGTACCTTCGTATAAGACTAACCACTACCTTATAAAATCTCCGAGATGAGCGACAGTACACGTACATACACAAAACAACCACCGTGAAGATCAAGCTCCTCGCTTCCCCCGGCGTTCTTCGGCCTTTCTGGATGGGCCAGCCGCGCTTGCACTGGGTGGCTGCGCGGTGACCAGCGCTGAGGCGGACTCCACGACTTGCGAACGCGCTCCGGGCTCCTTAGATGCTGGATTTGAGGGCCCAACCGATTCCGGCTCATGTGTTGGCTTCACAACGGGGACAGCTGCGTACCTGGACGTCAGCACTTGGAGTTGCTCCGCCGTGGTTAGGCGCTCCTTCTTACCATTGGGCAATTTAATATAAATATTGCCATCTAGGGACCACACATTGCGCATACCAAAGTGTTTCCTCGCAGTAATAAATGTAGCTCGCCGGTACTTTGTTAAAAACTCAGATATGACAATGGAGGTCCCTTTAAGAGCAGTCTTCTTTTGCCACACAACGTTCCTGACTTGCATATCTACGAACCTCACTAGTACAGATCGAGGGCGGCCATCAGTTCTAGCCCCAAGCCGATGACAAGTAGTGATGGAGTTGCAGGTTATATTGGGCAGTTTGAGATTATCATGGCATATTTTGGCAACCAACTCTGTAATGTTTTCATCGGCTACCTCTGGCACTCCATCAATCTGCAAGAACTTCCTCCGATGACGCATCTCCATGTTGTCCACTGTGTTGCTGATGCCAAGGATCTGCTGCCTCAATAGCTGGAGCATGGCAGATACTTGCTCCTTGAAACTGCTGACTTCCTTGCTCAGACTGGCAATAGTGGGATGTGTATGAGGAGAAGCAGTCTTCAGCGCAGCATCCAGTTGCATAAAACGCTCTGTGAAGGATGTTTCCAGTGCCTTCTGAGACTCCAAGATAGTGTTCAAAGCATCCATTTTCAGCCAGAACCAAAGTGCTTGTGTACAGTTGTTATAATAGTGCAGTTAAGTTAGGGTCCAAAGGTCAACAGGCAGGTTGGTGATAATATTTCACTCCAGAGGCATGTAGTGTAGCTCCCCACACAACTGGCGATTAATTATCATATACACTCAACTTTTTCACTTAAATTTTGTGTTAATTACTATTAAATTTAATTAAATTTTGTTTAGCAAATAGAAGTGACTTATGCTCTTTTAGACCTACCCACCCAAAAAAAATATTGTTTAATACAGTTCCTAAACAATACTTCACGGACGATCATGCATTGAGATGGCCCTAACTTACGCTTAATAATATTTATTATCTCTCATGGATCAACAGATATATGTAATATAGGTACTATATACTTGTATAAACTACGTAAGTCTAGCTTTACGATTATATTTTTTGTTTTGAGATTTCTGTTATACTTTTAAAATAATTGCTAAATATATAAACCTCCCCTTCCCTCCACTAAATCCGCGGTGGCTCCGATGTCTTCAGGTATGAATTCACTCAAGACCACCTAAGAATCAACTGTGCCAAATTTCAGCGCACAGTCAAAAAGTGCAAGGTTCCCATACAACGGCGTGCACTATCAAACCAACTAAAAGGAAACCGAACCAAATTGCCGTTTTATTAGTGTTATTTTACTGCAAAATATTTTGAATATCAGGCACTGATTGATGAATAATGAGTGATACCAGGTCAAGAATGAGTAACTGATATTTAAAAATTGAATTTGTCATAATGTTTCTAAAATGGGCCTAAGCACATGGCGCATTTTAATTTAAGCGCGCCGTCGACGCGCATTTGTAGGTATTGATACTAACGCGCGTTGACTGAAGCGGTCTCGCGCGTCAAAGTCAAATCAAACATGCCGCAGCGCCGCCGCCGACAGAGCTCGATAGGTATCTGTCTCGCTCGATAGTACTAACCTACGCGTCGTAAGCTTTATAAAATAAGGGTAGCCCTTTGTTAGGCTAACCATTTAGTAACGAATGGGTGAGCAAATATTCTTATTTATAAGGGGAATTGTGATACCGCTTGTTAAAATGGGTTAGCGCTTAGATAAGGGTTTTTAAAGCAAATTGATTGGATTTCCATGTTAAAAGTGTTAGCGCTATTCAAAACCCTTAAAAACCCTCTCAAAAGGATATCGGGCGGGTCCTTGTTGGCAACCTGGCAACCCAAGATGCGGTTAAGCATAAAGGTAGGATAATCTACATTCTACGAGATTGTATACATATACCGTTAAAGACTCTAAATTAGGGCAGTATCCTCTGATGGCCTTGAACATCCTCTTGCTGTTGCACCAGCAGGCCACCACCACGGGGCTCAACTTCTGGAACCATAGTCTGAATGACTTGCAGGTGCCTGGCCACCCCATCAACCCGACCGGCCCCGTGAGCCACAGCGAGACCGTCCGGACATTGGTCGGCACCGGTGGATCAATAAGATGCAAACCGATGCCGTCCATCTCTATATTAATACGTAGACCTGGAAAAAATAGTACATTACTGCCGACGCCGGAAATTAAGGGCTTGCCGGCTGAGTAGGGATAGTGAATACGAAGCCGGCAAGCCCTTTTCACGGCTAAGGCTTGTATAGTGCTTTTCTCAAACTTATGCAATGAAATAAAAAAATAAAAAACATAATTCAGCTGTTTAGCCCGTTCATGAACACAGACGCCATGTTTAAAAAAAATAGGTACTTCCCGGCCTAGGCCTTCAATTTTGTATGAAATTCCTTTACAGTTCTCTCGAATTGATCCGCCCGAAACATATATGACATTCCGAAGCCTGTTTTAACGCACGTTATGACGATATTTCGTTGCCATGTTTGAGAAAATATCAATTAGTGATACTATGAATCATATTTACATGATATAAGTAGGTATTATTCTGTTAATTTTATTAAGTAATAGTTTATCATACACCTCAGGGAACCATGTAATTTAGGAGTCCACTGAAACGGTCACTAATATACTTTGAAACTTCACTAACAAAATAGCCGGGTCCATACAGAGCAAACAGCCTCGCGACGCGAGGCAATTGCCGCGCGAGGAAAACGGCGCATACCTCGGGAATTTAATAAAATTACGCTCACGGCTCGGCCGCGGCGCCGCTCTACCGAGGCGACGCGCGCGGGCGCCGCGGGCGGCAATTGCCTCGCGAGGCGGCTCGCTCTGTATGGACGCAGCTATTACTAATATTTATTTGAAACAGATAAAAAATCTTAGACTGTCTGTCCAGAGAAGCAGAGCGGAGCAGGGATGTGTAAAATGGACCAATCACGTTCCTCAGATTTAAATGTACTTCTTTCGGGCTTCTCAAAGACGCAGTCTGATTGGTTCATTTTCTCCGCTCCGCTTCGATGATCAGGCAGCCTTAAACCAGTCTCTTTAATCCATACTTTCCATCCATACTAATATTATAAATGCGAAAGTGTGTCTGTCTGTCTGTTACCTCTTCACGCTTAAAACGCTGAATCGATTTTGATAAAATTTGGCATGGAGATAGTTTATGATCCGAGGAAGGACATAGGATAGTTTTCATCCTGGAAATTATCCCTAAAAAGATTGAAAAGTGAGTAAGTAATTCATGATGACAATGATGACCCTGTAGAAAATGTAATTATTAGACCAAAAGCACAATTGCTCTTACATTTGCTTAGGCGCTTTTAATAATCCCTTTTATTAACTAAGGTGATTAGGTGGATATCTATCGTGTTGTACAAGGTTGCTTCTATACTTCCAAGTTGCACGCGGACGTAGTCGCGGGCAAAAGCTAGTGAAATAATAAAGTGTTTACATATGTTGCATCCATTCCATACATACATGTCATTTATCACAAGCTGGCCAACGATGGTTACTTTAAAGTAACCATCGCGTGATTAATCACGCGATAAATAAGTGACAAAGCATCCGTCACGTTTTGACAAAATGCAAGTGTGCGTGACGGATGCATTGTGACTTATTTATCATGTGATAAACGCAACCATCATCTATACATAAATTGCAATAAGCCAATGTGTAATTTTAATAAGAGGAAGCCAAACGAGTGATACCTATCCAACGGCTCTAAGTTGTCATTGTAACATTTCCTTACTTCTCAAGTAATTTAGCACCATTTGCTGCCACCGCCGGCTGACTGGCTCTGAGGTAATGATGTCACGAACAGGAACATAGTCCAGGATGGCTCGCCAGCAGTCCTGGTTCACATAATCCAAGACTGTCCCTCCATCACTCACTACAGCTTCTGACATCTGTATTATATTAAAATATAGTTGTGCTATTCAGAACAATTCCTGGGAAATTTCACCATTTTGTATTGGATGATCTCAAGAATACTTGAAACAAAACAGGCCACAGCCATGATCGATAAAGAAGGAGTACCGTTACAGTTTTTTAGTATAAGTACATTCCATGTTTTAGGTTCTTTAACTTTTTGGCCAAAGATGGATGTGGCCGACAGTGGAAAATTGCTACTCCCAACCAACGAATGTCGGCCACAGCCGTCCAATTACAGTGATCAAAAACTTTGTAATTCAAACCGCTAAAAGTACCTATTTTTCAATCCCTATTGATTTTGAAACACTACTTTATGTTTTACTGTACCATCAGGGGCACAATGGATTGCTTTACCACTTGCCATTCAAAAGGTTTAATGATCATTGAAATCAAACCATTCAATACAAGAAATATACTGATATTAGGCCTTGTTTCTTGGAAATAAAAATAAGACATGCAGTTTACACTAAGTACATAGTCTATTTTTTTATTTTGTACTCGCACATTTAAACAATTTCTGTTTTGCCATTTCATGTATTTTAAAGACAAGACTTTGAAGTAAAAATGCATAAATTAGATTATATCAATTTAATTTACAATAAATATAACTAAATCAATGTCACAAAATTAAATAAAATCATCACTAAAAACTTAACCAACTAAAACATATAAGTAATAGATAAAACTATAAGTGCCTTACATAAATAATGAATGAATAAATACAAACTAAATTATCATAAATGGCAGGTATTTTGACAGTGCTACTATCAGATTAGTCTACACAAAATAAAAATACATAAATAACTTGATTTTAGTACAAAACGTGAAAAAAAACAAATAGACAAAAAGCGAATCAACAATATAGTAACTTGCAGAGTAGTTTTAATTATACATACTTACTTCATTTTTTAAATTTATTTCATGACCATGGAACAGTGTCCATCAGTCGAATACTTACTTCAACGTTAGCAACGTTAACCACTGTCCAGTTTTTTAATTAAAAAAGAGGTTCAATAATGGAATACACTTAATAAACCTGAGTGCCGATTGATTTAAGGTTCTTTGCTGAGTTTTGTTGATTTTTAAACAATAATACTAGAAGTAGAAACAAACGAAAATCGGCACTAGATGATAGAAAGTATTATAGACACAGACAGTCCAATTTCCAAAATCTTATCTATGACCGAGCCGAGCCACTGACGGCACTGACTGAAATGCCATGCCAGGCCAGACCGGAGACCTGAACCTGACACTGACAGTCAAGTGACAGTTCAATTCAACAGGTTGAGGTTGACAGTCTGGACTCGGAGAAATGAATCTCATTGAAGCTTTGTAATTTAGTAGAAAGCTACGATTGTATTGCTTTCTCCTTACAGCATGACAACTTTTCATTTGAAAAAACGAAATGGCAATATATGTCGATTTCAGGCCCATGTGTAAAATTGTATTTGCTTGTGATTCCCGAATAGATTTAGTCTGGCCATCAAAACGTGATACTGAAAATGACCGCGAAATTTTAAAATTATCCCTGTACAAACTAGGACTAAGCAGTTTTGGTACTTTTGCATTATATTTTTCATCCCCAATAACTGATATATCTGCACCATTGCATTGGTATCAGTCATTGCTCATTGGCGATGGCGATGAAATGTGCTAGATTTTTTAAATTTGGCGGCAATTTTCGGTATCACGTTTCGATGGCCAGACTTCTATCGAAATCGATGCAATCCTGAGAGGTTAAGAAATGCGACCTTAAGCAAAGACAGCGGGAAATGCGAAATTATTAAATTAGGAAACAATTTTAAACTTGATGCTGTATACGTAGTGTTTAATTTCTATATTTATTTATAATTTAATGAGTATACTTATACATTTATTTTAATTTAATAACCAGGGCCCGGATACTATGAATCATTACTATCAATTATTCAGTAGCGTTTATACCTATATTTCGATGTTGCCATCGAGTTGTATGGATGAAGACGGACTTAATTTAATTTATTAATTTTCATTACCCACGCTAGTATCACTATCTCTTTTTTAAGGACCTGGTTCAACAGAAATTCTACCTGATTAATAATATTTTTATTTTATATTCAGGATGAAATATTTCGTTAAATAAATTTCAGGTAAATGAAATAACATTTAGTAGATATGTACACTGAAAATACCTTAAAAAAAACATTTTATTAAGTAAGTCGTGTATGAACCTTTATGTTGGTCTCATTAGAAATATTACAAGCCCGCCGCCATACAACTCGAGCTGAGATTCAGATTTCAACTCACGTCTCCGCTCCGCTTCAGTGGAGACGCACCCTAATGCTAGAGTCCGCACTCTCATGGCACTCCCGCCACGATGACGTCACAAGAGGGTAATTTATGTATGTGTATCTGCCGCAACCGTAGTATTAAACCCGCTCCAGACCTTCCGATCCGATCCGATTTATCGGAAATTTCCTAACAATAGCCTAGCTGACCCAGTTTTGAAATAAATTTGAAATGGTTAATAAAGCATTAGCATTAGCTCTAAAAAAAAAATCTTGTATTTTTGTGAAAGCTAGAAAGCTACATTTTATCAATGGAAAATTCGAAATTTCATGAACAGTCAAAAACGCCGTTCGCCATTTTTGCCTTTTGCTAATCTGTGGCGTGACGTAGAATTACGTGTAGGTACGTGTACATATTCGAAATTCGACCGTCGTATAGTGCCATTCCGCTTACTCCAATATACTTTGACAGGAGATCGAGAGGGACGGCACTATTCGAAGTCGTCAAAGTAGACTTTCAGTTTTCTTTACAGGACCGATGACGTCACTAACATAAGCGAAAATGGCGGACAGTGTTTTAGGCATTTCAAAATACAGATTAAAAACCATATTTTCAAATTCAATTTTTTCAGCCGGTTTCACTTTTATGAATTGAAAAATATATATTTAGGTTTGCTTGCCTAAATACTATACGGAATAAATATAAGTTTATGACAATTTGACATGAGTCAACTAACTGCACTACACATTGTCCGATTGCTTCCGATAAAATCAATCGGATCGGATCGGAAGGTCTGGAGCGGGTTTTAGTTTTCATGTGTCGTATCTGTGTATCATAGATTAAAGACGGTTGTCTATACTTTCTCTGTCTTGCAAGTTGCAACTTGCAACTCATTGCAACTGACCGAATTGGACACGAACAATGTGAGTTCCTATTTATATTAATTCTGAATAAATCAGATATCATCAGAATGTGATTGTGGTTATAATTTCATAAGCCCGGCACACACTCCGCTCCTCAAACTAAAGTTATCTTTACATGTCATACCACCGACACCAAATTCTGCCCAAGAGCTTAGGCAGTAAATTTAACCTTTTGACCGCCACAGTCGGCTGTGGCCGTCAACAAAAAATCTTGCCCCTGACGCCACGTCGGCCACAGCCGTCCAAATTTCAATGCTCAAAAACTTTGTAATTCTAACCGCTACAAGTATTTTTCAATCCCTGTTGATTTTGGGACACATCTTTTTTTTTTACTCTGGCGTCAGTGGCACGGTAAATTGCTAGACCGCTTGGCGGTCAATAGGTTAATGTTTTACATTTAATCAACACCATTCCATTTACTCCTCAAACTATGGAGTAAAAGGGAGGAGCGGAATCTTTCATAGGAAAATATTTGAAAGTGTCCGGCGGTATATTTTGACATATATATTTTTTCCATGGGGGTTGGGAGTTGATTATAAAGAAAGTTTTTGTTTCACGATGTATTCAACGGTTTGGATAAATATTTAAATATGTTGATAAATTCATAAACGAACTTGTCGGAGAAGAATTAATTTGAATACGAAACTTGTTTTTGAGAATTTACTAAATCTTTATTCAATGGTCTGGAAAAAAGGCACGTTGTTCGATCCGAGCAGATACAGATACAGGTACTTTATTGGTAAAATCTGGTATTTTACAAGTCAGTCATGTTACAATATTATTATTATTATAAATTACAATTATCTACATAGTATGATTACAATTCCCAATTATTATTATGATAAATTTTCAATTGTTATTATAAACTACAATTCAATTATTATTATTAATTGGTTAATATACAAGGTCAATGACCACCTTCAAAAAACTCATCTAAACTATAGTAAGCAAGGTCTAAGAGCAAGGATTTGAGTTTGCTTGTGAATATTATGTCACTAGTGGCTTCTTTTGTGTTATTTGGTACTTTGTTATAAATTTTGGGCCCAACCCAACGACGCTGAATGACTTTCTAACCTTGGCAAGTCGCTGTTTAGGAACTTGAAGCAAGGGTTCCCTGCGGCTATTGCTTTTCTGTTTTGCGATGGTTTTGTAATTTGGGAGATTCGCCCTTACATATTTGCAAACTGTCAGTATGTAGAGCTATAGTCAACTGTCAATGTGCCATGTTTTCATTACGTCGGTAAGTCGTTAGTCCAATGACAACTGCCAATCAGTTCATACGGCTAGGCGGTCATTCATAAATTATGTTACACGATTTATCAGATTTTTAAACCCCCCTTATTCGTCAACACATTAACACATACGTTCAGAACTAATGCCCCTATGTGCGTAACGCAATTTATGGATAACTCCTTAGTGAGAATATAAAATAATCTAGAATAAAAAGACCTTTTAATTGATAACCCGTGCAATTTAGACTGTACCGATAACAAATCAACGAGGGCGTAGGTTATCGGTTGTACTGGCGGCAGTTATATGATTTACAGGTGTATTAGTATTATGTGCTATTTGTGGTCCAGTTATTTATTTATTTAATCTTTATTGCACAAAAGAAACATATCGTACAAAAGGCGGACTTAATGCCATAGGGCATTCTCTACCAGTCAACCATCGGGCAAAGCAGATAAGTTCAGAAACCCATAATCTATTATCATTACTTTTCTTCTTCTATCTATTATTATTTAAGTTATCAAACCCATAATCTATTTTTGGTAAGATGCCACCGGAGAGATGAGTCATACTTTATTGAATCCAGCCAAGAGAACCAAAAGTTATTGCATCATGAAATCTTTCACTTAGGCAAGGAATATTTTTTTTTCGAATCATTACAAATGTGACTCTCATAGATCAATTTGAAGAACCGGTCAAAAAGTTAAAATTTACCTCATTAAAACCTTATAAAACCGCAAAGGAAAATCATTCGTTGTTTATCACTTTAACGTGCTCACGCAGTGTTGTTTGCCACCGACCTTGACTATATATAGCCGAGAACGCTGATGTTTTCATTTACTACGTATAAGTTTTATTGTGTTAGGACACAGTCCGTTAGTATTGATCGTGAGCTTACGAGGTGCGGACATCCATACTAATCCATACTAATATTATAAATGCGAAAGTGTGTCTGTCTGTCTGTTACCTCTTCACGCTTAAACCGCTGAATCGATTTTGATGAAATTTGGCACAGAGATAGTTTAAGATCCGAGGAAGGACATAGGATAGTTTTCAACCTAGAAATTATCCCTAAAAAGATTGAAAGTGAGTAAGTAATTCATGATGACATTGATGACTGTGTAAGAAATATAATGATTAGACCAAAAGCACAATTGCTCTTACATTTGCTTAGGCGCTTTTAATAATTCCTTTTATTTAATTAAGGTGATTAAGTGGATATCTATCGCAAAAACTAGTGCAAAATATTTCTCTCTCTCTCTCTCTCTCCCTCTTTCTCTCTCTCTCTCTCTCTCTCTTATGTCCATTAAGTCCAACTATATAAATACGAGCGGCTCAAAATTACTTTCCAACAAACGCCGTGCAACAGTTGAATAAAGTTACCGCCTCAGTGATACAAATTAGTAAACAAACATGATTTTATTTACTTGCGACGACAGTAATTGATTCATACCGCATTGAGATAATAATAATAATAACCGAAGGTTTTGTCTGTGCAATTGCGGACGAAGTAATGATGACGAACAATTACCGGAGATATATCCTGAAGGACGGTCGACATTTGTCGGGCATGCCGCCGTCCCGGTGAGTCACTCAGGCATATAATATCCGGTTGTTCTCATCTTGCTAACGGTGAGTACTTGCACAGACATAACCAAGTAGCCAGGATCATTCACCAGCAACTAGCTCTTCGATACGGTCTTGTGGGGTCTGAGGTGGTCTGAGGTGCCGTACTATAAGTACGCACCGATGCCAGTTCTCGAAAATGATTGTACCCAATAAGCCTGATATCGTGTTGGTAGATCGGTCCAAGCGCCAGGCAGTGCTCATTGACATTACCATCCCCCAAGTACCTCAACCGACTCCAAACAAACAAAATATTAACACTAATACAAACAACAATGATCAAACCCAGGTAGCAAACGAAGACGCACAGTACGGCGCTAAAAGATATCCAATTATTTCAATTGGTGACCCCTCTTATTCGGGCTTCATCACTAGGACCTTGGCCCTCAGGGGCATAAAACCTGCGTTCTGCGTCCTCGAGCGCAATGTAACGTCGGTATTAAAATAAAAACCACCGGTACAGACCAGTTTTGCACTATTTGTAAAATGTTAAGTGAGGCCAAAATCTTATTCTCTCGTGAAGAGAACCTTCAATGTGATGATCAAACGCTTACCCAAGGAATTGGACGTTAATCTGATACTTGATAACCTTCTTCACCAAGGTCTTGACGTCAAGGAGGTTCATCGAGTATACAGTAAATAAAGAGGCGACTTTGATACAGTTCTAGTAAAGGCTGATGCGACTGATACTGAAAACAGGCGCAAATTGCTAGAACTCAAAGACGTTTTGATGTTAAGAGTGAGGGTCGAGATCCCCCGCGCTCGTGACATGGTCATCCAGTGTCACAGGTGCCAGAGATATGGCCACACGCAGAAGGGTTGCTCCGAGCACCCACGCTGCGTGAAATGCCTGGGTGACCACCCCTCCTGGAATTGTGATCTTCCACAGGGTGCTCCCGTGGCGTGCGTCCTGTGTGGCCAAGAGGGTCACACCGCCAATAGTAGATAGCCCCTCCCCGCAAAAAAAACCACAGACCTTTAATCAGGCTCACGTAAATAGGTTAGTAGCGTCAGTCGGCGCTAAGCCAGTAAGGGTATCTCGAGAAACTCTCCCACCCCAAAGAAACGATAATACTTTTCCAAAGCCCAAACCGTCAACACGGCCCAGCGGAGAGCGTAATCTGCTATCTCACTTTAATCCGGCGATAACTTCATCCACCAATGTTGGCAATGCCGCCTGGCACAACAATAGATAACACTCTGCCCCGATGGCGGTAACACCGCCCACGCCTAATCATCATTATATACCCGATGTCTCCTCCCCACTGCATAAGGTTCGCGCCCTTCAGGCGCGCCTGGCTGCTCTGGAGGCGGAGATGGAGGGAGCGGTCGGCCGCAGGGCCATCCAGCTGCTAACCGAGCATGACGCCTTATTGGCGGATTTCAACAAACAATATGTCTAGTACAGGTACAGCCGATAAGATAAAACCCAGGTCGTTAAACATAGCGTTCTTTAATGCAAACGGAATAAGGGGTATGAAATACCAACTAATGGTCTTCATTAAAGACAACTTAATATATATTATACTTATACAAGAAACATTTTTAAAGCCTAATCATAAGCATTTCAACATAGCTAATTATACCATTATTCGCGATGCGATGACAGACCGGATAGACAGGGTGGCGGTACTATCATCTATTATAGGAAAGACCTGCACTGTAGTAAAATCAGCCCTCCCGACCTCATAAACTTAGAAATTTCAATCTGCAAAATAGCCCTCGAGGGACATCCTACAATAGTTATAAGTAGTATCTGCGTACAACTCTCCTACACAACTACTGCAACATTCTGACCTAACTAAAATATCAAATCTAGGTTCTGCCGTCATTGTGGCTGGCGATCTAAATGCTAAACACACATCTTGGGGATGTGTAGCAAACAACAGGAACGGGGCAAAACTGTTCAACCTACTCATCGACGGCTTGCCGTTCGACCTCATAGCCCCTAGAGAACCGACACACTATCCACACGATCACGAACACCGACGAGACATTTTGGACGTGGCCCTTCTAAAGAACGTAACTTTAAGTTTCGTTCTATAGAAGTGGTTCATGCATTAGACTTAGATCACCTGCCCGTAGTACTAAGACTCGGCGCAAACAATGACAACACGGCCCTTCTCAAGTCCATCGTGAATTGGGAAAGGGTACGTTCAGGTCTCCTCAAGACACCCTCTATTGTAGAATCATTTTCGGACAAAATTACCACAACTGACGAGACAGACGAGGGCATTTTTGCCTTTAGCAGTCATCTCAGCGCTGTTTTAAGCGAGGCCTCGAGGGAAATTCCCGCGGAGGATATCCGCCGCCGGGCCCTACCTGAGGAACTGAGTGCACTCCTAAAGAGAAAAAACGCTCTTATTAGACATACATCTTGGTACCCTTGGTACCTTTCGTAATCGAAAGAATCTCCGGCTGTTGCAACGCACTGTCCGCGAGAGGATCAGAGAATTCCGGGCGAACCAATTCGACGATCTACTTTCAGAGCTTACGCAGTAGTAACGTGGCCTACTGGAAATTAGCGAAATCTCTGAAAATGGACACCGTTCACTCGATGCCCCCTTTAGAAAGAGCAGGGAACACCACAGCTTTCGAGGACATCGAAAAGGCTGAATGCCTAGCCGATTGCCTCGAGGAACAGTGCTCCCCGAGCCGTCTCTTTATTAACTTAGACCACATTAGGGAAATAGATGATAACGTTGACAGACAGACAAGACGTGACATTTCAAACGAACCTCCAATTAAACCAGTCACCGCCGAAGAGATCGCCAGCCTCATCAAAGGTCTAAAACCACGCAAAGCCCCCGGCCCGGACGGGATACCAAACAGGCTTATTAAAATACTACCCGACGATCATATAACATTTCTCGCCAAGATCTTCAACGCTGCCCTCGCCAACTCCCACTTCCCCAAGGACTGGAAGCTGGCGACGGTTATTGGTATCCCGAAACCGGGTAAACCGTCAAATCAGCCCGCCTCTTATAGGCCTATCAGTTTGCTCTCCACTTTGGGGAAACTCTACAAAAAGATCATTTTAACCCGCCTAAACAACTTTATTAATGATAAAAACTTATTAATTAATGAACAGTTCGGCTTTCGACCAAACCATTCGTGCGTCGAGCAAGTACACCGCATCACGGAGCACGTGCTCGACGGATTTACAAAATGGCAAGGATATCTCCGGTGCAGCTGCCTAAAGACCGGGGCAGTGTTCCTGGACGTGGCAAAGGCTTTTGACAAGGTATGGCATGCCGGTCTGATACACAAGCTGTATCAGATGGGTATGCCGGCCCGACTTGTCCGCCTCATCCAAGACTTCCTCAGTCAGAGGACATTTAGATATAAGGTCGAAGGCACGCTTTCCACACCTCATCCCATAACGGCCGGTGTCCCCCAGGGCTCTGTCCTCTCACCCACGCTATACTCCCTCTACACAAACGATATACCTAAAGTACCAAATGTAAAGCTTGCTCTATTTGCCGACGATACGGCGCTTTTCACCAGTGGTGTGAGCCTCCTGAGGATCTGTGAAGATCTACAGTCTTCCCTGGATACACTAGGCCAATGGACTAACCGTTGGCGCATCCAGGTAAACCCGGAGAAAAGCGCCGCCATCCTCTTCCACCCGACCTCGTTTATTTGATGAAATGTATTTTATATTTAATTTAATATGTCAATAAATATATTACATATGGGTTGCCTAACAAATTTTAGTCCAGGGTATGTTTTGATAAAAATTAACGAAAAAAGTTTTTTTTAACATTTCACCGGTTTGATTATTAGATAAATTCATAATAAAGTAATCTTAATTTTATTTAATTTTAATTCAATAATCAAACCGTTTCAAAATGCTAGTAGGTATAGATTTACCTGTTTATACCTGGCTACCCGATAGTTGTGACGGGAAAAGAAATAGGCAACCCAACGTTTGCATATTCTATGGGCTTCATACTTTCGATTGGTATAGCATTTATCTAATATTAATCAAACCGGCGAAATTTTAATTGACAACGTCTTAAATAAGGGTTTGGAATCGACAACATACATGCATAATAGTCTGATTATCGCATATTTAGATTTAAAACATGTACTAATTCTAATTCTAATTTTAAAATATGGCTTCCATCAGGTTAATGATGATTTCGCCAATTTCAAGTTTGCTCGTAGAGCATGCCGTTGTTCGGTGAGGTTTTGCTTTTTGTAAAGTGATAGCGATTTACAAAAAACCACGCGGACTATCGGGCCTTGACCCAGGAAGGGCTATGAACGCTTCAAGTTGAATTCTTCATTAGCTATTCACTCATACGTTAGATCACTGCACAATACGCTATCAATACTACACATTGAACAACAAAAATGAATAAATAATGAACAACGCAACTTAAACGCATACGGCCATCTTAAGTCACAAACCGGAAGTCCCTTTAAAACATGTAAAATAATGACACTATAATGACATTAATGACACATGTGATGGGTGCGTTCAGAAAGTAACACTTAAAATGTTGTTAGGGAAATTGTGAATGGATATGATACAAATAAATATTCTACCGAGAAAAAGACGTTGTCACGTAAAATCTTCCTTCGCCCGTAAAACCGACTTTACAGGCAACCATTTTTTAGGGTTCCGTAGTCAACTAGGAACCCTTATAGTTTCGCCATGTCCGTCTGTCCGTCTGTCCGTCCGCGGCTTAGCTCCGTGATCATTAGTACTAGAAAGCTGAAATTTGGTATGGGTATGTGTATGTATCACGCCGACAAAACGGTAAAATAAAAACTAAAAAAAAAAATTTTTTGGGGTACCTCTCGAACACCTAAAGTGGAGGTGAACTTTTTTTTTCGTTCCAACACTAGTGTGTGGGGTATCGTTGAATAGGTATTTTAAAAATAATAGGGGTTTTCAAACATTATTTTTTAATTAAGTTAGCAGTTTCGTAAATAATCGCTTCGAAAATAAAAAAAATAGTGTCCCCCCCTCTAACTTTTCAACCACGGGTCAAAAAATTATGAAAAAATTCATGAACATGAGGCCTTATAAGAACTTTCAATGAAAACTATATTGAACAAAATCAGTTAAGCCGTTTTGGAGTTATCTCAAAATTTCATAATTTTCTTAAAAGAACGTAAATTGACTTCCAGAAGGTAATAAGTGACTACTTATAGATACTTTGGCGTTTACGACCTTTTTATAGAGCTTGAAATCTTTGTCGTAACTTAAGTCTATTGTGAAGGATGAGCAACTACGGAACCCTACCTACACTGAGCGTGGCCCGACATGCTCTTGGCCGGTTTTTTTTATTATTATTAATTAAACATACCCTGGACTAAAATTTGTTAGGCAACCCATATGCAATATATTTATTGACATATTAAATTACATATAAAATACATTTCATCAAATAAACATCTCGGTGAAGGTCGTTCTATATCGGGATCTTAGACTATTAAACAATAATATTACGCGCCTGAACTAGGATTATCCTGTGTTTTAGGCAGAACATTGATATTAATATTGTCACCACAAAGAAGATATAACAAATTAAAGGTGAGATTTAGTATTTTTCAATTACATACATACTTTATCCGACAGAGTACAGAACTCTGCGGGCTTTCGGGCTTATAAATTCCATTTTATCCTGTTTGTGCACACGCCGTTACGTTGTTTGGTCTCAACTGATTTGTTATGGCGATGTTTGAGCTTGATTTCTTTTTGTTTTCAGATGCAGAATTCCGGTGAGTTCAAATTCGCAGTGATTCAATTTTTGCAACAGCCTTATCCGGGTATTGACGAGTATATTTGTATACCGCAATCTTGGATAAAAGAACGCAGAGTGAGAGATCGTAGAATTTTAGTCGCGTACCCTTCAGAAAATCCATCATTAACTAAGAAACGAGTTAAGAACGCTGAGAAGGTTTCGGACAAGTGGGAACTCTACATGGCTATTGTAAAACATGAAACAAGTAAGTTACATTACTTGAGATCAAGTTGAGGTTCTTTTTTTAATATCCAACCGTCTTTCGCGCTAGTTTATAAATCACGTATGATCTTATCCACTTGAATATACAAACCTACCAAAGTGACGCACACATTGACATGTATGACATTAACTCAAGATTTATTTTTTTGCAGATTCTTATGAAGATGCTTATAATTACATTGCGGCAAGAATATATGACGCATCTATTGAAAATAGATGTTTACCTGCTACAGGTGCTCGTAAGTAGTTACATTCTTAGCAGCTGTGCGTGCTCATTTTTACGATTTTCATCTCGGACTAAAAGTATTTTTTTTGTAGGTCAAATACTGCTGCCACCTACGACAACGGGAGTAAATAGTTCTTCGCTAAAACGAAACAAGCAGACGATCAATCAACAGAAAAGGTTCAAAGTAGTTGACGACATAAAGCTTACTAACAGATATTCCAGGATGTCTTCTGAAAGTTCAAATAACAAACTCACATCCATGACGTCGGGACCGTTCACAGACGTTTATTCTGAGAAATTGATAGAGGTCATGGAAGGCAAAAGTTCTTCTACTCAAAAAGGTTCTTATCAAAACAGTACTAACAATAGTTCTATTTGCAGCTCAAGTTCAGCGAATACTTCACAATGTTTGCCAGTTAATTATAAATGTATTCAACAGGATTTGCGGGCTAGAGGGCCTCTTGGCGGGAGTCCTTCTAAAGTTAGTGTTGTTACTAAATCACCTTCCGTAAAAAATAATACTGTTCAACATACTGTAAACTCATCAAACCAACCTTATCAATCGTTCAGTCACTTGCAGCAAAACCAACTTTTACAAAGTCATCAAGATCGTTTAATACAATATTCTCATCCACAAAGAATAAATGAAAAGCCTATGGAAACCCAAGTCATCAATCCAGGAACTTTCTCTCAGATTATTGCAGGTAATGCCTTTCATGCTTCATTAAGTCCTAAGATATTAGCAAACCAAGTTTTCCAAAATTCTCAACAACCACAAGAAAACCTGAAATCATCAACTTATTACGATCATTTACAGCGAATAGCAATTAATAATGAAATATATAGAAGGAATATTTCAAATCTACAATCCTTGCTCCCAAATTTCTCTACAAATCAGTGCTCTCAAGGTTTCGGGCAGAGTACCCCATATACTGTACAGAACGTTGCAAATCAGTTCAGTCAGATTTCAAACTCGTCATCAATTTATCAAGATCAGGCACAAGTTCTTCTTACACAGGAAATACCTGATAGACAATCTTCCGAAGTAAATTGTACTAACTATGTACCTAGCTCTGATAGTGGGACGATGTATGTTCCAATTTCTTTGGTTAGAACTTCAAATTTAGTAGACCAAAGTACTGTTCCCACCCAACACTTAGATGTAAACCAACCACCGGTTGATGATGACCATTCACAACAAGATCTTAGCCTGCAAGATAATATTGTTGATAAACCTACTGAGGTAACCTGTATCGAACGGAGTGTCTCTTCTGAAGATTGTACAGAAAATGAATCCTCTGCTATTCCAAGCTCTCAAAATCAGTCAGTCGACTCCTTGATGGAAAGATTGCACTCAGATGACAAGGTTACCACAGATGATGTGTCGTCCACGCAAGACGTTGACGAAGTTAATGAGCAAAGTTTTACTGAGGTAGAACTAACTAGTCAGAGCCCTTTGGACCAAGAAGGCCAGGCAGTTGATTCTATCTCAAACCCTGCAATCCTTTGGTTGGAACAAATGGCTGCTATTTTTGATAAAATGAATTCTGATTTCTTACATACATGTAACATCGCTCATGAGATGCATGAATCATTACTTCAATCTGCTAACACATTCCAACGTATAGCGAGTTTATCCGCAAGTTTACGAAAATTGAAAAAGACTAAAGCCACTGTAGAGACACCGAAAAAAGTAACAGTGGATGTTCAAAAAGTGGCTGAAAAGGAACAAGTTGTGATGGGAGAGAAAGGAAAATCTGATGTAGATAAGGCGGAAAATAAGAAGGAAGATAATAATGAGCCTAAAATAAGTGATGATAATGATGAAAACAGTAACAATGATAAGAGTACAGTAGATGAGAATGATCATGATAATGATAAGGATGAGGATGAAAATAGAGATGGTGGAGATAAGGATGAGGAAGCTCCGAAAAAGATCCGTGGGTCTATTCGCGCGTTCGCTTTACCATCTGAGTACGATCCAAAAGACACTAGATGGACGCTGAAGTATCGCAAACCTGATAAAAAGCTTGGACTCGTTGAACTTGTTGAAAAAAGCCGTGTGTATATTAACTCGATAAAACTGGCACATTGTAAACGAGTGTCTAAAGATTCCAAGACGTTAGCCCGGATGTTATTAGTGGAAATATTTTCTCAGAAAGCGTTGAGTGTTTGCTCGTTAACAGGTGCCAGAGCAAACGCTTTCGATATTAACGGAACAAATGTGAGGCCTGGTTTAGACGAGCACGCTAGAATGGTCATATTGTCTTTCGTCGAAGAGCATGCTCGTCAAAAAGGTTGGGGTCGATTTGACACGCAGGGTGTTATCAACAGTATACGTAGTAAAATTCAGGAAATAAGAGCTAAGCATGGTCAAACAACCTAATCGTGTTTTACACATATGCTATTTTTGTAAATATGAACGGTAGAATCTGCCATAAGTTTTAACACCAAATAACCCGGAAACTATATATATGCATCACATCAAATTTAACTAGCGAAGTGGTACGCACTCGCCCATTACAAGAAGAGACTAGACGAGTCGAAACTAGAAAAGGAGGCGAAGGTAAGGTGTCACAGCTTTTATGTCTAAACCACATTTCGCACCTGATGTCAGGCGGTGTGCTTACTGCGGTAAACCTGGGCATCTCAAAAACCGCTGCTTCAAGCTGAAGAGGAAGGAAGAACAAGCGGCTACAAAAGGCTTGCTTGCTTCGGCCTTCCTGGCTACTAGCGGCGATTGGTTTGTGGACTGCGGGTGCAGCCAGCACATGTGCAAGGACCGGGAGAAGTTTGATAATATGGACTCAATTATTAGTGATGTAACAAATTACAAATGACATGAAGCTGAAGTGTATTGGCAAAGGAAACATAAGAATAAATGTAAGAAACAATGAAATGCAATTACAAAATGTATTATATGTTCCTGGACTCTCTGCCAACCTTATTTCGGTAAGTTGTCTAGTTTCACAGGGTTTTAATGTAATTTTTAATAGTGGGGGGTGTCAAATTGTGACTAGTTTAGATAAATGTCAAAGTCAAATCAAAGGCAAACCAGTCTCTAGGGCCTCATGTTCAAACGGTATATATAGGTTATCCCAATCTTAAAAGTTGTGCACTGTGGCGCGTTCTACGGCTATCTTGCCTGCGCAAGATGCACAGTGTCAACGCAGCTGAGTTGCCAGCTCATATATGGCACAGGAGGCTGGGCCACTAGGGTATGTCTACAATACAATACAATACAACAATACTTTATTGCACACCAAAAAAGTTTACAAAAGGAAACAAGATAAATACAATTTATAAATAACGGTAGACAACAGGCGGTCTTATCGCTAAAGATCGCTTTATCGTCTAGCATGTTAGCTCTTAAAAAATTTTCAGGAACCTGATGTCGACAACCTGAAGAACTGTGTACCATGCCTTGAGGGAAAAATGGCTGCACAACCGTTCCCCTCGGCCAGTACACACCGTGTAAGCAAGCCAATGGAGCTGATTCACTCCGATGTTTGTGGACCCCTTCCCGTTGCAAGCTAAGCCCGCTACATCGTGACATACACAGACGACTACACACGGAAAACCTATGGATACCTGCTTACAAAGATAAAAGAGGTACTTATGACTTTTATCAATTTTAAAGCTTTAGTTGAAGAACAGTTAGGTTTACCTATAAAAATTCTACGTTCTGACAGTGGTGGTGAATACTGCAGCCATGCTTTTTCCAATTTTTTTGCACAGCATGGGATTGTTCATCAGACTACCGTTTCATATTGTCCTCAACAGAATGGTGTCGCTGAACGCCTTAATAGAACCATTTTAGACAAAGCTATGCATGCTGTTGGATTCTAAGATAGACAACCGTTACTACTGAATAGAGGCTGTTATGACGGCGATCTACTTAAAAAATAGGTCACCCTCTTCAGCGCTCTCTGGCCACACTCCAGAAGAGAAGTGGACCGGATTGAAACCCAATCTTCGTCACTTACATACCTACTTTTGGGTGCATTGCATATGCTTTATTGCCTAAAGAAAAACGGTCGAAATTGGATGCTAAGTGCAACATGTATATTCTTGTTGGATATAGTGAAAATTCTAAAGGGCTATATAGGCTAGCAGACCCACTAAATCCCAGAAAAGTCATGATTTGTAGAATTGTGGCATTTATCGAAAATCTATTTCATACAAATAACTTAAATTCAAATATTATCAACAGGAAATTGAATACCGTGAAATATGCCAACTTTGCCTCCACAGGGAACTTTGCCCAAAACGCTACTTAATAAAAGAAACGTTACTGTAGACAATTTCAAGATGATTATGGCAACACTACTATTTTTAGTGGAAAATAGATTATATCTGTGGTATCACTGGGACTCACATTTGCGCGCAACTTCATTCCGTAACGTGTTGGGACTAGTCGAATAAGGTGTGTGATTTGGCGGGCCAATTCTAGGTGAAGTTCTGGTGTATTTTTTACAGAATGGGGAAGCCTCAGGGGAATGTATCTTATTACTTGTTATAAAATAAGAACTGTAGATCATTTTTACTGTAGTTTGTACTAAAAATACTTATTAAAACCAGACTTATGATGGTGGGCAATGTTATCCAGTAACTTGCTAACCTATGAATGCTAACATTGCCCAGACTAAAAAAAGGGTTAGGGTTGTCACCTTGTCGTAATTTTACCTGACTGCGTAAATAAAGGAGGGTTATGTATTTAAGGTAAGGTAAATTGTATTTCTATTAAGCCGTTGTACTTTTAGCAGTAGCTGCATGTCATGTCATGTCATGTCCATAAAACACAAAAACAAAGAATATTTAATTATGACAATATTTTATTTAGATTATTCTAACGTGGAGTAAAAAAATAACCGCCTAAATATTAGTAACCAATATTAAGCATAAATTTTTCATTTTGATAAATGTTGTTGGTAAAGATGGTTTACTCAACCAAAAGTGACAACCCTGACCATTTCAAACTGCTTGATTCGGCTTGTATGGAGTAAAACAAAATACCTATGTAACATTGCCCACCCATATTGCACACGTGTTTGTATAGTTAAGACCAAGATATTTAAGTGGAACGCCATTATTACCCCAGATTAACAAAGAATATTCATTTAAATAAAACAATTTAAACGGATTATATCGCGTATATTAACAGGTCTGCAGTCTGCGAGCATGTCATGGACAAACCAAACCATTCAATTAAGTTTGATAACACTTCAATCCTTGCCAGAGAGAAACGATATTTTCCCAGAATGTTGCGCGAGGCTATTGAAATCAAAAAATATCCCAATTTCAATAGAGAAGATGGTTTGTCATTACCACCGGCTTGGGATCCTGTTGTACATCTTATCAAGGATCAAGCAAGACACAAGACTGGAAACCTTGGGCCTCGAACGGTGTAAAACAAATTAGTGTTAAAAGTAGTATATGTAGAGTTTTTGTTTAAAAGTATTTTATAGTAATAAATAAGGCAATCTGGGAGTTTTCTTTGGCGGTTCTTTCTCCTCAGTAAGCCTTTAGTGAACCGCTGGTAGATATTTTAAATAAATAATAAATGCCCTTCTGGCACATGTGTAACTGTCTTTACACATTAGGCCCATCCGGCATGTATGAACACCTTTATTTTTAAATTAATATTTACAAAATGGGTAGTTTGCACAAATGTAACTTTGACAGAGAAAAATTGTGTTTTTCTCAGTCAACCTTTGACAACGGTATCTGTAAAGGTACTGAAACGTCAGGGAGGCTCAAATAATTAATATACGCGATATAATCCGTTTAAATTGTTTTATTTAAATGTGTGACAGTCGCGGAAACCGAAGAAAAGAATATTCAATTATGACAATATTTTATTTAGATTATTCTAACGTGGAGTAAAAAAATAACCGCCTAAATATTAGTAACCAATATTAAGCATAAATTTTTCATTTTGATAAATTTTGTTGGTAAAGATGGTTTACTCAACCAAAAGTGATAACCCTGACCATTTCAAACTGCTTGATTCGGCTTGTATGGAGTAAAACAAAATACCTATGTAACATTGCCCACCCATATTGCACACGTGTTTGTATAGTTAAGACCAAGATATTTAAGTGGAACGCCATTATTACCCCAAATTTTATACTGATCCTTATCTTAACGTTGTAGGGGCTATAGTTACGAAAATAATCGATTTGGGCAATGTTGGCAAAAGTTTAGATAACTTTACCCGAGGTGAAAATTGATAAAAAGTTGGTTAAATGTAGATTTAAAAATTGTTTCTCGCCATAAAAGCATGCATATGAATACGATGGATGCGTTAGACAAAAACTTTATCCCGTCATAGAAAAAAAGAGAGAAATTCGGGTTTTTACGCAAAAAGCGGGCAAAGTTGGCATGTTTCACGGTAATGATTTTATTTATTGTGAATTTTTAGATATTGAATCGAATTCAATTGATAATTCTAGTCAAATGTATGATAGTGTTAGTAATAATAATAATTCTAGTCAAAGCAAAGAGCAAAGTTCTGACAGTATAACTGTTGAACTGACAGACAATTCCGAACAACATGTAATCAGTTCGCCTATGATTTCAGGGGAAGACTAAGAGCTGTACTGCACTGGCAGTGAACACGATGACTCCGTGTCGTCGCCCGTCGCCGGGACGCCGCGAGAGCGTGTGACGTCACCGTCGTGGGGGGGTGACAAGTCCAGGGGAAGGGGAAGCTTCTGCTTCCGAGTCGCTGGTGCCTTCACGCCGTCCAGTAAGAAGCACTCGTAACAAATTGCCTAATAGGTATGAGGATTTTGATCTCGATTACTCTCTCCTGACGCAAGATGGCGCTGAATTGCATGGGGATCCTCTGACATACGAGGAAGCTATTTCTAGCTCGGACTCTCAACAATGGAAGACTGCTATGCAATGTGAATACGATTCACTAATTGCTAACAAAGTTTGGAGGTTAGTTGACCGTCCTGAATATGAGAATATTATAAAATGTAAATGGGTTTTCAAACGTAAATTTGACGCTTCTGGAAAATTTGAAAAATTTAAAGCTAGACTGGTTGCCAGAGGTTTCACTCAAATTTATGGGGTTGATTACTTCGATTCACATTCACCTGTCGTGAGGCATTGTTCTTTACGCATACTTTTTTCATTAGCAGTGAGTAAGATTTAAACATTAGTCATGTTGATGTCGCATCGGCATTTTTACATGGAGAGTTGCATGAAACAATATTTATGGAGCAACCTCCAGGTTTTTGTAATAATAATCAGAATAAAGGCTGTCTCTTACTTAAAGGAATTTACGGCCTCAAGCAGGCCAGTAGAATTTGAAATCAGAAAGTACATGATTTGCTTTATTTGCGAACCGTGTGTTTACCTACGCTAAAAAGTCAGGTAAAGTTTTAACAATACTACAGTAGCCGGCAAACTTCTTGACCGTGACCTTGACTGCGCAGTAGCCGATTTACGTACAAATTTACATGCGCAGATCCCCCCTTTTGGTTCAAGTTGTTTGCCGGCTACTGTAGCACTCTTTGTTGAAGAGATATTATCTTTGCTTGAAAGCCAGTTCAAGGTTAAACACTTAGGTACGCATACCAGTTGTTTAGGTTTAAATATAAGTAGAGATAAAAGTAAACATTTTATTAAACTTGAACAGTCTGATTATATTAAAAGATTGTTACTTAAGTTTGGTATGCAAAATTGCAAACCGGCCTCTACGCCTATGGCTACTAATTGTAAGTTACAAATGGCTAATTCTGTATCTAGATGATAATACTTATAGATATAGAGAGCTTTTAGGGTGTCTTATGTATCTGAGTGTGTGTACTAGACCAGATATTGCTTATGTTTGTAGCCAGCTAAGCCAGTTTAACCATGCCTATATGATCGGACTCACTGGAAAGCAGAAAAACGTGTCTTGAGATATTTGTCGGGTACACTAAATTATAGTCTATACTTTTATAGGTCTGGTAATTTAGATTTAACTGCATACTCGGACGCGGACTGGGCTAACGATATTGTCGATCACAAGTCGTATACAGGTTTTGTGGTTAACCTTGGAAATAACATTATAAATTGGGAATCGCGGAAGCAGCGATGTGTCGCGTTATCCTCGTGCGAGGCCGAGTATCTCTCCATAGGAGATGTATCTAAGGATCTTTGTTTCATAAAAAGTTTCCTTACTGAGGTTATAGATATAGATGTTGTAATTACTCTGTATAATGATAGCCAGAGTGCGCATAAAATATTAAGAGTCAAAAGAGTTTTGTCATGAGCGCACTAAACACATTGATTTGCGTTATCATTTTGTCAAAGATCTTGTACAGAAAGGTTTCTAACTGTAAAATACATGCCAACTGAAGAGATGGTTGCAGACATACTTACAAAGTCTCTCTGAAAAACATAATCGATTTGTAAATCAATTATGCTTGAAATAAATATTGTTTGTTTTGCATTTAAAGATGCATATAGACTACTAATGTCATACTTAAGCCTGAATAGTTTTTAATATGAAGATTGATAATTTTATATAACTTGGTTAAGCATATTTGTTTATAGACGTACTTAGAGCATGAAGCCTGTTATGTCCCTTCACGAATTGCACAGCTTTTACATGAAGAATGCGTTACATTTTGCTATAGAATCTGTGGCACATACCTGTCATTTAGTTACTTTACCCGAATTTGAACTGCTGAACTTCTGATCACCCATCAAGGCGCCATCTTTCCTGGGCGCTTACGTCGTTTCGTTTTTCACAGCGTCTACTTTTTGCAAACAGGCACGCTGTTTGTTTTGAGAAAAAGTTTGCGAACCCGAGTTTTTCTTGTTAATAGTTAATGATTCGTGTTTCAAAGTGTTATTAAATGTGAGTTGTGCGTGTATTTCAATAGCCAAAAGTATATTTCGGCGATAAGTCGAGTACTTCCTTTGAATTCAGTTTTCATTCACGACGCCGCAATAGTTGCACTAATTGTGGCGCTAAATCGTGTTTGCGTTATTGAATAACATGCTTTTCTCGCGAGTCCATACACAACGTCGAGGATTCGTCATTGTCCATCGACTTCTTTCGCGGAGAAGTAGAGACGACTGAAAAAGCCTCTCGGAGAGGGTTTGTTTTCCAGTGGCAACGGTCAACACTGGACTGCCCCACTCTGCCCCAGTCATCTCTTTTATGACTTGAAACTTACAAGTAAGTTATTCTACTTATTATGTTTGTTGTTCACAACAAACTGTTGTTCAGCAGTGGCTAAATTAGCGTACAATCTTGCGATTTTCAACTATCCCACTTTAAATGCATAAATGTAGTTGGTACTGCAAGTACATTATTTACATGTTTTTCTATACTCGTGTTTATTAAAACATCCAAAAGATGACTGATTTGCCTCTTTACTTTTTTGGAGAAAATTCTATAAACATTAATAACAATGTTGAAATATCTTTATTTACATTACTGCATGTGACAGTATGTTCAATGAAATAATTTTTGGCTCTTCCCAGGTGAATTTTTCGCTTCGAGCGCTAATCTTTCAAACAAAGGCCATTGTCTCTATTATAGCAAAGCCGCTAGCTACCGAGTTAGGACGTGCTACTATAATATTCATATGAAAAACAAACGTTATCGTCATAGTATTAAGGTTCAAATCAAAATAATATGAGTGCTGTATTGCCAAAACGCAATATCTAGAATTTCAGTGACATTAAATTTGAACCCTAATACTATGAGGATACCGTTTGTTTTTCTTATGAATGTTTAGTGGCATGTGCTAACGCGGTAGCTAGCGGCTTTGCGATAATAGAGACAATATGGCCTTTGTTTGAAAGATTAGGGCTCGAAGCGAAAAATTCACCTGGGAAGAGCCGTACTATACTTTACTAGTTATTTTCCAAAATACCTATATAAAGTAAAATCAGTTTTTTACCATTTAGGTACATTCACAATGCAGCTTACTTTAGTCCTTATTGGAATAATGATGTGGCATGATGCAGAAAATACTCTATGAAATAATATGAAGAAAATATTGTATAAAATATTAATTTGGTGCTAAATTTAATCTTCTAATTAGGAAGATAACTAATTCCATTGATTGAATTGACACTATAATGATCTGTCTATTACTGATTATAATAATATACCTATACATCCGGGATTAAGTCATCAAATTATTACATAATTTTAACCTACTCATGAATAGTCATGACATGAGCATGACTGAAAGTACCTACAATTTCAAGCCAAGTTTGTTTCTGACCAAAAACAGTTATCCCAGATATTACGCATATTTATTTATAAAAACTAAAATAAAATAAATAATTACATTATCTATTCCAGGGAATATTTATTACACTGGATTTATGAAGAAACAATTTAATGGAAAATTTAAATATAAAACATTGTTATTTTATTGGAACCATATGTATTCCACGCTAAGCATGGGTCTTTCCTAAGAAAATTATATTTAATTAATTCTGACCATGATTTACATTTTTACTAAAGCGGTCAAATCTGAGATTTAATTTAAGATGTCTAAACATTAGAACATCACCACCCGCACAAATATCTGTTGTAAAGTGTATTATATTTGAATTTATTTATTTAGATCTGAAAGATCTATAAGTACTTAATCTTTCCCAAGAATTGGTAATATATCTGTAAAATATTGATTGATTGACTTCAATAGGGTGATTCATTTCAATATTTATTTGATTCATTCAATAGATATAATATCATATTAAATAATATATGCTACTTTATTTTATAAATCGTTAGTAAAATTCTAATGATAGAGCAATTATGATGTTCTGTTATAAGTGTTTGAAATTTACAGTCTTGATTCACAGAGCGTTTACAGACTCTGATCACCAGCAGATACCAGACGCGTCTTCATGCAAAAGCTGTGCAATTCGTGAAGGGACATAATATGAATGTTTTGCATTACAACAAAACATGTAGGTACCTATTATGTCTTGAACGAATTGCACAGCTTCAGCATGGCTCTTGCTGGTGAAGACAATGTGAAAAACGAAACGACGTAAGCGCCCAGGAAAGATGGCGCCTTGATGGGTGATCAGAGGTTCAAATTCGGGTAAAGTAACTAAATGACAGGTATGTGCCACAGATTCTATAGCAAAATGTAACGCATTCCTCATGTAAAAGCTGTGCAATTCGTTCAAGACATAGTAATACATGTTTTGTTGTAATGCAAAACATTCATATTTTTGATGGTTTCTTTTATCTAACTTGTTATCTTAAGGGGAAGTGTTAGAAATATACGATAACAAGTGTCTACTTGAACTATATCAGTGTAACTTAATCTTCTGCTGTTACTTGACTTGTGTTTGACAGTAGTATTATCTGTCTCAAATCTGTCTCTGTCTTCCCCCCGTTCTAGTGTACACACGTAGGTTTTCCGTCTGAGTTATTTAATCCATAAATATAAGTGTAAATTGTAATTTTAATTTGTATAGTGTTATTATAAAAATAATACAGACAAATTGAAGAGTTCGTGCCACCTCTTATTTCATTCCCGTCCCACCGGGAATCCCGTCACATCTCCACATACTTCGAGTTCCACACGCCACTTAACATGAAGTACCAAACATACAAAATTTAGTAAAATCAGAGGTTCCGCGGGAAAATATGCACTTGTCGAGATGGCACGACTGCGCGACCAGCGCTGCTTCGAGCGGTTGAGCGAGAGATCCGAGCGCGGCGGCCATACGAGTGAGCGAGACACACGTATCGCGCGCCGTTCCGCTCTCGCCCCTAAGACAGAGTTCGTGGCAACTCCCAAATCCTACACAGGGCACGTAGTAACTTGTATATAATCTGTGACAGCCCGACAGCCGTGACAGGGCCTTATCTCACTTGCGAATTTTGTATGAAGGCGATCACGATAAGTATTATAATTATGTTTTGTTACTTATGTCACCTTATGTGTAAGTAACAAAACTTTGGGTTTTAATTAATTAACTAATCATTGTAATCAAACCATACAATACAAGAAATATGTATACTTATATTAGGCCTTGTTTCTTGAAAATAAAAATAAAACATGCAGTTTGACACTACTTGTAGCACAGAATAGATAATAGTACAAGTACAGAAGGCACACTACTTTGATCTTTACAAAAGCCGCTTTTTTTAGCCGAAAAAATATTATTTATGGCCCTTCTAAAGTCGTCGTCCCCAGCGCAAGCCAAACGGAACGTTAAAGCTGCGTGCCAACGGTAAAAATGAATTGGCTCGCTTGCCGCGTCGCCGAGAGCGAGGGCTGTCAACGACTAAAAATAAAAATGTATTTCCCATTTATTCCTTGCATTCAATATATCTCTATATTATAGTAATATATTTATATTCTTCATACATTATATTTATTATTTCATTATTTAACTATAAAATAATCAATCTCAGAATTTGGACGAATTGAATCCACAACCAGGCCGCAAAACATTTTAGCTTTATTTTTAAACATTTTAATACGTATAAGATCAGATGTTGGTCACTTCGTAAGTGAAAGAGCAGTGAAGCTCGTTTTGATGCTTATAATGACAATGAAGTGACCAACATCTCTGTTCTCTTTGTTTAAGAGTAAACCTTATTTCGTTTAACTTAAAGACTAATTTAGTGTAAAATTAATTTGCACTTATAACGCCTTACATTTTGAAGTGGCAGTTGTGGCCGCAGCTAACAATACAGATAATGGTATTGTTCATCGGGTACAAAGCTAAGTGGATTCGCTCAACCAAAATAATTATTTCTATATAATATAATAAAATAATGCAACGAATGCGTTACCTTAACATGCAATTAAATTCTTGAGCTTCATTTTGTTTTTGCTTAGTTGTCCGATATTTATTTATTTGTTCATATCGCACCGTTAGAATGAAAGTGACTTAATTCAAAAATCTGCAATTTTTAGTTCCACCCGTAAAACGACTTAAAACCATGCCTTAAATATGTTTGTTAGTCGAAAACCGGCGAGTTTATGCTGAAACAGGACAAACTCTGTTTCACGGTCTCTTTTCCACGGTAGGCATTCCTCCCCCACTTCGGTGCGATACCGCCGCATTCAGTGTTCCGCTGGCTCCTGTCATAATAGCATGCCACGCTGTCGACGCGAAAGTGACTTAATAGTGATTGAGTCGATTTAGTTCCAAAACATAAGGTAAGCATCATATTTAAATTTCAAAATGAAATTGACCCATTCGTTATTATGTCAATTTTCTCCTGAATGTTTGCTTGTAATAGAAGACTTATTAGGGTTTATGCCCCTTTATTAATAAAAAGTATTGTGGATAGTGTGACTTATTATGTGTTAAACCTGTATTATACAAAACTGTTAGTTATGTTTAAAGTCATATTAAACAATACGTCTCTTTCGTATTTATACAACCGCATTCGGTTAAAGCCGTTTAGTTTATATGTCGTTTTCATTATAAAATACTAACGAAGTTTTTATTGTAGGTCTTTATTGACAGTGAAATGTCTGAGTTGTTACTTAATACAAACTTCCCAGGCTGCTCCATTACGGAGAACTGTGCATGGGACCAGGCAGGTCAACAGGAATTTGATCAACCACCTGTTGAAGCCGCACACACTGCCCAAAGAATTGTAACACTGGAAAGGGTGTTATGGGCAATAAACAACTTCTCTGCGTTCAAAGCGGCAGGGGCAGGATTAGATGGTATATTTCCGGGACTTATGCAGTGGTGCAAGATTACCATGGCGCCACACCTAGTCCAAATCGCGCCACACGATAAGCCTCACATCGTTCCTATTAAAAACTCTGGAACGCCTCTGTGATCGCGACCTCAAAGATGGAACCTTAGCGCTATATCCTCTTCACCCCCAACAACACGCCTACAGTTCAGGCAAATCAACCGAATCAGCACTACACAGCGTTGTTTCACCCATAGAATACGCATTATCAACACAATCCTCAGCGCTTGTGGCCTTCATCGACATCGAAGGAGCCTTTGACAAGACGCAATTCAACAGCATTAGCCAAGCCCTGCTCAGACATGGAGCCGATCAGACCGTAGCAGGTTGGATTGATAACATGCTGAGACAAAGGGCTGTACAGGTAACAGTGAACGGCACAACTTGGGATATCGTGTCAAGACGCTGCCCACAGGGTGGAGTTATATCACCACTCCTGTGGAACTTTCGTAGTGGACGGATTAATCCGGAAGCTCAACGAGGCGGGCTTCTATACTGTCTCTGTTCTGTAGGCTATGCAGACGATGTAGCAATCCTCGTAAGAGGAAAGTTTGAGGCAACCCTCTGTGACCTCATGCAAGAGGCACTCAAAATCGTCGAACTATGGTGTTCTGGTTCTGACCAAGGCTTGTCAGTCAACCCAGCCAAAACAGAACTAGTCTTGTTCACTAAGAAGCGAAACATAAAAATCAGTCGCTTGCCAAAACTCCAAAACACAACTTTGACTCTCAGCAAAGAGGTCAAGTATCTGGGCGTCATCCTGGATGACAAATTACTATGGAACAAACACTTAGAAAACAAATTGAACAAAGCCTGCGTCGTATTCTGGCAGTGTAAAAGACTAATTGGTAGAACATGGGGCTTACACCCCAGGATCACAATGTGGCTTTACACTGCGGTGATAAGACCTATTATCACCTACGGCGCTGTAGTTTGGTGGCTCAGAACCAAACTGACAACAGCCAAACATAAACTGCAGCAATTTCAAAGACTTGCTTGTGTAGCAACGACGGGCTGTATAAGAACAACACCCACAGTGGCAATGGAGATACTGCTAGGACTGCCACCCCTCGAACTGTTCATTCAGCAAGAGGCAGCGTCAGCAGCTATCAGACTGAAGACGCTTAACCTCTGGGGTGTAACACACGGGGGTCATGCCGAAATACTTGAAGAGGCTATCAGACACGAGCCAATGATAGCTGCTCCCAACGACAAGATACCCAAACAGCATTACTTCGATAAGAGCTACGAAGTCGAGTTAATTGAAGAACCTTACGATCGATCCAATATACATGAAATACGCATATATACGGATGGGTCAAATACACAAACAGGGACAGCAGCTGGAATATACTCACCTGAAATAAAGCTAAACATATCAATAGCCTTAGGCAAATGTAGCTCCATCTACCAATGTGAATGTCTTGCCATTACACAGGCTGCCAAGGCAGTTGCTAAACGAGCAAAAGATACGTATTGTTTCCGACAGCGCTGCAGTTTTACGAGCTCTGGAGTCTGAAGAATAAAACAATCAAATCCGGGCTCATACTAGAGTGTCACTCAGCATTGCAAACGATCGGGAAGAATAATCGGATCACGTTGCAATGGATTAAAGAGCACAGTGGGTCTCTAGGTAACGATGCAGCCAACCAGCTGGCAAGGAGAGGATCCGATCAAATGGCAATTGGCCCAGATCCTATGCTCCCCTTGGCTTTTAATCAGCTGCGTACATGGCTCGTCACAGAACACGATCACAACACGCCGATCAATGGGCAGAAACCAGTACATGCAGGCAGTCCCGGGAAGCAGTCCCATACCTAGACACACGCCTGACAAAGCGCCTGTTATCGCTAAGCAGGCCCGCCCTGCCAGTAGTAGTAGGCACTATCACTGGACACTGCACACTTAACAAGCGCTTATATTATGTTCTAGGAATGACTGATAGCCCCCTGTGTAGGGGATGCCTGTCGGCCGAAGAAACAGCTACCCACGTGATCCTGGAATGCGCTGCCGTAGCTAAGCAACGGGCTGAAATCCTCAAAGCACCGAGGTCACTTCGTGAAGCCTGTGGAGACACCAGGAGAACCCTGCGCTTCTGGATGGAGTTAGGCTGGCTAGACTATTAGCTGGCAAATCTGTACGCACAACGGCCCGAACATACACAGGCTAAGTGCGGAAAGCGGAGCCCATAACCATATACCATATAAGAACAGATCTCAAATGTGTAATTTTTAGAAGACTGCTTATTGTTATTAAATATAGGTGACATTTAAAGTTTTAAGTGCCACAAACAAGGCTATTATTTTGTTAGTATGTATTTTTGAGCTTTTAAGAACGTGTCAGTATTATGTACCATATTTGGAATGTGCCCAAGAACTAAGCCAAATTGTTAGAAGTTTTACTTGAGTTTAGTTTAAACACAAAAAATAATTTAATAAAGAGATTTAATGACAAAGCGTGTGACTTATTGTTTTAATTGCAGCTAAAGTTACAACTTATTTAATTATAAGTAGACCTAATCGTGATAGAGTCAAGTACGTTTAGATACAGCTTAAACTGAAGGCGACTTAATAACAATTTGGTCAACTGACATTAAAATATTTCAGTCAAAAAGTGACCCTATAGTTACTACTTTTTGTAAATAGTGTTTTTTTTAATTATATAAATAATATACTGAACAAAATCAATGTTGAATTGCAAAGGTTATTAGTTTACCTTTCTTACCTAAGGCAAATAAATAAACTAAAATCATGTTTTAAGGAGTAATTAGGCAATGAACCCGAAAATGTCACAACCGCTAGTCTTATTCTCCGTATTCCCAAAAAGTTCCGTTTTTGCGTTGGGTCAGTTTCATTCTAACGGTGCGATATATTATATTCATCACTACACACCTAGTATAAAACAAAGTCGTTTCCTGCTGGCTGTCTGTCTGCCCCTATGTAGGTATGCTTAGATCTTTAAAAATACGCACGGACGCACCGTGCGAAGCCGGGACGGGTCGCTAGTTACAAATAAAACATGTACAAAGGCGAACTTATCCCTATTAGGGATCTCTTCCAATACATTTCTTTTAACTCTTTATTTATATATTTATATACTTACCTATCAAACTATCACTCAATCGTTTATTCATTACTTACAAGTAATTTTACAAACTTGATATCAAATATTATTATAAAAACCTCTATGATTGTTGATTTAGTAGTAGACATACTTATTTTACTAGAATTTAAATTGACCAATATCAGCAAATAATCAATTCAAAATTACATAAGTACTTAACAATTAAAATTGATCTGTGTAACCAGTGTTAAATATGGAAGTAGATACACCTGCAATATGTTTTTTATTATTATTCAGTAACTACTTATTATATATTATGTTATTTTTTTTACCTATCGGCATCCTTCGGACGTGTTGGGAGCTTGGGAGAACGAAAAACGCGTGATTCCAATTTCGATCATTGTTCCTACAACCCGCTGCGATACAATATCTTTTCGCTGTCTTTTTACTCATTTAAACACTTTATATTATAATATAACACTGGTATCAACAGATGAATGAGGAACGATCACTTGCGACGTACATAAATCGGAAGAGCGTGCGCGCGAATTTCGTGTACGTGCGTTCCGAGACAGTGCGTGGCAGCCACTGAATAGTCCCCATGCATGAGGCCACCGGCATGTACTTGTAGCGGGAAACGTTAATCGCGGAGTGCGCCCCGCCTGCTTGTAGTCAATCATAATAGTAGAGTTGCTAAGCCGCGAAATTGTGCGCATCAGGTTACAAACATGAAATTTCTATCACACATAGAACGTTCCGCGGTGATTATTTTCAGATGTGGAGGGAAGTCCGATTCGTCCCCTGAGTGGCGGGAGAGCGGGGTGAATAGGGCCAAGTACTGCTCCTTTTCTTTTTTTGATTACTGATCAGTTAAGGCTATTAGGGCTTGTGTGGCATTGTTTTCGTGTAAAACAGATATCAGCAATGAATTTTTTATGTTATTTAAGAAGAGTTTGGTATAAAAATTTGGGTACATTGCCGAGAAGGTAAAAATCACCACAAGTTTTTTTTATTCAGAAAGATAAGTTAGTCATATATCCTTAATATTTTCAATTTTAAAAAATATCACTAAACAGAAAATTTAATCTTGTTTTTAAAAATGTATACATATTGGGCACATCTCATACAAAAAGTACCTTGAAAAAAATATTGATGTTAAGCTTAGCCTGTCTGCTCTAGTACATTTTGCTAAGTCACGAAATTGTGTGCATCGGGATACAACCACGAAATTTATACCACAGATAGAGTATTCTGCGGTGATAACTTTCAGATGTGGAGGGAAGTCAGATTCGTCCCCTGTGCGGCGGGAAAGCGGGGTGAATAGGACAAAGGAGTCCTCTTTTTCTTTTTTTATTACTGATCAGTTAACGCTACTAGGGCTTATGTGGTATAGTTTTCGTATAAAACAAATATCATAAAATTATTTTTTATGTTACATATAAAAATATGGGTGTATTTCCGAAATGGTAAAAATCACGACAAGTTTTTTTTATTCAGGGAGATAAATTAGTAATATTTCCTTAATATTTACAACTAACAAAAATATTGCAGAACTGCAAATTTTATCTAGTTTCTTAACCTATATACATGTTGGGCACTCTTCATGCAAACAGTAACTTAAATAAATTGTTGATGTAGAGATTAGCCCGTGTGATCGAGATAAATTAGCAAAAAAATATTTTCTTAATTACATAAATTTGTTTTTCTAGGACGTATTTGGTAAATATCGTATGTAAAAGCTTGTTAATAATCATTATTTAATGTATTTAATGAAGCGAAATAGGATGCGTTCGGAGATTTACGTTGGTTACGCCGACTTAAACATATATTTTAAGCTACTGTTTGTATTCTAAGTGCCCAATATGCATATATTTTTAGAAACTAGATTAAATAAGCTTTTTAAAATAATAATAATAATTTGAAAATGTTAACGAAATTTAACTAATTTACCTCACTGAATAAAAAACCTTGTTGTGATTTTTACCTTTTCGGCCATACACACATATTTTTCACTCCGCTCTCACGCCTCACAGGGGACGAATCTGACTTCCCTCCACATCTGAAAATAATCACCGTGGAACACTCTATCTGTGGTAGAAATTTCATGCTTGTAACCCGATGCGAACAATTATGTTAGAAAACAGCGGACTAACAACTCTACTATAAGCAATTTCTGTTTTGCCATTTCATGAATAAGGTTTTTAAGGTTGGAAAGTAAAAATGCATAAATAAGATTATATTAATTTTATTTATAACAATTATAACAAAATTACTTATAACTAAATCAATGTCAAAAAAATAAAAATAACCACTAAAAACTTAAGCAACTAAAACATATAAGTAGGTAATAAATAAAACTGTAGCTTTTTACTTGCCTGTTATCTAATCTCTACAAAAAATAAAACTACATAAATAACTTGATTTTTCTAGATGTATTTATCAAAATGTAAAAAGTAAAAACAAATACTTAGTCAGCAAAAAGTGAATGAACAATATATTAAGTAACTTGCAGTACTTATAGTGATTATACTTACTTCGTGAGGACGAAACTCGGCCATTGAAAACGACTGGGGTTTTCCCCCCAAGGAAGGGAGATTTATTAATGATTACTATTGTATAAATGTTACCTAAACCTACATCTTATAATTTATAATCCCTTCGCCACAGCCAGTTGGGTTTAACGTTAACCACTGGTCAATCTTTAAATTAAAAAAAAGAGGTTCGGTCGCGGAATACCCGGAATCTTAACTATGAGTATTTTTTACTCGATAAACCTGCGGGTTTATTAAAGGTTATTTGCTGGGTTTTGCTGAAGGTGTCGATATTGACTTTTAAACAATAATACTATAACCTATAACAAGAATTAAAGCCTGACCAGAAATATATGAGGGTTCGCCATATTGCGGAATTTCACTGGAACTAATTTCTTACACTGGCAATGATTTTATGATGGTTTGTCAACAACGTCATTGTCATTCGTGGTGCTTTCTTTAAAAGAGAAATGTTTAAGATGGATTCATCGGCCATCTTTGTTCATGTTCATTTCATCTCATGTTTTATTTTTAATTTTTTGATAAGTTTTATTTACATTTAACACGGAAGTCATGCATTGGTTATAAACCAAAAAAACTGATACTGGCACAAGCTTCGAGCCGCCATAAACGGATTAATAATAATAATAATGGGCTTCCGGTTCGTGACTCAAGATGGCCGCATGCGTTTAAGTTTCGTTGTTCATTATTTATTCATTTTTGTTGTTCAATGTGTAGTATAGATAGCATATTGTGCAGTGATCTAACGTATGAGTGAATAGCTAATGAAGAATTCAACTTGAAGCGTTCATAGCCCTTCCTGGGTCAAGGCCCGATAGTCCGTGTGGTTTTTTGTAAATCGCTATCACTTTACAAAAAGCACGATTTTCTCAATTCACCGTACAACGTGGTACCAATCCTCTATTTAGTCGCCTAGTGCGATTGGCAACGAGACATTGGCAGTAATGGTCGCTTAACTGTGACCGGTTGCCATTTAAAAAAAATAGATTATCCAAAGAAAATGCCGGAACCCATCCACAGTGAAAGTAATATTATAAATAAAGTGTACGCGTGTTTACTACACGAAAAACAGTCGGAAAAAGAGTGCATTAAATTATATGATGTTACGATGTTAACATAGTGGAACTGACAGGTATTTAAACTAATTTCACTATAATGGGTTGCGATTGGTTGCAAAATTATTGCCATATAAATCTTATAAATAGCGCCCTCTTGACAATCCTCATATATTTCTGGTCAGGCTTTAGTAATAAACGTAAATCGGCACGGCACTAGATAATAGATAAGAAGAAACAGAATCCAATCCGTCACCGGAGACCTGACCCTGACACTGGCAGTGAGTGAAGTGACAGTTCAATTCAACAGGTTGACAGTCTGAGCTGAGAGGAATGAATCTCATAGAGGCCTTGTAACTTAGTAGAAAGCTACGACCGTACTGCTTTCTCTGTTTAACGTGTCAAGTTTGCGTTTGAAAAACCGAAACGGCAATATCAATGTGTCGGTTTCAAGGCCTGAAATGTATTGGCTATATAGTGATTCCCTAATAGATTTATCGATATCGATGCGACGAGAGGTTGAGAAATGCGACCTATAGGCAAGAACAGAGGGAAATGCGGAATTATTAAATTAGGCAACAACATAAACTTGATGATGTTTTTATAGTGTTTAATTTCTTTATTTATTTATTGAGATGCGCGCATCTCCAAGCGGATAAAAATACCTAATGGGTCATGAAGGCATGGCATTACAACCAACATTTTTAAATATTATTAACTCAATACCTACCTGTATATACTATTTCAATACAAATAACTGATTATTAAATAATTATTTATGTAATTTTCAATAAATTTTATTGAAAAATAAATAATTATTGAAATTAAGTAATTGTTTTACGAACTGTTACCGCAACGTCCTACATTGTTGTCGTGTTGCGAACTAATATCACAGATTACTATATAACAGACACGACAGTAACCAACTAATATACATATACAGTTTCGTGTACTACTGGCTTCAGGTAATCTATGACCACATTTTCGAGCAGTGTCGTGAAAAGCAGAGTATATACCAACAGATGGCTGTACTGTGGATGTGTGTGCAGGATCGTAACGTTAAGATCTTTCCTAAAATAATGACCCCTCTCCCTAGCCCTTTGACCGCCAAAGACGGCAAATCACGCCATCGGGAATTCGTGCCACTGACGCCAACGTCGCCTATTGACGTCAAAAATGTCAATGGTCAAAAACATGCTAATTCAAACCACTATCTCTGTCTTTCAATCTCTGTTGATTTTGGAGTACTTTTTTTTTTGGTTTGGCGTCATTGGCACGGTGAATTGCTTTGCCGCTTGGCGCTCAAAGGGCTAGAAAACTGATTTTCAATACAATTTATAGTTTCATGTTAATATTCATTAGATAAACTAGTGGCTATATAAGCTCTACAGCTTGCGAGTTTTTTTGAGATTACTGAAATGTTATTATTTTTCGCCGCAATTTTGAAATATTCCAAACTGAACCCTATTACCTACTCTCTCTACTCTACTCGAACCTACTCACAAAATTCCATGAGTATCGGTTGAGAAATTTGGCTCGTAGGCGAGGACAGCCAGAAATCCGAATACCCATATATACGAAAGAAATGTTGGCGAAGCTGAAACAGAGACTCCTTGCTCGCTTCACTCGCTCTCTCTATAAGGCTACCTGGGAGCCGCCTGTGCTCTTGTAGCCACCGCAAATACGACTGTCTCGCGTGTTCCAACCGCAGCTGAAACGCAGCGTCCACCTGGTGACAATTTGGCGGCCGTGGGGCCTGCAGCGCCGGCGCAGGCCCGAGCCGGGGAAACAGCAAACTTGCCTGTGAAACAATGTTCCAAGTTTGAGGTTTTAACTCGTATTTTTATTTACTGCGACTGTGGTGCTCCTGATCCTGAATAGACTGCTCTTATTGTTTTTTAATAGAATCTATTATCGATTCCATTTTAATGTGGAAATACCACGTTTTTATTAAGGTTCCGTTGTCAACTAGGAACCCTTATAGTTTCGCCATGTCCGTCTGTCCGTGCGTGGCTTAGCTCCGTGATTAGTACTAGAAAGTTGAACATTATGTGTATGTATGACGCCGGCAAAAAGGTAAAATAAAAACTAAAAAAAAAAATCGAGTACCTCTCGTCATTAATTATTACTATCACAGCGGGATAACGTCCAAGCAATGGTCAAAGGAGAAATCCTTTGTCAATAATTTTGGACGTTATCATAGAAATATGATGACGGTGACGGGTATAGCGGTATTCATATGCAACAACTTCTCATGATTCTCACAAAATCGTTAGTATCTAGCTCTACCATGAAGGCTTTTGAGAACTCATCTGCGCCCGCCGGCTGTGGAAAATATAATGCAGAAACGTAAGAGAACGTAGAAATTGTTATACATCGAAAGCAGGCAATGTCGTACAAGGAAACCAAGGAGGCTATATAGGTGATAACTTGATAAGATTAAGTGAACTAAAAGCCTAAAACTACCTTATAACATCAACAAGTTTGTTTTTTAATCTATTAACATTTCGCAGACTCTGTTGATGGCGTTCCGCAGCGGAGCACTAACTCCAAGGTACTGGCGGCGCTGGGTAGCCGCCGGCGAGCAGTCACTGCGCGCTGCCCGGTTGGAGCTGCACCTTCCAGAGGTGCGAGACCCGATACTGCTGGCCGATAAACACGTTTACCTCGCAAGACAGTGCCATCACCTGATAGGGTGGGGTCGTTACAATTTGGTGTCCGAAACTAGGATTTTGGTACGGTGCCGACTCAGTAATAGAAAGAAGATTGATCAACTGTACGTTTCTGCTCCAATCTTCGACTGATAGCTAGGTGGCATAAACTGAACAATTCAGGAATTCAGTCTTGTCTTATAATAGGACTGATAGAAGACAGTCTTTGTGACTGTGGATAAAGGCCAACTGAGCAAATATCCTTACACTTTACTGGGGAGCTAGGCGACCTGCACGCGCTGACTGAGGATGCCAGGGAATGGCTATCGAACCTAGACATTGAACTGAAGAGAGCACGCTTTCTTTGTTTTGTGTTTATATTTATAGCCCCACAGGGGTTTCACAAACCACGCCATATTGCGGACTTTAGTGGTACTAATTTATTTTACTGGCAACGCCAAATTTTTGGTAACCGACGTTGAAAGTCGGTGAATGTCACTGATGTACACAAAGAGGAAACACGACTGCAAATTTCAAGTATAAGTTTTTTTAATAGGATTCAGTATTCATTTCGCAAGTAGAACGAAGGATTGACCAGCATTCCGGTAAACAATATTTTGAATTTGGTTAATGTCAAATCCTTGCCAAATAGCCATTGACGTTTAATAATGCAAATATATGACGTATGCACATTATTGCCGTATGAAAGCTGTTTGTAGCGCCACTATCCCTGGGCCGGACCGACGCTTGCTAGACTATACTTGTACTTACCTTGACCACCGGCGCGACAGCGGCCTATCGGTGTAACTAGGGCGTCGTCGGTGACCTTGTAATGCCAAATCCTTCGTCAAGGCATTCATGAATGCCTTTCCCCACCTCGCGCGTCCCGCGCTCGCCCGTCGACACGTACACATAGCCGCGAGTTTTGTTACTGCACACAAGTTTCGCTGTCATTTCTTTTTACGTTAGTATTTATATATATATATATATTCTTTGCTTTGACTGAAATAAAGCCATGACTTTACTCCCTGCTAAGACATGTCTTATTCCTCAAAAATATCATAGAAGGAAAATTCGAGGGAGAGCGAGGGAGACGAAGGCCCAGACGAAATTACTTTGAGCAAATAAAAGAAAAGGTTAAAGTCATGTCATGTCTTACCAAGAAGTGAAGCGGAAAGCTCAAGAAAGAAACGGCTGGCGACTCCTAAGCCGACAAGAGCGCAGCTCTTTAATTGAAGAAGAGAACCATCTATCGCGTAAAACTTTTTTTAATCCCCGACGAAAGAAAGAGGTGTTATGAGTTTAACGTGTGTACATGTGTCTGATCGTGCCACGATGCACGTGGTGTTCGTGTCGTGAAAAAGCATAAATCCAAAATGAACTTTATATTCATATGACAAAATACAAAATTAAAATTCATTTTACAATCTCACGACGTCGCATCGTGGCACGATACGATGTCGTATCTTGTAATTGTGTTTTGGCCCTAAGTAATGCTGTGCACAGGGTAATATCTACCTCAGAGCCATAGCATACTGGCGATTTGTAAGAAGAAAGCGAGGCGCGTACCTATATAATTCGAACGGCATCGGCAACAGTATTGAAGAGAAGTAGACGTCACATATTCATCGGAAACAAAAGGAAATAGCTCTATATGAGACTTAAGCTCCTTTGCTTCTTGGTTAAATCTGACTTTACAACATTTCATTCCACAGATTTATACTTCAAAACAACAGACATTCATTTCCGTCTATATAAGTCGAAGTCAAAATAATTTATTCCAGACAGTGGTTCATAATATGTTATTTACAGACGTACAAATCCTACAAGTTCGGTTGTCGGACTCCAGACCGTCAACATCTCCTGATGATGCCTCGTAGAGGGGCGAAACACGTATCGAGTACGTTTTGTTATTTTGGTGGTGGTTTGTTATATTTATTTGCGTATTTATTTTCCTTATTGCGGTGGGAGGGTGGGAACATTAAATGCATGTTAGCACTAAATGCGGGTTAGCACTAGTTAATTGGCACGTTAATGTATCACAGATAAGCAAATCAATATTATAATTTTTATTGAAAAAAAGTACCAACATCTTTGCGAACATCACGCAATTTCTCGCCGCGAAACTCCGCGCCGTTGAGCCAGCCGAGGTGCTCCAACCGTTCAAGCCTCAGAACAGCCCCGACCAGACCCTCATCCAACAAGTCCGCTTCGCAGTCCAAAGTTAGATGCTTCAACTGCGGCATGTTATCCAACAAGGAATCCATCCGCTTCGTTAGATTCCTTCGACAATATCTCAACTCTAACTTCGTGACTTCAGTTAAGTTCCCCGACTCGGCGGCTAACAGTAGATTGCTAAGATTCAAATCCAAACAGTTACTCAAAACGAGAGTCTTTAGTTTCCTCAAAACGTTTTCTGATTCAGCCACGAGGAAACTGCCGGAGAATGATTCGGTCATCCGGATTACAAGTTCTTCAATGGTGTTGTTTTTGAGGAACTCGCTGATACAGCTGTCTACAATCTGAAATACGTAGGTTATTTTTATTATATTCTTATTATTTATTAGTTTCGCATGCAATGCTGATAAATTATGCATGTATTATACATAAACCTTCCTCTTGAATCACTCTACCTAATAAAGAACAAAAAAAAACCGCATCAAAATCCATTGCGTAAGTTTTAAACATCTAAGCATACCTACATAGGGACAGACAGACAGACAGACAGACAGCGGGAAGCGACTTTGTTTTATACTATGTAGTGATTATTTAATCATGACGATCCAAATCAAAAGGGACCTTATGGCAGTGATGCCAACTTAGGGTAATTTACCCTAGATTTAGAGTTAAAAATATCCGACAGGGTAATTTTTAGGGTAAAAAGTTTCTTAGGGTATTTTTTAGGGTAATTTATTTACTTGGGGTTGTTATATATTATACTTACCGTATTATACACACTGAGACCGTGTTACCGCATGCGGATTCCGTCGCAGTGTGGGATGCGCCTTAGGGACTTTTTATTTAGGGTATTTTTTATTTATTTAACAGAATCTAGGGTAAATTGAGATCAAGCCTAGGGTAAAGAGAAAATTTGACCTGGCAACACTGCCTTATGGCGGCATTTAGTTTCCGAGATAATCGAAGTTTTGTGAAATGTGTCAGAAAATCGCATTTTTTTTTATGGCTCTAATAAAAAGAACGTTATTTATACTATCTTTTCAATTAACTCACTTTTATATACGTCAATATATTATGGGTTTTAAATCCCTGTTAAGTTTAGTAGAAAAGGGACCTTATGGCGGGATGACTTAATTCCACAATAAAATCATTTTGTTAAGATCCTTGTTCATCAGAATCAGAATTAACAACTGGTAGGTAATTACGTACAGTCAATAAATATATCACTATTCCTTTTGCATTTCCGCATGGGAATAATGCAGAGGAAATAACTTTGCTGTTTGCAGACTGTACCACACGTAACAATGTAGATTGCATATTATGCATTTCAAAATACATATTTTGTGTTAACAAATATTATTATTACTTAAATACAATAATAGAACCGATTTGCGACTGTCGGCAATTTCAAAGTGAATTGCTGGGTAGCCGCGTTCTTTTATCTTGCCGCCGCCCGCTGTAGTCTGGCTGTCTCGTCCCATCGTTAATAGTAACAAAAACCGTTCAAGTGCGAGTCGGACTCGCGCACCGAGGGTTCCGTACAAATACTTTTCATCCTTAAGTGGTTAAGTTAAGTTTGCACCTGGTATGTATAGCGCCCCATACAAATGAGGTGCAAAGTTAACGCAACCAATCCGTTTGTTGTATGGGAGCCCCCCTTAAATATTTATTTTATTTTATTTTTAGTATTTGTTGTTATAGCGGCAATAAAAATAAATCATCTGTGAAAATTTCAACTGTCTAGCTATCACCGTTTTTGAGATACAGCCTGGTGACAGACGGACGGACGGACGGACGGACAGCGAAGTCTCAGTAATAGGGTCCCGTTTTTACCCTTTGGGTACGGAACCCTAAAAATGAGTTCGCTGCTTTGTGTGCATCACATAAGAAAGATATATTAAAGAAAATAGTCCTTAAAAATATAACAAACGAGCCTTATAGTCACTTTTGCTAAAGGCCGCCATAAGGGCCCTTTTATTAAATCTCTTCTTCTCACTAAAGTTTTTTAACGTTGATTTGAAATCTAACCGGTTAACAATTATATTTTTGCTCTTTAATATCGCTGTTAAATTAGTTGCAATTAAAATTACTGCGAAATTGCACTAAAATATTGATATTTCATGTTTTGATTACATAATTGAGTTTAGTGACCTCCATAACGTTTACGTTTTCTCTGAAGTATGGCGAAAACGATACCGTCTCTACGTAACTAAAAATTGTTAAAACTTTTAGATTTAAGGCAAATTATGTTTGTAAAGCTGATAATTATGTTGATAAATGTAAACTTTATGACGTTATTATGAATACGTGTTAAAATTTTGCTTCAAGAGTCTATTTTTCATAAAATAATTGAAATGAAGAAAAAAAATAAAAAAAAATGTAGCAATCTAGATATTTTAGTTTTATTTATATGTGACATTTCCCCAATAAATGTAGTCTACTAGAAAGTCAAAAATAGCAAAAAATATCGTAGAATCTGGGAGTTAATGTGTTTTCAATCCATTATCGATAATTTGCACCTTGTTGTGTTTGGGCGTCACTAGCTCCTAAAGTAGGAAAGCTCTTGTAGGTACATATTATGTGACTTTCAGGTAGATTACATCATAGTCAATTGTAATATACCATCAGCTCCATAACTTCGCATTATTAGTTAGGTTTTTGGGACTCCAAACTTTAACTGTAATTTTCTCGAAACTGAAGATATCGATGAATCAACTTTAAAAAATTATAATAAAATAAATAAAAAAGCTAGGAGGTTGATTCGTGGAATATACTTCGCTAGGTATATGATTCTAGATTTCATTTCTGTAGATAACCCCTTCCCGCCATAAGGTCCCTTTCCATGTGGACTACCACTGCCATATTATGGCAGGGTTATACGACGAATACAAATAAATATTAAGGGACAATCTTACACAAATCGACCTTGTCCTAAACTAAGCACAGCTTGTACCTACTATGGGTACTAGACGACGATATACGTACTAATATAGATAAATATATACTTAAATACATAGAACAACCATGACCCAAGCACAAATATTCGAGTTCATCACACAAATATTTGCCCTGGCCGGGATTCGAACCCGGGACCGCCGGCTCAGTAGGCAGGTGTCTACAAACCGAGCCAAACGCGTCGTTATATGTGGATAAATATTCATTAATATAGATTTAAATTTATTTATTTCATAATATAAAATGTCAGTATAAATTACGCTAAGACAATTTACATGCACAAATTTATAATTCGATTCTCGTAGAATTAATTTTCAAATTTCGATGGGAGTAACCCTTAAGAAACTGGCAAGTATCGAACAAATCTTGCGGATGGACTTACCAGGCTGTTCTCAAAGCAAACTCGTTTGAGATTCCTGAAGTTTGCCGCCCAATCGTGCAATCCGTAGTACCACCGCAGCCGCACTAACTGGAACACAAATAACTTAACTATAGTCTGGCTAATGAAATATTACTCAAAGTTTTGTTCGGGAAATTTAAAAAATCTGCGTCTGGTCACACTTTGTGTAGTTAGGAATTATAGTTTTGATACTAGAAAATATTTTTGATTTTCAATGCACACGTAACACTACTCGCAAAGTTGGCCGAGGTAGGGCGAAAATGATAGTGTGGGGAGACACTTCGCTGCGGAAACCCATGCTTCGACCAACTTCGTTTAACTTCGCGAGTAGTGTGGAGCGCAATAAGACATTGAACGTTAATTGAATATTCAAGTCTACCTTTGTCACTAAGTCTAACAGTAAGTAAAACTTAGTCACTAAGGTGATTATGATGAAATTAAAGCAATTATAACGCCGAATCCCCAAAAATAATACAAATTTCTTTTTATTATGTGATTGGGTTTTGCCGTAATTACCCGTAGGGCCTAGCAGCCCAGCCAGTCTCGGGGCCCCAATCCCAGAAGTAGGACTTTCACCATACTTATTTATCACTTAATACTACCTACTAACTACCTACTATTTAATTTCGTCGTTCAATTAAAAAGTTTAGCCATTATATTACATTTATAATTCTTATATTAGGATATTTTTTCAATGTACCTACATACAGTCTGTATCAGAACGAAAAGCAAAGCTGAAAGCTGGTTGATGGTTAAGTGGAGTATGTTGTAATAGCATACTCATAGTATTAAATTTCAGTAGTTTTTGTGAATTTGCTCAATCTCAACATGACTTTAGGTCCTCTTATTTGCAGTCGGTTAAAGATTCTCATAACATCCTGTAGAAACTAAGACGTCAGTTTATTAACGTAAACAAACTAATCATCATATCAGATTACTGCAATTTCAACTATGACCGCACTACCACATATGCCTTGTAAGAAACACTAACCACTTACTGTAATCATCATTTAGAACATAAATTATTTAGGTATTACAGGGAATTCTCATAACATTGTAGTTCACTTCAGTTCACTTTGACATTTTAGATTTGTCACCTTGTAATTATTATTTTGAAAGAGGTTAGGTTAAATCGCTTTTTAGGACTTTTTTCTTTAAATTTAAACTTCAAGCCGACTGCAAATAAGAGGACCTAAAGTCATGTTGAGATTGAGCAAATTCACAAAAACTACTGAAATTTAATACTATGAGTATGCTATTACAACATACTCCACTTAACCATCAACCAGCTTTCAGCTTTGCTTTTCGTTCTGATACAGACTGTATATTGTTAAAATCATGATGTGCATGCTTATTTTGGATGACATTTATCTGTATAATGCCTGTCCTTTGTATCTTTATTTTTTGAACTGAATGAAATCTGTTTAGTGTGCCAATAAAGAAAAAAAAAAAAAAAAATTGCTGTAAATCATTTTGAACAGGGGACCCCTCCCCTGTCTCAAAATGATTTTCAAATGCCAAGTGCCGAGCGGCCCTGGCCTTCTTAAGTCCGGGACTGGTAACATGTTGTGTACTACCGTACCGTAGCGTACGTAATGTACCTACCGTAATATCTTCCAAGTTAGGACACTGTTCCCCAAGACCCCTCAGTTCAGGGTGGCTATCGGCTTTGGCGTCGTACACAAGTTCCCGAACACTCGCACCCCATCTGTTGAGGGCCGCCGCCAAGCATGCCGGGTCGTGCAGCGTCAGCACTCTGCATTTGCGACGGCGGATCTGCTCGTCCATGTCCCAGACGTTTGATATCGTTTCTACCCTAAGCCGGACGCCTGTAAGAATGAAGAAATAAAATAAATATTACGGGAGACGCTTACACAAATCGACCTAGTCCCAAACTAAGCTTGTACTATAAATACATATATAAATAACATCCAAGACACAGGAACAAATATTCGAGTTCATCTCACAAATAATTTCCCTGGCCGGGATTCGAACCTGGGATGGGAATAAAGATAAGTCTGACGTTTCCATATTTCTACCTCAACTTTTCAAGTTAATAGAAAAAGCAAGCTAAAACTAACTTTTCAGACAAAATATTCACTACACCTGCATTTATTATAAAGTTTCAAAAGTAACAATTCCATAGCCTTCCATATAATTGGATGTATTTATGCATAAGGGAACCAAGCAACGTATAAAATCCTTATTATATTGAACCCTATCACTAACATAAGTACAAGGACTTATTGTGGGTTGGTACCAGTTTGCATAAATACATCAAATTATGGTAATATTTTTAAATAATTACCTTCCATGTAGCGATGCACCATGGCGTGCCACTCTCGGCTGACAGACTTCGACCACTCTATCTCCTCCAGGGACAAGTAGTCCAGTATATACCTCCAACAGTCATCATTTAGAATACCTGGGACGTTCAGGGCTTGTGATATATTATTTACCTGTTAATATTGATCACATTGATACCTTAGAGCACAATCGTACGAACTTTTTGGAAAAGTAGACGCAATTAGGATGTTAGTGCACAACTCTATGTGGTTTAAATTTCATTGGAAAAAAAAAAAATATTAGTTTGTGTGTGAACTGTGAACTAAGGTATCGAATTATCAGCAGTAATACAATAGATCAATTATATTTATGTAAACATAGTAGAACAAATCAATGATGCAAAGATGAAAGTACAGACATTTTTTAATGCATTTTTTAGGTATAATTGTGAACAATTACTTCAGTACTTAGAATATAGTTTGTGCCTGGATTTATCTCTGTGGCCCTAGCGGAAAGGGGTATAAATAAAAAATTGGCCAAGTGCGAGTCCGACTCGCGCATGAAGGGTTCCGTACCATAATCTATAACAAGTTTGTTGTATGGGAGCCCCCCTTAAATGTTTATTTTATTTTATTTTTAGTATTTGTTGTTACAGCGGCAATAGCAATACATCATCTGTGAACATTTCAACTGGCCAGCTATCACCGTCAGAGTTCCATTTTTACCCTTTGGGTATGGAACCCTAAAAATTAACTAGAAATAAAAGGTCATAAGTAAGTTAAATTTGTCTTGTACCCCTTTTCACTAGGGTCACAGAACTATTCCTTTGAATTGATGGTTTGATTCCTGAGATACAGGATTATAATAGTTCATACACAAGTATAATTTAGGCTCTGTATAGATATAAATGAAACTTTTTAGGGTGAATGTCAGCCAGTCAGCCTGTACTGTGATGTCATGACAGTACAGGCTGATATAAAATAATAATTATATTATATAGTTATATAAATAATTATAATGAATAGCACAAATTAGTTATTTATTTATTACTTATACAAAAAAGTTTAATAAATCAAACACACCCATTGCCATTAAAATTAGCCATAAAGCCACCAGCAAGCTAGGCAGAGCTACTAGTGACAAGGGTAGGTGCATAAAACCCCTCCTGCTAAGGTAGCAAAGGATTCAACCACTTTGTTAGTATCTATAGAAAGCATAACCCTTAACATAGTTTGTAAAGATGACTCACCGTCCGACGGGCACCGACCGGAAGTGAAGCCACGACATATTGCTCATAAATACCCGCCTCATCCCACAGGTCAAAATCAGAGTCCAGGTCAGAATCGTTTGCATCCATTTATGTACCTACGTACGCTGAAAATGGTGGCTAGAAACTGATTTCAAAACGTTGGTTGTCGGCCGTTTTCAAGGAATGGTCAGTTAAAATACAGTCACACATGAGGAAAGGAAAACACAGGAGATAACAAGCAAATGTATTCAAAGTATTCAAACTAATACTGTAAATGGCATTTTGACATTGACGTAAACCCTGGGGCTACCAGACATTACTTTATAATTTCCCTATTTTTTGATAACTTTTTCCTTGTTTCCTGTTTGATGATAATGTTCATGTGTAAAACCTTGGTATCGGTTTAAATTACCTGTTTGATGATAATGTTCATGTGTAAAACCTTGGTATCGGTTTAAATTACTAATTTATTTTGCTGGCCAGGTTCCCTTTTTTGTAGCTGACGTGATCGTGGTCCGCGAATTAAAAATAATTTTCGCATGACGATGTCACAGTGCCGTACTTTTCCTACTTGTTTTATGAATTAAAAAAAAAACATTAATTCATACGGTGAATGATAAACTTTGCTATGAGTGATGAGTCCTGCATCGAAGTGTTTGACCTACATCCGCCCGTCAATTTCCATCCGTAATTTCTGATATTTTTTCGACCAAATTTTATCATCATTTTCAATTCATCATACCAGACAATAGACGTCCACTGCTGGACAAAGGCCTCGCCAAAGTTCTCCACAACGATCGATATTGCGCCGCCCTCATCCAATTTCTGCCCTCGATCCTAACCAGATCGTTGGTCCACCTGGCCTTCAAAATATATAAGAATTGGCCAAGTGTGAGTCGGACTCGCGCACCGAGGGTTCCGTACAAACACTTCCCATCCTTAAGTGTTTAAGTTTGCACCTGGTATGTATAGCGCCCCATACAAATGAGGTGCAAAGTTAACGCAACCAATCCCGTTTGTTGTATGGGAGCCCCCCTTAAATATTTATTTTATTTTATTTTTAGTATTTGTTGTTATAGCGGCAATAGAAATACATCATCTGTGAAAATTTCAACTGTCTAGCTATCACCGTTCTTGAGATACAGCCTGGTGACAGACGAACGGACGGACGGACGGACAGCGAAGTCTCAGTAATAGGGTCCCATTTTTACCCTTTGGGTACGGAACCCTAAAAACTAGTTATTACAAAGCAGCGCGAATAGATTTTACCCATCTTTAGGTACTATTCCCGGTTAAAGCCACCACGACCCAATTTTAATTTTCGGCAGTCATTCTTACTTACATTGAGACCAATCATAGAAAAACTTTCAGCCTTCATAAAATAACGAAAATCTGGCAATCGCTGGATCTTCTTCTACTCTGTCGTCTTGCCCACCGATAAACATTAAAAGCATCGCATCCTACCAACAAAGTGACCTACATTTTTTATTTAATAGTTATTATGTTATTGGCAAAAAAAAATATCCTTAATTTTTCACCTATTTTCCATTTTCTCAGAAACGTAATGATTTAATTACCCCGAAATTGTGGAAAATCGTCGATCCTGACATCACTGGTAAAACCACATTCCGGGAAAAACCACATATTATTTCTATTGAGGTATTATAGCCGTTCTACACCTTCCGATCCGATCCTAATTATCGGATGAAATCGGATAATGTGTAGTGTATAGATCCTAACAGTCCATTTATTATTCATCTGTGATCCTAAAACCCGCTACAGACCTTCCGATCCGATCCGATTTATCGGAAGAAATCGGATAATGTAATAGTATTTAGGTCGTAACTATTGCACTACACATTATCCGATTTCCTAACAATTACACTACACATTATCCGATAAGTAGGATCGGATCGGGTAGGATCGGAAGGTCTGGAACGGGTTTAACTCGATAATTAGGATCGGAAGGTGTGGAACGGGTTTTATTCAAAACCACATAATCACGGCGTTTATAAAGGTAATGATGCAATCTTTGCAATTGATAAAATATCGTCAACTTACTTTATATTACAGTTCTTGTTTGAATTAATTGCATTGTTAGTATAGCATAATTATTACACTTAATGTCTAGATAATATATGCGTCTAATCATTCATAATGTATAACAACCCTAACAAGTTGTAAAAAAAAAAGAAAACTTCAAATTGACAAGTTGATGTTGTGATCACGTTGTGATGATGAAACTTTTTTAGGCCTTGAACGGCTTGAACCATCCTTGAACTGATAAAAAATAGTGTATTTCACAGTAGTGATTATTAAGTGCATTTACTATTACTATGCAAGAGAACATAATGCAAGTTGCGTCGTTCAATTAGTTTAAGGAGTAACCTTGACGTTTCTCTGCGCAAAATATACAGAAAACAGTGTTTTATGAAGTTCAACTATTCGTAAACAAAATAGTAATTTTATGTTTTTAGAGGTTAAAGACCACGTATGATTATGATATCAGTTTAGTATTATAATATAATCTGCTTATAATACCTATCACAATGGAAAACCATCAGGAAGTATGGAAAAACTTAAATAATTATATAAAATACATCTATTACTTTACTTTATCTAACTTACAAAAAGAATTTCAGTTTTTAACTCTTTTCAATTATTTTTCAACCAATCAAAACATGTATTGCAGAGATTGGAGGGTCGGACTGTTGTGGATATCTTAAATGAAGACTGCTGGCGAGCCATACTGGACTTGTTGAATATTAAAGAGGTTATACAGTTAGAGAGAGTGAGCCGCCAGTGGCAGCATGTCGTGTTTCAGTACTTACAAGGTAACATCTCTCCGTCTATATTGTGTACTAGAATTATTTTTAGTTAAAGGTTTCATTTTGCCGTAAAATAATTTCATAGAAAGATTTTTTTTGCAACCGTAAACTATTTGAGATTGTTATAAAACAAACCTAATGTAACCTAATCAATAGACTGACATTTGCAAGAATTATGGAAAATGTATGACTACAGAGGAATTAAAATTCTGTGAAACGATTTTTCAGCGAAATAAAACATTCAACGTAAAATAATTCTATGGGCGCTCGAACATTTTCTGTGCTCAAAATTCAATCTTTTGCACTGTGTAAACTCTTACAGAATCACATTTAAATTATATATTGAATGTTTATTGTGCAAATCTTCAAAAGGTATAAAACCCTACCAATCTACCTTTAGATCTTTTAACCTATGCAGTGGATTTTAATATGGTTTTCATCAACAGACAGAACATTTGCAATGTTTCTTCCGAAAGTTTGCATCTTCTGTTCTCCCGAAACCTGTTTTCAGAAAAGAAAATCCACAGTGTATCAGCAACAAGCTTTGTCAGATTAATTAAATTCTTTGGAGTTTAATTAAATTGTTTGATTGAGAATTCGTATATATATGTCAACAACAATCACAGAAAACAACGAAAATATAACTTGAAATGCTATACAATTTGCGGGTTTAATTGAATGTAACATGAGTGCTTTCAATGTTTACCAGGTGCTCGGTTTAGCATAGAATATCCCTGGTACAAACACGAAACACAGTCTAAATGCTGTGTCTTAACCATGGACAACGATGATCCAGAAAAATTTGACCGAATAACTAGAAAGTGGGGACCATACATTAAAACAACGGATTGTGTGAACAGAGCCAGTTTAAAAGTTTTAAGAAGAAACTGTCCTAATCTAGAAGATATAACGGTATGTGGTATTTTTAAGTTTATTTTTGCCATCTCTGACTGATTAATTACATACATAAGTTTCACACATTTGGTGTTTAAGGGACTGTCTCTAGAGACCATTGACATATCACACAGCCAAAACATTGAGGTCATTAAATAAAAGTCTTTATGAATGTGACTAAGTCCCATTTTGTTATAAGAAGGCTTGTACCAATATGTTCATGATCACAAAAGGTCTGATCGTAATGAGATCCTTTTGAGACACGGTACAAATCTAGAATGGAACAGGCCATGTATGCCTCACTGTTGCTTGAAATTTGCTGGTGCGTTTACGAAGTGACGTATTGTATTTACCATTTTTAACACACTGGCTACACTGAAGCTTAAAAATACGCTGATTTTTATAAACGTGTAACGTTACACGGTGCGTACGCAGCGAAGCTTGACGTTGTTTATACGCTGTGATTAGGGTTACCTTCCGATACGCGAGACGTCCCATTTTTATGCGTCCCGCAAAGGTTCCGCGCGAGACGCCGATTCTCCCGTTTTCAAGCTACTATAGATTATAAGCACAGAAATGAACGTTCAGTTGTAATTTTGAGTAATTTGAATGAGCATGATCATTGGTGTATCTAAGATTATTTTTCAGGGGGGGGCTGGGGTGGGCCTGAGGGGGGGGCCTGGCCATGGCCTAAGAGATGAAGCCATGACTTTCTATCGGTAATCCAAAATCCTGGGGTGGGCACTAGGCCACCCCCCTAAATACGCCTATGAGCATGATATTAATTTGATTATACCACGATGGGCTCGCTTCGCTCACTCGGCACTACCCTGCGCTCAGCGCCCTATTCAGCTCTTTTACTTTTTCTTTCCATGCTTTTCAGTATATTGACGGCCAATGTACATTACCCGGTTTAGCCGTGAGAAGGAGTCCCGCAATTTATAACCAAGTCTCGCAATTTGATAGCAAATGTACCGCAAACGCAAATCTATGCACTAAGGTTGACAACCCTAGCTGTGATGCGTCGTTACCGTCACGTCATACGCGACGTGTGGCCGCTACTTTAAATTGTTTTTATTTTGTGATATGAGTTGATTTTTTAGGGTTCCGTAGTCAACTAGGAACCCTTATAGTTTCGCCATGTCCGTCTGTCCGTCTGTCCGCGGCTTAGCTCCGTGATCATTAGTACTAGAAAGCTGAAATTTGGTATGAGTATGTGTTAAAAAAAAAAAAAGTGGGGGTGTTTTTTTTTTTCTTTTCAACACTGGTGTGTGGGGTGTCGTTGAATAGGTCTGTTAAAAATAATAGGGGTCTCTAAACATTACTTTTTAATAAAGTCAGTAGTCTTGTAAATATTCGCTCCGAAAATAAAAAAAATTGTGTCCCCCCCTCCAACTTTTCAACCACGGGTCAAAAAAATATGGAAAAATTCATGAAAATGAGGCCTTATAAGTACTTTCAATAAAAACTATATTGAACAAAATCGGTCCATCCGTTTTTGAGTTATCGCAAAATTTCATAATTTTCTTTAAAAGGACGTAAGTTGACTTCCGGAAGGTAATAAGTAATTACAGTTACTTTGGCGTTTAAGACCTTTTTACGGAACTTGTTTTTGTTTACAGTTTTATGGACTGCTGGAAAATGATATTTTATTGAATGAGCAGCCGAAAAACTACAAGAATCTAAAAAGAATACATTTCAGAAGCTGTGAGGTGAGTGGAGTATACATCTATACTGTTATAAAATTCCACTTTAGGCGTGCGCCGTCAGCCCTGTAGCCTCATCTGTGTCAATGTACTTGTACTCTCTCATCACGCAGAAATTTCTACACCAATTTTGGTATAGAGATAGCTGAATATCAAAAGAAAAACGCGGAAGAAGTTGTAGACTGTTAGACATAATTATAAATAACATTAACTAAGGTGTAAAGCCTTTCAAATATACAATGCAAAGATCGACACACAAAGCATAATTAAAAATTCGAAAGGTTGCTTGGGCGTTAAGGTGGCGGAAAGGTTAACGCGCTGGACCGGCAGTCCAGAGGTACCGGGGCTCTTCCACCAGGTTACGCATTTCATATAAATTTATCTTTCAGCTTTGATCTTTGTATTAATGGTTTTAAATATGAAGCTTATAAAAATGTTGTGTAGCTTATGTAAAAAAAATTGAGTTCAGATTTCAGATAAGTGCATAAGCCGTTGGGTCACCAGAGATACCGTTGAAGAGCTGGCCATCTCTAACTCTCAAGTGACCGGACAGTGCTTGACAAGTCTACAATCAACTCGGCTAAAATCTCTAAGGCTCAGGGAATGCGAAACCTTAGACTTCCAACATCTCCTATCTGCCACTGATCACCTAACTGGACTGACTAAATTAGAGTTGGCTTATATACCTAAAGACATATTCCAAAATGTCCATTTGTTGCTTGATAAAATGCCCAATTTGGAGGATTTGTGTTTGTGGTGGCAGAAGAGGATGGAGCTGGGGAGTGAGTTGATCGAGTCGGTTGGGCGGCTGCGACGGCTGAAGCGACTGGATCTGAGCTTCAATCCTAATGTTACTGATGAGTGGTTGGAGACCATCGCGCGCGGGTGCCGCCTGCAAGAGCTGTTGCTCGAAGGATGTTTAGGTGAGTTTATTTTTTTATCAGACGACCTCACAGGTATCGCAGTAAGTAGTCCCCAATTTAGCTCAAGAAAGCTATGGGTAGTAGACGGACGGTATACACACTTATACATAGTTATATACGTACCTAAATACATGAACATGAACCAGGCATAAATACTTTATAAACCGCCTGTGCATGCTATAGTTGACAATAGACGGGCCATTTTTTCTAAAGTTGTACACCCCACTTTTTTTTTAATTTTCGATATATTGGGTATTTTCTACTCAGAATCACGAGCTCTTTCGATCTAATTAGGAGAAAAAAACTGTCCCGGGGTTCCGTACAAACACTTTCCATCCCTAAGTGGTTAAGTTAAGTTTGCACCTGGTATGTATAGCGCCCCATATAAATTAGGTGCAAAGTTAGGTATTAAAAAAACTACTTACTAGATACTACAGTACGGAATAACGATGTGGGGCAGATCTTCCGATATTGACAGTGTATTTATAATGCAGAAGAAGTGTATACGAGCTATATTTAAACTCAAAACTGTAGAATCATGCAGACCTTACTTTAAACTTCATGGAATACTCTCTCTTCCCTGTATTTACATTTTCAATGCATGTCTATTTGTGTTTCAACATGGCCATATGTTTCAACAAGTTAAAGATGTATATAAAAATCCCACACGATCACAATATCGTAATAAACTGTATGTTCCTTCAACTAAATTATCACTTGTTGCAAAGAACTCCTACATTATGTGCATTCAATTGTTCAACAGACTCCCCGACACCATTAAGGACTTACCATTTGTATTATTTAAAAAGTCTCTTAAAAAATGGCTCACTGACATGTGTTTTTATAGCATTCAGGAGTACCTAGATTATAAGTAAATAGATCTAATGATTATTGTTTGCATGCCGTGATTCGGTGGATTTTAGTGATACCCTAATGTACGTGTTTTATTAATATCTTAATGTACCTAAAATCACGCAAAATAAAGTTCATTTCATTTCATTTCTCGTTCAAAACAATTTTCGTTGGTAGTTTTTATAGTAATGTACATCATATGTTTTATTTGGATTTTTCATTTTCTTATTTTAGAAGTTAGAGGGGGGGGGGGACCAACTTTTTTCCACTTTGGAAGCGTCTGTCACGCAAACCTATCCATAGCTATACCCCACGTATCAAACACGTATGTGTTTGATGAAAAAAAAAAAGTTTTTGAGTTTCAGTTCTAATCTAAGTATGGGGAGCCCCCAATATTTATTATTATTTTTTTATTTTTGCATCAATATCTTAATGCGGTTCACAGAATACATCTACCTACCAAGTTTCAACAGTATAGCTCTTATAGTCTTGTGACATACGGACGGACAGACGGACAGACAGACATGACGAATCTGTAAGGGTTCCGTTTTTTTGCCATTTGGCTACGGAACCCTAAAAATGGCCCAGACACGCAATTGCTTGGATCTCTTCAAGTCGAAAGTGAATAGGCATTTTCTAGGCAAACATTCTGCATGTTGGGCCTTATTATCACTTAACAGCAGCTGCAATCGAGGCCACATGCTTCACCGTAAATAAAATAAAAACTTAAATCTGACATGGCAGTCGAGGTAAAAAGCTCAGCCATACCTTCCTTTTGGCATTCGGGACATTTTCAGACAGTAACAGTAGCCAGTCGGACAGTATTATAAGTAACGCTTGAACTTTATTAGCAACTTGAATTTTCAATTACCAAGCAATAAGCTATTCTAGGGAAATTTGAATCAGTAATTTGAACACCGTTGCACGTTCTCATTTTTGTCACTGATACGTACTGTTTTTACAGTCACTAAAATATTATTTCGGTTACTTTACTTTAATATCTTTCTAGTGCCATTGTAAGGGTAAGATCACAGTGGACGCTCGAGTTGAGCGCCGGAGAATTCATGTTAAACAATCAATCAATGCTATCAATATACCAGATCCGCGACGTTTCGCTTCGAGGATCACCTTGAGCTATACAATACTGCATCCGTGTCCAGGTCAATGGGCAGGGGCGAGTCCGGACGGGGTGCTGGCGGTGTGCCGCGCGTCGGGCGCCGCGCTCCGCGTGCTGGGCGTGGGCTCCAGCAGCCGCAAGTTGCTGGACCGCCACGTGGCAGCCTTCCTCACCACCTGCCCCAACCTCACGGTGAGTGTGCACGGTTGCTGGCGGTGTGCCGTGTGTCGGGCGCCGCGCTCCGCGTGCTGGGCGTGGGCTCCAGCGGCGGCAAGTTGCTGGACCGCCACGTGCCAGCCTTCCTCACCACCTGCCCCAACCTCACGGTGAGTGTGCACGGGTGCTGTCGGTGTGCCGCGCGTCGGGCGCCGCGCTCCGCGAGCTGGGCTTGGGCTCCAGCAGCGGCAAGTTGCTGGACCGCCACGTGGCAGCCTTCCTCACCACCTGCCCCAACCTCACGGTGAGTGTGCACGGTTGCTGGCGGTGTGCCGTGTGTCGGGCGCCGCGCTCCGCGTGCTGGGCGTGGGCTCCAGCGGCGGCAAGTTGCTGGACCGCCACGTGGAAGCCTTCCTCACCACCTGCCCCAACCTCACGGTGAGTGTGCACGGGTGCTGGCGGTGTGCCGTGTGTCGGGCGCCGCGCTCCGCGTGCTGGGCGTGGGCTCCAGCGGCGGCAAGTTGCTGGACCGCCACGTGCCAGCCTTCCTCACCACCTGCCCCAACCTCACGGTGAGTGTGCACGGGTGCTGTCGGTGTGCCGCGCGTCGGGCGCCGCGCTCCGCGAGCTGGGCTTGGGCTCCAGCAGCGGCAAGTTGCTGGACCGCCACGTGGCAGCCTTCCTCACCACCTGTCCCAACCTCACAGTGAGTAGCAGTGGCGTAGCTAGCCTTGAGAACGATGCCCACTGAACCGAGTCGGAGCGCAGCCAAACACATATTAGGTACCAGTTGCTATAGGAATTTTAGAGTCTGTACTGTTTTATAATTGGATGGTATTTTCACCGCGTCCTCGCCGTCGGTCCAAAGGGTAAAACGGGATACTATTGCTAAGACTCTACCGTCCGTCTGTGTCACCAGGCTGTATCTCATGAACCGATATAGCTAGTTGAAATTTTCACAGATCATGTATTGTATTTCTGTTGCCGGTATAACAACAAATACTAAAAACAGAATAAAAAAAATATTTAAGTGGGGCTTCGTGGTTACTTTGCCGTTAAACGTGAACGGCGAACCGTGATGTCCAGTAAACGTGTTTTTTTTTTGATGGTACGGAACCCTTGGTGCGCGAGCCCGACTCGCACTTGGCTGGTTTTTTCAAATTGACAAAGAAACAGATTCTTTTAAAATAGGTCTACTCAATGAAACCTTGTCTATTCCAGTCGTTGGACGTGTCGTACTGCCACGGCATAACAGAGGAGCTGGTGGGCGTGGCGTCGGCGGCGCGCGGGCGCCGGCTGCGGCTCAAGGTCGAGAACACCGTGCTCGAGGGCTGCCATGTGGTGAGTACCAGGGATGCGATCCGGTGAGGGAATGCAAACCGGTGATTTTTTTCTATGGAAATTACCGGACTATCTGTAAATTACCGGTTATATTTTCTTCGTTTGTTGTGACTTGCCCAAATCTGTATTATGGAGACCTACCGAAACGCCAGGGAATTAATTTACAGGGCTCCAATTAGAAGCACTTCGAGTTGTACAATCATTTTTGGCATCGTTTCATTCAACAGGTAAAATCGTGGCTTCCATGTGGTAAGCAGACGACTAGGTGTGCGATCCGATTAGAGAATGCAAGCCGGTATTTTTTCTATGGACATTACCGGTAACTTGCCGGTGGTCCAGGAATTTATATGGTCGGGGGCTTCCATGTGGTATGCACAGTTAGGGAATGCAAACCGACAAAACAAAATTGACAGTGTGAATGTATATTATAAGAAGATTTTTAGGACTTATGATTGATGATCAACTCACTTGGAAGCATCAAATAGACCATATTTGTAAAAGACTAAGCAAATCAGCATTTGCTCTGCAGAAACTAGCCAAAACTGTTAACGAACAAGCGGTGTTAACTGCTTACCATGGTCTTGTAGCTTCAGTGCTAAGATATGGGATTACTAGCATTAACCCGCGGCTTCGCCCGCGTTCCTATATAATATACATTATCCTACGGGAACGATGTTCTTTTTTTTTCAGGATAAAAAGTAGGCTATTTGTTAAGTTAGGGTATAATCTGCAATCTGCATATCCCTCATGCATATCCGCCCAACCTTTTTAGCGTGAAGAAGTAACAAACATACACAGACTGTCGCTTTTCTAATATTTTGGGAAATACTTTTTATGTTATCACAACTCCACTTTATCAAACCAAAACCGAAAACTCAAGCACTCAAATCAAGCGATCCCAGCGTTTACTGTATCCAAATAAAGTTCACTTCAAAATTCATAACTCGAAGTGAAGCTAAGACGCCGGGATATGTGTGCATTTTATTTGTATAAAGCTTTTATATATCCCGAGCCTCCGCTTATCGACTTGGGATATTCGAGATTGGTTTAATGATTCTAAGCCATATTCTAAGTTACGTCATGTTCTATTGTAAGATATTGAGGTTCTCTTCGTTGATTAATGAAAAATTATTATTCTGAGCCAGATAAACGTAATTCAGAATTCTGAAATGACTTAACGTAATTGTTGAAAAGCTTGAAACTATTTATTACGGATACAGGAAATTTCCCGATGATTACTCCTCCCGTCCCAACGCGCCGCCCGCGCTGGCCTAGGTACCGATTGACGACGATCGAAATGGCACCAAATACTATTTTTTTAATCTATAAGGATAACGCGGGTCTCTTTCCATACCTCAAAAGTAAAAATAGAACCCTTATTGGATCACGTGTAGCAGTCTGTCAGTCCGTCTGTTACAACCGATTTGCTGCAAAACTACTGGACTGATTAAATTGCAATTTGGCGCAAATGCTTTCAAGAATTTTCATGTCCACAATATAAAATTTCAAAATCGATGACATTTTCGTAATTATAACGTCCCAAAAACCATAAAAAAGAATAAAATAGTCTAACTAATCTTGTTTCCCCATACAAACTTTGGACCCCCATTTCACCCCTTTGGGGGGTGAATTTTGAAAAATTATGTCTTAGTGCACCCCTACACCTTATAAGGAACCTACGTGCCAAATTTGGACTCTCTAGAACCAGCGGTTTATTATTTAGAAATTTCAACTCCATTTCACCCCAACAGGGGAGATGGTAATTCACGTCCGCCACGTTGTATTTTAAAATCGTTGCGGTTTTGTAATCAGCGACCCGATAAACCATAAAAGCAGTACCCATGTTGATTTTCAGACTTTGTCACCACATTTCTCCCTTTTAGGGGTTGAATTCTCAAATAACCCGAAACACGTGTTTACTCATTTATCGTTAGAAGTACTCCTGTGAAGTTTCGAATAAAATAGTTTAACTAATCTTGTGTCCTCATACAGACTTTGGACCTCCATTTTACTCCCTTGTGGGGTAAATTTTTTAAAATTATCTCTTAATGCACCCCTACACCTTATAAGGAACCTACGTGCCAAATTGGGACTCTAGAACCAGCGGTTTAGTATTTAGAAATTTCAACCCCATTTCACCCCAACAGGGGAGGTGGTAATTCACGTCCGCCACGTCGGATTTTAAAATCGTTGTGGTTTTCGTAATCAGCGACCCGATAAACCATAAAAACAATACCCATGTTGATTTCAGACTTTGTCACCACATTTCTCCCTTTTAGGGGTTGAATTCTCAAAAAACCTGAAACACGTGTTTACTCATTTATTGGTAGAAATACTCCTGTGAAGTTTCGAATAAAATAGTCTAACTATTCTTGTTTCCCCATACAAACTTTGGACCCCCATCTCACCCCTTTAGGGGGTGAATTATGAAAAATCCTTTCTTAGTGCACCCCTACACCTTATAAGGAACCTAAGTGCCAAATTTGAACTCTCTAAAACCAGCGGTTTGGGCTGTGCGTTGATATGTCAGTCAGTCAGTTTCTTCTTTTATATATATAGATTTTCTGGGGAAACTCTACTCACAAAGAATCTGTATTCAAAACCCAAAAACGATGCGTGCGTGCCATGTGTGGCCTTAATATAAAGGAAAGCTGTGTACCTTTTTTTAAATTGTTGAAGATTTTAACACTACCAGCACTCAATATATTTGAAGTGGCAAATTTTGTCAAAACAAATCCTCAGCTGTTTAGACAAGTACTTCAGCAACGCAGGCTTCCAGTACGTTCTTATTATAAAAATAATATTTGTAATAATGAACACAAAACAGCTCTTTTCCGCAAAAGTATACTTGGAATGGCTCCTAGAATATACAATAAAATTCCAAATACAATAAAAAATTAGAAAATAATAAATTTAAAAAAGAGCTACACCATACCTTTTAGATAAATGTTATTACTGTATTAATGATTTTTTAAATGTGTAGAATTTTATATCAATAAATACCATAACCATAACATATATATATAAATAATAATAATAATAATTTGAGTTAAAATGATTTAATTAAATTTTAATGAGTGTACAATGTTTTATATTAGTTTTATATAGTCAAATCCTTATTTTTAGTAAGGTATAAAATTTGTACGCCAAAAAGCAAAACACAGAGCACTGTATGTTTTTAAAATATAAGATCTTATTGTACTACTTACCTGTGATTTACAAATAAATTAATTCTATTCTACCGGTATTGTTTTCTATGGAAATTACCGATAAATTACCAAACTCCAATCAGAAGCGCATCGAGTTGCACAAGCATTTTTGGCTTCGTTTTAACCTTTACGGACAACGGACAATTGCTCCACCGACGCCACAGCCGTCCAAATTTCAAATATCACAAACTTTGTAAATAAACCGCTACGAGTATTTTTCAATCCTTGATTTTGGAGCACTTTTTCTTGCTGTGGCGTCAGCACGGTCCCGCTCCCGCTCGCTGTTCGAAAGGTAACGAATATGTTCTCTGGCCCCAACAGAAAGCGCCCAATTCGGAAGGGAAGCTCCAAGTGGGTGACCTGGTAGTGGTTGAGGACGGAGCCCTGCCGCCGCCGCTGTGGGCGGCGGGGCGGGTGCTCCGCGTCATGCCCGGGGCCGACGGCGCGCTGCGCGTCGCCGACGTGCGGCTCAGGAGGGGCGTCGTCCGACGGGAGTTCAGCGACCTCTATCTGATGGACGATTTTAAATTGCTGAACGCGGGGGCCGCTACTAATTATTGAAACTTCGTATTCGAATTGTTCCGAAACGTTTAAAAATAATTAAAATGGGCATGGTACAATTTTTGGATGACCATAAAAAAAATCGATAGTCCTTGCTGTAAGGATCTACGAACTGCGGGTCATAAATTTTTCTTTACCATAGATTTTACGAAAATGTTTTTTTTTTCTATTGACAATTTGACAGTTACTCAATAATAGTGGCTGAAGAGACCTTTGCCTTAATTAAAAAAACTAGTCGATTGTCAAAATTTCAACGGTTTGACAAGTGCCAACCATCAACAATATATTTTTTTATTGAGTTTTGAAAGCAAAGATCCCTTCAGACACTTATTGAGAACTGTCAAATTGACAATTAAAAAAAACGCTTCTGAAAAAACATTGTATAGAGAAATGAATGACCTGCAGTTGAATGAATGATCCTAACAGCAAGGACTATCGAAATAAAGTGTAATTGAATGGTATTCCAAAAAATATTGGAACTATTGGAACCCATTTCTTCATCAGGAAATTTTTCAGCGTAGATTTGAACGTATATACGCACAAACGATACAGCCCACAAGTCCTTCAAGATTGAATAAGAACTTAACTACACATATGTCAGAGTTCAAACTCAATTTCAATGTGTTGGTTGTCGAGTGACGTCATACGTAACTACGTCTTTGGATTAATCAATTATATAATCAAAGATTCTTATAATAATAATAATCGAAAAGCACATTTTTAAATAAAATATAAAATCGAATAGAATTGTATACAAATAAACTTAAATTACAATTGTATTAATTTTCTGTATGGTAAATTTGTTATACAAATTGTTCTCGGTAAATTTGGACAGCTATAGTATACATCGACGGCAAAAAGCGGAAACGCTGTATACGCTAAGGGAATTCATTGGCGTTTATAGCGTTTACGCTTTTTGCCGTCGATATATATCTAAAATTTCGTGTTAATTCCTTTTTGGCGCTCATCGAGTTTTTGTCTCGTGCCAGGAGCGGTATCCCTGGCTGACCCTGGACTTCGGCGACGACCCCTGAGCGAAGACATTCCGCTGCGCAGGCGCCGACCAGGACACCACTAGGTTGGTCGATGGAAGACGGAGGTAGCCAGTCGATCGGGGGCCATGGCCATACTCCGTGGTTTTCGGTGCACGGATGAGATGACGACGTAGGACTGGTGTGAAATCAGTCGTGCACCAAAAACCCCGCGGGATGGTCATGATCATGACCAGGGGTTGGACTTTCTTTCGCACGGTAGGACTAATGGAGAACTATGGAGCCGTTATTAACATTAAAATACTATTCATACTCATACTCATTCATCTATTTCATTCCAAAGTGCCTTTGTGGTTATTATGGTTAACATTCCTAAGCATTAAATGACTAAAATTATGTTTTTTTTTTGTTACATATTTAAAACTCCTAATTTAATTTAATTTATTGTCAATATCATGAACTTCCAGTCATAAATGGATATTCGATCAATATAGAACCCAATTCACTCCACAAAACATGGATAAAGTTGCAAATATTTACGTATTTTATGGTGGCGAAAAAAACAATGCATACACAAATCAGGTCTTTGTATATTCTTCTGAATTTGTCCTTGACTATAAAATTAAAATTGCGAATTAAATACACTTATGAGTATGAGTATGAATAATATTTTAATGTGAATATCGGCTCCATAGCTCTCCATTAGTCCTACCGTGCGAACGAAAGTCCGACCCCTGATCATGACAATTATCGAACGTAACCCCGGCTCCACACTACTCGCGAAGACCGACTCAAGTATTGTTTCCTTCACCCATGGTATGACAAAATAAGGTATGACACTCCGAAATGACAGACGAGACTTCAGACGTCACGCTATGATTGGTCGGTTGGTTCTGTCAATCCGTTTGTTGCCAGAGGTTATCATAATACTCCTAGTTTTATTTTGTCGTTATAATTGTTTTAAACAAATTATAATCCATACTATCCATACTAATATTATAAATGCGAAAGTGTGTCTGCCTGTTACCTCTTCACGCTTAAACCGCTGAATCGATTTTGATGAAATTTGGCATGGAGATAGTTTAAGATCCGAGGAAGGAGATAGGATAGTTTGCATCCTGGAAATTATCCCTAAAAAGATTGAAAAGTGAGTAAGTAATTTATGATGACATTGATGACCCTGTAGGAAATGTAATGATTAGATCAAAAGCACAATTGCTCTTACATTTGCTTAGGCGCTTTTAATAATCCCTTTTATTAATTAAGGTGATTAGGTGGATATCTATCGTGTTGTACGAGGTTGCCTCCATACTTCCAAGTTCCACGCGGACGTAGTCGCGGGCAAAGCTAGTAAATTATAATTACAAAATGAAACTTAGTCAAAGAACATGACAATCATAAATATCATAATGCATAAATGCATAATTACAATTTTATGTACGACTGGCGGCAAACGTTTTTCCTTATATTTATTGGCAACTAATCAATGAGGTAGAAAGTCACTAGCCGGAGTACCTTATTTTCTTAGTCCATGCCTCCACCGAAGTGCCTCTCCACACTATCATATTGGCCCAAACTACCTGCTTCGCGAGTAGTGTAGGCGGGGTAATTATTATCACAACAACGTGGAATTCAATCGCGTATACTTATAAATTTCACTTTACGTAACCGACGACAGATTGCTCCACTGACGCCACCATCGGCAAATGCCGTCGAAATTTCAATGATCGAAAACGTTGAATTCAAACCGCTACATTATTTTTCATTCCGTGTATTTTTTTAATTTCTTTATTTTTTGCAATGGCGTCAGTGTGACGATGAATTGTTCCACCGCTTGATGTCCAAAAGGTAATACGACAACTGGGGTGGTCAACAGTTTGATCACAGAATTATTCATAAAAGTGTTGCTTTGCTCTATTGACATCACAAGAGGTATCTATTAGTTGAACATTTCTAAAAAGGTTTGTACAAAATTAATAAGAATTGTCAGAAAAAAATAACTTTATTTGAAATTCAGGTTAAAATTTTATGTCAATGCTATGTTGATAATAAAGGTTCTGTTATAAGTACTTATATTTTCTTCATTATACATAATCTGAAATCATCGTATTAAAAATCATAAATAAAATTGGTGATAAAATAGGAAATAATTCATTCAACTTTAATTGACGTCTTAATTTTGTACTAACTTATAGAAATGCTCACTTAATGTTATAATAAGGATAGCATTTATAAAACCAATTAATTTTATACGAAATTATTTATTAAACTTAATATTTTATATTTACATTTGTTTTGATATTATATTTAATGTTTAAGACAAACTTGTTTTCGTTTATCAATTATCAGCCTTCTAATAATACGGTGTTTGACTATGGTGAAAATAAATTAAATGCCATTAACTTTTGGACACTATACGATTTTTAATTGGACAAAACGTGAGCGTCAGGATGGCGGGTGTACATCAACAAGAACTGGAAATGCACCCGCCGACCTGATATCAGAATATGATATGGCGGGCGTCATTAATTACTTAAATATCTCTGGAGCTTAAAGAGCACATTGCTCCAATTTTGGCGCACATTTGGCACATTGCTAGCACTAACTCCTGACGTATACCGCAGCTCCATATTTTGTTGATGTACACCCGCCATCCTGACGCTCACGACAAAACCTAAAAAGAGCATGTGTTTTGACTACCGATATTTATGACGTCACAAGCCAGTATCTTCAAAGAAACTTCATACTAACAGATAGTTATTGACATTTCTTAAGGAGTAGCTGATTTGAGCTGCCATCAAATACTGTATTAATGTAACCTCCATTGAGATCACTTTAGATCGTTAGATTATTATGTATGGTAAGTCACTAGCAGAACGTTTGGTCCTCGGTGTTACAACGATGGTGCACACCTGTGCTAACGCGGGGCACGTTCATAGGGATTTGATATCGATAAAAAATATGTCGATGTATAAATATATTAAGGCAAGTATTTAAAACGATATCTGTACCTATATTCCCTTTTTTCGATCAAAATATTTGAAAGTTTCACCAAAAATACTGACTTGCACACTAATTATGCACACCAAATAATGCGTATTAAATATACTTTTTAAAGGTATTTGCAAAACTGTTTTACTGGATATAAAAAAAAAAACTAACCTAACCCGGCCGAGTCGGATCTTACAAATACAAATACAATACAAATACTCTTTTCACCTCACTAGCTCGGAAAGCCCAGTTTGTTTGTTTGATATCTATTGAGAAAATCGCTTTTTATCCACATGTGGAGAAAGAGTTTTGACGTTTCAACGCAGCTAAAGTATAAAATTTGACATGAGCTTATTTTCTGAAAAATCCCGTTTAAATACCTAAATGAACGGTAATTAGACGTTAAGTTTTAATAAATGGCAAATTGGTTGATTATTGCAGATATTTTTCAAAGATATAGTACAAACCCTTATTCTTTTTTCCTCGCTGTAGTGAGGTGAAAAGTTTTGTGTTATACTCGGGCGAAAAGTTATTTTACGTCTCGTGTTTTGAAACACTCGCTACGCTCAGGATTCTATTTTGAACCACTCGCTTCGCTCGTGGTCAATCATGGGATCCTTTCGCTAGCTCGTGTTTCAAATAAACACTCGCGGGTAAAATACAACTTTCCCCCCTTGTATAACAAATAACTATTATTGCACACCTCCAATATCAAGGAATATACAACACAACATGAGATACATTAAAAATAACAGGCAGAGGTAAACAACAGGCGGTCTTATCGCTAAATAGCGATCTCTTCCAGACAACCTTTAGGTAGCAGAGTAGTTGAAAATTAATGTTTGAAATTAGTAGGTGGTGCATAATAATAATAATAGGACTAAATGAATCTTAGTGTGCAGTGCGAGGATAATTAGTGTGCAAGTCAGTATTTTTGGTGAAACTTTCAAATATATCCGATGTACTAACCATATTTTTGGTGTGAATTCGGTTCAAAAGATCATCTCGTTTTGTATGATGTTTAAGTTTTTTTTTAGGACATGTTCGGTTAATAAATAAATAAATAGCAGACAACCTCACACAAATCGATCTAGTCCCAAATTAAGCTCAAGAAGGCTTGTGTTAAGGGTACTAGACGACGATATACATACTTATATAGATAAATATATACTTAAATACATAGGAACAACCATGACCCAAGCACACCACGCGGCCTTCCCGGCCGTCGCAGCCTTCCCTATAATATGGTTGAGGGAGGCGATGGCTGAGATATGCGTCATACTCGTGAACGGGTGCCGTTTGTGGGGTCCGGTCTGTTCATGCTAGCAAGGGCCAAATTAAATATGTAGCAACCGCATACTAGTGTTAAATTAAGTAAACGTGAGAAACTTCATCCTGTACTCGATTGAAGTTATTATATGTTGATTTTTACTTTTTGAACTCTTAGAGACTGTATACATCTCTAAGAAACAGCTTAGTGTAGTATGACACTCAGAGACTTTATACATCTCTGAGGAAATTTAATAATTTTAAATCTTTTTATTGCATGTTATGACGCCTAGAGACCATATACATCTCTAAGAAATTTAGGTTTAATAATTATTTTCTATTGTAAATTATTCACGTTGACGCCTAGAGACCTTATACATCTCTGTGGAATTAAATAATTAAGTTATTTTATTTTATTGCATGTTGTGACACCCAGAGACTTTATACATCTCTGGGTATATTTAATATTTAATATTTTAAATTTATCGTTAAAATTTTATTTTAATGTTCCTACTTAACATTGATTTGGAGTATCTTACATCTCCTTTACGTGTACCAGTGTAATTAGTTATAACACTTCAAATGTATCATGTAATTGTTTTAAGTATTATTTACGAAAAAATGACTTACTGTTGAGTTTCTTTCGGCTTTCTTCTCAACAGCGGTCTCCTCTTGCGAAATGCCGGTAGATTCACAATTTGACTTGTAAAAGTGCCCCTGTGGCCTACTTACTGAATAAATTATTTCATTTCATTTCATTTCACAAATATTCGAGTTCATCACACAAATATTTGCCTTGGCCGGGATTCGAACCCGGGACCGCCGCTCAGTAGGCAGGTGCTTGCAAACTGAGCCAACCGCGTCGTCAATTATAAATAAAGTTAATCAATTGTTTTTTTTTGCACAGCATTCGTTTTTCTGGTATGCATTCAGTTAATTAGTGGAGTTACCTAGTGTGCCTGCAGATGTGCATTTAATAATATCCCATATATTAATACATGTGATCATTGAATATTTCCGATTACTATTAAAAAGTTCGATATCATGTCTGATAAAGTTAATATCTTCATCTAGACGAATATGGAAAAAAATATTGATTGTATACTTACTATGAAAACTATTTTAAAATAGACGAATAATAGACGTTTTATTGTTTTCATTTTAAAATGAAGAGAAAATAATTTTGATGACATTTAGATCTTGATAGTGACATCGCTACATTTTTGTCGGTAAAATATTTTGCTACATCATTTTAGTATCGGTGCTCCTAGTTAGCACAGGTAAGGTGATGAAAACATTTATTTTAGGCAACTGTGGCCCATAGATACGTACCTTAAAACTAAAATACATAATCAAATACAAGATAATAGAAACATAAGTAACTAAACTAGGTCACATTTTTTAACAGCAATGTGTTACGCGTGTTCGTTGTGTCAGGTAGCCGACCACGAAACGCCGGAACATTACACCCTTCGGCAAATACTCTTCCTTCCGTCCGTCGGAACTCTCAGCGCGAAGGAATTAAAACTCACGTTGCGGCGAGACTCCAACTTAACATCCCAAAAATATGCAGACTTATGGTCAAACACCGGACAGTCTACAGACGTAATGCGCTGGCCTGCCCTGATTACTTCCAGTACGCGGTTTATAAATTTATTATTATATTATTATTATTATAAAGTGGCGCCGTCGCTACTCCTGGGCGAAGTCAAGGATGATCCCTTTGTGCAGCTCCTGGGTACATCAACAGGATAATAAGGGTGCGTTTTCACTGGAGCGGAGACGTGCGGAATCGACCAATCACATGTGCGTTAATCACTATAGTCTCCTGGGTCACGGGGTAAAAAATGGATCCACCCAAAAACATACCGCCTAAGCTACTGGCTACTGGCTATACATATGCCGGCAAACTTATAGACCGCGACCTCGACTGCTCACTAGCCGATTTACGTACAAATGTACACGCGCAGATCCGCCATTTTCGTTCTAAAAGTTTGCCGCCAACCGTAACATCCACCCAGCAAATATACCATCACACAATTTGCCCCGGCCGGGATTCGAACCCGGGACCGCCGCCTCAATAGGCAGCATTACAATCTGCGCCATCCGCATCGTCAAATGAAAATCCATACATTTTTTGTAACTCAATGGAAAATTTTGTAGGACATATCGTGAAATTGGGCTTACCTTGTTCAGAATAAGCAACTTTACCAACTCACCAAATTTTATTGAAATCAGAAAAAAAAAACGACAACAAAATAAAAATTTGCCCAAATATGTAATCCATACCGGGTCACAGGGCTGGAGTTCGCCACCGAAGGCGACGCGGAAACGCAGCGGAACCGCGCTCACCGCGCGCCGCGCCGCCGCCACGCGCGCTGCTAGCGGCCGCGACAGACCGAAGCAGCTCTCCAGGTCCAACAACTACCACAATAAACTCCCATTAACCCTTTGAGCGCCAAGCGGCAAAGCAATTCGCCGTGCCACTGACGCCAAACCAAAAAAAAAAGTGCTCCAAAATCAACAGAGATTGAAAAACACAGATAGTGGTTTGAATTAACATGTTTTTGACCATTGAAATTTTTGACGTCAATAGGCGTCGTTGGCGTCAGTGGCACGAATTCCCGATGACGTGATTTGCCGTCTTTGGCGGTCAAAGGGTTAAATCTGGGTTTCCACCGGTGCGAGGATGCGTAGCGAGAACGAGGGATGTGTTTTTGTTAACCGATAGAATCAGTTGCGCTGAGCGAGGATAAGTAAATGAAGTTATTCCATTGGTTAACTAAAACACCTCCCTCGTTACGCAGCCTCGCACATCTCTGGTGGAAACGCAGCCTAAGGTAAGGTTGCCACCGTCCGGGTTTCCCCCGGATTCGTCCTAGTTTAGAAGTTGTTTCATGACATGACATATTAGGTACTATTTTTTTTCTTTGTTTCATGACACGTTACTAAATCATATTATTAAAAAAAAACACAGTTACTAAATATACTTCATCAATCAGCCAGTTGCAACCACACTATAATGACATTAATTTAAACCTGTCAGTTCCTATGGTTACCTCGTAATATCATTTAATGGAATGCTCTCTTTTCCTGACAAACAGATATAGTAAACACATGCACACTTTATTTATAATATTACGATCACGACTGTGAATAGTTTTCGGCATTTTCTTTGGATATTTTTAAATATTGGTCTTTTAAAGAAACCACCACTAATGACATTGACATTGTTGACAAACCATCATAATCTTTGCCAGTTTAAAAATTAGTTCCAGTGAAATTCCGGAATATGGCGCATTCTCATCTCATACATTTCTGGTTAGGCTTTAAATCATAGCTACTAAATATACTATTACCGTAAGGTTAGGGCACTGATGTACTCGGTTACTAAATCACAGTTACTAAATATACTATTACCGTAAGGGTAGGGCAGTGATGTACTCGGTTACTAAATCATACTATACTTAATCACAGTTACTAAATATACTATTACCGTAAGGGTAGGGCAGTGATGTACTCGGTTACTAAATCATACTATACTAAATCACAGTTACTAAATATACTATTACCGTAAGGGTAGGGCAGTGATCTATTCGGTTACTAAATCATACTATACTAAATCACAGTTACTAAATATACTATTACCGTAAGGGTAGGACAGTGATGTAATCGGGTACTAAATATACTATTACCGTAAGGGTAGGGCAGTGATGTACTCGGTTACTAAATCATACTATACTAAATCACAGTTACTAAATCATACTATACTAAATCACAGTTACTAAATATACTATTACCGTAAGGATAGGGCAGTGATGTAATCGGGTACTAAATATAGGTACTATTACCGTAAGGGTAGGGTAGTGATGTACTCGGTTACTAAATCATACTATACTAAATCACAGTTCCTAAATATACTATTACCGTAAGGGTAGGGCACAGCTGCACTATGTCCACTACGTTGTCGTCAGTAAGGCAGTGGCTGCGATGCACACCGAGCGACGTCAGACGCGCGCCGGCCTGACGACATGCTGCTAAGACTCCAGACGCTGACATTTCTATAATATAATAATAAATAAATATCAGACAACCTCACACAAATCGATAGTCCCAAATTAACCTCATGAAGGCTTGTGTTATGGGTACTAGACGACGATATACATAATTATATAGATAAATTTATACTTAAATACATAGAACAACCATGACCCAAGCGCAAATATTCGAGCTCATCGCACAAACATTTGCCCAGGCCGGGATTCGAACCCGGGACCGCCGGCTCAGTAGGCAAGTGCTTATAAACTAGGCCAAGCGCGTCGTTTATGAAAAGTTGATTATACACAAAAAGTAACGAGTTTTTATTATCCAGGAGAGACTTTAAGAGATTTGTGACGGTGATGATTTCTCCCTTCCTACCTATCTAAAAATTCATAGTTTTCTAATCTGTCTTTATGCCACATAGGCGCAATTGTCTTGGGATATCCCTCTCATGATTTGTTTGCGAACTGCAAAAGATGTAAAGTCACTGAATTAACACAGTAACCCTGATGCAAGTTTTGTACCTTAAAATCCGACTGGACGTAGACAAAAGATTTGATGGAGGATTAGATTCAGGCGGCATAGAATCAGTTCTCTTCTGAGGGTGTCTTAGGGAAAGGCCTATGTCCATCGTTAGTGGTTAATGATGATAGTGTCGTTAGTGGTGAATATGGCATATGGAATATAGTGATAATGACTCTTCATCATGAGTCTATATCTGTCCACTTAAGTGTTAGACATGAGCCTCTCCCATGGAGATGCCATTAAATTTGGCCTCATTTTTAGGGTTTTTTGTAAAAGTCCTTATCTAGACACTCCACTTAGCTGAAGGGTGTCCCACACGTTTGCCAAGCGGTCTCCACTCCAGAAAGTGTCCCCAAAAAGTGTCCTCCAAAAAGTGTGGTGGTGACTGGGGTGCCCGTGCCCATCCCAGGATGTTGGGTTACCAAAAGAAATTAATAGCTTCATCTCGTAGGCCAGGCCCCGTCTGAAAATAACCCAAGATGCGCCAATGATTGTCTCCAATAGTAACGGATACTCACTATCGCAGTTGACCAATTCCAAGGATCGTAGCTCCTTGCAGCAGCGGGCCACGTCCTCTACATCCGCGTCCGTAGCCACACAACTCACGCTGAGGTGCCTCAAACAGCCCAGGCGACAAACAGCCTCAAACAAACGACTCCTGTCTTCAATCCCAAATATATGCAGATATTCCAATTTCGGCGTCTTCCTTAACACCAGGTGAATTTGCTTGTATATTTCTTCTGGAATAACTCTCAACACGAGTCTCCGAAGCTCACCGAGTCGAATAGAGGCCAAAACCAAGTGCCGGGACTCAAAAGCGTGGCACCCGAAGATGTGGAGCGATTTTAAAGATGTCAATTCGATGTCGAGCAAGAATCGACCTGTGATTTCGTCATTTATCCAAATCTCCAGTTCCTCTAAAGTCTTGTTGGCTATGAATTGACTGATGAAGTCGTCCGAGAGCTGTAAACATCAATGACAGTTACCACGAGTTTACAGTGACAGTAGGTACTCGCTAGCGATATCGTAAACGATTTGTATGGACAATTGTAGTTCTACAAAGTAACCGATAGTAAGCTGTACTGCAGTTATCCATACAAATCGTTTACGCTGTCGCTAGCGAGTACGGTCACGTTAACTCATGTTAATGGTACAGGTGATAAATGGCATGGCGTTCTTACGCCGTTCGCGATTCTCACTGTGACAACAGCACCTCTAGCACGACTGTGATTCGCGACTGTTTTTCGCGCGAGATATACTACCTGTCTCTTTCTGTACAGTATTGTGAGAGAGTGACGGGTGATGCTATGTCGCGTGACATGAGTCGCGATCTATAGTTGTGCTAGACGGGCTGTTTTCAAAGAATTCTTACTCCTATGCCATTATAGTACATTTACATTACATAGGTACCTACTTAGGGTGGTGAATTCGTGAATGTCCCACATGATAAATATGCGATGGGGTTTTACGAATTAACCGCCCGTGGTTTGTCTTAAGTTTTACGTCTGACCTTGGCCTGGAAGTGAGGTTTTCTCCCCAGAAATCCGTGAGTGTCAGGATGCCGGGTGTACATCAACGAATGGTGCTGCGGTATACGTCAGGAGTTAGTGCTAGCAATGTGCTAAATGTGCGTCAAAATTGGAGCACTGTGCTCTTTAAACTCCAGAGATATTTAAGAAATAAATGACGCCCGACATCCTGACGTCAGGTTGGCGGGCGCATTTCCGGTTCTAGCTAATGGCTGCCGGCTGAAGAGTGAAAGAACTGCCTAAGGTTAGTGCTCGCAATGTGCTTCCATATGTATGAAGCACAATCAAATTCAGAGAGCGGCTTAAGAGTAATATGGAATTGAATAAGTATCTATATAAACGCCTGCTTATTTGAAATAGCGATATCACATCTTCATTGCGGGCAGTTCAGACACACACAAAACATGCAGGCGCTTTACACAAAAAAGTGAATCACTCTTACTCTTGTGCGCAAGGCTGGCCTCCTTTACATTTTAAATATCCCTGGAGTTTAAAGAGCACATTGCTCCAATTTTGGCGCACATTTAGCATATTGCTAGCACTAACTCCTGACGTATACCGCAGCACCATTCGTTGATGTACACCCGCCATCCTGACACTCGCGAAAATCCCACTTACTCGTATATGCTTTAAAACAAAAACGTTACACGTAAGTACTTACGGAACAGCAAATTAAACGAATACGTTGCAGATACTTGAAATGTTCAATCTGAATCTTTTGCAACTGTTGCTCTGGTAGATTCATGAACTGAAAAAAGAACCCAAGTCTAAATACATCTTTACGCACTTCTCCAGACAAAATGTGTGGATCAAGTGATTTCATTAGTTTAAATAAAGGAATTAAATAAAATATAAAATAAATATTAAGGGACAATCATACACAAATCGACCTAGTCCCAAACTAAGCAAAGCTTGTACTATGGGTACTAGACGACGATATAAATAATATATAAATACATATATAGATAACATCCATGACCCCAGAACAAATATTTTGCACAAATATTTGCCCCGGCCGGGATTCGAACCCGGGACCGCCGACTCAGTAGGCAGGTGTCTACCAACCGAGCCAAACGCGTCGTCGAATTTTATCGCGTGTTTTCATTATTAGAGCCTTCCTGACCGCGATATAATTCCAACTATATTTATACTTGTAAATTTTACTACTTAGGCAAAAGGATATTGCGAAAACATGGAGTATTAGATGGTGATATCTAAATCTAACTATTGCTCAATATGTATGTATGTTTGAAGATTGCTAAAAGACATTTGACACTTAGATATATTTTCCCTCACTCTCTTCGTTCGCTCGACCAAGTAATTACTTCGTTTCATAATACCGTATTTTACGCGGGATCCCATGAAATCCGGTATTATACAAAATCTATATTCTAATTATGTGCTCCCTTCGCCTTCTGCTACACCTTCTCTATATTAAGTTAATTTCTTTATCTATTTCACTACCCATAGGTTGTCTGGAAGACATCGCTATTTAGAGATGAGACCGCCTGTTGTCTACCGTTATTTATAAATCGTATTTATCTTGTTTCCTTTTGTTTGTAAACTATTATTGGTGTGCAATAAAGTATTGTTTGTTGACTGTTGTATTGTATTGTATACCAGCGACCCGCCCCGGCTTCGCACGGGTGCAAAGCTGATACTAAATGAAAACTGTTTCTCTACTACATTATGCATGTATTATATATAATAAACCTTCCTCTTGAATCACTCTATCTATTTAAAAAAGCCGCATCAAAATCCGTTGCTTAGTTTTAAAGATCCACTAAAAATCTAAGCATACATAGACAGACCGACTGACAGACAGCAGGGAGGGACTTAGTTTTATACTTTTGATTTTGAATATACCTACCGTTACAGCTTCTAATTTAGGGCAGTTCTTTGTGATAGTTTCCAAGCATTCCTTAGTTTTGCAGTAAGTGGCCACAACCGATGGGCCCAGCTTGCGCGTCCATCTCCAGAACGACGGGAATTTCTCCTCCCACAATGTCACTCGACGGACATTGGAAACGGCTTCGCTGAATCTGATGTACGGACGCTCTACCCCGATACGAATTCCTGGCACAAAGGGAGATTCAATAAATTAATCAGAAACCATGCATGATTCTGTTAAAGAACATTACTTTTTTTCAGCATACCTAGTATTTGGCCTCAATGCACCTAATATTAAGTGAGAATAAGGCCTAAGATGGAGCATGCTTATCTAGAAAACGCCTATTCACTGTGGACTTGAAGAGATCAAAGTTAGATTTGCAGAGAGAGCAGGAAGAGAGTACTTTGCAGTTAAAAGCTCACCGAAAGGCATTAGGGTCCGGAGAGCGGAGATAATGGCCCAATCTAGTTTGGGATAGCGAATAAAATAATTTTTAATTTGAATTAAAACTTTTGCATTTTGTTCATTATGTGTCTCATGAGCATACCCCAGTGTTTTTGGTGCACAAATGATTTCACACCTTACACCTTACACCGAAAACCCTGAATATGCTTATGAAGTTATGAGATCAAACTCTTCCTTACGTTGCAAGTACGCCAGTATCACTGCCTGCCACTGTCTGCTGACTCTCTCTGACTGTATGATGTGATTCACAGGTACATAGTCCAGCAGAGCTCGCCAGCAGTCCTCGTTAAGATAATGAAGTATTGTTGGTTCATTACTTGCCTCCGTGTCTGCCATCTGCATACATTTTTAATATCTAAAAAAAGTTCTTAAGTCTTGAGTTATAAATCTGAAATTCTCTTTACTAGTTTAATAGTGGGTACCTCTCTTATTTCTATTTAACTTTAGATTCTCTTATTCTAAATTGTAGTGCACTGGCTGAACATATTTTTTTACGGTAAAGAAGAATGGTGCCTCCCGACACAGGCAATAACATGCTTAATGGGAGGCTCCATCCCTTGTATTATGCATCCATGTGTTTTTTAATAAAAAAATAATAATCGAGTTTTGAACTCTTTACTATATTGAAAATGGAGGGATGTACTAGAGGTACATACTTGAATCTAGTACTGGTACAACAGGATTTGGTCAAGGATTTTAAAGACTTACTTTTGAAATCATGAACTTTATTCTGTAAGTAGGCCACAAGGGCAGTTTTACAGTTTGTCTGAGGTACCGACATTTCACAAGAGGATGTTGAGAAGGACAATTGATATTGATCATTAAATAAGTAAGAGTAAAAAATATTAGATTAGGATATGTGTTATTGACATACCTGACTGAGCTAACTCTGGGCACACTCTAGGGATTTGATATTAATAAAAAAGATGACGATACATATTAATTCATGTCTCATTGAAACTTCTCGATTACTATAAAACGGTGCAATATCATGTCTAATGAAGTGGATATTTTCATCTAGATGGCAATCTTTAATAGCGACGAATATGGAAAAAATTTAAATTATTTAAAATAAACAAATAAATGCATGCTTTAATTTGTTTATTGTTTTCATTCTGAATTGAAGAGAAAAAATATATATATTTAAGTTGATCAATTCAATACTCAATTCTAACTCCTGTTGATCTACTCCGCTACGTAATGGTTGTCTGGAAGAGATCGCTATTTATAATTACATTTTCAATTGGAGATAGCCAAATGCACAAAGTGTCTAGTCAAACCTCTGATTGGGTGAAAATTAATTAACATGCAAGATTTCATAGCAGATACAGTACCTGTGTGATACGTGAGTAATAGTGTGGGTACAAATGCGAACTTATTATATAGGATGTCTTCACTAGAAGTTATAGTAATTGAAGCAGTCGTGTACTTAAATTAACTCACTTAGTTACGTTAAGCTACCCGGAAATCAACAAACACCAATGGTTCAGTAAGTGGCACCTTTTCTATGCCTGTCATAATTGTCAAAATGAATTTTTAACAAAATCTGTGTTGTAATTTAAAACCTACTTATTGAAGAAACTACTAAAAACTTTCAAAACTTTACCGAGGAGCTCAGCTCACTCAAGTTTCAAGTACTGCAATTTTTTTTTTTTTGGGAATTTTATGGCCTGGTAACTAGACCTTTAAGCCATCAAGTCATGGACCTAGTAAATACTATAGTATACCTGGACTGCTCATTGCTTCGTTCGAACGATCCAAGTAAGAAAGCCGCCAAGGGGGCAGTTTGTCCCACTCTGCTGGGGTAACCAAATATTTAGCAATAAAGAGGGACTCATCCTTACTCCATTTTATTACAAGTTTGGCTCGGTTTGTAGACACCTGCCTACTGAGCCGGCGGTCCCGGGTTCGAATCCCGGCCGGGGCAAATATTTGTATGATGAACTCGAATATTTGTGCTTGGGTGATGGTTGTTCTATGTATTTAATTTAAGTATATGTTTATCTATATAAGTACGTATATCGTCGTCTAGTATAACACAAGCCTTTTTGAGCTTAATTTGGGACTAGATTGATTTGTGTGAGGTTGTCCGATAATTATAAAAAAAAAAATAAAAAAAAATTAAAGTCTAAAAATGTATATTGGCTGGTACTGTAGCTAGAATTTATTTTATATACCTATGGAAACTCATAAATAAATATAGTGAATGTTAGCTACTATGCCAGCAATAACGCACTTTTGGCTCCTGTTATTTTAACAGAACGCAGCAATCCCGTAACTGTTAATTAGATTTGATAAATGACAAACTTCGTTAAGTTTAAATAAATAAATAAATATTAAGGGACAATCATACACAAATCGACCTAGTCCCAAACTAAGCAAAGCTTGTACTATGGGTACTAGACGACGATATAAATAATATATAAATACATATATAGATAACATCCATGACCCCAGAACAAATATTTTGCACAAATATTTGCCCCGGCCGGGATTCGAACCCGGGACCGCTGACTCAGTAGGCAGGTGTCTACCAACCGAGCCAAACGCGTCGTCAAAATTGTTTTTAAGTCATACTTAAAAACAAAACAAACAAAAAACATATTCTGATGTACGTGGACATGAACTCATTTATGAGGATATAAAAAAAAGTGGTTATTTGTAGGGTACCATAAATTAATTAGGGAGGTAAAACTGTAAGTATACCGTTATTTTATAAACTACCTGTATAACTCTGTTTTACCAATGCAAGACTACGCAATACTTTTTATTACTGTACTAACGGTTACTAAGTATATGGCGAAATAAAAAGCAAAAAAAACTAAAAAGCTAAAAATAACCCATTTAAGTACAGATTACGTTTGAATCACGTTTTGAAGACGATGCCTAACCACTTCATTTATTATATTTTTATATTATATAAGTATATTTTTTTTGTTTTTAGTGATTCATATAAAATACTTATGGCGGGGTGATCTGGGAGGTCTTAAAGGCATACATCTCGTTTGAGTTATCTCCTAACTTCGGATCTAAGATTGCTACTACTACTACGATTACTTAGGCGGGTAGCAATGTTCTAGGTGGGCTCGCCCTGTGGGCCCTTGGTCTCGCGCGCTACGCCGTCTCTGGGACGCTCCACACCTTTGGTGCTACACGGAGCTCGGCCTGCGGCTTCGTGGGGGGACGTTCGCCCTTAAGCCTGCGGCCCTCGGTCGAACTAAAATATTAAAGTTTGATGTCCGATATTTTCTGAATTTGACCGAATTTTTTAAATTCGATTTCAGATTCCGACTCAAGAGCCCCAAAAACCGCCTGATACCGAATTTCAGCCCCCTCGGACCAATATGAAAATTTCTCCATACAAATCTTGTTTTTCCGATATTTTCCGAATTTGACCGAATTTTCGGACACCGATTCCAGATTCATATTTGTGAGCCCCAGATGCCCTCCGATATCGAGTTTCAGCCCCCTAGCACCAACTTGAAATTTAGAAAAAAAAGTCGCCATTTCGATTTTTTTTTCACGACTGTACTCGGGTGGAGGCCCCCTATGACATTTGCTCGAGCACCTCCCACCTGAGCCAACCGTTTACGAGATACGGGCCTCTTAAAAAAATCCCCATACATTTTTTTTTATGATAGAAAAAAAAAGTTTGGAATCAGGGGGCCCAAAGCCCCCTACATACCAAATTTCAGCTCGCTACGACCATCTTGAAATTTCGACGCCTATTAACCACCCTTAGATAGCGAAGGATTATCGTAGTATAGTTAAACCGACATTACTGCAATAGTGCAATGCTCAGATTGTTTTTAGTACGAATAATATTTTCGAAGTAAAACACAGATCCGGTAATTTTGTAAATTCATTGTCACTCTATTAGTACTTTATCAAAGTTTGACATGCTTTCATATTAATATATGATACCATATATTACCTGAAAAAATATACTATAGCCACCAAAAGATTTCCTTTTGCAACCTTTAATTCCAGTTACCATGATGCAATTATAAGTATGTAATTTTTTAAATAATCAGAAAAAAAACCATTAAGCACTGTCAAAAATGCTGACAGTTTTCAATTATATTAATAAGATTTCAAATTTAAAGGTTTTATCCTGCCCTAAAATAAAATAATTTTTATATAAGTATATCCGTTAGTAACTAAAGGATTGTATAACTTTCATATTTTTTTCCGTTAGTTTCTTTGGTGACGCGTAAGAAAGTTTAGCGAATAAAATATTTAATTATTTGAAATGAATAGTGTTAATTTAAAGAAAAATATAAACTACTAATAACTACCATTTTATTTGAAAACTAATAATTATTACTATTTTTTGTGACTGGCAATATTAGAAAGGGACACACTACCTATGTGCGAGCTGTCTCTGTCTGACCGTGACCCCTTCACCCGTAAAATATACTTTATGTGTTTATTCTAAGATTTAATTTTGTGTGAACACTTATTCTGAGTTCGCACTCCTGTTGTCTTTCATATAAGCTCCTTGCATCAAGTACTGCAAGTGACAACTGCAGTGTTGCCATTTTTGGAATGTACTTGCGGCTAAAGATAAATTATATTTGTAAAAGAAAAAAAAATAAGGTGAGTTCGCACTAAGCATTCAGTTCTACTGGATTGAAGCGCGTGCTAGATCTCTTCTCTCAAAAAGCCAAAAATACGGCCGCACTATGTCATATCGATCCGCTAACAGTTAAAACAAGGTTAAAACCAAATTTGGCTTGACTAATATTTTTCATTACTTTTTTTGTATTGACTTTAGCTCCAGGTTACTTCGATGCTTTACCTGGCAACATTAAAAACCCGGCCTTGATGTTTGATTATTTTGTTTTTTTTTTTGATGAGATTTTGATTGATGAAGGGATTTCCATACGTCAGTTTATGAGGAAAAATTAGAAAATAATTAGGAGGAAAAAGCCTGCACATTATTTTTTAAGTGACAAGCGAAGCAGGTGCGGGTCCATCAAGAGCGTTTCCAACAAAAAAATATTGTGCTTAGCATAAGGCTGGGAAAATATTTTTTATTTGCTGGATCGTTTCCTTTTTTTCGCGCACCGCTTCGTGTTAGTTAACTCGCATAGCTTAATAATTTATTTTGCACTATTTCTTTTAATAATAATAAAAATATATACTTATTCCTGTCTTGGTACTAAACAATATTCCTGTTATACTAATAAGTTTTAGAGAAATATTATAATAGGTAAATATTGGTTTCATACTACTTTGAAATAATAATAATAATGAGATAATGAACTTTATTCTGCAAGTAGGCCACAACGGCACGTTTACATGTCTGAGTCTACCAGCATTTCACAAGCGGAGACCACTGTTGAGAAGAATGGCCGAAAGAAACTCATTATGACCTTATTATAACAGCTAGTAGGTAAACTAGCAATACTTATTATCATTTTATCACAGCATCTACCCGTCTAGTGAATAACCCATTCAGGACTGACGCAGCCTACAACATACAGTGGCTGTTGACGAAACATATAATATGCCATCAATACTGGATTATCTGAACGAGGACTGCTGGAGATATGTGCTGGATTATGTGTCTCTTAAGGATATTATATGTTCCGAGAGAGTCAGTCGGCAGTGGCAGGCAGTGGTGCTGACGTACCTACACGGTACGTGCCTGTTATGCATATGTTGTCCCTCCTATACAATATAATATGAATGAAGTACTGATTGCTGGGTTCACCTGCAGATGGATTTCGATACCATAGAGCACAATCATACTGACTTTTCTGAAAAAGTAGTTGAAATAAGGATGTTAGTGCACGACACATATATTGGGCAAAAATATTGTGTGAACTAAGGTATTGATATAAAGTACACATAAAGCACACTAGTTGGGCAACGGTCAGTTTGCTCTGGTCTAATCAAGGTACAACCCTGGTGCTTCTAATCATACTTTGCTTATTATAGTCACCCCCGGAGACCTTTGCCATAGTCTGGCCTTGGTTGCTCCAACTCAGTTGACTGTGCCTGTGAGTTCCAGGACACACCATAAATGCATGGGAGTTCCAGGCTTATTTCCAAATTCCTTGCCGACCTGCTGTGCACAGCAAAATTGGATTAATAGTTAACAGAAAGAACCACTTTAACCATCTCCTCATCTTTCCACCTTAACACTGCAGTAACAACCAACAGGCAAAAACTAGTTTTTTTTTTCATGAGCATGGAAGTTAGTTAAAGACAAGCATGGTGTTGCCCACACTCCAAAATATAGACAGACGTCACTAGTGTAGATACATGAATGACCGATTTTTACATGGCAATATGAAATTAGGCTAAGCAAAAGCATTAAATTGAAAATCGGATTGTTTTAACAAAAAGCAAAAATAGAAAATATGCTTTAGATATCAGCTGCATCCATACAGCATCAGTATTTGCTATTATATGTTGAATTTTAGCCTACCTACCCAAGGTTGGCTAATACTAGTATAGCAAGTTGATATTCTTTTTAATTTTGTAAGATTACCTAAGCCATGATTCATCTCATCATGTTGCCTCGCGTCGGAAAATAGTAAATAACACAACCAATTTCAGAATAATGTTAACCTGCTAAACATTCTTCCTTTGGTTGTACAGGTATCCATATCGGTTTAGAAACTGCAAGCATCAGGATCAGTAAAACTTTTCCAAATATAAGAATACTACGAATGAAATTATCAGATTCTGTATCTATAGACAGCTGGACCCAAAAACTAGGCCCTTCCATTGTGGCCACGTTTTGCTATAAGAAGTGTATTATGATAACCAAATACTGCCCTAATGTGGAGGCTTTAACGGTACACACCAAATTATATTCATATTATTTTTCATCACACTTGCTCGTAAACTAGGGTTTACATGCTAGAAAAGCGGGCGGTAAATTGTAAATTAACCCCTAGGGCGGTAAGTAATTTTTCTCACACTAAGAGTTTTCATGCTAGAAAATCGGGCGGTAAATCGTATATTACGCCCTAGGGCGGTAAGTAATTTTGGTATTGACTACTATTACTTTTGTTTTATTTCCTCCAAAGTGTGATGGAAAACGTCGTACGTGACTGGTGGAAAAGGATTTCCAAACTCGTGTGATCGTGTCATTAAAGCCCTCGGCTTCGGCTCGGGCTTCTAATTGACACTCGTTTGTACTTTCTTGTTTACCATCCTTGCTACGTAAACGTAATGTACTAATTTATACTGATATATTAAAGTTAAAGTCTACTTTGTTACTAGTAGCTAGCTATTATATGGAACTTGAAAAAATAATTATTTGTTATTTAACGGAGAAGCCACGCCTTTGCGCGACCAGCGGCGCGGCGAGCGGATGAGGGAGAGATCCGTGCGCGGCAGCATACGAGTGAGCGAGACACACGTACCTACACCGCTGTCGCGCAATGTCGTGGCATCTCCGTAAAGGCGACGCGGTTGGCGCAGTTTGCAGTGCACCCTACTGAGCCGGTGGTTCTGGGTTCGAATCCCGGCCAGGGCAAATATTTGAGTGATGAACTCGAATATTTGTTCCTGGGGCATTAGATGTTATCTATCGTCGTCTTGTACCCATAGTACAGCTGCCGGCAAAGATTAGAGGATAACCTTGACTGCGCAGTAGCCGATTTACGTACAAATGTACATGCGCAGATCCGCCATTTTTTTTCTAAGTTTGCCGGCAACTATACAATCTGTGCTTAGTTTGGGACTAGGTCGATTTGTGTAACATTGTCCCATAATATTGGTTTATTTATTATTATTTAGTGTCAGACATAGATATATTATTACTTCGCCAATAATAAATAAACCAGTAGACTTATCTGTTACAATGTTAATGGTATTTGTAATAAAAATATCAAATGTTTGCTTTTTTCCTCAGTTAGTGGGCCTAAACGACGAACAGCTATCAAGTATTGAGATTAAACATTTCGAGTTTCTACAGCAGCTGCGTCTCAACCTGTGTTCCGTAAGTTAGATATGTTGTGTTGTGTAAGGATGTAAACAAATTAAAATACCTACAAAACGGGTTTACTCACGTCGTAGAAATCGAATCGCTCGACTTGTTTCGAATCGGTACGCGATTCATCATCAGGAGAGCCGATTCGCGGCGTCGTCAAGCAAGCAGTGCGGGCAATCGCCGATATTCAACTTCTACGACGTGAGTCTTGTAGGTAGGTATTTTAATATGTCTGAGATTCGCGATAGTTTTCTATGTAAAATGCAAACAAAAATGATTTCGAACTACTTACATATTTTTAAGCTTCTAAAGCTAAGCATGCAAGCTAAAGGCGCCATTAGTCCGAGCCTGAAATTGGTGTCTTTTATTTAATTTGGGTTCCTAAAATTTATGTAAGTGCCAGGATATCAAGTTTGTAAAGTGTTCCTTTCGCTGTAGGGATAGGCATCTTACTCGTATCGCATTTTCAGTGACAATGTGACGATCATTGATAGACAACTGGTCTTTTTACAGGTCTCTGACGACGATATCAGCCGCTTCATAGCCCACAGAATGTTAGAAGAGTTGGAAATCTCCGACCAAAAATTTACTGGTGAATGTTTGAATAGCATTGAATTGTCCAGTTTAAAATGTCTCACCTTGCTTAAATGTAGGGACTTGGAGTCCCGCCACTTACTTTCAGCCGGAGACAGACTCTGTAACTTGAGGAAGCTTGAATTGGAAATGTTCGAAAAATGCGATTTGTTTTTGGAAAAGCTTACGCAATTGGAGCATCTTTATATCTGGCTTAGTTACAAGAATGACGGGCATTTTGACGTAGTTTGTTGGCTTGGCAAACCGACGAAGCATCTGGCTGTGGAATTCCACGCGGCGAAGGACGACGTTGTTGTAGCTGTGGCGCTGTGTACGGAGTTGAGGTGTTTGGAGTTGATCGACTGCAATGGTAAGGGCAGTATGGATTTCATAGTAAGATACGGATTATGCTGTATATCGGAGGTGCCACGACTGTGCGCGGCAGCGGTGAAGGTACGTGTGTCTCGCTCACTCGTATATATGGCCGCCGCGCTCGGATCTCTCTCAACCGCTTGCCGTGCCGCTGGTCGCGCAAAGTCGAGGCATCTCCGTATTTCTCAGGGTTTCTGAGGTGTACTTGGGTCAATCAATTTTTCTGTCACTCGTTGCCATGGTGATTGATGTCTCATGGGTCACTTTTTAAAACTACGATTTTCCGTGGTTATATTTAGCAAAAATTTTAGAATTTAAACAGTCATAAGCCCATTCTTATGTAGGGATAGTCATCTCCTGACAATACCAGTTACTTATATAAATTATTAACACTTTTCTGAGAAGTTTAATCACTATTTTCCCCTGGTCACGGGACAGTATAACAGCAAGAAAAAGTTGATCCACCCATTTAATAAAAAAAAAATATGAGAATGGAAGTTAGTGCAGCAAATATATGCTCCCAATCAGAGATGGGCAAAAGTTAGTCGATTAACGATTAAGATTAACTTTTTTAATCTCGATTAACGATTAAAATTGACGATTAGTTAATCTAATCGTACGAGTTCCGATTAATTTTTAGCGATTAAATTTTTAATCGATTAGTTAGTTCGATTAATTTTCTCTCGATTAGATTAACTAATATAAGATAAAATAAGACATTTTTTGTAAGTCTAAATCCCCGCCTCGATCATCTTAGAGTACTGCACTATAAATAAAAACTATCTTGTATTACTGTAACAAGAGGGAAGAAGGAACGGTCGGATACAAAGGTAGGTATTCGAACCAAAAAAGTTTCTAAAGGTACATTTTCAGGCCCGTACTTTCGTAAAAAGCACAATTGAGCGTGTTCCAACTTTTAATCGAGAAATTAAACGTGAAATTTAATCGATTAAAATGACGATTAGTTAAGCGTTAATCGAAGACTGGCGATTAAGTTAATCTAGATTAAATTAATCACGTTTAATTTTGACGAATAACTTTTTAATCGATTAATGCCCATCTCTGCTCCCAATATGGCCAACTTGAAGCGAAAGTGCGCTGACCTCTGCAGCTCTGTGGTTTGTTATAAATTGTTTTCTAGACGTGACGGCGCACGGGATTGAGTCGCTTTGTCAGATTGCTGGCCCGCGCCTCACTACGCTCAGCTTTAAAAACCATCGGACATTGGATGACGACACCATAACTGCCGTCGTCCAGGCGTGCCCGAATCTCACGGTGAGAATGATTGTCCCACAACTAAAAGGCATTTTAGATATGTGACGTGAAGCCACACTATCCACAGAAAGCTTTATTAAATAGAAAACAGAAATTTCTTGAACAAACAAAAACGCCGTCCGCCATTTTTATCTTTAGTTTATTTGTGGCGTGACCACGTGATCTATGATGCGAATGACTTTCGTTTCAAGTTTTTTTTACAGGATTGGTGACGTCACTACCATAAGGGTGGCGAACAGAATAAAAATCATATATTATTTTCAATTTCATTTTCAATTTAAAAATATATATTTAGGTTTCCTATGTCAAATACTTATACGAAATAAACATTACTTTAATACAATTTAACATGAGTCAAGTAGTATTGTAGATGTATTTGCAGACGCTGGACGTCAGCAGCTGCTGGTGTCTGACGCAGATGGTGCCGGCGCGGCTGGCGGCGGCGCGGCGCGAGCTGTGCGCACGCGCGCCGCTGCTTCTGCGGGTTGACCAGACCTCGCTAGCCAGCTACGGGGACCAGGTATTGTGCCAACACTAACAACTCGTACTAGAGTCAGACCACGCTAACTTCCAAGCCAATGAACTGCCAAACCATACAAAGTGAGTCAGTTTGTATGGTTTGACAGTTCATTTGCTTGGAAGAGTCAGCGTGGTCCGTCCGTCTGTCACCAGGCTGTATCTCAAGAACAGTGATAGCTAGACAGTTGAAATTTACACAGATGATGTATTTCTATTGCCGCTATAGCAACATACGCTAAAAATAATATAAAATAAATATTTAAGGGGGGCTCCCATACAACAAACTTGTTATAGATTATGGAACCCTTCATGCGCGAGTCGGACTCGCACTTGCCCAATTTTTTTTTTTCGATAAAATCAAAGGATTTTTTTAAAGAGATATTATCATTTCCGCCTGTTTCGCGATAAAATCAAACACAGGATTATTTTTATCGATAATGTTTTATTTTTATTTTTTTATGTGTAATTACCGCAGTTTTATTTTTACACAACATTCCTGCCTAACTAAGTACTTTTCAGTGGCTCACAATATATTTCTCTTTCATAATTTACCTTATTTTAAAACTTATCATATTATTTATCGACTAAAGTAAAGTTGTGTAGGTACCTTCGGAATGTCCCGAGGGCAAGCAACAAGCCGTTTGTAGTCATAGTGGGTAAATAGCCAGTGTCCCCCGTGTCACCATCTCTATACGCGTGGTATTTATTATAAGAGGTGTGGCAATACAAATTATAATATTATATGTCAGTGTTTTTCAAACTGTGGGTCGCGACCCCCAGGGGGATCGCGGCATATATCCAGGGGGTCGCGAGGATCAGCATCGATAGTCTCGTGACTACAGGGAATGCAGATTTTTTCAAGCATATTGGTCATTTTGGGCCGTGACACCAAAAGGTTTGAAAGACACTGTTATATGTAAATAAATTGTCCGTTTATTAGAAAACAAGCGACCCTCCCCAGCTTCGCACGGGTGCAATGCTAGTTTTATTGCACGGAGAGTCGAGACCGTTTGCGGGCGTTATAGCTATAAGTACATCCATACTAGTATGTAATCCATACTAATATTATAAATGCGAAAGTGTGTCTGTCTGTCTGTCTGTCTGTCTGTCTGTTACCTCTTCACGGTTAAACCGCTGAACCGATTTCGATGAAATTTGGTATATAGATAGTTGCAGTCCCGGGGAAGGACATAGGATACTTTTCATCCCGAATAAATGTAGTGCTCCCGTGGGATGAGCGGGTAACACCGCGGGGTATAGCTAGTATTATAAATGCGAAAGTGTGTCTGTCTGTCTGTTACCTCTTTACGCTTAAACCGCTGAATCGATTTTGATGAAATTTGGCATGGTGATAGTTTAAGATCCGAGGAAGGACATAGGATAGTTTTCATCCCTAAAAAGATTGAAAAGTGAGTAAGTAATTCATGATGACATTGATGACCCTGTAGGAAATGTAATGATTAGACCAAAAGCCCAATTGCTCTTACATTTGCTTAGGCGCTTTTAATAATCCCTTTTATTAATTAAGGTGATTAGGTGGATATGGATATCTATCGTGTTGTACGAGGTTGCTTCCATACTTGCAAGCTCCACGCGGACGTAGTCGCGGACAAAAGCTAGTAATGTATAATTCGTGTTCGTATGTTCAGATGCAGCACGAGGGGATCATCCTTCAGGCGGCCGATGTTTACGCCTGCTCCGCCATGCTGAATAGGGCGTGGCTGTGAGGAGAGTTGTTACTTTTCCTGGTGATGATTGGCTGCAGACCGCAGGGGGAGGGGGGACCTCCTCGCTCTAGGAGGGGGAGGAGGAAGGAGGTTCGCGGGGAACGATCGCCGGAGACAATGTGCCAAATGCGTATGTAGACTTCATAATTCAAACATTTATTTATATCATATCTTGGGAACATCGGATCGCGAACAAGATAAATAAATGTACGGTGACAATTAAACATTGTAAATATCTGTAATAGTTCATTTCTCAAACATGCAATGTACATTACTGCAGACGCCGGGAAAGAAGGGCTTGCCGGGTGATTATGCATAGACAGCCGACCGTAGGGAGGCCGGATAGCGATACGGAGCCGTCAAGCCCTTTTCACGGCTAGGCTTGTATCAGGTATCCTCAAACATATGCAATGAAATAAAAAATAAACCACTCAAAAATAAACATTAACACAGTCATGTTTTAAAATAATACTTCCCGGATTAGACCTTCAATTTTGTATGATAATTGCTTTACATTTATCTTGAGTAAGTCCGCCCGAAACGTGATACTTCGGAGCCTGTTATAACGCACGTTATGACTACATTTCATTACATGTTTGAGAAAAGTACATTTCTTTATAACAATAGTCAACAATATTGAAATAAAATGTGAACCCGCAACGACAATCATGATTCATATGTACAAACAAAATATGTACTTAAGCTATGGCCTACCTTAAGCTTGTTCATTGATTTAGGACAATTAGATTAGTAAAAATTTCACTGGCGAGAGATTGCGCAGGATCGGGTAAATTGGCGAGCTCTTGTGTCGGAGGCCAAGACTCATTTTGGGTCGCTGAGCCAGCACAGTTAGTTAGATTAGTAAAAATTTCTGTCTGTATATTTTTGAAGTTATATTCCTATAAATATGTGAAATAAACTACTTGGATGGCACCATGGCACTAAATCGAAATAAACATATTTACAAATAATAGATTTTTGCAAGCGTGTCGGTCGGTCCTTTCATCACGCCTAAACGGCCTGACCGGACCGGGTAAAATTCGGACAAACCTTCCAGCACCAGATACAACCTGATGCGACTTGTTGCAATAGGGGTGTAGACTGATATTGAATCATACAACATACTGTATTTAGGTATATGAATAAAATTTCTACTGAAACAGTTTTTTTTTTATATGTGACTTCAAAGGTACGCAAATTTAAGTTAGTTATTATCCAAAATAAATTTTGAAATTGTTTTCAGAATCCTCATAATTTAACAAAACAATAATTGTGTGACATCCATGAACTTATTTAAACGCACTTTTTCCCGGTGAAAATGGCAAATTACTTATTGGCTCTACTTGAAAGTCGGCGAATGGCACTGATGTAAACACAGAGGAAACAGAACTAAGTATTTCACAAAACAAGTGATGAAATTAAAGTCAATATTTTTTCAATAGGGTTCAGTATTTATTTCGCAAGAAGAACGAAGGATTGAGCAGCATTCCGGTAAACAATGTTTCGAATTTAATTAATGATAAATCCTTGACAAATTGCTACTGACTATAATGCGAATATATGTAAACTAAGTATATGCACATTATTGCCATATGACACTTGTTAGGCTGTAAACCGTTACAAGTGTTTTTATACTCACGTACCTATTTTAATTTTTCAATTATAATTTCACAGACAAAATCACAATAACGCACTTTTTAATTCTGTACCAAAATGTTGTACTCTATGGTACCCGCTACAGAACTTTAATATTCATAAGTTGAGTAGAGAGATGTCTCTACTCAACTCTAATATTTTCAAAAAGAGAACATCAGCATATTTGATTTAAAAAAAGCACGCTACTGTTCACTGTGATTGATTGAAATTACTTGTCAAAAAATTTAACCAATCACGAGGCACCCGCCATGACCATCGCGATCATGTTTATTTTTTTAATAGATCAGTTTTAGTTGAACGCAAAAGGTTACATCAAAAATAAAAATTCATAGTGGGCAATGACGATTAAAGTAAAAAAAATATTTTCTGTGTTTTGCTCGTATAAAAAGTATTGTACGCAATAGTTACACAATTAGGTCTTAAAATCTCGTACCTTACTTAGGCCACTCTGCAAGCCTCGTGACGTGACCTAAACGCGGTACTCGACTTTAAGAACCTTCATTGTGCAACGATTGCATAAAATACTACCTATTTTGAATCCCAGATGATTTTGGACCACTGGTTTACATTTCTGCTGTGGCGCCAGGGGGCACGGTGAATTGCTTCATCCCTTGGCGGTCAAAAGGTTAAGAGGAAGACGAATCGTAATCTTTAATACCCGGCGGCCCGAAATCCAGCTCCAGCCAAGGGTACAAGTCCTGCACAAACAAGATGATCAGAACAGTTAATTGCACAGAAAACGAAAAGCTAAGAGTAGATGGCGCCACTATCCCATAAGTACCGTAAACGATACAGAATCCTTATCTAAAAACCGCTAGAAAATAATGTAGTTAGGTATCTCTATCCGAATTGTGTTAGTATAAGTACAAAAACTAGCGACCCGCCCCGGCTTCGCACGGGTGCAATGCTGATACTAAATGAAAAGTGTTTCTCTTCTATATTATTCAGGCGAGAAACTGAGCAGGATCGGGACAAGTGGCGTGCTCTCGTTTCGGAGGCTAAAATCCTGTTTGGGTCACTGAGCCAAAGTAGTTAGTTATATAGTCTGTACTTTTAGGTATTTAAAAAAATGTAAACAAACATAAAAAGGGTTGTTTATAAGATAACGTTTGGTTCCTGTAAAAAAATTATATTATAAAATAATTGACCTCACTACTGAACTCCGTTCCATTTAAATAACATGTGTTATCGCTTAATTTTACCGAATATATACAAATTCACGAATACAAACATATATTTATCACATTAAATAAATATATATTTTTTCTCAGTAAATCGTCAATAAAAAGTACCCAAATTTGCAGAGGTTTAACACAAAAGGCTGCATTAAATATACTGGAAGTAACACGACTAAAACAGAAAGTCACAGGTTGAAAGTAGGAACACCTACCTTACGTGATTTTTAACTTTGTCGGTTTGACATTCGCCATTGCTTACTGTCAATTTGACAGCTCCGGTTTGTTTACATTTTTTTTAATACCTAAAAGTACAGACTATAGTTAGTTCTATACAAGGAGCTTATATTTAAGACAACAGGAGTGCGAACTCAGAATAAGTGTTCACACAAAATTAAATCTTAGAATAAATACATAAAGTATATTTTACGGGTGAAGGGGTCTCGGGAAGACAGAGACAGCTCGCAGATAGGTAGTGTGTCCCTTTCTAATATTGCCAGTCACAAAAAATAGTAATAATTAGTAGTTTTCAAATAAAATGGTAGTTATTAGTAGTTTATACTTTTCTTTAAATTAACACTATTCACTTCAAATAATTAAATATTTTATTCGCTAAACTTTCTTACGCGTCAACAAAGAAACTAACGGAAAAAATTATGAAAGTTATACAATCCGTTAGTATATAAAAATAATTTTATGTTAGGGCAGGATAAAACCTTTAAATTTGAAATCTTATTAATATAATTGAAAACTGTCAGCATTTTTGACAGTGCTTAATGGTATCTTTTCTGATTATTTAAAAAATTACATACTTATAATTGCATCATGGTAACTGGAATTAAAGGTTGCAAAAGGAAATCTTTTGGTGGCTATAGTATATTTTTTCAGGTAATATATGGTATCATATATTAATATGAAAGCATGTCAAACTTTGATAAAGTACTAAAAGAGTGACAATGAATTTACAAAATTACCGGATAATTCCGATCTATGTTTTACTTCGAAAATATTATTCGTACTAAAAACAATCTGAGCATTGCACTATTGCAGTAATGTCGTTTTAACTATACCACGATAATCCTTCGCTATCTAAGGGTGGTTAATAGGCGTCGAAATTTCAAAATGGTCGTAGCGAGCTGAAATTTGGTATGTAGGGGGCTTTGGGCCCCCTGATTCCAAAAAAGTTTTTTTTCTATCATAAAAAAAAATGTATGGGAATTTTTTTAAGAGGCCCGTATCTCGTAAACGGTTGGCTCAGGTGGGAGGTGCTCGACCAAATGTCATAGGGGGCCTCCACCCGAGTACAGTCGTGAAAAAAAAAAACGAAATGGCGACTTTTTTTCTAATTTTCAAGTTGGTGCTAGGGGGCTGAAACTCGATATCGGGGGGCATTTGGGGCTCACAAATATGAATCTGGAATCGGTGTCCGAAAATTCGGTCAAATTCGGAAAATATCGGAAAAACAAGATTTGTATGGAGAAAATTTCATATTGGTCCGAGGAGGCTGAAATTCGGTATCAGGCAGTTTTTGGGGCCCCCGAGTCGGAATCTGAAATCGAATTTAAAAAATTCGGTCAAATTCAGAAAATATCGGACAACAAACTTTAATATTTTAGTTCGACCGAGGGCCGCAGGGTTAAGGGCGAACGTCCCCCCACGAGGCCGCAGGACGAGCTCCGTGTAGCACCAAAGGTGCGGAGCGTCCCAGAGACGGCGTAGCGCGCGAGCCCAAGGGCCCGCAGGGCGAGCCCACCTGGAACATTGCTACCCGCCTAAGTAATCGTAGTAGTAGTAGCAATCGTAGAACCGAAGTTAAGAGATAACTCAAACGAGATGTATGCCTTTAAGACCTCCCAGATCACCCCGCCATAAGTATTTTATATGAAACACTAAAAACAAAAAATATACTTATATAATATAAAAATATAATAAATGAGTGGTTTGGCATCGTCTTCAAAACTTCGGGATTCAAACGTAATCTGTACTTAAATGGGTTATTTTTAGCTTTTTAGTTTTTTTTTGAAGTCGGTTTTTTTTTTGCTTTTTATTTCGCCATATACTTAGTAACCGTTAGTACAGTAATAAAAAGTATTGCGTAGTCTTGCATTGGTAAAACAGAGTTATACAGGTAGTTTATAAAATAACGGTATACTTACAGTTTTACCTCCCTAATTAATTTATGGTACCCTACAAATAACCACTTTTTTTTATATCCTCATAAATGAGTTCATGTCCACGTACATCAGAATATGTTTTTTGTTTGTTTTGTTTTTAAGTATGACTTAACGAAGTTTGTCATTTATCAAATCAAATTAACAGTTACGGGATTGCGTTCTGTTAAAATAACAGGAGCCAAAAGTGTGGTATTGCTGGCATAGTAGCTAACATTCACTATATTTATTTATGAGTTTCCATAGGTATATATAAAATAAATTCTAGCTACAGTGCCAGCCAATATACATTTTTAGACTTTAATTTTTTTAATTTTTTTTTTATAAATATCGGACAACCTCACACAAATCAATCTAGTCCCAAATTAAGCTCAAGAAGGCTTGTGTTATACTAGACGACGATATACGTACTTATATAGATAAATATATACTTAAATACATAGAACAACCATCACCCAAGCACAAATATTCGAGTTCATCATACAAATATTTGCCCCGGCCGGGAGTCGAACCCGGGACCGCCGGCTCAGTAGGCAGGTGTCTACAAACCGAGCCAAACTTGTAATAAAATGGAGTAAGGATGAGTCCCTCTTTATTGCTAAGTATTTGGTTACCCCAGCAGAGTGGGACAAACTGCCCCCTTGGTGGCTTTCTTACTTGGCTCGTTCGAACGAAGCAATGAGCAGTCCAGGTATACTATAGTATTTACTAGGTCCATGGTTCTATATTATGCATGTATATGCTTTGTAATTAACAATAACAACTTGCGATAGTGGCGTCTCTAGAAAACGACCTATTGGGCCCAAGTAGCACAGGTTACAGAGGTTGCTTGAGCGCTTATACAAACTTTATTCAGCTTAAATTAGTTGTATAAGGGCTTATGCAGCTTGTGTGGTGTCCTAGCTAAGATATAAATAATAATATAATAAATAAATATCGGACAACCTCACACAAATCAATCTAGTCCCACAGTAAGATCTAGTAGGCTTGTGTTATGGACACTAAACGACGATGAACATACTTATATCGATAAATACATACTTAAATACAAGTAACATCCATGACCCAGCAAATATTCGAGTTCATCACACAAATTGCCCTTGCCGGGATTCGAACCCAGTACCGTCGGCTCAGTAGGCAGCTGCTTCACCACTGCGCCAACCGCGTCGTCAAATCAAATCAAATGAAAAACAAAATATATTTATTTTGCTTAAAATGTGGTGTACAAAGATCGCATTACATTAGGTATTTTAAGTTTCACACACTTTGCCAGCATCTGGCATAGGATCAGCATTTTTTTTTATACTACGACGGTGGTAAACAAGCATACGGCCCGCCTGATGTTAAGCAGTTACCGCCGCCTATGAACGCTTGCAACGCCAGGAGCATCACACGCGCGTTGCCGACCCTTTAAGAACCTATTTACTCCCCTCTTGAAGAACCGCATACTGTAGCCCCCGGGGAAAACCTCGGCAGGGAGCTCATTCCACATGCGAAGCGTTCAGCATAGGATAAATAGGATCAAAAGTAGTAGTAGAAAGTTAATACTCATACGTACAGCCTTGAATCCCTCGATCATGGTGTTATCGACCAGCAGTCGCAGAAGTGGCCGGGGGCGCGCCGCCGCCGCCGCCAACTCAACCAGCTCCTCCGACACCTCGTAGTTGTACGACATTTCCACCGACTGGAATGGACGATATCCCATTCATGAAATCCTGACCAATTAATATTTGTTTTTTTTTTAAGACATGACTTGAACTGTATCAGGTCCGGTCCCTCACTACCATTAGTCTTTGTGTCAGAGTATAACCCGCTAATGGGATTATCTCCGCGTCACAGCAAGATATGAGGATTGTCAAGAGGGCGTTATTTATTTGGCAACAATTTTGCAACTGTAAGTATAGTCCGAAAACATAATATTGGCAACTGAACATTTTTTCCATGACATGTTTAGGTACTTTTATTAGGTATATTCTAAATCTATTATCAAAATAAGAAATTTCACGATCCAGAGATCTCTATAGCCTATTCCAGACAATTTGATATAATTAAATTTATAGTCACACATTATCACAACAACAACCAATCTATCGCAACTGCACTATAATGACATTAGTCTAAATATCCGTCAGTTCTTATATTGTTTTTCGTGTAGTAAACACGTGTAGTAAACTTTATTTAAAGTACGCTCACGACTGTAAATGGTTTTCGGCATTTTGTTTATTATTATTTAAGAGTTTCACTCTTATCGGTGCAGTTCTCTCCAGTTCGTTCTACTTAACGCCAGTTCTTTGACTTCCCGATACGACCCGACGTCTGCCTTTTTCTTGATCTGGTCCAAAGACTATAAGAATCTTGTGTGATAACAGAATTAAAAGCCTTGTGAAGGCTGCTTTTATCCATTATAATATATTAACCAAAATATAGTGTAACTTGACACAGTGTAACAATTAGTGGTTAAATTACTTGCCATCATTGTCTTCAAAATCGTATCTAGTTTCTCCTTAGAGGAGCTAAGCAAGAAATAATTACCTTGCTAATAAGTACCACTGTACAGTGAGTACAAACACTGTCTCTTATCTTAATTATCTAAAATTTTCCAATAAATGGATTAAGTTTTGAATTAAATTCTGGATTTAATTAAGACATCTAGGCAGATTTCGAACAAGCCTCTACTCTCGCTGCCTTTTCTTTAGATACAAACCGGAAGTTGGTCTAATAAAAGCCCTGTTGTCATATGAATAAGGATATGCATGAACATCATTATGTCATTTTATTTTTATTATTGTTTAAGTAATAACTTAAAAAGAGAGATAACTTCTCAAATGCTTAACTGGCGCATTGACAAGATAATTTACAACACAAGTCACATAAACAAGAGCGGTAGTACCTATAGATACTCTAATATTCGCCGCCCACTCCACCCGGCCTGTCCGGGTCTTTTGCTGTGGCTCTGCTATGGGTTAATATTGATGTTATAGGGTAGACGGCAGGCACCTGCAGGTTTAAATGAAACTTAGAAATAATTTCTCTGTTTTATGAGAGGCTTCTAGTGCCGCCTAAAGTTTTGCTAATACTTACCTCTCGAAGATATTATAAATTAGTCAATTAGGTAATATTATGACGAGTAACACTTACGAGTTACTTGCAAAGCTAAAAATAAACTTTGATTTGACTCTGAACATCTACTTGAGTTATTATCATAAAGAGACTGTGCAGCGAAATACAATTAGAAATTAAACGAACTTACCTGAAGTGAAGTTCTATTTTAATTGTATGAGCTGCACAGTCTCGAAATGATAATCCCCCCCACCCTATACCCGTTTCAAAGTTTCTTTTCCAGGTCATTTCCAAAGTTCCTGTTTTCTCAGGGTCAGGCGTCACGCCAGGAAGGGGAAGTAGCTGTAAGCTACTGAACTCTAAACTAAATGAAGTTGACAAGTCAGGGCGCGGGAATCATGGCTGCGTTCGGAAGTTTGGCGCGTTTTTTTGAATTGAAAGCTTAAACTCTTGGGCTCTGAACTTTGTGGTCAAAAGGCTGTATAACTGCGTTATTACTTGAGTTATTATCATTTCGAGACTGTGCAGCTCATACAATTAAAATAGAACTTCACTTCAGGTAAGTTCGTTTAATTTCTAATTACACGTTATACCGTTCTATCAAATCGTAGTTTAAATCTATACTTACTCCTGAAAACTTAATTCTACACTTATACTGTCTTAATTATAAATAATCTGAAAACATTGTTTTAAGAAACACATTTTTTTACGCATACTAACCTATAAACTGTTTTGATTATATTGATATTCGTTTTTTTCTTTGTGACTATTCCGAGACCACTGTCTGCATCACTTCTATAAAATTAAACACTTATGTCTTGAAATTTCCAATGGTTTTATTTATCAATCCTTGTTTAAACTCCAGATATTTAAGAAATAAATGACGCCCGCTAACCTGATATAAGGTTAGCGGGGGTCATTTATTTCTTAATCACACTCACATTGCTCGATTTTTTTTCGCACATTTGGCACATTGCTAGCACTAACTCCTGACGTTTACCGCAGCTCCATTCGTTGATGTACAAACGAAGACACTGATAACTGTTCATTTTTAATCTAATATAGACCTTAGTACAACGTGTTAAGGTCTATGGGTGTATAGTTGACTGTCTTCGTTTGTACACCCGCCATCCTGACGCTCACAATCCTTGAATCCTGAGTCTGGTATCGCCGAGTCTGCTAGCTGCCCATTGTCCTTTGTCTTGAGGGTAAGATATGGCGTCAGAGTTGGGCATTCACAAATAGATCATCATTTTAAATGATGCACCGCAAAAACAAATCGACTGACAGTTTATTATCGTTATTACCGTAATTTTAATACAACTGACCGTCATTCAAGAATAAGTTGTTTTGACTGATCGACGCTCCTGATGACGAATCGCTAACAGATTCGAAACATGACGAGCCATATTCTACGACGTGAGTTAACCTGTTTCGAAGGTATTTTAGTAATTAACATGTTACAGTAACATTCGAGACTTGATGATAGAAATAACATACCATACCAATTTCAAACAATCACTCTAAGGGCCTTATCACACTTGCGATTTGCGAGCGTATTTTGTATGAAGGCGATCGCGCATCGTGTTCGCCGCGTCGCTTATTTGTATAGAAAATACGCTCGCAAATCGCAAGTGTGAAAGGCCCTAAATCAAGATAACATTCATTCAAATATTCTTATTCACATTCAAAATAACATTTGCCTGTTTCTAAACTAATACCTATTTCATACATGCATAATTCAACGTCATGTGTTCCGGCTCCAAGCGACTTTCCAATTTGCAGTGTTAAGTAAATAAGCTTTTTGAGTGGAAATAAAACATTCATCACTAAATTGTATTTCTTTATTTGTTTAAAATACTTAAAATATTAAAGTGTGTCGAACTTGTTTTTGACACAAATATGTTTCTTCAATGTATCTGTCCCGATCCCGAAGGTACACAAAGAAACAGAATTCATGTGAATAAATTAAATACATAAATGAAGGTTATCAGAAGTTATTATACTTATAACTTCTTAATTAACGTACTTTCTCTGTTGGTATCACAAAATTTGGTATATAAATATAATTACAGGTTTATTTTACACAAAAGTCGGCATAATATTACTGAATACCTGTACTTTAAATTTAAAATATTTATTAGTAAACGAAACATAAGTAAAAATTAACAGTACACAACTTAACCTAAATAAAATTAACTAACAAAACCGATGTACTTTAAACTTAAATGACTATATTACTATTTTATTTTTTAGTGTAGGTAGGTACTCGTACCCTATACCAGTTACAGGTAAGTAGGTAGCTTTGAATATTGAAACTGAAGTCAATCACGTATATATAAATATATATATATTCCCATAATTATGTATTTATCAACGTAACTAGTGTTTTTTTTTTTTTGTTTCGATATTTGCATCGTGTGTATACACGTATTGTTGTACACCCTTCCCGCACCTATAATGTCTCTGTTTGACCTTGTGGTTGACTGGTAGAGAATGCCTCATGGCATTAAGTCCGCCATTTGTACTTTACTTATGTATTTTGTGCAATAAAGTTTAAATAAATAAATAAATAAATAAATCACGAAGAGACAGTTCCTCCATCCACTGTTGTCTAAGAGCCCCCGCCCTCCGGAGTCGTGCGTTTAGGCTTACTTCGTCAACAATCCCGTTCCGTCCACATTCTACTTCCAAATCGTCCCACTTTCTTACTCATTCCCTAATCCACTTCCTATCTTGTCTATATTATTAATTTTTACAAAATACAAAAAAAAGCCATGTTAAATATGCCAGCGCCGACGAACTACTTCTGGTTTAATGCCTCTAACGTAATATTTAGTACCTACAGTAGACAAGGTTCTGACGATGGATATAAGCTCTATTTTCATCTCAGAATATAAGATAGAACAGTTTCAGAGAGAACAGCTGTGAAGCGCTGAAGCGAACGGAGGGAGGCAATATGTAAGTAGATATGTCAATTACCTATATTTATAAGTTGGTAAAGTGGATGTGTGAGAACATGGTCGATGTGGGAATGTTGGCAAGGTAGGACACTGGACGACGAAATTGCATTGTTAACGGGCTATGAAGTTGACAAAGAGTAATGTAGACGAAATAAACCTCAACAAAATTACAATTTGAATAATTACTATCGTGTTATATTCGATATCCCATAAATTATTTGTCTAACAAGACTAAACGCGTCAATATAAAGTCGTCACCCGCGGGAACGGGTCGCGCGCTACAAGGCCGCTTTGTATATAACATGAGCCGGTGTTCTGTTTGGTTACAGTCCACTACTCTTCACACTCGATCACTGATGGTTCATCACCCAGCACAGTGGAGGGAGAGAGACGACAGAAGGAGACAGGACTATCGTTGGACGCCTCCTCGTTTTCCTCGATGCTCATAAAGACAAGGCACCGGAGTCGGTGCATGTGAACTACGTTCTCGAGTAAATCTTTCTTACACTCGTCGCAGCATGGTATAGGTTTTGTCCCGTGCGAGTGAGTTCATGTTTCAGCTTATATATATATCACAAGAATAGGGTTTTACTCCCGTGTGGATTAGTTCGTCCCCTTAAAGTAGTCGATCCCGAAAACTTCTTGTTACATAAATATATCGCAGGAATAACATCTTTGTGTCTACTCAGTGTGAGTTCGTAAATGTTCTTTTAAATTCCAGGATTGCGTAAACTCCTTTTTACATATATCACAAGAATACGGTCTTTCTCCCGTGTGGATTCGTTGGTGTTTCTTTAAATGACACAACTGCGTAAAGTTCTTGTTACATGTTTCACAGGAAAACGGCTTTTCTCCTGAGTGAATTCGTTTATGTTCTTTTAAATGCCAGGATTGCATAAACTCCTTTTTACATATATCACAAGAATACGGTCTTACTCCCGTGTGGATTAATTCGTGTTTCTTTAAATCACCTGATCCCGATAACTTCTTGTTACATGTTCTACAGGAAAGCAGCTTTTCTCCCGAGTGCATTCGTTTATGTCTATTTAAACTACTCAGGTGCATAAACTTCTTGTTACATGTTCTACACGAAAACAGCTTTTCTCCCGAGTGAATTAGTTTATGGCTGTTTAAATGTACGGATTGCGTAAACTCCTTCTTACATATATCACAAGAATACGGTCTTACTCCCGTGTGGATTAGTTCGTGTCTCTTTAAAGTAGTCGATACCGAAAACTTCTTGTTACATATATCGCAGGAATAACATCTTTGTGTCTCCTCAGTGTGAGTTCGTAAATGTTCTTTTAAATGCGAGGATTGCGTAAACTGCTTTTTACATATATCACAAGAATACGGTCTTTCTCCCGTGTGGATTCGTTGGTGTATCTTTAAATGACACAACTGCGTAAAGTTCTTGTTACATGTTGGACAGGCAAACGGCTTTTCTCCTGAGTGAATTCGTTTATGTGTCTTTAAATTACTCAACTGCTTAAACTTCTTGTTACATATGTCACAGGAATAACGTTGTTCCCGAGTGCTCATTCGCCCCCGACTCTCTCCCCGCCCGCCTGCCGCCGACGGAGCTGCAATATAGAATGTTGTCGATTATTGAACACTTCAGTATTAGTATTTTATGCAACTAATGTATAAGAAAGGTCAATACATGCAACTGCTCTGGGTCGTATCGTAAAGGAAGATGCCACTATTTTTTTACTTATAGGTAGCTATACAACGTTGCATACAATACTATTTTTCTTTGACTCGGTGTTTTGAAATAAAATACAACTAAACAACAATGAAAATTTGTGACTGTTTTTAGTAAAACGTTCCACTTTGTCGATTCTAGTTACGGAGTTACGGGCAGTTTAGTGAAATATGGCAAAACCTACCGAAAACCGGCTTTCAATAAAAACTGATGGAACATCACTACATAGTATAAAACAGTCGCTTTCTCTGTCCCTATGTCCCTTTGTATGCTTAAATCTTTAAAGCTACGCAACGGATTTTGATGCGCTTTTTTTTAATAGATAGAGTGATTCAAGAGGATGGTTTATATGTATAATACATGCATAATTTATCAGCATTGCACCCGTGCGAAGCCGGGGCGGGTCGCTAGTACTGTAATGAAGCTATGATTTTGATGTCGACGCATAAATGTCCAATTTAAGCGCTTTTTTAGGGCCTCAAAGTTTAGTGCCTAGCGTCTCACTTTGTCGAATATCTGAAAAAATCGTCGATGTCATATTTATGACTGTTTTAGGGAAAACTTCCTACTTTGTCGATATGGAGTTATGATTAGTTCCTAATACTACAGAACATAAGCTATCCTATGGTGAAATAATTATGTCTCTAGGTACTATAGTTATTTCGTGAAAATTCTTCAAAGTTGCAAATGTGAAAAAGGGACAACTGAGAAAACGTTGGTTAAAGTTTGGGACGGCAAAAAACACACTTGTAGTTTGAAGTTATGGAGTGGTTGGTATTAAATTAATTTTCATACTATTAGGATTTCAAATTAGTCAAAATCATATATGTAACCTTAGTAGTTTGAATGTTACGGAGCGGAGGCTTGAACATAAAAACAGAACGAAATATCTCAATGTGAATATAGTTTTAATTTCGATATTTATAACACGCAGATTCATCATTCTCTTAGTAGTTTGAATATAAATATATTCTCAAGCTAAAACAGACAGAAATAGTTGTATAGATCCCTTTAGTTAGTTAAAAATATAGGTAGATATAGGTAGGTATAAGCAGGGTTGGGTAGGGTAGCCATCGATAATAGACTTTGTTATCGATGATTCCGCTGAATAAAAAACAGTATTGTTTAAAAAAATATAATTTCAAAACGACTTAAGATTTTTAGTATTTTTTTAAACATCATACTTTTAACTCTTTTAAATTAAAAATATATTATTATCACAAACATCATTTCCTTTAGGAACTCGTGCTCATACACCTTTATAAATATTATGCGCGCGCGACGATAGCGAATGGACGTTTTTTTAGTTCAGTGTATTGAATCATTGATCCAAATTTATTTGTGTTGTTAAATGGGTACAAAATGTAATGGCTGTGAGGCCGATATTTACGATATTTTGTACATGGAGTGTTCCATAGAAACATGTAAAAAAATATACCATCTGAAATGTTTGGCGTTGACCCAGGAGAAGTTTGAGGCGCTCACTCAGGAGTACAAGGAAACTTGGACGTGTCCGGAATGTATACGTACCATCCCAAAACGAGGAAATTCCGATACACCAGTACGATCCAGCCTTATTATGAACAAAACATTCACACCCGTGACGGAGAACCGGTACGTAAACATTGAGCGCGGTAGTCAACGCAATATTGTCAATACGAATGAGTCACTGATCGAAAATGATATCAGAGAAGAGCAACGGATTTTTAGGTTGGAAATAATATCACGAATGGATGAACAAATGAAGCAGTATGCATTGCTTCATAATAGATTCATTAAAACCGAGAATGAATTGCAAGGTTTAAGAAAAATAATGGAGGTAGTTCAAGAAAAAGCTAATAAAGTGGATATGGTAGAAAAACAACTACAAGTTCTACTAGAAAAAAATGAACTTCTACAAAAATGTCTTGATGAGAAAATTTCGACGCAGATTAGTACCATGAATAATAGGGAAAGTAAAGAGCTCGTGGCATCGACATCCGCAGGACTATATGCGGACGCGGCCAAGGTAAATAAAAAGCGGGTAGCGCAAGAAAATAAAACACATACAACAGAGTGTGGGGCCACAAAACCCGCGAGTATAGTCTCGGTTGAGAAGATAGCTTCGAGCAACGAAAAAATTTGCGAAAAGGAAATGGCTGAGGCGAATCAGATACCCGAGGCGCAAGGGAAAGAACAGGATGAAGGACGCTGGAAATTAGTGAAGAATAAAAAAAGTAGATACCCTAATAGTGAAGTGAAAAGAGGCGGGAGCACTAGTGTGAACGAAATTAAGGGAATGGAAAAAAAAGAAATATTTACACGTCTGGCGTTTAGAGAGGGACACCAAAGAAGAATCTTTAGAAAGTTATGTCAAAAGTATATGTGGGGCAGAAGTCAAACACAAAACGGAAAGAGATTACGCCTCTTTTATTATAGGGGTCCCAGAGAGTAAATATGACATGATAACACAACAACAAATTTGGCCAGTAAACATAGAGTTTTGCGAATGAGTGTGGTTTCGTGGACCACAAAAATACAAAAATCCAGAATGACTATATTGATATATATTATCAGAATGTACGAGGTTTACGTACAAAATTAGAGGAGTTTTATACTGGATTATCGTCATTTAACGCTGACTTGATCGCAATTACAGAAACCGGCCTAAGCGAATCGATTTATAACGCAGAAATAATCCCTCCCGGATACAGTATTACACGATGTGACCGAGCGGACGGGCGGAAGCAGGGCGGCGCGTGTCTCGTGGCCACACCGCGTCTCGAGTTGCGGCGAGTATCGCTACCGGACGAATTAAGCATTGATGATCATGTTTTTGAACTCGCAGGTGCCACAGTTTATTTACATAATAGGTTTTTGTTTTTTATGTGTGTCGTTTATATACCACCAAATAGTAGTGACAACGAATATATGTTATTGTTTAGAATCATTGAGCAATTTTGTAATAACTATAGCGAAGTACTAGTAGTAGGTGACTTTAATTTATATTCAGCGTCAACAAATGTAACTATTATGAGTGTTTTTTAACATATTGCGGGTTCACTCAGAGCAATGGAGTAAGTAACTGTAATGGTCGGTATTTGGATCTAGTACTGAGCACTTTAGGAGAAAGCAATGGGGTGCTGGTGCGCGCGGCGGCGGTGCCGCTCGTACCGGTTGACGTGTACCATCCTCCGCTAGAAGTGCGCGTGCGACCGTGCGCGCGCCGCGAGCGGGAGCGAGACACACAGAACGATTCGGTCTTGTATGCGCCAGAAGATTATGAAACGAGGTGGAATTTTAATAAAGCCGATTTTCATTTATTGTATGCAAAAATAGCAGCCGTGGACTGGACACCTTTGTATAGCTTAGATTTAGAGAATAGTTTAAAGTATTTTTACGATAATTTTAATTCAATTATAGACCAATGTGTTCCGAAAAAAAGAGAAAGTCACGGCCGCTCCAAGTACGTCTACCCCGAGTGGTATACAGGGGAGATAATTCAAGATTTAAAACTTAAAGCCAATCTACATAAAAATTACAAGATTAGTGGGTCAAAACTCGATTACGAAGCGTTTGCTCAGTGTAGGACTCGAGTTAAAAATAAAATACTAGTGGCGCACGAACTGTATCGGGACCGCATACAAAGTCACATGCTAGAGGATCCTAAAGCCTTTTGGAGTTATATGAAATCAAAAAGGAGTAGTCGAAATACACAACAAATTGTTGTAAACGGGGAGGCATTGACAGGAGAACAGGCGGCTCAAGAATTCGCAACATATTTCCACTCGGTGTATAGCTCCGAAAGGCCGAGTTTAGATGTGAGTCGAGCGATAGCGGACGCGGGTGGCGAAAATGGAGCGGCGCGAGTTAATGTTGACAGGCTAGAGGTACAAGATGTGCGACGAGCGCTTAAACAGCTTAAACCGAAAAAATCGTCAGGTCCGGATGGTATCCCCCCGTACATTTTTAGGGATTGCAGAACAGTGCTAGCCGAGCCGCTGTTGCACATCTATAATCTGTGCCTCAAAATGGCAGTTTTTCCAGAAAGATGGAAAGTCACCAGGGTCATACCGGTGCCCAAGGGAGGTTCGGGTAACAAGGTAGAGGAGTACCGACCTGTGGCGGTGCTGTCCACTCCAGCGAAAGTGTTTGAATCGGCTCTCCACAAGAGCATATACGGGCAAGTAAGCCTGCAGCTTACAGATGAGCAACATGGTTTTCGGCCGGCAAGAAGTACAGCCAGTAATCTGCTAAGTCACGTAGCCGATTTAATGCCTACCGTGGATAGCGGAGGCCAGGCCGATACTACATACTTTGACTTCAAAAAAGCCTTCGATTTAGTAGATAACGACGTCTTATTGAAGAAATTTGCAGGCTTTGGTTTTACCCCACATCTTCTTAACTTTTTTTCCGATTATATGAGGGATAGACAGCAGTTTGTAGAATATGTAGGATATCGGTCTAAACCATATTTTACTAGATCTGGTGTAAGTCAAGGTAGTAACTTGGGGCCTCTGGAATTTTTACTAATGATAAACGACCTGCCAGAAGTGATAAAAGATGCAATATGTTTATTATTCGCAGATGATGTAATTTTCGCTCTTCCGGCAATCTTGCCCTTTCTATTCCTCTTCACCGTACTGGTTTCATGTCTAATTCTTTCTCCTTGCAAGTGGCTCGCCTCTGGAACGGTCTTCCTCTCACAATCAAACAGGCTCCGATGCACCGCCTACAATTTCTCTGCTTTGCCCTAAGGTTGACTGGTAGAGAATGCCTCATGGCATTAAGTCCGCCTTTTGTACGTTAAGTTTTTCTTTTGTGCAATAAAGTTTAAATAAATAAATAAATGATCTCAAGTTATCTCTCGTAATAAAAAGTGTGGAAGACTGCAAAAGATTGCAGAGGGATATAGACAGAGTGGTCCACTGGAGCAAAAACAATCTTTTGGAGTTTAACACCGGGAAGTGTATGGCAATAACCTTCTCGCGGGCACGTTCTCCGATTACACACAATTATACTGTAGACGGGAGACCTATGGTTAGGGTTACCGAAGTGAGAGATCTGGGGGTCCTTTTTACAACTGAGCTAACGTTTCGAAATCATGTCACAAATGTTTGCAAAAAAGCATTTCGAAACCTCGGTTTTGTGCTTAGAATGGCAAAGGGATTCACAAACATGAAGGCGATAACTGCGTTGTATAATGCATTAGTGAGGAGTCAGCTGGAATGCAATGCCGAAATATGGGCTCCGTACGAAGCAAAGTATAGTCTCATGCTAGAACGGATACAAAATAAATTTATAAGGTACATGTACATGAGGCAATACGGTGTCTATCCATTTTATCCGCTCATGTATCCCACATTATTTGTCTTAGGCATGGTCGGATATGAGGAGCTGAAAGTCAGAAGAGAACTCTCACTCGTGACGTATGTTTTTAAGGTGATAAGGGGTAAGATACACAATCCGGATATACTGGGTGCAGTGGGTCTGTGTGCCCCCCCCGCGCTCGCGACGCGCCGGCGGCGGCCGGGGCTGCTGGCCCTGCCGCGCGCGCGCACCAAGCTGCTGCGAGAGGCGCCGCTGACGCGTGCACTACGCACCCTGAACTTGATCGCGATAGATCTGGACTTGTTTCATTGTGCACTGAGTGAATTCAAAAAAATTGCTTTATGGAAGATTGCCTATCCTAGTTAGGTAATCATGAAATGATACCTGTATTTATTTAGACATAAGATTGTTTATATGTTATGTTTGCAACAATATCGCATTGGGTATAGCCTGTAATGATAATTGTATGTGTTGAAAATAAATAAATAAATAAATAACTTTGACGATCATAATAATTATTATTTCATTTTGAAAAACATTTCAGCTATGTTTTAAAAGCTGATTTTATACTTGTAGTAAATTTTTAGCGTATGGACCTATGCGGGCGGGCGGGCGTGCGTGCCTTCTCTCGCGTGCCTATATAATATACATCATCCTACGGGAACAATGCTCTTTTTTCAGGTTTAAAAGTAGGCTATTTTTTAAGTTAGGGTATAATCGACAATCTGCATTTCCCTCATGCATATCCTTCCAGCCGTTTTAGCGTGAAGAAGTAACAAACATACACAAAAGACTTTCGTTTTTAGGGTTCCGTACCCAAAGGGTAAAAACGGGACCCTATTACTGAGACTTCGCTGTCCGTCCGTCCGTCCGTCCGTCCATCCGTCCGTCCGTACGTCCGTCCGTCCGTCCGTCCGTCCGTCCGTCCGTCCGTCTGTCACCAGGCTGTATCTCAACAACGGTGATAGCTAGACAGTTGAAATTTTCACAGATGATGTATTTCTATTGCCGCTATAACTAGTGTTCCAAAGGACTCGAGCCCTTTAGCTCTTTTATTTAAGGCTGGCCTATATTTTGACGCCTAAGAGGGCTAAAAGCCTATAAAGCTCTTTAGCCCCCAAGCCACCAGCCTAGACTCTCAGAGCTCGTAACCTTATTAAAAGGCTATAAGTTTAAAGGGCTAAAACTGCCTAAAAGACCTTGTAAAAAAATAATGAGACTTAAAAATATTATGGCCTCCGAACTTCAACAGGCTTGGAGGCTAAAAATATTTTTGAGCTTATTAAAAAGATTTAATAAACTCGGCGCTCTTTTAGTGGAGTGTTTTAAATAAAACAAAAGACGTGAGTATGTTTTCTCAACAATTATATAATTTTTGTATTTGGAACAGGCAAGAAAGTGCCATTAACATACGTTATTCATAAGGGGGGGTTTATTTTTTTTAAGTTTAATAATTTCTGTAATAGGCAAAAGACAACTGATTTTGACGACAAGTTACGTAGCATTCACATTATTTTTTACCTTACTAGCTCGGACTCCTTTATTATCAATTTAAACCATCGGGTTAAAACGCATTTACCTATCTACTACTGAGGACCAAAACACTATCAAGAAATAGGGAAGAGTGGCGATTACTCAACCGACAAAGCTCTTAAATTATGAATGAATGAATGAGGTACCTGTATACCTTTATGTAAGTTTTGACTTGTTTCTTCACGTTAGCTGGCAGTATACAATATTCAAACGCAATATTTTACATTATCTGTGAATAGTCTACAGTAGCTACCTCTGATTGGTCGGCGGTCTAACATGCCAACATGACGGCAGAAATAAATAAAAAATGTACTAAGTGATGTGATAGTGACTCGTTTAGAATTTATTTGTGGTGAATTTAATCGCATCGTTTATTTCTGTAAAATTAAATTAATTGACTATGTAATTCATGCCATCAAATCAAATAAAAAATCTCCAATGAGGATTCCGCTCGAAAGTATTATCATCAATGCGGCAAACAGCAACTGACAATTTAAAAAAAAGCGAAGTCTTAACTGGATTTTATTGAAGATGAATATTTAACAAAGAAGGTAACTCGAGAATACTACCTACCTAATACCTACAATAAGTATATGTAATTTTTAAATTTGCTTTCATATTCAAATCAATCCTTTTGATTGAATTGTTTTGATATTTAATGAAACCTCAGCCACCCGCTTCACTTCTGGCCCGTTATTTTTGAGGTTACGGTATTTAAAATATTTTCTGTGACAAATTTGTAATATAAAAATATAACAATGACATAAAAATAAAAATATTATAGTTATTATTAATTTATATTTTCATTCTTCCCGTTTCATTCTCCACAATGAATCAATCAATATAGGTCCTATATTATAGGAGCGCCAGTACCACGATATGTTTTCGTTCATAAGCCATAGTTGACAACCATAGAGCGACCGCCGACCACCGGTATGAAAAGTGAAGTAAGTAGGTACCTACATACATGTGGTTGATTTCTGTACCTGTCTGTTTTGTGGTATAAGTTAACGTACACAAGTAAGTAGCCTTAGCGTAGCCTAGGTCTAAAAAATGGCTACAGCCTTTAAAAAGGCCTAAAGCCCCTTAAAAGGCTAAAATAAAAATAAAAACCCATAGGCTTTTTTTAAGACTAAGGCCTTATTATAATCACTAGCTCTTCGAAACTCATTTCATCAAGCCAGCTCTAAAAAGAGCTCGTGAGGCTTAAAATTCGGGCTAAAAGGGATCGAGTCTTATGGAACACTAGCTATAACAACAAATACTAAAAATATAATAAAATAAATATTTAAGGGGGGCTTTTGACAAATGCTTCTTTTATTGCACCCCTAGACTTTATAAGGACACGTAGGTTCTAAATATGGACTCTTTAGAACCAGCGGTTTAGTATTTAGACATTTCAACCCCATTTCATCCCAACAGTGGAGATGTTAATTCACGTCCGCCACGTTGGATTTTAAAATCGTTGCGGTTTACGTAATCAGCGACCCGATAAACCATAAAAGCATTACCAATGGATTTTCACTTTGTCACCACATTTCTCCCTTTTAGGGGTTGAATTAAAAAAAACCTGTAACACGTGTTTACTCATTTATCGTTAGAAATACTCCTGTGAAGTTTCGAATAAAATAGTCTAACTAATCTTGTTTCCCCATACAAACTTTGGAACCACATTTCACCCCTTTAGGGGGTGAGTTTTGAAAAATCCTTTCTTAGCGGATGCCTACGTCATAACATCTACCTGCATGCCAAATTTCAGCCCGATCCGTCTAGTGGTTTGGGCTGTGCGTTGATAGATCACTATGTCAGTCAGTCAGTCACCTTTGAGTTTTATATATATAGATTTCTTTATTCGATTAGCAGTGACCACAATATGCTCTACGAATTTGAGTTTTTCATCCAAAACAACTCCTAGGTACTTAACGGAGGTCGCTCTCGTGATATTTCCACAGTTGCATGAAACGACAGCTCCAGAACATGTATTAATTTTCACAGCATTCAGAGAGGAAGGAGCAGAGGCCGCCGTTTTATGGAAACATACGTATTTGGTTTTGTCTGTATTGAGCGTTAATATCTAGATTATTTTGAAGCCACTTCGCTACAGCAGACATGCCTTCTTCAACTGTAGAGCAAACGGAATCCCTTGACGTGCCATGAAATATAATCGCTGTATCGTCAGCATAACATACTATAGTAGCGTTTAATAAATCTAGGGAGGCCAGGTCGTTAATGTAGAGGAGAAAAAGAGTTGGTCCGAGTATGCTTCCTTGCGGTACTTCGAAGCTGGTTTCCCTCACATCGCTGACGAGGTCGTCCACTTCGACACATTGCAATCGACCGGATAAGTAACTTTGTATCCACTGTAGCGGTATTCCTCTTATGCCTGATAGCTCTAGCTTCTTAATCAGAATCGGGACGGAGACCGTGTCGAAAGCCTTGGCAAGATCAAGGAACACTCCAATACATGCTTCGTTTTGGTCAAGATTTTTAGAAATATTATCGGTCAGTAAGGAGATTGCGTCTTCGGTACATCTGCCACGTCTGAAACCAAACTGTTTATTCGCGAGTATATTGTTGTTCTCTAAAAAGTTTACCAATCGCTTATTGACGACTCTTTCCAAGACTTTCGACACGGATCCCAGCAAAGAAATTGGTCTGTAATTGTTACAGTTACTTTTGTCACGAGATTTATAAATTGGAGTCATAGCTGCGATCTTCCAAGCGTCAGGAAATATGCCTTCTGATAGGCTCATGCAGTATTTCATGGCTTAAAAGCTTTTCGAAACAAGTAAAAAGTTTCGTTTCATTGAATTAAAATATAAACTTAGCCACAAAAAATATTTATATACCGGTTCAAGAATATTATAACAATACCTCTTTTAAAATTGGATTGATTAATGGGGCTGCAGAATTTAAATACTTTGTAAGAACTATAACTTGAGGCTTCTCCTAACATGTCAAAACATAAATAATATTCGAAAGATTTTAAGTAACCCGTTGCGGCTGCACTTAAGGCGCGCTTTTCCCAGTAGACGCCGAACTCACTCATTTTCAGACTCGTCGTAGACGTTTAATCAGTGTTTGAAGATTATGAAAAACATATATATCATACTTAAGGATCTTCTGAATATGAAATCGTGTTCAGCAACATGATTGGAAAAATTTCGGTCGATAGAAAACGATCCCAAAGTTACCTCTATTACTAATATCTTTTCTATAGAATGGCTAAAATACGAACCTTTTTTACCCGTTTTTTGCGTAAATGCATAGATACTAACATTATCTAGTTGAAGTGGATGGGATTTTCTGAATAAAATTATTTATTTAATCACTAGAACTAAATATCTACTAAAACTATGAGGGCGATAGCTCGCGGTGCCATTTCAGTCGCGCTTCGGCGCTTGAAGGGGATGGACCTGTGTCAATTTGTTCCGCGCGACCACGTGATCGCATTTACGAATTATTGTTCCAAAAAAATGAGAAATAAAGCAGCACAACGTAAACAAAAAGCTTTTCATATTATAAAACGAATAAAAAAAGACATGCATTATGCATTTATGCTCGAGCAAGGAATGCCAAAAAGTAAGTTAATGTTTTATTTACAATAAATTAACAGAACCGAACATAATGTCAAAAAGTGGCACGGTTGACATGTTCAAGTATATGCTAATAACGCTTTATTTATAATTTAAAACAACATAATTACTTCCTACAAAAGAACTCATAGCTCAAAGCATTAAGTGTCAAATTGACTTACGTACTTATTACCACAAATATTTTTCATCTGAATTAAGTTTTTTAGCGTATTCTGACTTATGTCTCTTGTCAAACTTGGAACATGGATTTAGTACACAGTTAACATATATCAGTACTTTAAGTCCCTGCCTGGGGAAAAGGCATGATTATTTATGTTATGTAACCTAGATATAGGTAAGTAAAAAAAACTGTACTTTACAAATGCTCCTCAGCACTCGTTCTTTCTTAAGGCCTTTAGCAACAATCGACTCCTAGGTAAGGTATGTAGTATATTTTTACCCGACAGCGCGACGCAAAGGAGGGTAATGTGTTTAGCGCAGTCTGTTTATGTATGATAGCACCTTTGAGATTATTTCACATTTAAAAGTATCTAAAAAAACAAATAATTTTATTAATTGTATCTAGAGGCACGCCATTGCCCCTCCAACTCGAGAAAACGCGCTTACCGGCACACCGCAACATCCTTTTCCTTTTTTCGAAGCCATTCAGACCATTTTCAAACCCACTGTATTTCGTCGTGAACAAAGCTAGAAGCCTGAATTTTCAGTAACTAGGTGGGCATAGTATAACCTAGGCATATTCCAAGTTACATTCAATTTGAACTAGTAAGTTAAGAATTATTGCGAGTCAAAGTTCCTTAATTTTGTCACTCACTAATTCACTGACTCATTTACACACGATCATACGAATTCTAAGTTATTTCCAGCAGACACACAAGCTTGAAATTTTGAACTCTATTACTGTTTAGTGTACAGTTATGCGACCTGCATAGGAAAAATTGTATTTCCTTATGAACCCTATAAAAAATACTCTATTACAAAGTTGATTTTGCGGTTCATATAACCTTCGGTTTAGATACTAAAACCTCAGGCACAGAATTTATGCATACAGAATGGACACGCACACCCCCGTGCCGAATTGAGTTACCTCACCCCGCAGGGGCAGTGAGTTGGAATCGTTTTTCTGCGTAGATAATTTTGAAATGGTCGTGTGCACAGGCATAGGTAGAACAATAATGATGACTCGTCAAATAATGATGCTGTTGGTGATAGTAATGATGATAATGATGATGGTGGTGTTGTGGGTCATGCTTATGATGATGATAGTGGTGGTGTTGTTGATGATTGTGTTGTAGTTGATGATTCTGATGATAATGATGGTCATGACGATGATGGTGATTAGGAATGATGATGGCGGTGTTGATTCTGATGGTAATGGTCATGGTGATGACTGATAATGAATAATGACGATGATTGTGACGACAATCCTTGTGGTGATGATGGGTCATTATGGATCATGAGAGTGATAATGAGAGGAATCAAGAGACAGATCATTATGGATGCTAAGAGGGATCATGAGAAGGATCTAGGGGCACGACAATGCCTCCGCTAAGTCATTATTTACCATGAGATCGTTATGGATCATGAGAGTGATCAATATGGATCATGAGGGATTTTGAGAGAGATCATTATGGATCATAAGAGGAAGTGACAAGTCTGTGCGGTTTACATCTAGTTCACGTCGACTCCGCAACTGCAGAGTATAATAGAATAAGAAGTATTTACCGTATTGGCTTGTCAAAAAAAGGAGGACCACTTAAAAAAAAATGAGATCCCATCAAAAACATAACATGCATGCAAGTCTCGCAACCATCTACCGCAAAAAATTGTGAGATACAATATAACACCAAGTCAGTTAATTTATTTATTAAGTGACCCCAGGCCTATATTACAACATTGACATACATTTTCACAGAATTACATAACTAAAAACACATTGCCATAACCGTTTTAGTGCCCGCATTAATAATGTAATGTACTAAACATTTTTATCTTTATAATAAAATGTAAGGACTTGGCAATCGCACACGGTAATATACTCTAGATATAATGAAAACATCTACCAAATATTATTAACGCTTTAAATGTCACGCTTAATTTATATGCGTAAATTCCTACTCGTTGTTTCATCTTGGCCGTCCTTACTAAGATAAAAGATGGACCTGGCCACACGGGCAAAAGTGGACGACAGAAGAGAATAGAGGAAGATGAGATAGTAAAAACAGCTGAAAAAAACGGGAGGAGCAGAGCTCAACACCGAACGAAATGGCCAAACTATCTAAATTGTAAACTATTAGATAAAGCTAGAAATATAATAATCACTTTTAAAGGAGATTTACTCGTGTTCCTATGTACTTACAGTGCGACACAAAAGAGTAGAAAACGGATGATAAAGGAACTACAATTTTTCATACAAAATTATTCCCATATTCAAGCACTTTACGTCAAAAATGAGACAGTTGCGAAGGAAGTGGCGCCCTCATTTATTTTCTACTCTTTTGTGTCGCACTGTATGTTGCTGTGCGATGGCCAAGTCATTACATTTATTATAAAGATAAAGATGTGTAATATTAATGCAAACACTACAACGGTCATGGTAATATGTTTTTAGTTATGTAACCCGGTGAAAATGTATATCAAAGTTGTCATATAGGCGGGGGGTCACTCTGATAGGGACTGAATAAATTAACCAACTTGGTTTTATATTGTAATCTCACAACTTTTAGCGGTAGAAGGTTGCGATGCGAGACTTGCAATTTTTTACATGTTATGTTTTTGGTGGGATACTTATTCCGTAATTCCTCAACAGAACACAGTCGCAAGTAAAAACTATAAAAAATAAATAAAGTTAAAACAAACATTTAATTAAAACGAAAAATAATATTTAGTACTTCTATAGCAAGAATTCGCATTTCACTTTGAACATAAATTATAACCCGCTTTGCACCCCGGCCACTTAAAAAACTGCCGACTGATATCACTGTATTGTGACACCCCTCTACAGTGTACATTGCCATCGCGATTTCGCGTTAGCGAACTCCGCGAGCGGGGTCGGGGCGCGCGGGCGGCGCTCCGCGTCTTGCCGCGCACCTCACCCCCTCAATTCGGCCGTAGGGCCGGACAATATCGCCTTAAGAAGGGTAAGTCGCAAGCTGAGATTTCGCGAAGTTTTGGTATATCACGGCAATTATTAGTGTCTGGAATAAGCAGGTCACGGCTCAAAACAGCGTCACAAATAAGCCTGAAAACAGTCGTCCTCGAAAAACGACTTGTACAATTGATCGTGTAATCAAAAAGTAAGACGTAGAAACCCCACGGAATAATGCAGTAACAATTAAAAATGAACAAACAGAAAACTATGACACAAATGTTCATATTTTCAAGGAATACATGGTCGACGCCCATAAAAAAAAATGAAATATCCCGATTAGCATTTACGATTCATCACAATTCATGAAAAAGTGCCGATTGGTCAAAAAATTCATGGAGTGACGTGAGCAAGTTATATTTAATCTCGTCGGGTGGTATCAAGTATGTGCGTCGTCCTCATAATAAAAGACGATGTGCGATACCTGGTACCCACACTCCAGCATGGTGGCGGCAACGTAATGGTTCGGGGATGTTTTTCTCGCCATGGCGTCAGGCCTCTCGTATGAATTGACGGGATAATGGGATCGAAATGTGTATGAAAATATACTTAATTCACACATGAAAATAAATAAGGTCGACGTTCACGACGCGTTTGGCTCGGTTTGTAGACACCTGCCTACTGAGTCGGCGGTCCCGGGTTCGAATCCCGGCCGGGGCAAATATTTGTGCAAAATATTTGTTCTTGGGTCATGGATGTTATCTATATATGTAATTATATATTATGTATATCGTCGTCTAGTACCCATAGTACAAGCTTTGCTTAGTTTGGGACTAGAGCGATTTGTGTATGATTGTCCCTTAATATTTATTTATTTTATTTTTTATTTATTGTATGAAATACAAACAAAGGCTACAGGAGCACACAAACCCACTTGCCAGGGACCTGGTTGTACAGTCAAACAATAATATATCTAGATTGAAAAGATGGCAAATATTGCACCTGGATCAGAGACACTAGAGAAGTGAACTCTTTTAAGTGAAATGGGAGAGTGTTTCATTAAATACCTCTCAAAACATACCAAGAAGTCACAAAATCGGATTATGACCGAAATGGTCGATTGCAGATATCAAGAGGAAAAAAAAATGCTGACCTTAATCCTATTGAGCATCTATGAGAAGAGTTGGATCGTCGAGTGAGGTGCAGAAATTACTCCAAGGGGCTTTTTTTCAAGAACTTCAGTCAGAAAGGACGAACATACCTTACGAACGTGTATATAGAAGTTAGTGGACTATATGCCGGCTCCTTGTACAGCTGTTAGGAAGGGCAGAGGATATGCAACTAAATATTAGTGAAACGTCTTATTTAACCCTGTTGCAAGTTCAGCAAAATTGTACCTGAAACGTGTATTATCAGTTATTTATTCTAAGTTCGTTGTTTAGTTTTAGTTATCTAAGTGGAAACGTAAAAGTAAAGGGCCATAAGATGTTATCGTACAGTAAATATTAAATTATACACTCAATTGATCAACATCTTAAAAAAAAATGATTTGTCCAAATACTTTTGATCGCTACTGTACGTATCTATAGATATTATGTACATATATGATGCTCTTAACGATCTAATAGGTCAGTTGGGAGAGTACTACGCCGGAAACGTAGAGCTCGCAGGTTCGAGGCCTGCTTTGATGGTAGTAGATCACATTTTCTTTCATAATTTACCTTTGTGTCAAAATTTATTAAAAAAGTGGTATTTTCCACATAATAAAATAGAATCGCTAAAAAAAGATTCTTTAAAAATACTTGTCCCTTAATATTTTTTAATGAGTATGTGTGTAGATAAAGTGTTTTAAGACCTCTTATTAAGTAACAGTTGCATAAACTACTATAATAACCGTAAGTCGACTTGTTGTAGCTTCAATCATTTTTAGCCGGTAGACAACCGATATTTGCATCTAATATCGTAAGGTCGATTTTGCTAGTACCTACATTTGAAGACGTCGACAACGATGCAGATTGTTGTCGAAGATGCTTCGACAAATTAAACTCACGCAATCACACATGCCACATGTATACTCAATGATCAAATACAAAATACCAATAAAAACATAACATACCATTACGGGCGACGCCGCGCATACTCTCTTCCCGCTCCGTGCGTCGGTGGATATGCGTCATAACATGCTCCACCAGCTGGGTCTTCAGATCAAACTTCTTCTTACAAATATCACAGACATAGCTTTCTTTTTCAGTGGCTGTATTAGTTGTTGTATGTATTTTATTGTCCACATCAGCATTATGTTCAACACGCCTCGTCCCCTCGAGCAGCGCCTCGAGACTGTCGATGCGCTCGAGCCGCACCGCACAGTCCCTCAGCACGGGTTGTTCTCTGACGGCTAACGCTTCCCACTCCGCCTCCTCTTTCAGGCACTCTACTACTTCTTCTTTGACGTGCACTGCGAATAATGACACCGTTATCAACAGATTCCATACTTTTCATGGCACATGAGACTTTTGCAAGCTATGGAATCGACATTCATATTGAAATTCGAGTTGACTTCCACTCATTCTCATTTTGTTAACCCATCCATTGCCGACGCCTCATATTTTTACTCATCACGCAGTGCCGGCTTCCAAGCGACGACGCGAATTTGCGTCCGCGGCATTAGGTTAACCCATTTCAAGGACGCGAATTCGCGTCCTCGGCATTACGTTGTCAACGCGAAATCGTGTCCTCGGCATTACGATTGCACATACATGGGACGCGAATTCGCGTCCTCGGTAATGAATGGGTTAATGTAAAATTATAATGCTATAAAATTGTAAGACAGAAAAGTAAGGAATAGTGAATAAATGTCTCACCTTAAGGCCATGTCTATATAGCGAAATGGCCAAGCCACGTATTTTGGCTAATGTGTAGAGTTTGTGAAGTTTGGCCTTAGGGCGAGTCACTCATAGTATGGCTTCGTCTTGGCAACATTTTACATGAAAATCTATTTGGTGGGATTGTTGTTACTATAAATTGCTATAAAGTTAGAGGAATGTTCATAAAGCAGCGGCACTTTCAAGCAATCCATATGTAAATGAATAAATATAACCCGAGTTGGAATATAAAGCGGAAATGTCAGGCTAAAGGTCTTCGCACATTATAACAACTCAACGGCGACTCGATTCTATGCCAGATATTGAAATTTAAGCCTTATGTCATATTAACTAGGTTTAATTTCAAAAAAATATATTAGTAGTGGACGACGAGTGGACGACGCGTCGGTGCATCGTCGAAATTAAGTCGACCTGCTAGTAATGCAAATTATGATGAAGAGTAAGGAGGCCGATTTCCTAAAGACGGCTGGACCGATTTGAAACTTTATTTATTTTTGTTTGAAAGGGCACACTTTTTATATGGTACCACTGTCATATGACCAGGATCTTCGAGGCACACTAATCGAGATCCGAGCTTTATTTCCGCTTATAGTTACTCTAGGAAAGCATCTTTTATTGACGTGAATCTTCATTGAATCCGCTATATTTCATTAAAGTTTCATTATTTTTTTTGTACACGAATTACCGCCACTTATCATTCATGTCATGGCATTATTTTAGAGTCAACATTTTAACACATCTAAAGCTTCAACCACACTACTAAATTAAGAAGACATTTCCTTTAGTCCAATTTAACTGATTTGAACAGGCTAGTTGCTTTCGTTTTCGATATAGCACATTCAATTAAGTTAGTGGCCCAGAATTTGCTCTTGAGAGTACTTGGTTAGTAAATAATTAAATGAATAAGTTTTATGCAACAGTTGTATAAGGGAGGTCAATACTCGCAAGTGCCCTGGGTAGCATCGTAAAGTAGAAAAGGTGGTATAAGCCGATAAGTTCACTTACAAAACAATTTACCAATAAAAACGCTAAACTCACCATTATCGGCGACGTTTATCTCTTCCTGCTCCTTGCTATGTTGGATATGAATAATAACATGTTCCATCAGCTGGGTCTTCAGATCAAACCTCTTCTTACAAATATCACAAACATAGGTTTCTTTTTCATTGCTAATGTCATTGCTACTGTGCATTTCGTGTCCCACATGAGCTTTGTTTCCAACACGTCTCTTGTCCCGGCGCGTGTCGGTGCCGAGCGGCGCCTCGAGGTCGTCAATGCGCTCGAGCCGCACCACACAGTCCTTCAGTTTGGGCTGTGCTGTACCGGCTGACGCCTGAGCTGCTACAAACGCACATGAAATAAATTAACGGCATATAATTTATAGGTAAGTTAGGGGAAAATCAAATTAAAAATAAAGATTTACCAGTTGGGTCCTGTAACTAGAGTAAAAAATTAAAACATACGTTTTCATCCTCAAACTGAACAACATCTGTTCAGTTTTTTTTTTTTAAATACTTACCGTTTTCATATGTTTATTATTTCAAAAAATGTAAATAGCATTTTCGATGTACACCGTCCAACATTGACTTTGCCTTAGCATTGACATGGCTGTCACTTTATTAAATATCAAATGTTAACAATACATTGCTTCTTTGAATAAACTATATTTTACAGGTTTACATTATAAATGAGTTATTTTTAATTTATTGCTCTGTTACAGGGCCCACTTGCTATATAATAAAGATAAATAAGAATATTATTAAATTGTAAAGTTATTATTTTTGTGTACCAGAAGACAAACTGACTACCTATATCTACAAACTAGATAAATTCAAGCTTGGTGAAAATAATACAATACAAGAAATTTAAAAATTAAGGATCTGTTATGCCTTTGTAAAAATTGTAAATTATGAATATTGGGTTTGCCTTTAACTTCTCTAGGATATGAGCAATTTACCAAAGAGTGTGAAGGCTATGTCACGTGGCTGCAGGCCCTCCGGCCCCAGCACAAGCTCATCCTTCACCTCATGTCCAGCGTATAAAGAGGCGACATCAGCAGCACTATCTTCCCGCTCCGCTTCCTCTTTCAGGCACTCTACAACTTCCTTCTTAACATGCACTGTGAACACAGACACCATCATTAACAGAGTTCAGTGGTAACGTTGGTAAATGAGAAACTGATGCAACACGCCTGCCATGGCATAACAAAGCTTTGTGACATAATGCCTTCTCTTCCCGCACCTGCATCAACCTTCCAGTAACCGAGGTATCTAAACCATGGTAAGCAGCACAAGACAAGTTACCATCACACAACAAAAACAGTAGTTAGACTTGCACTGGTAGAGTATGTCCGACATGTGTTGGTCCACACTAGACCACTAGTGTGGACCAACACACGTCGGACATATTCTACCAGTGCAAGTAATACTTATATAATTCAAATAAAGCAATTGTGTTTAACACCTTCGCTACCAGGAACCCGCCTGGTAGGCACTCGTAATCATTGCTCAGATGCCGGTCACGTATTTTTGCTTAAAGAGCTACCCACCTAGCGGGCTCTCGGTTTCTGGGGTTGGGTTAAATTTTATATCTGGTTGCAAAAGTGTTAAGTTTACTTTCAAAAGGTTTACTCGCTATGAAATATTATAACCTCAATGCAGTTACGTATCACTTTTAAACTCACACAAAATGTGGTATTATAGCACTTGAGGTCTTCACAAGTCAACATTTTATATAGGATACAACAAGGTAACCATTGAGGTGCAAATTCTGCCAGTTTCCAGTTTCATTGTTAGAGTAAGTAAACTTGAGTGGACCAACACATGTCAAACATACCACTTTACCATTGCAAGTAATGCTTTTATAATTTAAATAAAGCATAAGTTAACATTGAAAAGGTTTACTCGCTATGAAATACTGTAACCTCAACGCAGTTACTGAAAATCACTTTAAAAAATCACACAAAATGTGGTATTATCGCACTTTAGATCTTCACAAGACAGCATTTTATAAAGGATTCTACAAGGGAATCATTACAGTGCAAATTCTACCACAGTTTCATGAATGAGAGTAAGAGTATGTATTAGCATATCTCACCCACCTTGTTCGTTAAATATACACTCGGGCTCAACCTTTACGTCCATTGCATCCAATGAACTGCTGCATCTGTTTTGTTCCATCACTTTTCAAAAAATCAATGAAACGTACGTATAATAAAACGTGACCCAGGAATAATAACAGAACATTAATGAATAAAACAAACAAAGTCACTCCTAACCTATCTTTCACGAGTCGAGTCAACACTCAAAGAGTCCGGTTAATGTACGACCAAATAATGTACAGCCCAATAATTGGCGACAACTTTTTTGGACGCCAATTATTGGGATGTACATTATTGCCCTGTCCAAATAGTGGCTTCACATTATTGCCTCGGACCGAGCTTGTACACCCTGATAACGCTCATCCCAATAATGCACGACCCAATAATTCGAATCCATTTAGTAGACGCAGATTATTGGCCGCACATTATTGGCCCGTACCGATAATGCTCGACCCAGGAATGTAGAGTCGGTTAACGTACGACCAAATAATGTACAGCCCAATAATTGGCGACCACTTTTTTGGACGCCAATTATTGGGATGTACATTATTGCCCTGTCCAAATAGTGGCTTCACATTATTGCCTCGGACCGAGCTTGTACACCCTGATAACGCTCATCCCAATAATGCACGACCCAATAATTCGAATCCATTTAGTAGACGCCGATTATTAGCCGCACATTATTGGCCCGTACCGATAATGCTCGACCCAGGAATGTACAGCCCAATAATCCGCGTCCATCATGGACGCCAATTATTGAGCTGTACCAAGCTGTACATTATTGGGTTGAGCATTATTTGGCTGTACATTAGTGGTCCCCGTCCCCCTATTACTTTACTCTTTGACATTGACTTTGAGTTTAAGTTGATTGTTGTTTTTTGATTTGAGTGTATTTTAGTACAAAACATTCAATATACTCTATGTTTTAGTAGATCAAGTAGATGCACTGTTGATCTCTTGTTATTGCTATGTGATGTGCGATGTTCTTGTTATGTGCGAACTGTGAGCGAATTAAATATTTCTGATTGCTCTTTCGTCGTTCCCTTGTGTTTTAATTTATAATTAATTACGTCTGTTTTTGTAACGTTGGTTTACTTCAGAACTAGTGATACTGAATTGTTATTTTTGTTTTAATTTAACCAGTTATGGTTATGGTCAGTGGTGTTTATTTTACGGGTGTTGTGAGAAGTAGCTCCTTGGTGGCTCTGGTCTCTATTAGGAGTACTGAAAATTTACCTAGAATAGAATCTAGAAAATCGTAAGTATAAAACAGCATCTGTTATTATTTTATATTACGAAAACTAAGATTAATTGGCGGGAGTAATTTGAAAAGTGCCGTTACATTTAGAAAGAGAGATAAATCATTTAAAATTAAAAAAACATGTCAACTCAAGACAATTTTATGACTCAGGATCATTAGACTTGGATCACTTAAAAATTGTAATTCATGAAAAAGTGCACTCTAAAACAAAAACTATATGTATATTAAAAAAAACAGGCCTTAACCATTTAAACCTCGCTATTTGATTTGCTACAGATGTCTCAAGCAAAACAAAGAAAAACGGCCAGTCTCACAATACTGGACTGTTTGAATGATGACTGCTGGCGATATGTGTTGGATTATGTGGACCTCAAGCAAGTTATAATCTCCGAGCTCGTCAGCCGGCAGTGGCAGGCGGTGGTGTTGAGATACATACAGAGTAGGCTACATTTTATTATTTATTTATTTATTTAAACTTTATTGCACAAAAGAAAAACTTAACGTACAAAAGGCGGACTTAATGCCATGAGGCATTCTCTACCAGTCAACCTTAGGGCAAAGCAGAGAAATTGTAGGCGGTGCATCAGACAACATAATTACATATAATTAAAATACTCATATTAGGTACATACATACATATAATATACATATATATAAATAGATACATACATAAATATATACGACGATGAAACAAACCAAGCAGATATACTATGAGACTTCAGTTCTGCCAGCAAAGAAACTTCGCACGGCCCTTTTAAATGCCAACTTACTCGGAGCCTGTTTGATTGTGAGATTGTGTTTGATTGTGCCTGTTTAATTTAATTAAAAAAAAGAAAAAATAACATACGAAAGGCAGACTTAATGCCATGAGGCATTTTTGTTGTTTATACAACTTTATTCAATATTCAGTGCTTTCTAATTTGCACTGGACCCTCAGTGCGTGAGTCCAACTATTGTCTTGACTAGAGATGGGCCGTTTCCGTAAATTTCCAGAAACTTTGCTCAATTTGTCTGGGAAATGAGGAGTGAAAATTTCTAGAAACGGCACATCACTAGTCTTGATGGTTTCTTATATTAAACATTCTTCTTTGCAGGTGTCCGTGTGGCTCTGAATGATCATGAATGGTCCTCCCCCACTGCGAATCCGTGGCCCAGGGTTCGGTGGCTGGAGTTGGATGAAGACGAATGGCCCTCATTCGAGCTCTGGACCAAAAAACTTGGCTCAACAGTTGTATTCGCGTTCTGTAGCTCTGAAAGTCATTTGGAGATAATTAGAAAAAATTGCCCTAATGTGGAAAGTCTTACAGTATGTCACAAGTTCTATTCATTTACCCTTAAAACTAAAATAATTATTTGCATTTATTGGTAAATAGAATATTCTTTATGTCACACAATTCCGACATTTGTTCTACTTCTATTTATTTAAATTATTTACTACTAAATTCACATAACTATGTGTTTTTTTGCAGATTTCGAAATTCGAAGACCCAATAACAGTTGACATTAAGAATAAAAGATTCAAGCGTCTGCAGCGGATTTGCTTTGAGCATTGCTTTTCTGTAAGTAAATGCTGGAGCTTGGAGTCCTTACTTTGTTAAAGACATTGAGATACTGGAGAAAGTTCACCGTAGTTTCACCAAAATGCCATGGAAATTAAAAAGAAATCATATGAAGATAGACTGCAGGCGCCGAAGCTAACAACCTTGAAAAGCCGCAGGGAACATGGAGACCTGATCAAGACGTACAAGATCCTGACTGGGCATTATGACCTTAAGGACTTTTGCGAAATATTTGTACGCAACAACAATACCCGACTGAGAGGTCATCACCTAAACCTAGTTCCCTGCAGGTCGCACAAGAACCCTTATAAACACTTTCTGAGCAATAGATTTGTGAGTGCATGGAACAAACTCCCCGAGTATGTAATCTCAGCACCTAACGTCAATGATTCTAAGAATAAATTAGACAAGCATACCACTGAGCAACGACCTTAAGACACAGATCACTGGATATAGGCATTATCATTTATCAGTTGTTAAACTGCCTGCCTCATTATAAATAAAATAAATTACAAAATTATTAAACTACTAGCTGCGCCTCGCGGTGTTACCCGCTCGTCCCACGGTAACTCCCACTTTTTTCGGGATAAAAGTAATCTATGTGTTAATCCAGGGTGTCAGCTACCTTCATACCAGAATTTATCAAAGTTGGTCCAGCCGTTTAAGCGTAAAGAAGTAACAAATATACGCACAAACACACTCTCAAACTTTCGCCTTTATAATATTAGATAGTCCTGTTTGTGATTATTTTTAAACGTCCTAAAACATACATTTTTACAGATCACAGACCGCTGCGTCAGCCAATTCATAAACAAAAGTACCACAGAGCTAGATATCCGCGGCGACGAAGAAGAGTACATGATCAAAGGCCAATTTTTGAACAGCGTCAAATCCAAGTTGGAATCGCTCATCTGTATAGAGTTGGAGTTACAGTTACACCATTTGCTTTCAGTTGTCGACTGGTTAAGCGAGTTGAAAAAGTTGCATCTATCCTATCTTCCACCGCGTATATTCGAAAATATACATCTAGTTTTAGAGAAGACGCCTAAATTGGAACATTTGGACTTGCGTTCCTACAGTCGAGGATTGGCCGTGTGTCAGGATGTGCGTCGACTGGCCAACTTGACGCACCTGAGTGGTGACGTGGTCTCCTCGGACGAGGACCTGGAAGCTGTGACGCGCGGTTGTAAGGAGCTGCGGTACTTGCAAATGGCCGCCAATAGTGAGTTTACTGATTCTGAAATTCTCTGAAATCATCATTATTCCTAATGTTCATAATTCCGAAAGCGATTTGTCCCTAAACGATAGGTACATTCTTCCTGTAGATGTTTATTGCACACAATATAAAAAGTTAGTTACCTACCTAATGGATTGTATGATACATCACAATAAAATAATAATTGGGTTACAAACATCAAAACACAAATAACATTTTAAATGTTCTACCTGGCGGAACGGGACCTTTCGAATATTGTCTTATGCTTTGTCGATCTTTGTATTATTTATTTTAAAAAGCTTTTATGTTTGAGAAAAGCACTATCCATGCCTAGCCGTGAAAAGGGCTTGCCGGCTTCGTATGGTTTCGGCACTATCTATGTATGTCCTTTGTGAGGTGAAAATAAATGATTTTTTATTATTATTATTATTATCTATACCTACTCACTCGGCAAGCCCTTCTTTCCCGGCGTCTGCTGTAATGTGCCTACTATTCTTCGGGGTTGTACTTACTACCCTTAGACCCGCCAGGACCTCTAGGCACTTGGGGCCCCTCCCGTATATCAAAACGCTTTTTAGCAAATTAAATAGAAGGTAGTAATATTTTGAGGTGTAAATAAGGAGAACGTAAGTATGGTGCATGGGGCAAGTCCTACTTCTGGGGCCTCGCTGGGCCTTGCGGGCCTAGGGATAAATACGGCACTGCCTTAGAAATTGAGGTTGTATCGGTACAAAATAAAGAGACCCTCTATAAATAAGTACCTTGAACTTGTATAATGTGTGCAGCGGTGTCGTTGCGGGGTCTGCAGGCGATGTGTCGGCACGCAGGCGCGCGCCTCGTCCACCTCGGCTTAGGGAGCAACCACAGGCTGACAGACGACGACATGGCGGCGTGCCTCCGCGGCTGCACCAGTCTCACAGTAAGTGACTTGTGTTATCTGTGCAGCGGTGTCGGTGCGCAGGCGCGCGCCTCGTCCACCTCGGCTTAGGGAGCAACCACAGGCTGACAGACGACGACATGGCGGCGTGCCTCCGCGGCTGCACCAGTCTCACAGTAAGTGACTTGTGTTATCTGTGCAGCGGTGTCGGTGCGCAGGCGCGCGCCTCGTCCACCTCGGCTTAGGGAGCAACCACAGGCTGACAGACGACGACATGGCGGCGTGCCTCCGCGGCTGCACCAGTCTCACAGTAAGTGACTTGTGTTATCTGTGCAGCGGTGTCGGTGCGCAGGCGCGCGCCTCGTCCACCTCGGCTTAGGGAGCAACCACAGGCTGACAGACGACGACATGGCGGCGTGCCTCCGCGGCTGCACCAGTCTCACAGTAAGTGACTTGTGTTATCTGTGCAGCGGTGTCGGTGCGCAGGCGCGCGCCTCGTCCATCTCGGCTTAGGGAGCAACCACAGGCTGACAGACGATGACATGGCGGCGTGCCTCCGCGGCTGCACCAGTCTCACAGTAAGTGACTTGTGTTATCTGTGCAGCGGTGTCGGTGCGCAGGCGCGCGCCTCGTCCACCTCGGCTTAGGGAGCAACCACACGCTGACAGACGACGATATGGCGGCGTGCCTCCGCGGCTTGAAAAAAGTAACGGATGTTTCTGTAGCTCTAAAATTAGAAAAAAAGTATTTCGTCTCGCCTATCTACGGCATGATTGGTTCATGATTTAACATACAGTACAAAAGAGATGCAGATATTCAAGCTAATAAATCAGATGTTCACGCGAAGCACCATAACCTTTGTAGCCGTGTTATTGCAGAAACTGGACGTACGAAATTGCTACAAGTTGACGGGGCAGCTGCGTCCGCTCGCGGAGGAGGCGCGGCGCGAGATGGCCCCGCGCCCGCCGCCCCTGCGGATCAGCAGGGGCTTTATGACGGGCTGGACCATCGAATAATCTAATCAGGTAGTTAAGATTCATAAACAGAGTGTAGATGAGTCGGCGGTCCCGGGTTCGAATCCCGGCCGGGGCAAATATTTGTTCTTGGGTCATGGATGTTATCTATATATGTATTTATATATTATGTATATCGTCGTCTAGTACCCATAGTACAAGCTTTGCTTAGTTTGGGACTAGGTCGATTTGTGTAAGATTGTCCCTTAATATTTATTTATTTTATTTATTTATTTTTATAAACGTGTTATTGCAGAAACTGGACGTGCGAGGTTGCTCCAAGTTGACGGGGCAGCTGCGGACGGTCGCGGAGGAAGCGCGGCGCGAGATGGCCCCGCGCCCGCCGCCACTGCGGATCAGCAGGGGCGTTGTGTGGAACTGGATTATCGAATAGTCATCTAACCAGGTAGGTGAGACTTATTAAAATACTTAAACGGGTTTACTCACGTCGTAGAAGTGGCTGATCGTCTCTCCTGATGATGAATCGCGTAGGTATCGATTCGAGACTCACGGTACTTTTCTATGTAAAATAGGAGACTTTTAATCGAGTCGAGTCATTCCAATAACTGAACGTGCGAGGATGAGTTGTCGACGCGCGCCCGCCTCCCCTGCGGTGTGCCAAAGGCTTTATGATGAGCCGTCATAACCGTCAAGCACCTCCACTCCGGTAATAACATAATTATATCACGTTATTTATTCACGTCCAAACAGTTTTTCAATTCAGTGACCTCCAAATTGAATAGACGATGTCATATATCTCTTGTAATTTATGCAACTGCTACATAATGAGTGACACTCGTGTGATCCTATTATGAGACCCACCATCGGCTCGTTTCATAAAACCACACTCGTCTTTTAAGACCTCTCATTATGTAACAGTTGCATAAACTACTATTCAATATTCAGTTTTGTAACAGTTCTATCAAAACCATGAATACAAAGATCAAAGCTTAAAGAAAAATTGAAAAAGGAGCTACCTGGTGGAAGGGACCGGGAATCGAACCCGGTACCTCTGGATTCCCGGTCCAGCGCGTTACGAATTCGTCAGGTCTACGTGGAGCGAGGGTAGCGAAGTGGCTAACGCGCTGGACCGGGAATCCAGAGGTACCGGGTTCGATTCCCGGTCCCTTCCACCAGGTAGCTCCTTTTTCAATTTTTCTTTAAGCTTTGATCTTTGTATTCATGGTTTTAATAAAAATCGTGGTGTACCCACATAAAAAAAGAGACATTACATGTTTCATAAATTTATAAGTTCTATCAAAGTTAAGAGTATTTTTATTTTCAGTGACATTGTCAACACCACGCAACAAGGTCAAGTCAGAGGGAACAAGACGTGAAGAGCCAGCTGCTGAGGGTGGAAACAACGTCAACGGTGTGAAACCGCCATTAATTATAAGAACATATAATTTTCTCAAACATGCAATGAAATATCGTCTTGTCAACAATGTCAATGTCATTCGTGATGATTTATTTAAAAGACAAATATTTAAAACTAGCTTTTGCCCGCGACTACGTCCGCGTGGAACTTGGAAGTATGGAAGCAACCTCGTATAACACGATAGATATCCACCTAATCACCATAATTAATAAAAGGGATTAATAAAAGCGCCTAAGCAAATGTAAGAGCAATTGTGCTTTTGGTCTAATAATTACATTTCCTACAGGGTCATCAATGCCATCATGAATTACTTACTCACTTTTCAATCTTTTTAGGGATAATATGCAGGATGAAAACTATCCTATGTCCTTCCTCGGATCTTAAACTATCTCCATGCCAAATTTCATCAAAATCGATTCAGCGGTTTAAGCGTGAATAGGTAACAGACAGACAGACACACTTTCGCATTTATAATATTATTAGTATTAGTATGGACAGTATGGATTATTAAAAGAAAATGCCGAAAATCATTCACAGTCGTGAACTTAAGATTATAAGTTAAGTGTGCATGTATTTACTACACGAAAAACAGTCAGGAAAAGAGTGCATTCCATTAAATGATATTACGAGGTTAACATATTGGAGCTGACAGGTATTTAAAACTAATGCCATTATGTGGTTTGCGATTGGTTGCAAAATTGTTGCCAAATAAATCTTATAAATAGCGCCCTCTTGACAATCCTCATATATTTCTGGTCAGGCTTAACACACAAATTAACAATCAAACAAAACAACAACGGATCGGAGTAACACTTAATAAATTAACACCTAACTAATTATAGTCTGTCTATATTAACACTAAATCGCGGACCGATGGTACTACGGTACCTACACTGATTACAAGATGGTTACGTGCGAGAACTGAATACTGCCAACAAATTACCTACTGATCAGTCTGTCTGACATTGCGGAATAGATTTTTTTCACTATAATGCGTAATTCAGTCTATGCTTGATTTATTTTAATATCGAATCTTAATTATATTTACATCCTAAATACTTCTAGAAAACTAGATAGAATCACAATTTCTACTATATTCCTGTTCTTCTTTATTATTTTATTTTTCTTACTCTTTATCAGTTTACTAAAGTAATACAATTGTAGCTCGAAACAATTTAATTTTGCTGTAACTTATTCCATTCTAACAGTTGTTGCACTATTCCCACTCGTTTGTTTATGATACTGAATGTCGGATGAACTCAAAGCCCCTATGGCACAGCACAGGTATAATTATATTACCTAGTTTAGGGGATGGAAGTTTGACCATTGTTTAATGACCTATCTTGCACAAACATGGACAGTTTTACTTTACTACCTTTACATTGTAGCATGCTTATGTACAATAAAGATTAATATTATATTGATGTTGCTTTACGAGAAGTTAAACTATACTGAGCGACAAACTTAAATTCAAGGTAGGAAAACTGACGTACACATGTAATAAAGATTCTATTTATTATTATTTCCTTTATTAATTTTAAAGCTTATATTAGGTTTTTTACAATAAAGTTATATCAAAAGTAAAATACAATAAAGAAGTTACATTACAAAATATAAGTTCATTATAAAAAACCTAACCTAGGGTGCCGCCGGCAGCGGGGAAGGGACCAGGCTACCGGTGGTCACGGCTGCAGAGAGAGGAACCTCCTGACGATGCGCGCCGTGCCCAGGAGTACCGCCTTCTGAATCTGACCCTTGATCCAGCCATCTAGCGAAAGTCTCTTGAGGTGTTTGTCGAGACCGTTCGCCAAAACGACTATCGGGACAATGATCGTCGAATCAACATCCCACATGGCGGTCACCTCGTGAGCCAAGTCAAGGTACTTGCTGAGTTTGTCCTTCTCGGCCTTCACGAGATTATTATTATTATGAACTATCCGTGCTGGTGGCTTCGGCTACGTGGAATACGTAAGTAAATTAACATTCACGAATGTATAAAATTAGCATTACCTAGGACGATCAAATTGAAAATCGTTATAAATTCGGATGATCAAATTGACTCATTTAGAAGTAACTTTAAGAGTAGTTTCGAGTTTGGTTTTGTTAGTTGATCTGTGGTTAATTGGTTATTATTACTTGACACTAATTCTGTTCAGTTTGTTAAAGTTTCCTCAATTGTACCCTTTTATTTATAATTTTGTAATATATACTTTAGGTCGGTTGTAAATATAATGTAGTATGTGTGTTTAGTTTATTTCACATGTAGTTATTGATGTCTCTTGCACATAATTATTTAACCATAAGATTTTGTCTTTACCAATTACTTTAAAAATACTGTACTTACGTGACGTACGTACGTATGTGAATATTTAAGCTATATTATTTTAATTTTGCTTTTATGTAAGGTTGTTCCTTTTACTTGCCGTGTTTCTATAAATTGTCCTGTTTGCTTGATTTTGATTTTATGTAAGGTTGTTCTTTTACTTTCCGTGTATCTATAATTTTCTATAATTGTCTTTAATGCTTGATTCTAATGTGTATGTAATCTTATTTAAGCTGATGGCCTAGTTGCCAATGCTTGCAATAAATAAAAAAAAAAAATTATTACTTGACATTGACTTTGATTTGAGACATTTGAGTGTTGTTTTTTGAGTGTAGATGCACAGGATGCACTGTAGATGTCTTGTTATTGTGCGAACTGTGAGCGAATTAAAATTTTCTGATTGCTCTTTCGTCGTTCCCTTGTGTTTTAATTTATGATTTCGTCTGTTTTTGTAACGTTGGTTTGCTTCAGAACTAGTGATACCTACTGAATTGTTATTTTGGTTTTAATTTAACCAGTTATGGTCAGTGGTGTTTATTTTACGGGTGTTGTGATAAGTAGCTCCTTGGTCTCTATTAGGACTACTGGAAATTAACCTAGCATAGCTAGAATCTAGAAAATCGTAAGTATTAAACAGCATCTGTTATTTATATTACGAGAACTAAGATTAAATGGCGGGAGTAATTTGAAAAGTGCCGTTACATTTAGAAAGAGAGATAAATCATTTAAAATTAAAAATCATGTCAACTCAAGACAATTTCAGTGACTCAGGATCATTAGACTTGGATCACTTAAAAATTGTAATTCAAGAAAAAGTGCACTCTAAAACAAAAACTAAGTATAAAAAAACAGTCCAATACCATTTTAACCTCTCATTTGATTTGCTACAGATGTCTCAAGCAAAAAAAAGAAAAACGGCCAGTCCCACAATACTGGACTATTTGAATGATGACTGCTGGCGATATGTGTTGGATTATGTGGACCTCGAGCAAGTCATAATCTCTGAGCTTGTCTGTCGGCAGTGGCAGGCGGTGGTGCTGAGATACATACAGAGTAGGCTACATATTAATAATTTTTTTATTTAACCTTTAGTGCACAAAAGAATAATTCAATGTACAAAAGGTGGACTTAATGCCATGAGCCATTTTTGTTGTTTATACAACTTCATTCAATATTCAGTGCTTTCTAATTTGTACGGGACCCTCGGGGCACGAGTCCAACTGTTGTCTTGACTTGATGGCTTCTGATTTATTAAACATTCTTCTTTACAGGTGTCCGTGTGGCTCTGAATGACCATGGATGGTCCTCCCCCACACTGACTCCATGGCCCAGGGTCCGGTGGCTGGAGTTGGAAGAAGACGAATGGCCCTCATTCGAGCTCTGGAGCAAAAAACTTGGCTCAACAGTTGTATTCGCTTTCTGTATCTCTGAAAGTCATTTGGAGATAATTAGAAAAAATTGCCCTAATGTGGAAAGTCTTACAGTATGTCCCTAGTTCTATTAAGAGTAAAATAATTATTTGCATTTATTGGTGAATAGAATATTCTTTACGTTACACAATTCCCACCACCATTTGTTCTGCTTCTCTTTATTGAAATGATTGACTACTAAATTCACGTAACTATATTTTGTTGCAGATTGCAAGATTTAGAAAACCAATAAGAGTAAACATAAAGAATAAAAGATTCAAGCGGCTGCAACATATTTGCTTCGAGTGTTGCTATCATGTAAGTAAATTAGAAAACTATTACACTACTAGCTGCACAGCGGGGTGTGACCCGCTCATCCCATGGGAATACTTTTTTCGGGATAAAAGTAGTCTATGTGTTAATCCAGGGTGTTAGCTACCGTTATACCAAAATTTATCAATTGGTCCAGCCGTTGAAGCGTGAAGAAGTAACAAACAAAACATACTTGCAAACACACATCCTAAAACATAATTTTTTACAGGTCACTGACCGGTGCGTCAGCCAATTCATAAACAAAAGTACCACAGACTTAGAGATCCGCGGCGACACCGAAGAGTACGCGATCAAAGGCCAATTTTTGAACAGCGTCAAATCCAAGTTGCAATCGCTCACCTTTATACAGATGGATTTTAAGTTAAATCACTTGCTTTCAGCCGGTGACTGGTTAAGCGAGTTGAAAAAGTTGCATCTATCCGATCTTCCATCGCGTATATACGAAAACATTCACCTAGTTTTAGAGAAGACGCCTAAATTGGAACATTTGCATTTGAGTGTCTACAGTCGAGGATTGGCCGTGTGTCAGGATGTGTGTCGACTGGCCAACTTGACGCACCTGAGTGGTGACGTGGTCTCCTCGGACGAGGACCTGGAAGTCGTGGCGCGGGGCTGTAAGGAGCTGCGGTACTTGCAAATGGACACTAATAGTGAGTTTACGGATTCTTAATTACGAAAGCTATTACTTAAATTATATTCTTTTCCTGTAGATGGTTATTATAAAATATAAAAAGTTAGTTATGAGTTGTATGATATCACAATACAATAATTGGATTTAACAAAGATCAAAATACAAAGACAATGTTAAATGTTCAACCTGGCGGCACAGCACCTTTCGGCTTCGTATGGTGGTTTCGGCAGTACCCGGTCTCTCTACGATCGGCCGTCTATACCTACTCACCCGGCAAGCCCTTCTTTGCCGGCGTCTGCACGAATGTACTATTACTAACTACACCTTAGAGATTGAGGTTTGATAGGTACAAAATAAAGATACCCTTTATAAATAAGTACCTTGAATTTGTATAATGTGTGCAGCGGTGTCGTTGCGGGGCCTGCAGGCGATGTGTCGTCACGCAGGCGCGCGCCTCGTCCACCTCGGCTTAGGGAGCAACCACAGGCTGACAGACGACGACATGGCGGCGTGCCTCCGCGGCTGCACCAGTCTCACAGTAAGTAACTTGTGTTATCTGTGCAGCGGTGTCGGTGCGCAGGCGCGCGCCTCGTCCACCTCCGCTTAGGGAGCAACCACAGGCTGACAGACGATGACATGGCGGCGTGCTTCCGCGGCTGCACCAGTCTCACAGTAAGTAACTTGTGTTATCTGTGCAGCGGTGTCGGTGCGCAGGCGCGCGCCTCGTCCACCTCCGCTTAGGGAGCAACCACAGGCTGACAGACGATGACATGGCGGCGTGCTTCCGCGGCTGCACCAATCTCACAGTAAGTAACTTGTGTTATCTGTGCAGCGGTGTCGGTGCGCAGGCGCGCGCCTCGTCCACCTCGGCTTAGGGAGCAACCACAGGCTGACAGACGACGACATGGCGGCGTGCCTCCGCGGCTGCACCAGTCTCACAGTAAGTAACTTGTGTTATCTGTGCAGCGGTGTCGGTGCGCAGGCGCGCGCCTCGTCCACCTCGGTTTAGGGAGCAACCACAGGCTGACAGACGACGACATGGCGGCGTGCCTCCGCGGCTGCACCAGTCTCACAGTAAGTAACTTGTGTTATCTGTGCAGCGGTGTTGGTGCGCAGGCGCGCGCCTCGTCCACCTCCGCTTAGGGAGCAACCACAGGCTGACAGACGATGACATGGCGGCGTGCTTCCGCGGCTGCACCAATCTCACAGTAAGTAACTTGTGTTATCTGTGCAGCGGTGTCGGTGCGCAGGCGCGCGCCTCGTCCACCTCCGCTTAGGGAGCAACCACACGCTGACAGACGATGACATGGCGGCGTGCTTCCGCGGCTGCACCAATCTCACAGTAAGTAACTTGTGTTATCTGTGCAGCGGTGTCGGTGCGCAGGCGCGCGCCTCGTCCACCTCCGCTTAGGGAGCAACCACAGGCTGACAGACGATGACATGGCGGCGTGCTTCCGCGGCTGCACCAATCTCACAGTAAGTAACTTGTGTTATCTGTGCAGCGGTGTCGGTGCGCAGGCGCGCGCCTCGTCCACCTCGGCTTAGGGAGCAACCACACGCTGACAGACGACGACATGGCGGCGTGCTTCCGCGGCTGCACCAATCTCACAGTAAGTAACTTGTGTTATCTGTGCAGCGGTGTCGGTGCGCAGGCGCGCGCCTCGTCCACCTCCGCTTAGGGAGCAACCACAGGCTGACAGACGATGACATGGCGGCGTGCTTCCGCGGCTGCACCAATCTCACAGTAAGTAACTTGTGTTATCTGTGCAGCGGTGTCGGTGCGCAGGCGCGCGCCTCGTCCACCTCGGCTTAGGGAGCAACCACAGGCTGACAGACGATGACATGGCGGCGTGCTTCTGCGGCTGCACCAATTCCACACTAAAAAGTAGCACACATTTCTAGAAATAAGTAACGGATGTTTCCAGAGATTTAAAATGATTATGATATATTTCGTGTGCAGCATAACCTTTGTAGCCGTGTTATTGCAGAAACTGGACGTGCGAGGTTGCTCCAAGTTGACGGGGCAGCTGCGGACGGTCGCGGAGGAAGCGCGGCGCGAGATGGCCCCGCGCCCGCCGCCCCTGCAGATCAGCAGGGGCGGTGCGAGGAACTGGATTAGTGAATAGTCATCTAACCAGGTAGGTGAGACTTAATCGAGTCGAGTAATTTCAATAACTGGACGTGCGAGGATGAGTTGTTGACAAGCACCCGGGGATGCGGTGTGTCAAAGGCTTTATGATGAGCGGGACCATTGCATCGGATGGGTCGGGTGAAAGCAGCTTATAACCATCCGTGAATGCTTGGAAACTCCGAACTCGTGTAATTAATAATTGAAATTGGTCCAGCCGTAGGCGTGATGATTGATGATAGACAATGACACATACATACAGACAGGGTTTTTTTTTAATAGAATTCATGTTTACAAATTGTATGAATATTTTTATGTATAAATTAGAAAAGATCGCGCCCGGGATTAAACTCTTTTAATGACTTATCTTAATCTAGTAAAAAGTATCCTACCGCGTATAACCTACTGTAAATATTTATCAATCATTGTATCAAAACTAGTTGATATAAATGTAAACAACACAAAAACTTTTTTTCAATTTAGTGACTTCCTAATTGAATAGACGATGTCTCATATCTCTTGTAATTTATGCAACTAATATTTTCTTCGGTTTCCGCGACTGTCACACATTTAAATAAAACAATTTAAACGGATTATATCGCGTATATTAATTATTTGAGCCTCCCTGACGTTCTGACTGAAACGTCAGGGAGGCTCAAATAATTAATATACGCGATATAATCCGTTTAAATTGTTTTATTTAAATTTATGCAACTGTTAAATAATGAGAGACACTCCTGTGATCCTATTATGAAACTCACCTTCGGCTCGTTTCATAAAACCACACTCGTCTTTTAACTCTTTCGCAACCGAGGAGCTTGTAGCGCTACGCGCGTAGCCGATAACGTGGAGAAATGCGTATGGAGCGAAAACTGCCTACGAGCACGGTGCCCACGGGGCGGGTTCCCGGTTTTGACCTCTCATTATGTACAGTCGAGTTCATTTACATCTACACACTTACGAGAACAAAAATATCTGAACACGACTTTATCCTCCTGACAATAGGGTCGTGTTCAGATATTTTTGTTCTCGTAAGTGTGTAGATGTAAATGAACTCGACTGTAACAGTTGCGTAAACTACTATTCAATATTCAGTTTTATAACAGTTCTATCAAAGTTATTTTAAGTGTTTTTATTTTCAGTGACATTGTCAACACCACGCAACAAGGTCAAAGTCAGAGGGAACAAGACGTGAAGAGCCAGCTGCTGAGGGTGGAAACAACGTCAACGGTGTGAAACCGCCATTAATTATAAGAACATATAATTTTCTCAAACATGCAATGAAATATCGTCATTACGGGCTTCGAAGTATCACGTTTCGGGCGGAAAAGAAATTTCATAAAAGATTGAAGGCCGGGGCCGGGAAGTTTTTTTTTAAATCATGCTGTGTGTTCATAAATAGCTGAATTATATAATTTTTATAGTGGTGTATTTATTGTTTTATTGCACGTGTTTGAGAAAAGCACTATTCATGCCTTACCCGTGAAAAGAGCTTGCCGGCTCGGTATCACTATCCGTGTCTTTACCTACTCTCCCGGCAAGCCATTCCTTCCCAGCGTCTGCAGTAATTTACTATTGTATATACGTCGCAGTCGGATTGTATATCGAGGGCTTCATGCTATAGGGGCGTATGCGCAAAACCCCTACTTTTCAGGAGAGGCAAAAAACTTAATAACTTTTTGTCCCTTCGACGGATCTTTTTGCAAATTTGCATGGAGTATTTATATTGTCACTGTTTTTATCTAGTATGATCAATTTTACGTAAAGTATTCTAAAAACTAGTAATTATGCGCTTACGCCTCTTTACTGCGGCGCAAATATTCGATATGACTGTCGATTTTCCTTGAAAAATACTTGAAATTGAGGGGCGTATAAATTAAATCTTTTCCTATTCAATTATTCAATGAAAATTGGTCTGAGTTCTGTTTTTATATCGAAATATTTTATTTTTACAGTAATTTTCACATTGTTACGAATCTCCTTCATTTTTTTCTGATTTTTTTTACGCCTGTTTCGCCCGACAAAAAACAGTGCTAGTGGCTTTTGAGTGTGGTCGTATAGTGGTGATCCAAGGCAAATTCAAGCATTTAGTAAAGAAAGAATATACATTTCACTGATTAAATTATTCGTTTCCTTGATTATAACTTTTTAGAAGAACTTTTGACCCAGCGCCGCTCTTGAATCGGCGACATTCTGGGATGTTAAGTAATGACGGCAGATGTCGATCTCCAGTCGGCTAAACATCTCGAACGATTATTAACTGAGCACTTCAGTGCTAAATAAAGTCTCTCTGTCTACCCGTCGGTCTTTGCCTAGAACAGCAGTCATAAAGTCGTTAAAGGTGACTTCTTGCGAACTCCAAGCACTTGAGGTGCCCACTCTCTGCAGAAATCGGATTTTACGAAATCTTAATAGGTTCTAGTAACTAGTTTGTAATGTGATAACATGACAGTCTTTTACAAAAACGAAGCATTAACCGTACGCCGTGGCGAGTTGATGACACTACTTTTGCCAACCCAACTCCATCAGAAAGCCCAATTCTAGGAGACCCTTGATGTTGCTGACGAGTTATAAGATAGACTACGGAAATCGGTTGATGTTGTGCCCACTATTTGTTCACTCGAGGACACCTTAGCTGCTCTTCTGAGTTTCTGTTTTCCCGTGGCTGTCAAGCAAATCAACCTCTGAAGTGATTGTACTTAGTTTAGCTTCAACGGTAAATAGTTTTGTTCTTAATCAAAACTTATTATGCCGAGCATGCTACGTTTTTTTATTTACCTTGCTCGAATTAGAGCTCTGTATTGATCATTTTGGGTTAGTTACCACAAAGCATCTGTTAACGAACATTACCAGTTAAGTGTTTTCGAATAAACTGTCAGTTTGTTGTTAAACAGCCAGTGTAGAGCGGGTGAAGTCACATTCACATACCCTTGTGATTACCGCTCGTTAGTATTACTATGTCGCAGGATATGATGACTCTATGTAATAGTGATGTCCGTTTAGTGTGGCGATGATTCCACAAAAGTGGTGAGCGGACGTAGCTTCGAAGGTTCTTACTGCCTTTTTGAGTGCACCAGTTTTGGCTTCACCAGTTTCGATGCCGATGAATCTCTTTCATTCCGGCTCCTACCAGTGCCGCTTTTATGCTGGTGAATTTTATCCTGTCGTTGCCGTCGACGTCCCTCAATTTTGCAGAATATTTTATGTTGCAAGTGCTTAAGCAAAAAGCTGATTAATTTTCACTGGAGAATCTAACGCCTGAGTAGAAGGTTTCTACCTCGTTTTGTATGACAATTACTTTGACTTTTCTACGCAGTACGCAGGCAGCCAAAACAATAGTAAATATCTTGATAATTATCTCTCTTCCTTCTATTCTGTTCGGTTCTGGTGATTTGTATGAGTCAAGCAGTTGAAAGCCCTCTGTATTTTTTGTCGCCATTCTCTCTCCGTTGGAGTATTCTCCTCATCCACCCAGCTCACTAACCGTTATAACTCACAGCCCGAGAAGTGAGTCTGTACAAGGGTTGTTTCTTCCGACGCTGAGCTGGTGAAGGTATTATCTGGCTTGTGTAGGGATCCTAAAACTGCAGTTACCTGTTTGTAGAGGAGACTTAGTTTGGACTTGACTAATTTGTGCCCGTGCTCAAATGTTCAGTGTTGTATTGAGTTTCCTCGTTTTTATTCTGCTTATCCTAAACTTCTCCAAATAGACTAGTTAGCTTTGTCCCCGCAGCTGTCTGAGATGGATATTTATGCATGAAGGTAGCAATCCATAATGGTATATGTAAGGACGCCTGTTTATCTATTTCTTCAGCGCCCCCCTGCCCCATATTTCTTGGGAACCTCTGTTTTCAATAAAGTTGGACCTAGTCGGCTCGCATATTATGTGCGATAGTGTGATTCATGCTAAGTGGGTTCTTCCTTTGGATGATATCGAGCATTTATGATATGGATATTGAATCGAATCCACCTGGGATACGAGCAGGATGGTTCCTTAGAAACCTACCAGTTAGAGATGTTTTTCGGAGAAAGGTGTGACGTTCAAGGACTGCGCCCATATGGTGCGACGGTATATGAGGCCGAAGACTGATAATATCACTAAAAAGTATGGTAAATATGGTCGTATGTACATACGCCGCTATTGTGCGACATTTTTTGGTAAATCACACAGTCGAGTAATAGACGTATGAACATATACGCCTTTATACTCCGATCATATTATGAGATTCCATTACATTATTGCGCTTACGCCTACTGTACGCCTCTTTGGATCGATAAAAAATTATGACCTACAATGATACGCCAAAACATATTTTATTTATTTTAAATAACTTATATTTACGATAAAATTATGAAAAAAATTGACCCGATGTATCGTTATTAGATGAATACGATGCCGTTAAAAACGAAAAATCGCATTTTTGCGCATACGCCCCTATAGCATGAAGCCCTCGATATAATTCACTATATTACATTACCGGGTACCGTTTTGAAATACGGCGCACGAAGTGTCCTTTTTTCATGTTACAAAATTTGAAAAAAATAAAAACTTACAAAAACTTGTGACTCTAAAATTTTAGCATGGGATTTTTATTTTACGTAGTTGCTGCTTCATGGGATATAAGGAAAACTGGTCAATTTTTTAACAATTTTGGTAGTTTTGGTTGGTTAGATACTTTTATCACAGTGAAACAATACAGTCGGTCGACGAAGGCACAGTACATATATAGGCTAAAGCAGTATGGAAACTACGAACAAACTGTCGAAACAGCGCACACACACAGACGCAAGCGTTTACGAGGCGGTTAAGCGTACTTCGCGGTGCTGTCAGTAGCGCGTGGCGCGTCGCGACGGGCGGACTGTTTGTTTTTTATTGCGTGTTGCGTGCGCTGTCCGCGAACTTTTAAAGATACAACGAGTGTATTGCGTTGTATACGGTTGTAAAGTAGCTGCATCAATAAGTAGACAAAATCAGTTATGGTGCTATTACAATGAGGATTTTTTACACGATAAAGTTTAATAATAAAGCTTCTCGAACGTGTCGTAGCAGGCGAAAGTATTTCTCAGTCAGCAATTTATAATAAGTACAAACTTGTCTTAATTGAGTAAAGACGCTTTAAAATGTTGAAGTCTTTTAACTACATAATTTTGTTTTTAAACTAGTCAATTCATTCGATTAGGCTAGGGTTTTTACAATGAATGTATATAAAAAGTAAAATACAATAAAGTAATTACAAAATATAAATCCATTATAAAAAACCTAACCTAGGGTACCGCCGGCAGCGGATGACAACCCTAGCGCGTAGGTATTTATGTTCAAAAGAGGCCTTAGTTTCCATACTGCTTTAGTTTAGCCTATATGTATACTGTGACGAAGGCGTCTAGACAGGGCAATCGTGCGGGGTGACAGAGGCGGCGGCGGGAGGGGCGCACCGCGCACCCCATGTGTCATACGACGAAATTGTTAGTAATGAGGGTGCTGACTTTGAGGGCTGACGCGTCTTGCAACTTGCAATACACAATTAAAATGGTGCATACGACGTGCTGTGCGAAATTTTATAGCGCCTAAGTTATAAATTTTCTCATGTCATGCTAACGTAAACAAAATGGCGGATGTAAAAGCGTTACGCCTGACAGTAAAAATTTAAATACAAGTAAGAATTTAATTATATAATTGTTTGTTTCTGTGTAAACAAAAAATATTTATGATCAGACATGTCACATGAATTTTTAAATTCAAAATGTCGGACATGTTTCATAGCTTATTTTAAATAAAAATTACGAGTTACGTGGTTTAAGACTTTATTTAAAAAGCAAGAAATTGTCCCTTGCTTCCGTTTGTATATGAATCCTGTAGTCAGATTTTTTAATTATTTTTAAGGGTCTTTGTGGTGCCAATCCAAGATGGCGGACATTATTTTTTCTTAAAAATCGATATGTTTGTCATTTCCAAGGTTCCTCGGGGTTCCGATTACGAAAATGACATACATTTTGAAATCCAAGATGGCGGCATTATTTTTTCTAAAAAATCGATATGGGTGTCATCTCCGAGGTTCCTCGGGGTTCCGGATACGAAAATGACGTCCATTTTGTGATTTTGAAATCCAAAATGTGGACATATTTTTTCTTAAAAATCGATATGAGTGTTATCTCCAAGGTTCCTCGGGGTTCCGATTACGAAAATGACATCCATTTTGAAATCCAATATGGCGGACATAATTTTTTCTTAAAAACCGATATTGGTGCCATTTCTCAAAAATATATCCGCCAGTTTTTAAATCTAATTTTTTATTTTGAAATCTACACCCCCCGAAAAAACCCAGAAAACGACATCCATGACGATTTAAAAGAAAAATTACGTCCACCACCTTTACTTCCAAAATGGATGCCATCTTTGAACTTTACACCCCCAGAAACCTAGAAAACGACACTCATGTCAACTTTTTCAAAAATGTGATGTCCGCCATCTTTATTTCCAAAATGGATTCCATATGTAAAATTAGCACACATACATACATACATGAACCCTAAAAACATTACCCTCCTTTTTTGGGCAGTTGCGTAAGTCTGTGACAACCCTTGGTAGCAAAATAAATGTTCGACTACCACCCATTTATTTGCTAATTATTGTCACCGGTCCGACACACAACACTCACAACATCCGCGCACAGATTCGAAGATATATCCCGCGGTTTAAACTTTTTAATCACTGGTCCCCAAGTTTGCGATAAATTAAAACCATCTTCCCGGTTGAAATTCTTTGGGTGTTTCTTGATTTCAATTGCTTCCCTTACCATCCGTGGATAATAGTGCTTTTCTGTGGAAAGAATTTTCGGTTTGTGCAACTCGATCCAGTGATTCGTTCCAGATGTTAACAAATGTTCAGCTATTGCAGATTTTTGTATTTGGCGATTTTTGACTGCTGCTATATGTTCTTTCACCCTTTCCTGAACACTCCGCTTAGTTTGGCCAATATACGAACTTCCACAGCTACATTCTATCTTGTACACACCGGGATTTTGGAAAGGTATAACATCCTTTGGGCTGCGCAAGAAATTTGCTACTTTGGATAACGGCGTGTATACAGTCTTAATGGAGTATTTCTTTAGTACTGCTCCAACTTTATCCGTTATCCCTTTCACGTATGGTAAAAATGCAGGCTGTCTGCTGACCTCCGGATGCTTATTCCTTTTCTTCGGGTTCTGTTGCATGTTCCTCTTATACCCGTTTCTCTGTAGCACATTGTTAACGTGGGCTAGCTCCTCGCCTACGTGTTCAAGGTCACATAAGTCCCGTGCCCTATTTACTAGCGACGTGACTACAGATTGCAGGTGCTTCGGGTGGTGATGTGAAGAGGCTTGCAAGTACCTGTCTGTGTGTGTAGGCTTCCTGTACACCGTGTGCGCCAACGTACCGTCCGCTCTGGCCATTACTTTCACATCTAAGAAGGGTAGTGTTCTGTCACATTCCACTTCAAAGGTGAAATTTACCTTTTGGTGGATAGAGTTCAGGTGTTCGACAAACTGCCTAACAGTGGCCTCATCTCCCTTCACGACACTGAAAACGTCATCCACATACCTTTTCCACAGCCTTATTACGGATGGACCGGAATTTAATGCCATTTCTTCAAAGTATTCCATCCAGATATTGGCAATTACTGGTGCCACTGGGCTACCCATCGCCACTCCGTCGATCTGAAGAAAATACTGGCCGTGGTAAAGAAAGTAGTTGCCATCTAGGCAGTGCTCTAGAAGCGTGACATACTTCTCAGACATCAGATTGTCCTGTAGCTTTTCCCTGATGATATTGAGGCATTCTCTCACCTATTTGGCTATTTACCAATGTTCCATTGAGAGAATGCCTCAATATCATCAGGGAAAAGCTACAGGACAATCTGATGTCTGAGAAGTATGTCACGCTTCTAGAGCACTGCCTAGATGGCAACTACTTTCTTTACCACGGCCAGTATTTTCTTCAGATCGACGGAGTGGCGATGGGTAGCCCAGTGGCACCAGTAATTGCCAATATCTGGATGGAATACTTTGAAGAAATGGCATTAAATTCCGGTCCATCCGTAATAAGGCTGTGGAAAAGGTATGTGGATGACGTTTTCAGTGTCGTGAAGGGAGATGAGGCCACTGTTAGGCAGTTTGTCGAACACCTGAACTCTATCCACCAAAAGGTAAATTTCACCTTTGAAGTGGAATGTGACAGAACACTACCCTTCTTAGATGTGAAAGTAATGGCCAGAGCGGACGGTACGTTGGCGCACACGGTGTACAGGAAGCCTACACACACAGACAGGTACTTGCAAGCCTCTTCACATCACCACCCGAAGCACCTGCAATCTGTAGTCACGTCGCTAGTAAATAGGGCACGGGACTTATGTGACCTTGAACACGTAGGCGAGGAGCTAGCCCACGTTAACAATGTGCTACAGAGAAACGGGTATAAGAGGAACATGCAACAGAACCCGAAGAAAAGGAATAAGCATCCGGAGGTCAGCAGACAGCCTGCATTTTTACCATACGTGAAAGGGATAACGGATAAAGTTGGAGCAGTACTAAAGAAATACTCCATTAAGACTGTATACACGCCGTTATCCAAAGTAGCAAATTTCTTGCGCAGCCCAAAGGATGTTATACCTTTCCAAAATCCCGGTGTGTACAAGATAGAATGTAGCTGTGGAAGTTCGTATATTGGCCAAACTAAGCGGAGTGTTCAGGAAAGGGTGAAAGAACATATAGCAGCAGTCAAAAATCGCCAAATACAAAAATCTGCAATAGCTGAACATTTGTTAACATCTGGAACGAATCACTGGATCGAGTTGCACAAACCGAAAATTCTTTCCACAGAAAAGCACTATTATCCACGGATGGTAAGGGAAGCAATTGAAATCAAGAAACACCCAAAGAATTTCAACCGGGAAGATGGTTTTAATTTATCGCAAACTTGGGGACCAGTGATTAAAAAGTTTAAACCGCGGGATATATCTTCGAATCTGTGCGCGGATGTTGTGAGTGTTGTGTGTCGGACCGGTGACAATAATTAGCAAATAAATGGGTGGTAGTCGAACATTTATTTTCCTACCCATCCATTTTATTAGACATTTTCGTCGGCTAGTACTACATTTGGCCGACGGCTCCAGTAACAACTCGCTGTTTCACCAGTACATCTGAGACCACGGCGTGTGCAACCCCGCCGAAACGTTAGATTATGAAGGTAAATAGGAAATATCGCGTTAGACCCGTTATAATTTGTGTTAATTATGAGTTCAAACCGCGAGAGTATAAAGTGTCAAACCCTTGGTAGGTACGGTGGCCTTGAGCGGTGTCGGCACTTACGCAAACATCAAAGGCGACGGCCCACTGTTACTTTTTACACTGTGCTTTTATCCTTCTACGGTAAAGAAAAAAATACGCGGACGACATTGGAGGCACCCTCCAGTACTATGACATATCAGGCAAAGCGAGTGGATATCGATAAATCTATTCGGGCATCACTATCAACTAAAACTTGACACATGGGCTAAGTACATCGTCAAGACGTGTTGACGAATAAATATGCTGTCGTCTCGTTTTTTCTTGCGGAAACTCGAGTTCAGTCGTATTTTCCTTACTTCAATGTATAATAAAAAAAAGAAAACGGAGAAGAACCTCATTGAGACCAGGTGAAAATGAGGTGAAACAATTTTTATGCCAATTTGATCAGATTGATGTTTGGCTTCGTGTTGTGGTACAGAGATGCCATATAAAAAAAGGCATAGGCACAGATGAATAAGGGTGCGTCCACACTTGTATCATTTCGCCGATCCGATCCCCGTTGCGTATCTCCACCGCGTATCGTGCTGTTTGGACGCTCACTGCGGGCACTCCGTATCATTTGCGCCGTCGCGCGAAGAAACGCGTCCACACTTGCCGTATCGTATCCTCGTTGCGTATCGCCGCACCGATCATTTCGGCGTGCAGTAGTTTGGACGCTATCCGTATCGTAGCACCGTATCACCGCCCCGATCATTTTGGCGTTTCGTTTTCGCCGAACATTTCATTTCGTTTGTGATCGTTGTTCTGTGCGGAGTTGCGTCCCATTTAAAAATGTCGCCCGCTGAGATCGCTCACTGAACCTTGGGACAGAAATATTCTTGAGTGGGGGCCGTGTACCGGAAGTCGCAGCGAGGAAGGCCTTCATTTTTGTCATCTGCTCATGGAGATTTAGGACATGACTGTGCTCGTTTTATAATACATAATGCGGCAGAAAGATTCTCGAGTGGAAACCGCGTGCTGGAAGACGCCGCGTGGGGAGGCCTTCGATTAAGGCACCCGCTCACGGAGACATGGCCTTCGTATGACTGTGTTTGTTTTATGGCATGCGGCAGAAAGGTCCGCGTGCCGGAAGACGCCGCATGGAAAGGCCTAACAAAGTAGACAGTCCATCAGTGGTATGGTATTTTTTAATTATCGTAAAGATTAAGGATTAAGAACCAATGACCGCAGCGTGGATCGATGACTCAAATAGCGCCTTTGATGATCGGGCAAAAACCCACTCGAGATGGATCACGGCCGATCCTCACCCCGTATCCTCACCGCGTATCATGAACGAAAGTGTGGACGTCACGCCGTCGCGATCATGCAATGCTTTCGTGATCGCGAGTGTGCGGGGTACTGAAGATACGCGTATCAACATGGATTTCGCACGAGCGTTGCATAATCGCGACGGCGCGACGTCCACACTTACCGTTCATGATACGCGGTGAAGATACGCGACGGGGATCGGATCGGCGAAATGATACAAGTGTGGACGCACCCTAATATGTACTACGGCATAGGTCAAGCGTCAGTAGCTAAGAATTATCGCGAGTTTTTAGATACCTCAAATAGCTTACGGCGTTTATGGAAGAAAAATACACTTCTACTTTTTCATAAAAAAAAAAAGGCGGCAAGGCAAGTCTTATTTACGTACGTTTTTGATAATGTTGTCTTGTTTAATAATTTTGCAACCCTAGAAAAGTGCCAAAAATATTACTGCTTACTATTATATTATCACGAATACTAGGATTGTAAATTGGCGAAGGTAGGTAAACCAAATATAAAAAGCGAAGGTAATACAAAGATAATAGGCAAAGGTAATTTGAGAATTTCCGTTAGAAAGATTTTATGTATAATCATTTTGATAGTCCATATAAAAGCGTATGTGACTTTAGTTAAGTTGTTGACATGCTTTTTATATGAACTATGTAAGTAATTGTAAATAAAATCTTTCTAACGGATCTTATTCACTTATCAGTTATAGAAAATTGTGTTAAAAAATATAAATCCTATCACTCTTTCATTGTTTATTTTTGCTTAATCCTATACCCAAAGGTTATCTGGAAGAGATCGCTCTTTAGCGACAATTCCGACTATCGTCTACTATAAATTATAAATTAAGGTTTCAATGGTAACATATTTCTTGTTGGTGTGCAATAAAAAATTGTTGTATTGTATCACCATTTAGTGTCTCATGTAAACTCATGTTGTTTATTACAGATGTCTCAAGCCAAACGGAGACCAGCAGGTCCCACAATACTAGACTATTTGAATGATGGCTGCTGGCGGTGTGTGTTCGATTATGTGGACATCAAGCAAGTTATACTCTCCGAGCTCGTCAGCCGGCAGTGGCAGGCGGTGGTGCTGAGATATTTACAGAGTAGGCTACATTTTTGATTTGTTACAACCATTCATAATATTTTTAATATTATTTCCCTTGATGGTTTCTCTATGGAGTTCTTAACCCACTTTCACCTAAACGCACTTTTTGGAACCTGGGTAAATTTTGCGATATCTGAAATCGCAACAAGCATTAGAGTAAATTATAAAAAAAAAAATGATCGGTGTTATAACACCAGCACCTCTAGCATAACTGTCATACGCGACTATTTCTCGCGCGGGATAATTATACGTCTCTTTCTGTGCAGTAATGTGAGAGAGTGACGGGTAGCGCTATGTCACCCGACAAGAGTCGCGAAGCATAGTTGTGCTAGACGGGCTGGTCGGGCTATCTGGATTAATAACCCTTTAGTTCCATCTCGCAGCCAGATTTGGTAGCTAGCCACAAGATGGGAAACATTTCCCATTTCGTAGCTAGCTACCAAATGGGAAAGATTTTCCCATCTTGTAGCCAGATTTGGTAGCTAGCTATGAAATGGGAAATGTGTTTTTCGTAGCCAGCTTCGAATCGGGATTATTTTTCCCATTTCGTAGCTAGCTACCAAATTTGGCTACGAGATGGGACTAAAGGTTAATAACTTGTCCAGTATTTTTGCTGATTGAAAAGTAGGCCTTTAAACACTTTAGTATACTTAACTCCAGTTTTTGTAGATTTGTGGTTTAAGTCTGGCGTGGATCCACTATAGTGGGCAATGTGGCCATGCTCACAACCTTAATTTAGGTCTGTAGGCTGATATACTATGATGATGATTTGGTGTAGGGACGCCTTGCCTGAGACAGACGGGCTGTCGATCGCTTGAATGCGTCATTCAGCCCAATTCCCAATTGGAGCCAACGGTTACTGTATTGGCGGCGCTCTCATACAGCCTTCTTCCTCGAATCTTCTTATTCTCCTGCAGAAAGAAAGGACATTTTTGGGGTTAATGTCCTTCAGCTCATCCTCTCCTAGTTCATCTTTCCTGGCTGATATACTATATTTATGAATATATTATTTTTGTGACCTGACTCGCACTTTTGACCTATTTGACCTATTATTGCGTGGGTACATCCTTAGTAGAGTAATTTTCATTTAAGTATGTCCACTATTTAATGCTTTAAGATCCGTCAATCCAAAACACAAATGCAAATAGATCTAAACCGACAGTATGCTTTAGTAGGTTATGGGCACTGGACGATGACAAACATACTTCTAGATAAATACATATTCTCTCTCTAGAGGTCAGACGTAATTTGGCTCTTCTTACGATTACCAGCAAAATTTTGTCCACAGAATTAGTAGGGCAGTTAGTGCGACTACACGTCCCGTCGTTGACCAAATTTAGTTTCAGACCTCGTGACCGCCCCTTGCTGGCGGTGCCGACGTCGCGCACGGTGTCTCGAAGAGAATCTCCGCTAGTCCGCGCTTTACGCCTCTTGAACAATCTCCTCGCATCAGCCCCGGAGTGTGACGTATTTGTGAGCAGATGAGCATTATTGTGTGATGAATGTTTGAAGTTCTGTGAGAGGATGGATGTCCGTCTATCTTCAGTTTGAATTTGTAATGTATAATTGATTTCGTTAATGTATGTTTTTCAAATGTTTGTATATCATTGTTATATTATTATTATTTATAATTTCACAGTGCCTTGGTTATCTGTTATGCTGTGTAATTAAGTTTAATAAAAAAATAAATAAATAAATATTTAAATACAAATAACATCCATGATCCTGGCACAAATATTTGAGTTCATCACACAAATATTTGTCCTTGCCGGGATTTAAACACAGGATCGCCGGCTCAGTGGGCAGCTTCACCACTGCGACAACCGCGTCGTCAAAACTTAAGTACAGCCCGACACAAAAGAGTAGAAAATAAATGAGGGCGCCACTTCCTTCGCAGCTGTCACATTTTTGACGTAAAGTGCTTGAATATGGTAACAATTTTGTATGAAAAAATTTAGTTCCTTTTTCATCCGTTTTCTACTCTTTTGTGTCGGGCTGTAGGCCTCATATCAAAATAAGTCTGGAGGTCGAGACAATGGGCGAGGGTATATTAACATGACGAGGCCCTTGGGCCCAGATCTTTGATACAGCGGCAGCCATGCTGTGCTGCCAGCTTATCAACTCAGTGGAAAGTAATTTATCCATACTAATATTATAAATGCGAAAGTGTGTCTGTCTGTCTGTCTGTCTGTCTGTCTGTTACCTCTTCACGCTTAAACCGCTGAACCGATTTATATGAAATTTGGTATATAGATAGTTTCAGTCCCGGGGAAGGACATAGGATACTTTTCATCCCGAATAAATGTAGTGTTCCCGTGAAAAACGGGATTAAACTTTGTATGGAGAGCAAATCATTGTAGTTGCAACAACTCCCTACATGTCATCGTTTTGACGTAAACTAATCTACCTACGATAGACCACCAAACGCATACTAAACTATTCTTTGTAAAAAAACAATAAATTCTGATATGGGAACATGTATCCGCAAAATTCGATTAATCGCGTAATTTCAAGAATCAAATACATAAAATTTTACAAATTTGAATCAATCACATTTGATTTGACAAACGTCACACACCCATCTGACAAACCATGTCAAAGCAGTGATTGCAGAAGGGCTACTCCGATGTTCAAAATTTGACTGTCTAATAGTGCCATCCCTCTCGATCTCCTGTCAAGGTATATTTGACTGAATGGAATAGCACTATACGAAAGTAAAATTTCGAACATCGGAGTAGCCCTTCAGGTAGGTATCACGTTCCGATACGCACATCATCTGAAAATAGTGCCTACGAGCTTTGATTATGTACCTCCGCTTGGTAACTGAGTATAAATAAAGTAGTAAATAACTCAGTATGCAAAGATACGATACTTAACATATATAAATAATCCTAATAATATTATAAACGAGAAAGTATTTACGTTCATTGCCATTTCATTCATCTTAATTTTAAACAATGATGATGGAAGGTCGCCAGTGTTCGGAAATCGTCGTAAATAAACAGCCAATTGCTGAATTGCCTCTTTCTAACCCATAATTTGGCGTGTATGGCAGGGTGAACAAATTCTTTGACCATCTTTTTCCATATATTATTTTCGAACCAGAATATTTTGCTCTATTTTACCATAACGAGGCTTGAACCTGACCTTCGTCATCTTTTGTCAAATTAAGGGCTAAAGACCGATGTGCAATATTTATCGCTGAGTACAGTATTAGTGCATAAAGTTTTTGTATTTTTCGGATCTTAGACTCGGATACTCGACAAGACCCGAATTGTCAATCAATTATGCTACATAATCGACGTGCTTAAGTCAAGGGCCTGACACGCTTTGATGGAGAAGGATAACCTTATTATGATACTTATAAGAGGAAACAGAAAAAGTGCAATTATTTGGCTCTATCACCGACCGAGCATTTTTTCATGGTCGGTTTATAGGCACACTTATATTCATGACGAAAACTGGCTATGTGAAAGAACCATATTGGCATCAAAAATGATATTGTTTTCGAAATCAACAAAAAAAGTACCAGTTTTGTTAATGCGCAACTTAGACGCACCCAAATTTGGCAACGGCGCTAGATTGAGAATCACCTAATTAGGGAAATACATTGTGAAGGGCACGATTTTAACGGTAGAAGCCAAGGGACAAAGTGTACTTATACCACGTGTTCCAATTATACCGAATAATTTACCATTTAATTTTAAACGTCTACAGTTTCCATTAAAAGTTTTTAACATTTTCTATGACTATTAATAAATCAAAGGGGCGAACATGAAAAGTAGCAGGAATACATTTGGGCACGAAATGTTTTTCTCATGAACAGTATTTAGCTTGCTCATGTCTCCAAATCAAAAAAATTACATGTTTTTACTGACCTAAATAAATCATTTAGGATAATTTATTGAACTATACTTCAATAAACTAAGTTGTAAAAACCAAGTTAGAAAAATAATAGTAGCTACCTAATAATTATTTTGTCCCAATTTCATAATGTGAAAAAATTCTTTGGTGAATAGAACCATACCTTCTTCGTCAGTTGATTATGGACCGTCACCATCTCGAGCCATTTCTGAGCATAGCTTATGGAATCGAATAGGACTTAGCCTCGGATAACTTATTGAATCGAATGGGACTTAGCCTTGCAACTCCAAAAATATTAAAAAAAGGATGTTTTGCATTTTGTCCATGGCTTTCACCCAATAGCCCAGAACTAAACTACTAACTAGATTCCATTCGAGTATTGAATACCTGAAAGGGTTGAAAGTCTAATTGTTTCTTTTTTTTTATTGTCAATATCAATTAACGAGTTCTACGCGTACGAAGTCGCGGGCAAAAACTAGTTTATTAATAATTCTACATTACAAAAATTCGCGTGGCTCTGAGTGACTATGAAAGGTGCTGGAGCACATTGATTCCCTGGCCGAAGGTTCGGTGGTTGGCACTGAGAGAAGAGGATTGGCCTCTATTCGAGAATTGGACCAAAAAGTTTGGTCCACAAATTGTAGTCGCTTTCTGTAGTTGTGAAACTCATTTGGAAGTAATCAGCGAAAATTGCCCTAATATTGAAAGTCTAACAGTAGGTTTAAGTTCTATTAATTTAACCTTAAGAATGATACAATACACACCTTTGTAGATTTGAAAATACTCCAGGAAGCACCACAAAATACTTATGTCATACGGAAATACCGAGAAGTACTGATTTTTTAAAGCTGGTTTTTATGTAGTCATTGAAATATTGAATGCTGTAAAATAAGTTATTAATATTCAATTAATATCTTATCTTATTTATTGACCGAGTAAGTGGAGCGAGTCCGTTTTGGCTTGGATTTTTTTTTTTCTTATGTCTGTATGTTTGGATGCACATTAGTCCGGATTTCCAGCTGTTCTCGCCTAGAAGTCTCACATCTCATCTCTCATTCATTCAATGAAAATTTACATTTTCGAAATTTGACAAAATGGCAGCGATACGAAGGTGGAAAAAGTATTAAAAAAATTAAAAAATCATTAATGGCGAAACAAACTGGCGACAATACAGATCATCAAGCCACTAGCTATTTATTTAATTATTAACTACTTAATGAACAATTTTAAAATAATCCTGGAGTGTAGTACAATAAAAAAGTATAATAAATGAATAATTAACAAAAATAGATTAATTAATTAATTCAAGTAATTGTTGCAGATTGCTGGATACGAGAAACCAATGCCACTAAACAGCAGTAATAATAGTTTCGCGCGCCTGCGACGGCTTTGCTTCGAACAATGCTTTTCTGTAAGTAAGTTATTAGTTCAATAAAATTAGTTGAAAATTTGGCAAAATTAAAGGACAACTTTTATCTATCAGGATATGTAGGTTATAGAGCAAAGTAAAATTTGTCTTGTCCTTTAATTTTGCCAAATTTTCCATACATTTGAATCATATTTTCTTTAACTGCCTGCTATGTGTTGTTCGTTTGTTAACTGCGCCCATCGCGTCGTCTAAGCGCCTCTTATGACAGACTCGGGAAACCGCAGATACAATACAAATACAACTAACCTCCTCCGTATCTTTCGTGATTTCACTTGTTACGCGACTCCGCGTCACTCGCACGGTATTGAAAGGAAAGTGACAGGTAGCATTTGTCGCGCGACAGAGTCGCATGTCATGTATCTATCTCTTTTACGTGTACCCATGTAATTAGTTCTAACACAAATGTTTGTTTTAAGTATTATTTATGATAAAATGACTTACTGTTGAGTTTCTTTCGGCTTTCTCCTCAACAGCGGTCTCCTCTTGCGAAATACCGGTAGATTCACAATCTGACTTGTAAAAGTGCCCTTGTGGACTACTTACTGAATAAATTATTTCATTTCATTTCACAGTTATACAGTAGGACAAACCATGAAGACTGACGAAATTAAAACACATCTTTTACAGGTCATGGACTGGAGCGTCAGCGAATTTCTAAATAGTAGTATCACCGAATTAGAAATCCACAGTAACACGGAAGCAGAAATAATAACGGGCCATTTTTTTAAGAGCATTCAATCCAAACTGGAGTCCCTTGCTCTAACAGATATTGAATTACAGTTGGACCACTTGGTTTCAGCCGGCGACTGGTTAAGCGAGCTGAAAGCGTTGGAGTTGTCCGATCTTCCAGAACGTATATACGAAAATATACACCTTGTTTTAAATAAGACGCCGAAGTTGGAACGTTTGCACTTATTTAACCAAGGCCGTGGATTGCGTGTGGCCAAGCATGTGTGTCGGCTGGCCAAGTTGCAGCAGTTGAGTGGGGGCGTGGTCTCCATCTCCACGGACGAGAACCTGGCGGTCGTGATACGGGGTTGTAAGGAGCTGCGGTACTTGACTATGGGAAGAAATAGTGAGTTTTACTGTGTTTCCTTATGTTGAACTAGCTGTGTTGCCCGCGACTTCGTCCGCGTGGAATCTTATCTTGAATGTTGAAGTTACTATTCTTTCAAGTTGCAAGTTTTTGCTGTAATTTAACAAATAATAAATAATAATAAATATTGAAGTGCGGCTCCCATACAACAAACGTGATTTTTTTGCCATTTTTTACGTAATGGTACCGAACCGTCCGAACCTTTCGTACGCGAGTCCGGTTCGCCCTTGGCAGCTTTTTAGTTTTTTTTCGGCTAAATTGCTCTAATTACGCATAATCATTATGAGATCAGGTACAGCTAGTGCCAATTAGGAACGAATAGCTTTACTAAATTCGATGAGTTTGATAACAATACGCATATATACCGCATATGTATATAAACACGATAAAAAATGATTGAATTTAATTAAAATTGTTGAATAGGTACATCCATTAATATAGCATAAAATTAGTTTTTTAACTAATTTAATAACATGAACGTGTTAGTATATGAATAAATTAGAACCGCTAGCGCTATCTATGAATGAAAAGCTTTACTAAAATTAGTAAATGCCTAAGTAATGCTAAGTATAGTAGAAATGTTTTATAATGTCAAAACAAATTTAATAATAATACGTTTATAAATTCTTTGATTCGAATAATATGCCTTTATACAAAGTTCCAAGTCCCGCACTCAAAAAAATGTTTTGATCTTTATACAAATTTTCAACCCCTTTTCCGTCACCTTCAGGGCTGAATTTTCAAAAACGCTGAAATCACTTTCCTTGTATTCTAATAATATAATACCCTTATACAAAGTTTGAAGCGCGGGACGCTCAAAAAAATGTTTGATCTCAATACAAACTTTAAACCCCCTTTTCACCGCCTTAGGGGATGAATTTTCAAAAACGCTGAAATTAGCTTACTTCCATTTTATTTTTATACCTTTTTACGAAATTTCAAGTTCCTAGCTTAAAATTAAATTTGAACCGCAAGACAAACTTTCATTCCCCTTTTAATCCCCTTAGAGGTAGAATTTTTAATAACGTTCAATTAATTTTATTTTGTTATTCTTATATGTGACTTTATGAGAAGTTTCAAAGAATTTGTAATGGATTCAAACTTTCAACCCCTTTTTAACCCTTTTAGGGGACGAATTTGAAAACGCAGAAATTACTTTTCTTGTATTCTAATAGTATGCCTTTACACAAAGATTCAAGTCCCCCGCTCAAAAAAATATTTGATCTTGATACAAACTTTCAACCCCTTTTTTACCATCTTAGGGGATAATTTTTAAAAACGCTGAAATTGGTTTTCTTGTTTTTTAATTCAATACCTTTTTACAAAGTTTCTAACTCATAGCTTAAAAAAAACTTGTACCCCATACCTTTCATCCCCTTTTTAACCCCCTTAGGGACTGAATTTTTCAAAATCGCTTCTTATCTCTTGTACACTATAAATGCAACCAAACGTGTAAATTTCAACTCTCTAGGCTTTGTAGTTTCGGCTCTGCGTTGATGAGTCAGTCAGTCGAAGGACACTTGCATTTATATAAATAGATGAGTAGATTGACAACATTTCATATTCCTAACAGGTCGAAATTAATATAGAGATCGAGAGAGCATTGCGTCGTGTACACCCTAAAAAAATATTTGAATTTATTTTTCTGTATGTAAAGAAATATATGTAAATACATAAAATAACCAGGGAGCGTAAGTTTGGTGCCGGTGACGTCATTATGACGTAAAGTAAAGTCGCATATAGGATGTTTTTTTAAACAAAATTGCAACACCTCAGTGATTCTTTATAATGTAATAATGGTACTATAAATATTATTGTTTATTGTAAATATTAAAAAAAGATACGATTTTTTTTTACTGGATAGAAATTCAAACAAAAAAAACTTTGCCTCAAGTAAATGAAACAACAAAACAAATGGTGGAGGTGATACAGGGATATTTGGAAGAGTTTGAACCCAACGAATGCGTGTTTTTTAGGGTTCCGTACCCCAATCGGAAAAAACGGAACCCTTATAGGATCACTTTGTTGTCCGTCCGGCCGTCTGTCTGTCTGTCAAGACCCTTTATCTCGAAAACGCGTGGAGGTAGGAGTTGAAATTAACACCATATATATACTCAAGTATACGGTCCCTTGAAGCTGTGAAAAAATCAAACTTCTACGTTAACGTGAAAAAAAGATGCGTTGGCCGTTTATGTCGCAAAAAACGTACATTTCGACACTCTCAAGGGAATCAAAATGATAGGGTGACCTAGAACTATGTATGAAATAGAAATATCAAAAGTAATATCGAATAATGAAAAAGTAATATCGTCACATACTACAAATGCTTATAAAAATCTGAAAACTATACATTTGTAATAAAATCATAAAAAATATAGTCCTTTTCAAACATCATATTTGGAGAACTTGGTCGCGTTAAGTTTGCACCTCGTAGTGTACACGTAAACGCGACGTAGATCGGACGCGGAGTACGGACGCGGGATGCACGGGGCGCGACGTAAACCGCAACGTAGATCTGCCGTAGATTCGACGTAAGCGCAACGTAGACCGACGTAAACGCAACGTGAATGAGATACGGCGTAGCGATGGACGCGTCCAAGTATTCGGAGCTCGACTGACGGACAGGACCTCAACGAATAGCTTGGACCGACGTGCAGGCTGGAGCTCTTGATAGCTGGAGGTAGGCAGGATCTTGATGTGAATGATAAGACTGGTTCTTCGGTAGTGCATACTTTTATTTTTGTTCGACTTATTATATAACATTTGAGGCTCGGTTCGTCAGACATAACTCCCGTAAGCAGAATATTCTTATTAGGAACCAATCAGAGTCGAGTGAGCGTTCACTTCCCCTCGGGAACGCCCCTTTCGGTCAAGTGTGCTAAGTTTTAATTTACAATGTTCCAAAACCTGCTCCTCTCTCTGATTGGCCCTACAGTTTCGGGCGCTGAACAATAACGGCCGTGTTTTGGCTTATCATAATTGCTTATTAATTAACATATCTCGGCTAATTATAGTCCGATTAACATTATACATATCCCGTTCGACGGGGCTTAGTAAGGGCTCTTAGGTTCTATCTGAACCTTAGGGTTCAGGTAACAGGGTTCAACTATACATCGTGGATAGTGGGTAACTTTCGTGAATAAGAGTTTAGCGAGATTGTTCCTGCGGATTCTTATTTACGTTTGCTTACGGTAGGGGTTCAATTTATGTGATTTCGTTACAGGAGGTTCGGGTCTATTGTTATATACTAAGGGTTCGTTCGTCCCTTATGTATTTGAGGCGGTAGATGGCCTTATGTAACCGGATTATAAAACTTTTACGTTTTACGTTAAGCTTCATTACGGTTTACGTGGTCGAGTTACATAAGCTCTTTTACCGCCCTGGGTGTTTCACGGCGGGGTGCTACGTCCCCGGCCCATTTACCTGTGGTTTAATAAGGGTTCGTGACGCCTTATTTAACCAGTACCTTATGGACCGAGTATATAAGGATCTTATGACAGCTTTTATGTGTCTAACTTATGTATTAAAGGTTCTTATGACAGCTTTTACGTGTCTAACTTATAATTATGAGATCATGTAGTATATATTAATCAGTCTTAGTCTAACTTAACCTAGTACATAATCGTCGTCACGGCGTTACATTGGTTCGCTGTCGGCGTGGTTGCTGGCGTTCCCAACAGTGTTTTTCCAATTTATTCAGTGCGTACCAAAATTTGACATGAAGAGTTACATTGAAACTAAACTATGCATATAATTTACATGTATACATTTAACACGTACATTCAGGGCAATATAATTCTCGATCCTCTCGCCAGTTATAAATATGCCAATAAGGTGTCATTTGATTCGGTATCTATAATCTAAATAAAAACACTCTGTATGTAGTTTGACGTCATACGTCTGTCATCGGCACCAAAGTTCCGCTCCCTGAAAATAACCGAAATATTTATTTCACGAACAAACAATAAGCTGTCAATAATGTCTAGCTCAACGTCGTTCGTTTTTTTTTAATTAGACACCAGACTTAAGTAACCTTTCCATTGTGTCATAGTTTTGGAGCTCCTACATTTTAGAATGAGTAAATTTTAATAAATAAATAATAAAATAATTGGAAAAATATAAAAACAGTGATTAATTACGCCTCTACGCTCACTTATGTACGCTCTTTCTAAACGAATACAGAAAAGTAATAAAATTGTAGTCTTAAAAATATGAAATGTAGTCAATTTCTCCGGAAACTTCATTATTCCGTTTTCGGTCCAACACATATTTAAAATATGTATTTATGTTTATTAGGGCCCATACTTACCTAATACCTAGCCTTAGAGTTTGGGGTTGTACTTGTAGTTGTATCACTCGAATCAATACACCATATACAAGTAGATATGTCTACTTAATCTTCCTAAAAAGGGTCAGTAGTCACAATGAATTGGACACCGCTTTTTTACGAGAAATTATTTAATTTTAATTAACACAAATTTTAACGGGTATCGCGATATTCCTTATTTACCTTCATAATCTAACGTTTCGGCGGGGTTGCACACGCGGTGGTCTCAGATGTAGGTACTGAAACCACGGCGCCGCGCGCCGCCGAAACGTTACTTAACGTTATAGTACTATTTCCACCAAACGGCCCGCAACGGATCGGAACGGAAAGAATTCTATGGTTTTTAAACGATACTGAATCATATATGTACTGTTTTTCAGTCTACATTACCAAGCTGCACACAACAGTTTGACCGCGGGCGTCTTCTGCGACATGTGATCGTAACCGAAAGTATGCTGCGATTGGGGATGACAAATTTATGGAAAATGAAAACTATTTACAGTTTTTTAAATGTGCATATCTACGTAACTAGCTGTCCTTGAAACAAAATTTGAAATGCAAATTATAGACATTCTAATTCTCTACAACATTGTCTAAGCTCTTCTAGCTAAAATGTAATTGCCGGTCTATTTAATTGCCGGTTTTTTCAATATGTCGACGGAGGCGGAGGAGGGGGAATTGTGTTTTTTGCATTTAATAATTTTGAATTTGAATTTAAACACACTAACCATCCTAGACAACATATCAAAAATTCAAAACCTTACAAACGGTCTGGTGTGTGTAAGGTAAAGCCCCCTTTATTCACTGGATTATGATGGATGGGTGCGGATACGTACGCAAGCACCCGTACGGTGCCGATCGTGTGCGTCGACATCCTGTCGTATATTCTTTCCGTTCCGACCCGTTGCGGGCCGTTTGGTGGAGTAGTACTTATGTGTACAAACTGCGAGAGTATAAAGTGTCTTATTTAAATTTATTTTGTGTGTGTGCAGCGGTGTCGGCGTTCGGGCTGCGGGCGCTGGCGGGCGCGCGCCTCGCCGGCCTCGACTTAGGGCGCAACTATAACCTGAAGGACGACGACATGGTGGCTTGCTTCCGCGGCTGCCGCAATCTCGTGGTTTGTTCTTATGATAGGGTTTAGTGGCGATGTTGAATTCTACAACATACTGTAGTTATACCTTTGAATAAAGATAATAGAGTATATAATTAAGTAATTTAGTGCATTATTTGGAGTCTCCTGTCACAGGTATATACTATACTTACTAGGAGAACCCAACCCTTGTTATTATTGTAACCTGTAGGCCCGCGCGCGCCGCCCCCTGCGCCCGCGCGCGCCGCTGCGGGTGCACAAGGACCGCTCGGTGAGCTGGAACATCGACTGACAGCAGGTAGGTCATTGTGGTTATAACCGTGTCATCACTGAAGCTGGTTGTGACAGAACATTTCTAAAAAAGTTTGCACACACGCCCGGGCAAGTCGAGATTTCCAAAAAAATAAAGGAAATTTCTGAAAACTTTTACCGGCTTAAGAAAATATCTAAATTTGAGACATTTTATTTTATTTGGAAACCTTCCATGGCACATAATTGACGTCAAATGAAATTTTATAAAAAAATATATTTCATTACCAATTTCCTTTACCGTTTTTAATAGAATGATTTCAGATTATTTATAATTATTGTAATTGAAAATTAAAAATAGAACCTTAATTACCTATCAAACATAGCAGTAACATTTATATATAGTTACTAAATAACTGGTAACAAAATAGGTAAAATTTGATTGAACTTTATTTTTACGAACGCGTACTGTAATCATCCGTCAATTATAATTTCACAGACAAAATCGCAACAACGCACTTTTTAAATTGGTACCAAAATTCTATACTCTATGGTACCTGCTACTGAATTTTAATATTCATAAGACATCTCTCTACTCAACTCAAATAATTTCAAAAAGAGAACATCAGCATATTTAATTTTAAAAAAGCACGCTACTGTTTCCTGATTGGTTGAAATTACTTATCAAAAAAATTTACCAATCACGAGGCACCCACCATGACCATCGCAATCATTTTTTTTATTAGGTCAGTTTGAGCTCTTCCAAAAAGGTTACATCAAAAATAAACATTCAGTGGGGAATGAAGATTAAAGTAAAAAATGTTTTTCTGCATTTTGCTCGTATAAAAAGTATTGTATGCAATAGTCGCACAATTAAGTCTTAAAATCTCGTACCTTACTTAGGCCACTCGGCAAGCCTCGTGGTCTAAACGCGGAACTCGACTTTAAGAAATACATAAAATAAAATAAATTAATTATACAGATTGTTTGGTTGTTTTTAAAATGTCTTTATTGAGAAACAATGTTGTAGTTCAACAGGGTGATTTTAAGACAAATAAAAATCCGGCCAAGTGCGAGTCTGACTCGCGCACCGAGGGTTCCATGCAATTACTTATCCCATCTTAACTGGCCGGGTTAAGGGACAAAACACAATTACAAGACACGACATCGCATCGTAGTACGACGCGACATTGTGCCACGATGCGACGTCGTGTCGTGGAAATGCATAAATCTAAAATGAACTTTATCTTCATGTGACAAGATCGAAAATTAATAAATAAATAAAATAAATAACACGTAGGGTTGCCAGATCGAATGATCCTATTATCGGGAGAAACAATTTTTTTTTCGGGATTTTGTGACTGGTCTGGAGAAACAAAAATTGAATCACATTAAAGTAAATATATTAAAAACATCGTCGTTCACTGCCCATAGAAACGGCCACATCAATAAATAGGGGAAGATTGGCACCATTCGTACACGGGGCAGCTGTATACAGTCACTATTACAGCTTATCAGGACAATATATTTATTACGGGTTTGTGTGTGTGGGTAGGCGCTGACGGCGACCGGTGGACCATGGTATGGTATCTCTTAGGACATGGCCTGTAATTGAAAACAGCGCCATCTACTGTTTCTATTCCAAGTCTACTCGACGTCAGTGTTGCTGTGTATTTTGTAGTGTGTATTTGGTAGATAAAAATAATCTAAGAAATGTTAAAAAAATTCAGGAAAACATAATATTTTTTAAAAATTATAGAGAATATATTTTTAATAATAATATTCTAACAGAGTTACTAATATTACAGTGCAAATAAACTAGGAAATAAAATGTATTTTAAACTTTGGTACTTAACTTTTTTCTTAAAAGGTGGCAATACCATACAAAGTCGGTGACGTTTTAGTTTTACTCCGTCGTTTGTATTTGCAAATTTTCAGTTTGTGAAGTTCTGGCTAAGTTTTCATTTGGTGTTTTCTGGTTACCGTGCACGCGCTTTTGTGTTTTGTACGTTTGTTCCTTAGTTCACCGCATTATATCTGTGTTTAATTTGTGTCGACTTGAGTCTTCCTAGTGCTCCTCCATTAATTACCACGCATTGGATATATGAACTTTGTGATGTTACTTATGACAAATAATATACAAAAACCAGCATTTGCTTTGTTTTATTTTTTCCTTATCACTATAAAAAATAACTGATTTGTGTGGTTTTCTGTGTCAAATGCGTTAGAAGCATAGATACGCATTTACACAAATACCACATAAATCAGTTTCCATCCTTAATTTTTTTAACTGCGTGTAGGCACCTATACAAGCTATATACACGGGTTGTAGTTATATATACAACATCCATTAGTTGAGAGCACGCCCGCTTGGGGCAGCACTAGTAGCGACGTGAAACTAGCAAGAGTTTCGTATCTATTTCCGATTATTACATTCTTATCTATGCGGTGGACCACGAAGTTAGCTGTCAGTGCGGTTACCAAGAGCGACACGAGAGGGCGTTATTTGTTTTCGCACCCTTTAAGTAAATTTTTCGTCGATTTTCTCGGATGTATCGTGCTTAAGTGGAGCGGTAAATCTGAAAATTTTGTTGATCAACGGTAAGTAAATACTATCATTTCCATGATAAAGTACCTATTTTGTGTATATCTCTTCATGAATTTTTTGTAGTTACCAATATTTTATTTTGACCTTCGGGGCAGGTTCGTACGCCTACGCCTGGGGCACATTCATATACGTCATGCATGTACCCCTATTAACTTTTATTTCAGAAAATTAGCAATAATAGTGCGGAATTATACGAAAAAAGAGTTTTCTAACGAAATAGAGTCACAATTGATCGAATATATTGAAAATTTTCGAAAATGCATTGCGGGCTCAAAAGTCAGTAAGCTGTCATATGATTATGCCAAAGTATTGAAACGGAAATATCCGCCAATGGGATTGGCGGGTATTGACTTGTTTCTAAAGACCATTAAAACTAATTCTGATATTATAATTGCTGTTTTATTTAACATGTACGAAGCTATCTCATACTGTCTGAATGTTCCACGACCCATGTACGAATGTGCCCCTTCAGTGGGGTAGATTCGGACATTTGACAGCTTCTACTAAAAGTCGATCTACTCGTTTGTTGTAAAAGTAGGCGACTTCTAACTTTTGAATTAGGAAGCTAAATGTATCTGCTATATTATAGCGGCCGATGGATGAATCTATCTTTAAAAATAAAAATTACAAAAACCGTAATGTAAAAAGTGTACGAATGGTGCCAATCTTCCTTACTAACAAAAAACCAGCCAAGAGCATGTCGGGCCACGCTCAGTGTAGGGTTCCGTAGTTGCCCATCCTTCACAATAGACGGGCTTAAAACAGCGTCTTAGCCCGAGGTTTAAATTACGAGAAAGACTTCAAGCTCTATTAAAAGATCGTAAGCGCCAAAGTAACTGTAATTACCTTCTGGAAGTTATCGATTATATGCGCCAGATTGAGCGAAATGTTTTAATACGGTATGGCACTTAACTAATATGTGTAATGTTCGAAGTATAAGGACACCGCGAGGCACTTACGTCATTTTAAAGAAAATTATGAATTTTTGCGATAACTAAAAACGGCTCGACCGATTTTATTCAATATAGTTTTCATTGAAAGTTTAAAAGGCGTAATTTTTACGAATTTTCCATACTTTTTTCTCCCGTGGTTGAAAAGTTAGAGTGGGAGGACACTATTTTTTTTATTTTCGGGCCGAATATTTACAAAGCTGCTGACTTTATCAAAAATTAATGTTTGAAGACCCCTATTATTTTAAAAAATTAGCAGTGGTTTTTCCTTTTAAAATTGTAAGTTTATAAAATGAAGTTTATTTTCGGGAGATTTTTTACTTTGTCGGGAGCCGGGAGGACATACAAAAATCGGGAGAATCCCGCCAAATCCCGACCAGCTGGCAACCCTAATCACGTAATCTCACGACGTCGCATCGTGGCACGATGTCACGTTGTACGACGATGCGATGTCGTGTCTTGTAATTGTGTTTTGGCCCTTAAGAGCTTTTAGAATGCTGCTTGTTTTAGACATTTTTTTCTATGATTAAACATGTTTACTACTTATAAAAACGGTATAAACTCACGTAAAAATTGTCAGGACCGGCCCGACATGTTTCGAACTCATTTGGAGCTCTTCATCAGGGGTAGATATCCGTGCTGCTACGTGACTCGCGACCCACTGCACTTTTAATCGCTCTTCTTGCCGCCCTCTGCGCACGCGCAGATAGCGCTGCGCGGGGAGGGCAGGGCTCTTGCGCTGTCACTACTGGACTGTCTGTCACTGCATTTTCACTATTACCCACTGATACCACGCACACTTGACTTATTGTATCAACGATATTGTCTGAACGCGAGATGTTTTTTAACGCCGGAATCACAGGTTTCCATGCTGGAGGTAGAGCCCAACCACCGTCTCGGTTGAAATTCGGCCGCCGTCCAATTTCGATAGCTTCACGTATCTTCCGTTGTACACAGCGTTTCTCACGAACCAACAACCGTGCCTTATCGAAACGTACGAAATGGGACGCACCGGCCTCGACAACATGCTCCGCAACAGCGGAGTCTCTCGTATCCATTTTTCTGACACTGCGTATATGTTCAGACAATCTTGTAGAAACATTACGTCCCGTCTCTCCTATGTATGCCTTGCCACACTCACACGGTATTTCATACACCCCAGGGGTTCCAAATGGATCTCTATCTTTAGGAGACCGTAGCAACTGCCTCATTTTAGTCAAAGGACGGAACCAGGTTGTAACGCTATATCTACGGCGTAAAATGTGTCCGATGGTATCCGTCACACCTTTGATGCCGCAGGCGCTCTCTCTACAGTCTGCAGGCGTTGTGCTGTACTGGGGCTCGCTACACGCTGACACTGTCTCCACTTATAGCCATTTTTCTCCAATACCTGTCGCACATGCGCTAACTCCCCATTTACGTATTGAGGGTCACATAAACGGAGAGCCCTATTAATAAGCGCCCTCGGGACTGAAGACAGGTGGGCCGGGTGGTGATTTGAATCAGCTTATTGTAGGTATCGGTCAGTATGCGTGGATTTACGATACACCGTATGACTCAACCGTCCTTCCGGCAAGCGTTTCAACACGTCCAAAAACGGAAGTGCTCCGTTCGACTCTTTCTCAATGGTGAAGAGAAACGGCTCTATATCACTATCCGTAACCACCGCGAAGACGTCATCAACATAGCGCCACCACAGCCTAGGTTTAAAGGGACAGTCTTCTAACGCCTTCTTCTCGAAGCTCTCCATGAAGATGTTAGCCACGACCGGCGCAATCGGCGATCCCATCGATACACCCTCGATCTGCAGATAAAACTCACCTTGCCACATGAAATAACCGCTAAATATAATAACCGCGTGGCAAGGTGAGTTTTATCTGCAGATCGTATCAGATAGCATTACAACCTACTGACTAAGATGAGGCAGTTGCTACAGTCTCCTAAAGATAGAGATCCATTTGGAACCCCTGGGGTGTATGAAATACCGTGTGAGTGTGGCAAGGCATACATAGGAGAGACGGGACGTAATGTTTCTACAAGATTGTCTGAACATATACGCAGTGTCAGAAAAATTGATACGAGAGAATCCGCTGTTGCGGAGCATGTTGTCGAGGCCGGTGCGTCCCATTTCGTACGTTTCGATAAGGCACGGTTGTTGGTTCGTGAGAAACGCTGTGTACAACGGAAGATACGTGAAGCTATCGAAATTGGACGGCGCCCGAATTTCAACCGAGACGGTGGTTGGGTTCGCTCTACCTCCAGCATGGAAACCTGTGATTCCGGCGTTAAAAAACATCTCGCGTTCAGACAATGTCGTTGATACAATAAGTAAAGTGTGCGTGGTATCAGTGGGTAATAGTGAAAATGCAGTGACAGACAGTCCAGTAGTGACAGCGCAAGAGCCCTGCCCTCCCCGCGCAGCGCTATCTACGCGTGCGCAGAGGGCGGCAAGAAGAGCGATTAAAAGTGCAGTGGGTCACGAGTCGCGTAGCAGCACGGATAGCTACCCCTGATGAAGAGCTCCAAATGAGTTCGAAACATGTCGGGCCGTTCCTGACAATTTTTACGTGAGTTTATACCGTTTTTATAATTAGTAAAGATGTCTCACGATAGTTTTAATAACATTATTAAACATGTTTCTTAACATATTATTGATGTTACTACCTAGAACAGGGCTATTGGGATTTATCGGTATATATTTGAAACCTACAGTTTGAATATTTCATTGATAATTTTTGTTTCAAAAACTACTCGAAATTGACAAAATTCACGCGGAAAATTAGTTTTTTCAACTTATTTCCGACTGCACGCAAGGAAAGCATGAAATAGCTATGTTACCACCCAGAACTCCGGGAAAAGTATTATTCAGCTCAAAAAGTTGGTTGAAATTATCAATATATTTGTCATAATATGAAAAAAATAAAATTTTAAAGGAATAAGACCTCTTAACCCGGCCAGTTAAGATGGGACAAGTATTTGCACGGAACCCTCAGTGCGCGAGTCAGACTCTCACTTGACCGGATTTTTATTTGTTTATAATAATATTAAATATGTCATGAACACAATACTTAAATAAAATACTTAGTCGCTCCGTAGGAATGTCAATCTTTACAAGTAATATCTGACTCGTAAGGCATGTCAACTAAAAATAGATTAGCACGGTTACTTCTTACTTGGTAAAAATAAAATATTACAATAACCGGTGTTTCCTGAATCTGCCAAACGTTAACGAGGCATCCGCGAGCAGAGACGTGTTGGCATTGACACCGCCGTCCCTAACCGATTGTGTAAATAATCAATAAAATCTCTAGTCATCGAAATGCTGTCAGTTATCATCGGCGGTGTCTTATTGTTTGTAGCGGCTATCTCGCTCTTTGAACTGGTCTTTTACAATGTGGTACGTATCTTTATACAAGACTACCGTGAGTCCAGAGTTATTAAAATATCTACGAAAGGGGTTAACTCACGTCGCGATAGTTGAGTATATCTCGTCATTTTTCGAATCGGTTCGCGATTCGTCATCAGGAGAGCCGATCAGTCGCGGCGGCCACCAATGTCGTAATTTTTCGAATCGGTTCAGTCGCGGCGGCCACCAACACCGAGCAAAAAATACGATACAATAAGGAACCTTAAAATAGAACCTTACGGTGGTAAACATTTTGGTCTTCGCCCGTCTCTGCCTTAGTTAAAAATACCTATGCATTCAAAAGGATCGATAAAAACCAAGATACTTCTTAATCTAATCTTCTTTTAAAAGTTGATTAGACAAATTTACAGCAACAAACATACAATTACGCCTATTCCGACGCAGTCGGGTAAAAAAACACCTATCTGCTTTTTTTGGAAATGTATATAGTCCTTAGACTATATTACCAATGTAAAGTTCTTTGTTTTTTTTTTACGATTTTTTCTCATTTACTTCGCATATGCCAACATACGTACCGAAACTAAAACGGACTTTGTGTTTGTTTTAAACTTTTAAAACACATAATGAGTTCCTAGTTTTGCGACAAAACCGGTCTAGGCTTAGTTATTGACCTTGGTTAACCGGCGGTTGTGTGTCCGTCTGTTGGTTTATCACAGCACGTCCTCTAATGACCTTTTTCTTCTAAAGTTGGAGCACCTTGCCGACAATAACATGACGTAATTTGTTCACGTGTTATACAATTTTTGCGTCTTTATGGTCCGTACTCCTATTAGGAGATCTCAGAGTACTGCACAATAAAAACCACCTTGTATCTATTACTGTAACAAGTTTATTTCACAAAGCTAGCTCACTAGAATGTTTTTCTTGTTTACACATCACAACTATCACAAGGCATATTGTATTTTTGTAAAATGCACAAAGGAGCGTGTTCCAACTTTTAATCGAGAATTAGTCGTGAAATTTAATCGATTAAAATGACCATTAGCGCCATTAGTTAATAATAAGAAGAAGACTGTCGATTAATTTCATCGTGATTAAATTAATCGCAATTAATGTTGACGATAATTTTTTTAATCGATTAATTAAACGATTAATGCCCATCTCTGCCCTCCACACTATCATAGTCGCCCCCCTCGGCCAACTTCGCGAGTAGTGTGGAGCCGCATTAAGAGTATTCTTTTTATTTCCAGTGACATTGTCCACTCTTCGCAACAAGCTCAAAGGGAACAAGACGCTTAAAAAAGAGCCAGCAGCTGAGGGCGGAAACGTCCAGACGGTGTGAAGTGTCTTCATTAGTTTTAAGAAATATAGATATTGCTTAAAGAAAACAAGGATCACACTACGAATATGTCATTTTCAAAAGGTCACTTTAGGATAGGACAAATGAAAGTAAGTAACAAAAAATGGCCCCTTAATTTTTGAAGCTGATTTTAATTTAACAAACAAGATTAATTTGATTTGAAATTATACGTAGTTTCAACATACTGTTGTGTTGTGACGTTACCGACTGTTAGTATCATAATAATAGAAGACTGTATATGGAAATACAAATTAGTAAAATGCTATAGCCAAGTTGCCCTTATTTTATTTTGAACAGTATGGAAAAAAAATGATATACTAACGTAGGTACCTACGTGTTGCATTTAGTCCGTAATCCTGCTGTGATATCTACTTTGTCAATACTAGATAATGCAATATTCTTATGTTTAGATTTAATATGAGTATGTAATTAGGTAAATGAGCAAAAGTTGCATACCACGGAAATGCGTATGCTGCGTTGGGCGGGTGGAGTCACCTTAAAGGATAAAGTCCGCAATAATCATATACGGGGTAGTTTTAGAGTGGCACCAATCACTGACAAAGTCAAAGAGTCCAGGCTAAGGTGGTTTGGACACGTCATGCGCAGACCTGATAGCCATGTAGTGAGAAAGTGCCTTTCCATGGCTACGAAGAAAAGAGGGAGAGGTAGGCCTCAAACTACCTGGATGACGAATGTCCAGAGAGACATGAAGGATTTAGGCCTAGCTGTAGAAGACACCTATCATCGAAGCAAATGGCGCCTCAAGATTAGGAAAGCCGACCCCGCGTAACGGGAACAGGCGAGGAAGAAGAAGAAGAAGAAGATGTAATTAGGTATTCGTTTTTGAATAAAACGATACTACTCTCATTGATTACTTATCGCATAGCCTTTGTTTAGAAAAAAAAAAAAAAGATGATTAAAAATTCTGTATGTCTTTTTTTCATATTTATTGAGAAAGGCATTAACCATAAATGTCAGTATTTATGTTAGCCGGAGTAAACTTAGTATGTTTCATCGCCGTATATTTTTATTAATATTATATGTATATACAATATAAACAAACCTCAACTAAATCTATGTCTATGAAAGGGTCACCGCCACCTCAGCATAATGCAAGCTCTGAAAGTTCTGAAACCAGCGAGGAAGCCTGCGAAAGGAGACGGATGTTTTTTAACTGTGTCTGTGAGATGCCTGTTATTAAATTTAGGTTTAGGAATCGAGCTTAATAATAATAACATGTGCATTTAGTCCGTGTTTATGTGTTTATAAATATTTGCAATAGCACTCGTTTGCAAATTGCATAAATGTTATCTGTAGGCGCTCTCATACAATTACTCATTTGAAACTATTCATTCCGTATTCACTCGTGTGCGTGTGCCAGTCAGCTGTCGAGTTGAGCGAGCTGTCAGTGTCAGTAATGTCACTAGTGTCAGTACATATCGATTCGTGATGTTGGTGAGACGCGGACGCTCGCGGTCTTCGTAAACATTCCAAAACATTCCATTTTCGAATATTGTTCCAATTTTAAAACTAAAAGTTTTGCGGCATTTAATAGAGCATCAATTTAGTTTTTTTAAACCAAGACACGAGTGCATTTACAAATTAAGCCATGTTAATAACGATTCTCGCGATTTTTGGGGCAGTGGTGCTTTTACTATCCTTATTAGATATGTTGTGGACACCACTGGAATTAATATCATCGTATTTGATGCCTTTTTTCCTGCCTACGGAAGTAGAACCCCTGTCAAAGCGATTCGGACCCTGGGCCGGTGAGTAAAGACCCATACTTGAAGTTCACATTTGATTGTTGTTAGTTCTGTTTGGTTAGGTTAGTTTTCGAAACCCGTTTCTAACCGGACCGGTGTATTTTTATTTAACGCTAAATAAGCTAATTAAATTTACGTTACGTTAATCATGACTATTATTGGCGCCGATTTATGCATAATTTAGTTTGTTGTGAAGAACATTTGCTCGACAATCCAAGGAAAGGTCAAGTGATTAGAATAAAGTAGGTGTTTAATAGTTTCTATTGCTTCTTATTCGCGGCAAGGGCACGGATAGCTGAAAAAATGACCTTAATTTTCTAAATGCCTGGGTAATAAAGTAACCGAGTTTTTATGAAGGAAGATATTTGTCTCAGTTCGCGTCATAGCTAGACAGGTAGGTACTAGGTAGAGTAGGTAGGTAGATATTTTGGGAATAACTCGAATACTGAATAGCTGAGTGCCAATTTTTCATGGCTGTAACAGCATTTATTTTGACATCTGGTTGCGCCGGCCCAACTAGAGGCCTGTGGGGTGCCCTTTAGAGCACAGAAACTAGGTACTACGCGAATAGCAAATATTTTTCAAAGCTGCACTGTTTAAGCTCTGGCCGTATAGAAATCAACAGCACTATACGAGTAGGTTAACATAGCTATAATAATTATCATCTCTCTTCCTCCAATATGGTAGTGAAATGGGATTGCAGCAAAAAAATCGGGATCCTCTATATTTGGGGCAAAATTGCGACCAATTCATGTGGTAATCTTAGGTGATGATCCCAGCCGGCAGTAACCCGGAGTAAAAGCTAATGGGCCAAGCTGTCACCTGCCCGATATTCAGCGCCAGTTATAGTATAGCATACCCCTTGATTAGGGTAGATAGGGATTTTCCTTCAGCGCCTTTTGGCCGCGTCTCTTGAAAGGCGTCATCAAAACTTGCCAAAATAATGGCATTTACTTTAACGCCCGAAACCTAAACCCCGTAAACCTAATATGCATATATGGGCAATATACGAATACTCCTCACATCCATCACATCCTGCCCGTCTAGCACAACTATTAGCTTCGAAACTCCTGTCCTGCGACAGCATCGCCCGCCACTCTCACTGTGAGAGCTAACAAAGACGTAATATTTCTCGAGCGTGTCACAGTTGTGGTAGAGGTGCTGGCGAATTCGACCCCAGCGACTGGACGCAAACTGACTGGCGCGAGATATTGAGAGCGCCGCTGCTCATGAGCTCTGACAGAGATGCCTGGTTTTTGAGCGACCAGCGGCGCGGCGAGCGGTTGAGCGAGAGATCCGCGCGCGGCGGCCATACGAGAGTGAGACTTAAATGAACTTTATTCTGCAAGTAGGCCACAAGGGCACTTTTACATGTCTGAGTCTACCGGCATTTCTCAAGAGGCGACCACTGATGTAATGCAATAAACGCCGAAAAAAAAACTCAAGAATTGACCTGAACCTGATAATTATGTACCTACCCACCTAACTTAAGAATTATTTTATACTAGGAGGTGCAACTTCATTCGCGTATTTTTCTCTTTACCGTAGACGGATTAAAACTATCCTATCATAACCATTGGATGTCCAGCTGTCCCTGTAACAAAATTGGTTAAAATTTGTCCAGCCGTTTCGGCGTGATGCGAGGACAAGGGAAAATATGAAAACAGACGGCGGCGCCACGCCAGGTTGGCATGGCGCTGCGCACCCATACAAAGCAAATGACGATCCTGCATCACGTTCTTAAGTTTTTTCTGAAATCATGACCCCCATCCATAGGAAAGTGATTTTCAATACACATCTAGAATTTATAATAGATATTTATAGTTGGGTGTTACTGTTCTGGTAGAGTTGGTCGCATTGTAGCCCTACTTTCGCACTGTACCTAATCGTATTCATCTCGTGACTGCGCCTGGGAATCCTGGTATTAGTTCGCACGCGCGCGCATCACGAGTGCCTTCGCGCATCGTGATGCAACGTCCCCATATGGTTGTCGAAGATAATAGGATTACTAGAAATTCTTTAGGCTTTTCTCCGGAACTGAAGATTTCTAATTCTAAACATCAGGTTGGTTGTATACGTTCAACGTTCTGAAAACTGTTGGATATCAGAAACAAAGTTAACCAACCGCTCACGTTTGTTGTATGGGAGCCCCACTTAAATATTTATTTTATTATGTTTTTAGTATTTGTCGTTATAGCGGAAACCGAAATACATCATCTGGGAAAATGTTAACTGTCTAGATAGCTATCACGGTTCATGAGATTACAGCCTGGTGATAGACGGACAGACAGACGGACAGCGGAGTTTTAGTCATAGGGTCCCGTTTTTTACCCTTAGGGCACGGAACCCTAAAAACATTGTTTGCGTAATGCGTGGACTCACGCTGTATATATGTGGTATAATAGCATCCCAAGGTACGATACGTCTAATTTTCCATTAACTATTTTAACAATGAAAAAGTGAAACTAGTTGGTATGAAGGTAGGTACCACGCGACAGTGTTCATATAATATATGCATAATGCCACACTGAGCGTACACAAAAGAGGTTCCAAATCGTCTACGGTAACCCTAGGCAACGCATCTGACCCGCCGTAACCTGCGTTACGCAACGCTGCACTTCGGCAGATAAACAATACATCTCCGTGGTCCTTTCACCGCAACCACACGAGTTAGTACACGGCGCATGCGCCAAAACAAACAGTTTGTATAGGTACTGCCGGTGGCATAGCTACCGGAGGTACCGTGTACCGTAGTCAAAAGGCCTTATTCCTTTTAAAATGCTGATTGTTTTAGACATTTTTCTCTATGATCAAACGTGTTTCTTATAAGTACATGTATATTATTGATGTTACTACCTAGAACAGGGCTACTGGGATTTATTGGCACATATTTTAAACCTACAGTTTCAATTTATCATTGATATTTTTTGTTCCAAAAACTACTCGAAATTGACAAAATCCTCGCGGAAAATTAGTTTTTTCAGCTTACTTTCGACTGCACACAATGAAAGCATGAAATAGCTATGTTACTACCTAGAACTCGGGGAAAAGTATTATTCACTTCAAAAAGAAATTATCTTAATATATATAATAATATATATTATTAATATATATTATTTGAAATTATCAATATATATTGTCATAATATGAAAAAAAAAACAAATTTTAAAAGGAATAAGGCCTCTAAAAGGGCTCTGGGACAAGCTCATAGATTCAGGGGCAAGCCTTAAAATGAAATCTTTTTATGGGTACGCAACCGCTCTTTTTTTTGTTGCGAATCGTTTTCATGACCGACCTCTGCCCATGATTAAGAATCGCGGATCGTAACATATCTAGCGATATTCGACGTATTTAAATATGTTTGAAGCTTACGGAAGTTTTCTATTAAATATTTCTATGTAAAATAACAGAATTATGCTTTAGGATAAACTATTAGCTGCGCCGCGCGGTGTTACCCGCTCATCCCACGGGAACACTACAGTAGATGGGCATTAATCGATTAATTAATCGATAAAAATAAAAACTCGTCGAATAAATATTAATCACGATTAAATTAATCGACAGTCTTCTATTAAGTAATCGTCATTTTAATCGATTTAATTTTACGATTAATTCTCGATTAAAAGTTGGACACGCTCATTCGTGTATTTTACAAAAATACAATATGTCTTGTCATGTGTAAACTAGAAAAAACATCCTAGTCTGCTGTGTGAAATAGACTTGTTACAGTAATTTACAAAGTGTTTTTGTAGTGAAGTACTTACTCTAAGATCTCCTAGGTAGGGACTTAGACATACAAAAAATATCTTAGTTCTTCCTAATAGTAATCGACCGAAAATTAATCTAATTAATTAATCGATAAAAAAATTAATCACTGGATATTAATCTACGATTAACTTAATCGGGATTAAATTAATCGCAACTCGTACGATTAGATTAACTAATCGTAATTTTGAATCGTTAATCGCGATTAAGTAGGTTAATCTTAATCGTTAATCGATTAACTTTTGCCCATCTCTGGTACTATCTCAAATCGTAATGAACACAACAGATAACCTACCTTACCTACCTTTCGAAGCGTTTAGGTGCGATATATTTAGCTCTTTTCTTTTTATTTACCGGTTTTCAGTTACTGACCGTTTTATTAATTAGAAATTTACAGAGCACCTGATTCCCAGACACATACCATTAACCTTATCACGTTCTCAAAGTTTACCTCACGTAATAAATGACCGACCCTCAACGTATTTATTACTCCTCTGTGGTAAAGTAAATAGCAATCTCAAGTAATGGACATATCGTTTACTGTTTGTGATGTACAATAATGATAATCCTTACGTTACAGCAAATAGGAAGAGCAATCTCAGACTGTAATTATGTAGTTACGGTATATACGAGTAATTTCCTTTATTTCATAAAAACACAAGATATTAATAAAAACAATAAACAATAAACTAATATGTAACTAAGACTAAGTAAGTATATGCTAAAAACCTAACTATTTACAAATAAAAAAATTGCCCTAAATCGCTGTCGCTCGGAAGTGTGCCCAGAAGGCTGGCCGCATTGCCACGCTGGATGGCAATGCTTATTCGCTGGGCAAAATAGTGGCCAGCCCTCTGGTCATGGGTTGCGTCAATGAGGCGCATCGACAATTCTTTGAAGAGTCGACGCGCACTTGGCCCCCACGGCCCCAGAGTTTCAACCCCGAACGCCGCAAATATGTAACTGCTACCGAGAGCAGCATATTTACGACGTTTGAGGCTTTCCGCAGACGCAGCCGCCGCGCCAGCACCATTCTTGGTACCTGGAATATGAGACGGTGCCAGGGTGTCTACACACGTAGCATCCCACACCAACGGCCGACCCATACTCCAAGGCACTTTGCCGTCGTCCCTAGCCAAACCGCTGGGCTCTAGGACTGCCGGCACCTTGGCGCTAACAAAGGCCCTCCGGATGACGTCATTGATACTAGCGTGGCGAGATATTCTGCCTGCACTCCGGTGGCACGAGAGGCCGTGGTGGCCAAGGCCATCGACCAAAGCTCCGCAGCGACAGCGATGGGGCTCGTTTGTTGGTGCCCCAATCCTTAAACATGTGGCTAGTCTAAAACTATTGTTATCGATCAAAGTCCCTATTGTGTGTGATGGCAAGGCTTGCAGCCACATACCGGACTCCCATTCCGCGGCAGCAAGGAGACGAGCTCGGTCTGTTGGACTACATGCTGTCTCTAAGAGATTGTTTTTTATTATCCGACAGAGAGGCTCATCCCATTGCCTCTGCGAGCACGGGTTATCAGGTGCATCCGAGTTACCACATGTTAATGACCATACATTTTTGGCCTCGGTGCAGTGCGCAGCCTCCAGGACCCCAACAGAGGGGGCTAGTATTTTCCCAATGAGGCTATTGGCCATGTGCACCGAAGCCAGAAACGCAGGTAGTGCCAAGCAGGAGATTTTGCGGATGCCCAGGCTACCAAACGTAATTGGTAGGCTGGCCTGAGTCCATGATCTGTCGCCGAAAGAAATATTGAAGATGGACGTAAGGGTTCCTTCAATTAAATGATCTAAATCTAAAAGCAGGTTAGGGTGTTTCCCAAAGGTGGGAGCCGCGAAGAACATAATTATGTGAACTTTGGAACAAAGAGACAGTGTTTTATGATACAGTACGCTGAATGTATATTAATTTTTGTCAATCGATGAGAAACTGTTTTGAAATTTTGAATTTTGTTATCGATAAATGTATCAAAGGACTGATCGAAGATTGGACACCCAAGAAGGTGAAGCGATTCTTTAGTAATAATTCTGATGCCAGAAGCCATTTGTCTAAAGCTATCTATTATGTCGGTTTTGTTTGGACATGTGTCCATAATGAAAAGTTCGCATTTAGAAAAATTAAGAGAGAGCCCAATAGATTTTAACTCAGTAGTTAATTTTTTTAAATCATTGAGAACTGAAATCGCGTCTCCACCGAGTGTGCCGTCATCTAGATACCACACATTTAAGTTTGAATTTAGTTCTTTGATTATGGGATGTATAGAAAGACTAAAAATTGCTGGTCCAAGTGGGTCACCCTGTTGACAACCTACAGAGGACGTTAAAACGTTGGTTTTATACAATAATTTAGATGGAGAACTGTAACACTGGCCAAAGGAATTTATATAAGAGAGGAATTTTGTCCTTTACCTGCGTCAACAAGGCACCCCTATCTACAGAATTGAATGCATTGGAAACGTCCACCTTCAGTAACACTTCTCCTGCTTGGTGCTCGAGGTATGTTCGCACCGCATGGACAGCAGCTTCGCAGCTGCTCTTAGACCCAAATCCCAGTTGCACAGGCTGAAGTTCAGCACTAAGAGCACCGAGGATAGAGCGGCAACCGATTTTGGAAGCTAACCGTCGAAGAGTACTACCGACGGCAATAGGGCGAATGCCACCATCTTTTTTAGTTAAAGCGCAGAGGTTAGCGCCCTATAAAATATCTCTAATTTCGTTTGGGACTTGACCGGTCAACATGATGTTAACCAGGTCCGTCAAGTCCTTTAGGAGTTTGTCACTCGTTTCACCGCAGCCGCAGTTCAGGAGGTCTTTGAGGTGCTGCGGAGTCAGACCATCCAGGCCCCCTGCAGGTCCATTTGGAAAAGACATTACTGCTCCGAGAACATCCTGTGCGGTGGCGATGAGAATTGGGGCACTCGGCTGCGGTGGGTCTGGGAGAAGGAGATCTGTGGCTGGAAGTGGATGTTTGCTGTGTAGTGCTAAAAGTGTATCCGCGTTGTCAGGAGCCACAGTGTCGTCAGAAAAGAGTAAACGAGCTGCACCTTTGATATCACCATCAGAAACTTTACCTTCAACTTTTTTAAATATGCTGTTATTTACATGCCTATGTGTATCGGCAGTGGGATACACAGAAACGTCACCGGAGCAATGATTTTTTATTATTTTAGTCAAAGATTTTTGATTTTCATCCGATTTTATGTGTAGCACTTTGAATGAAAAAGTTAGTTAACAGTTCCCAACTACGCGATGAATTGTCTAAAATAGTGGTTCTAATCGTGTCACTTAGAAATTTTGGAACAGAAACACGAGTAATTGTGTTTTCTTAAATAAATATATTATTATTATTATTCATTATAAATGTAATATACAGGGTGATCAATCCAAATGGCTCAGTAGGGAGAAGTCACAAACTATAAGAGATAGGGAAATCTGTTTTTAAGAACTATGCCATCGAGTTAAGATTTCATTCAATCTTAACTGCGTTATCATTATTTTACTTTAAATAAATAAATTTCACAATTTGGATAAATTGGATTCACCACCAGGCCGTAATTTATTGCCGTTGATGCAGCCCACTGTAATGCAAAACCTGGTTAATTTACTTCCCTCCTACTTGCTGTTAAACAGAACAAGAGTAAGTAGTTTCTACAAAGAATACATCGGAAAACTTATCCCAATTGTACATGTTTTATAAATTTATTTTCACTGTCTATTTTCGTTCCGCAAGTGTAAATTAAATATCTGTTTATTTCCTTAAATAAAAACAAACATTTGACCGAGTCGTTTCCTTTTTGAAGTAACTAGCGACCCGCCTTGGCTTCGCACGGGTGTAATGCTGATAAATTATACATTACATATAAACCTTCCTCTTGAATCACTCTATCTATTAAAAAAACCGCATCAAAGTCCGTTGCATGCGTAGTTTTACTTAAAGATCTAAGCATACCTACATAGGGAGATCAGACAGGAAGCGACTTTGTTTTATGAGTCGTTTTCAAAAAACATGTACTTAGTTAAAGGCTATAATGAAAACTAAACATAATTGATTCCTTGTGTAACGACAGTGACCCATATCTTTTGTATGACTAACTTTCGTTACACTAAAGATGCGATCGTAATTTTGGTATATTATTGAGCCTTTAACGATGTAAATGTCTTTTGTAAACGACTCTTATACTATGTTCTCGTAGTGATTTAACAAACTCTTGATTACACCACAATAAAGCGAATATTCAATATTGACCAGTTGTAAACAAAGCCGCGTCTTCCGTGACCAACACGAGTATAGGTAAACACGTGCTCGTGCTCTGATGTTTACATTTGTCATCAAATAGACACATTATTAGGAGCAAATCATGTTAATACACACCACTTTAACTCATTTGTAGAAAAAGATATGTATTTGGGATGTAGGTACCCTATTTTACGAAATACGTCATTTCAGAAACCATTTCTGGGAGTAGGGTTCCCGTACCGCAATAAATAATTGGATTGTGTCAATTTAATACAAGTACACCTCGTATATACTAAAAACTTTTTTCTAACCGAGTAGTGAAGTCGTGACAATATAAAGTGGTTAAACTTTTGAGCATTTCTCAAAAAGTTTGTACAAAATTAAGAAACAAATTAAAGTTTAATATAGTCCCATTTTGTTACCAATTATTTTAATACTATTCACGCAAATTATACCTGCACATATTAACTAATTTTGATTGATGAATCTCATTTCTACCGGGTCGGCAGGTCTAGTTTAATTTAAATCCTTTGCTCTGGAAAAGCTGACAGACATCACTCGTTCAGTTTATTTATTAGCTAATTCTGTTTCGCCTCAACATAACTCATAATTCTCATAAAGTCATAAAATTAGCAAATAATGAGACTCGAAGACTAACAGAAGTATTTATGATATAAATAACCCAAATAAAAAAATACACAAATTACAACACCCCGACACAATAAGTAGCTGATCATCATGAGACCCTCATTCTATGAGTGATATAGAAAATGCTACTAAAATTGAATTCCACTACAAAATTTGGAATTCTTAACTTCAATATTGGCTGAGAACTTGTCACTTAACCCAACTAAAGCTGTATATCTTGGAAACTGCTTGGGAACTACTGGTCCTATTTCCACCAAACATTAGCTAAGAACCATCTCGACGGACAACTCTTTCGATTGAGACATCCACTCAAATTGGACCATCCATATGTTTTCGTCAGGGGTTAAAAACGATCTGCCTCTATCGAGATCGTATCTTAGTTATGGTTCTACTTATGACCATGAGCTTGTTCGATTGCACCTACCTATTTAGACAGGATGGACGCGACGCGCTAACGTTCTAACCCTATCGTACGAGACAGGCCTATCAATCTTATCCAAGCTACAATGAAACACGTATTTAGCATAACAGTAAAAGTAGACGACCTTCAAGGTGTGCATGTGATACCTTCTATATTATAGCCCGATTAGGAAAGGCAGAGTTATATGCTAGAATTTAGTAAATTAAACACAAGTTAAACAATAATTGCCTCTTAATTTTATTGTCTGACTTCAGCCTTCACAAGCCTTTCCGGAGTGAATATGTGATGCACACTCAAAAATGGTCATCATCTATTCCTCTCTTTATGCAGTAAACTTTCTTTCAAATAGAACGAGGACACTCGGAAGTGAAGTACCTACTCCAAATCACTTTTAGATGCATTGCATAATAAAATCGACGAATGGAAAGATAAAGTCAGAGGAGAGACCAGATCAGGCAAGACGGTGGAAGGGAGCTTTAATCGGTGGAATTCACAAGAACTGCGAACCAGTAACTAAGTCTCTTTAATTTGAAGGTTAGGTAATAGGTACTAATGATACGTACTTTATTTAGTTCGGTGAATAGAGACTAAAGTACCGGGGGTGACCTTAAAAACGGTCCGGTAGTTTTGAATTTTAAATATGTTGTAATCTACGATGGTTAGTGAGTGTTTAAAATGAAAAAGCACAATACCCCCTCCGCGCCCGCCGCCATATTGAAAAACCGGCCAAGTGCGAGTCGGACTCGCGCACCGAGGGTTCCGTACAAACACTCCATCCCTAGGTGGTTAAGTTAAGTTTGCACCTGGTATGTATAGCGCCCCATATAAATTAGGTGCAGTTAGGTATTAAAAAAACTACTTACTAGATCTCGTTCAAAACAATTTTCGTTGGTAGTTTTTATAGTTAATGTACATCATATGTTTTTTTAGATTTTTCATTTTCTTATTTTAGAAGTTAGAGGGGGGGGGGGGGGGGGGGACCAACTTTTTTCCACTTTGGAAGCGTCTGTCACGCAAACTATTCGGTTTAGAAAAAAAATATTTTAGAAATCTCGATATCATTTTTGAAGACCTATCCATAGATACCCCACACGTATTGTGTTTGATGAAAAAAAAATTTTTGAGTTTCAGTTCTAAGTATGGGGAGTGACACTTTATACTCTCGCGGTTTGTACTCATAATTAACACAAATAATAACGGGTCTAACGCGATATTTCTTATTTACCTTCATAATCTAACGTTTCGGCGGGGTTGCACACGCCGTGGTCTCAGATGTACTGGTGAAACAGCGAGTTGTTACTGGAGCTGTCGGCCAAATGTAGTACTACCCGACGAAAATGTCTAATAAATGTCGCTCTGTGCGCGGATGTTGTGAGTGTTGTGTGTCGGACCGGTGACAATAATTAGCAAATAAATGGGTGGTAGTCGAACATTTATTTTCCTACCCATCCATTTTATTAGACATTTTCGTCGGGTAGTACTACATTTGGCCGACAGCTCCAGTAACAACTCGCTGTTTCACCAGTACATCTGAGACCACGGCGTGTGCAACCCCGCCGAAACGTTAGATTATGAAGGTAAATAAGAAATATCGCGTTAGACCCGTTATTATTTGTGTTAATTATAAGTATGGGGAGCCCCCAATATTTATTATTATTTTTTTATTTTTGCATCAAAATCTTAATGCGGTTCACAGAATACATCTACCTACCAAGTTTCAACAGTATAGCTCCTATAGTTTCGGAAAAAAATGGCTGTGACATACGGACGGACAGACAGACAGACATGACGAATCTATAAGGGTTCCGTTTTTTGCCATTTGGCTACGGAACCCTAAAAACCGGCCCTTCAGATTTTACTTATATCTTGAACCTTTGAACCTTCTAAAATATCTGCTCCTAAATAGACGCGAAAAACTAGCTGTACTCATTATTAGTTATTTATTGTAAATGTCGACGGGTCTTCGACACTTGTGTAAGATACTCAGAGCCTCCGTGCACTTCCAAACAGCATAATGTGGCACTTACGAGCCCATTGTATGGCCGTATCGCAACTCGGGAACACGGTTACACAAGTTGACGTGAAGTGCATATGAATATGTCTAACATATATACTACATATAACATAGGTACTAGAGTCAGTACACGCTAACTCTGCTATGCAAATAAACTGTCTAACCATACAAACTGACTCACTTTGTATGGTTTGACAGTTCATTTGTTCATTGACTTTAGTTGCGCCCCGCGGTGTTACCCGCGTTCGGGATAAAAAGTAGCTAGCCTATGTGTTAATCCAGGATACCTCCAATAGGTACCGAAATCAAAATTGGTCCAGCCATTTGAGCGTGAGGAGTTAACAAACATACAAATGCACTCACAAACTTTCTCCTTTAACCTCCTAAGACCCCGCGTACATAATTTTGTACAAATTCAAATTTAGATTTGAACTTTTATTGAATAACAGAATGTTCCGATTTCAAAAACACAAAACTCTGGGTCTCAGGAGGTTAATAATATTAGTTTGATAGTAGTTATGTCATATATGTTACGCGGTTCTCTACCTTTTGGTAGAATTATTTTTTGTCAAATATATGTTTCATTTAAAAGAAGGCATTTTCATCAGCATTACTGCATCCGTAAACTAAACTAGTATTTGGGATTGTTACAAATACAAATGTCTTTATTTGCATAAAATGTGGTATTAAATGATATTACATTTCAAATTAAATAGACACACACATTTTACCAGCAACTGGCATGCAAAAATATAAAGGAAATTAATTAAAAAAAAGTTAACATTAACAAACATTACCTTATAGAGACAATATCTTTAGCTTATGAAATAATACATTAATTTATTCAATTACGACGTAGCTATTTAAACCTAATGAAATGTCATGTAGTATGTGCATAAAATGTCCATTAATTTTTATAATAATCAAAATATTCGTCCAGCCACGCCAGTTTTTAAGTTTATTCCTAAACAAGTTAATTGGCAACTCTTTAATGTCCTCGTGCAGACGATTATATATGCCGATTGACATGCAATAAGTGCTCTTACCATACAATTTTGTCTTTTTAGCAGGAATAACGAGACGATTTGGGTACCTTGTATGAAAATTACAGTTCGTTTTATTGGTTTTGAATAGTTCAGGATGCTCTTTAACAAAACGACAAGCTTCGTATATGAACATGCATGGTACGGTCAAAAGATTTAATTGTTTGAATAAGGGCCTACAGGATGTCAGGATATCTACATTACATATGGCTCTGATGCACTGTTTTTGTGCTCTTAGATTAGATAGATATACAAAATAAACCTCACCTAACCTAATCTATAGGATATGATGTTCCCAAATTAAGCTCAAGAAGGCTTGTGTTATGGGTACTAGACGACGATATAAGTACATACGTATAGAATAGAATAGAATTCATTTATTTGTAAATCACAGGTAATTAAGTAGTACAATAAGATCTTGTATTTTAAAAACATACAGTGCTCTGTGTTTTTCCTTTTGGCGTACAAATTTTATACCTTACTAAAAATAAGGTTTTGACTATATAATATAATATATAGATAAATATATACTTAAATACATAGAACAACCATGGTTGTAGACTTTCGTATATATTTAAATATATATTATATTATGTATATATTTGTATATATATATATTATATTATAGTGTGTAAATGTAGGTACTTATATGTATTTTTGTATAAACACTAAACAGTAATATGTATAATATTTTGTGTTTACTTGTACTCTTGATCCTCTCTGTACCATCAGATTTCTAATTTGCACCCACTTCTAGTACCTATCTCTGTTGGGCCCTATGGTTGACTGGTAGAGAATGCCATTTGGCATTAAGGCCGCCATTTGTTTTGTGCAATAAAGTTTAAATAAATAAACCATGACCCAAGCACAAATATTCCAGTTCATCACACAAATATTTGCCCTGGCCGGCAAAAAAATAGAATTGTGTTTTTTTTGCCGATTGTATTTTTTCCTCTTTGGCATCATTTTGCTGTCCGTTTACCACCTGCCCGCCTGCACAACTGCGACATAGCGTTACCTGTCACTCTCTCACAGTACTGTGCAGCAAGAGATAGATAAATATCTCGCACGAGAAAGAATCGCGTATCACAGTTGAGCTGGTGCTGGTGTCTAAAGCCTCCTTCTTGAACTCGGTTAAAATTCTTCTAAGAATTAACGAAACATCTTCGAGGTGAAGGATACATTGAATTTAATACGAGATAGGCACCTATACCATACCTACATTTTACTCGACAAGTTTTTCCTTGACAGCTTGACCAAGTTCCTTCTCCATTATAAAATAATTACGTCGTAACGTAATTTATAATTAATATTAACTACTCTGTACCGCGTCAACTGTGTTGCACGCAGCCTTCGCAGTTTAATAAGTGTACGTCTCAATTTATACTAGGCTTTTTCCAATGCCTGTTCTGAGTTGTTGGGTAAGATAGGGCTGCCATCCGTCCGGGTTTTCTCCGGATTTGGGGGATTTCCAAAAAGTGGCCGAGGAAAACCCGGGACACTGTTAATGTGAATGAAAAGTAAAGCGATTGTTATTTTTATAATATATATCGCATGTTTTCCCCGGACACAAAATAATCGCGTTATTTTTTATTCACATAAAAAGTTCGGGTTTTGAAAACCCCCCCGGACGGACCCCGGACGGCCTCCAAACTACGACAAATCCGGGAAAACCCGGACGGATGGCAGCCCTATCCACAATGTTTAATTAATTTAAGCATATAATAAATCCAAACATATCTATAGCGATGCAACAAATACATTTCCATATTATTGTAGAAGATAAACGAAGGATTGAGAAGGTATTTCGATTAACAATGTTTTGAAATTGGTTGTTGACATACCGCTACTGACAGTTTATAATACCGAGTATCTCTGAGATAAAGTTCGATGATAAATAATAATAATAAATATCGACAATCTCACACAAATCAATCTAGTCCCACAGCAAGCTCTAGTAGGCTTGTGTTATGGACACTAGACGACGATAAACGTATGATATGTCGGATATTTCGACACTTGAACTATGTTAGTATCCTTTTAAAACGAAACGGATACTTGAGGATAGCAAAAATATCACGACACAAGATTTAAATAATTGAGAAAGTTAAATAATTGAATAAAAATAAAGATCGTTTATTTCAGACCTGAACGATCCATAGTAAATTAGTAACACAACAAGACTTAATATTATCTTAGTTCACGATTTGCTTGAATCAAGAAAATAAGAAAATACCTATACTTAACTATTACAGAGAGAAGCAATCACAGGAGCAAACAGAACTTTTGCTCTATTTGGCCCTGTAATATTAATTCTACCTTCTACCCAGTATTTGTTTAAGGGACAATCGAGACGCCCTTCCAACGCCCTAAGGAGGTTCTTGCTGCTGCGTAAATACCTAAAATACCAAAGGCCTCATAATTCCAAATTCTTACTCAAGACAAGACGCCGATCAGAGAGTTATGGCCCTCGCCAGACCCTTACTTATTTCCTGTCGAATAATGACTGATGAAGCAAGCTTTTGATTGTGGCTTAGACCGTCGCGTCGTGCCTCGATTCTTGTTGAGACTTATTGGCTATTGCATCAGTTGGAATCGGAAAAATAGCGAGCTCTGTTAATGGATATTCTATCTATACTGATTTAGCATATAAAATCCATTTTTTGTTAGAGGAGCCAATTAAACAAACTCGCTGAATCCAGTCCCCAGCCCTTGTAATAATTAATAAGAATGAGATCAAACCTAGCAATATTTATATCAAAATCAACGATATTATTTTTGTAAATCTTGTTTTTTATAGCTACTATTCTCATAAAACAAAGAACTCCATTGATACAAGGATCAAAGCGCAAAAAATGTGGTGTATCCACATTAAAATAATGAGATATTACGTTTTCACAAATTTATAAGAGAGAACTCGTTAATTGATTAAAATAATCGAGACTGTATTAATATATCTTATCTGAAAAATTCGGCAATACAGACGAAAAATTTATTTTAACCGAAGAAGCGGTCAAAAATTATTCAGTTAGGTGCCTGTATAGAAGTAAATTATTCCAGTTTAAAGTCCAATATACATTTAATTTACTTTTTATTGGAATAATTATATTTTTTAATACTTTATATACTGTATAGTTTCTAGATTACTATACAAATATTTACCTACCGCTTTAAAAATATCACTTAAATTGGTACCAACAAGATAGTGGCTGAATACTGGAGCCGCAATAGCAATAATTGCGAGTAGGTACCCAATGTTCAGCCGCGTAAAAAATAATTTGAAATGCGGCTGACCACTGGGTTTTCTCACGATTACGACAAGACACGCCTTACAAAAATTTTAAATTTGAATTTAACGGTTCTAACGGTCGTTTTTACTCACAATTTAAAAAATAATTGAAATACCCAGTAAACAGCCGGGGAGGCTGACGATTGGATAATTTGCAAAAAAGTGGTACCCAGTGGACAGCCCCCTCAATTTATGCATAAATCAGCGATATTTTCATTAAAATGAAATATAATTTAGTACATGAAGTAATCGTAAAGCTAATTTGTATAAGTAACAATCACTCTTTTGAATAAAACATGTCTTTTCTTACCTTTTACGGGAACACCACGTGTAACACAAAATATGGCGGACATGACACTTCTGCTCTGGTCGGTGGAAAGCACCTGTCTGAACGAGTTTATTTCTCCTCTCTGATCCCCTGCTGCTCTTGTCGCGTGATATATTAACCGTGATTAACCGTAATACGTGATTCGTTTATTTCAACCATAGCGATATTTATGACCAATAAACGACCCAAGCACAGATTAATATAATAGTTCTTCGAACAGATACCCATGTCTGAATAAAAAGGCCCTACCCCTACTGTTTTTCATGCCTACTCAATTTAACAATGGAGCGACCTTGAACGCGCGGGTCGTTGGCCGCACGTGCCGGCAAAACGAGGCTAGGGTTGACACCGCTTAGAAACGATTTTATAAAAAGTCAAGATAAATGAAAATACGATCGATTTATTTTAATTTATTAGTCAAAGTTAATTATCATTAGGTACCTACTAGAAATAGGTATTCACATGCGCTGCGGCACACCATCAAAATCGTTTTAATTTCCGAGTAGGTATAACGGAATCTTACCTACCTATTCTATCTGAACATACCAGAAACCTGAAACAAAAACAACTCTCTGTGTAGGTACCTAAGTAACCTAAATATATCCCGATGACAGTAGGTAGGTACTTACTAAATAAAGTTTGGTAGGTGCCTATATATAATGTGTATTGTATAATACTAGCATTACAAGCTTCGAAACAGTCACTACGTACAAGTTGTGTTATAATAATTTGATCACGCGTTTCATCTTTGCGAATGCATTCCTTGCAAAAGGTCTTAAGTGTCAAGAACAACGCCGACGTTTACGCCCTTTTTAGGCCGTGCAATGCTCTCTCCCGCCACACTAAACTGATTTGGTAAATCTTAGTGAGTAAATTATTGTCACTTGTTGATATAGGTAGTGGATGTTTTCTATGAATTTAAGTATCCTCCTGACTTCCCGTGTCCTACACATAGTACAGTCAGCAAAGAAAGTGGTCTACCACTTTTGGACTCTATTACATGTGAAATAGAGTCGAAAAGTGGTAGACCACATTTTTGGTTGACTGTACACAAACAAAATTCAATTAATAGTTAACTGTCAACTATTTGTCATAAGGCTAAAATTAAATTGACTAATTATGAATGCTGGTCGTCAGGAGGGTATATTAAGTAGGTAAGTTTATTTATTCAACATTACATGTATCTATTATAACAGTGTATGCAATGAGTTTCTAGGTAGGTGCTTATTAAGTTCTAAGATTTTTTAGTAACATTTCATCGTCTGTCGGCAAAGAAAAAAAGGATAAATGTCTGTTGCTTTTATGTTTTTACACCCCGCAACACTGCAGCGCGTTGGTCTCATTCGCGACGAAGCCATTTTTTTGGTGATTTTATAGCGCGACCGGCGGCGTCCGGCCGTGAGCGCGTGTGGCAACCGACTGGCTAAGCGTGTCGGCCACGACAGGCGACGTGTAGGTATCGTTCTGGGTTCCCACGGTACAGATGGGGGGCACTGACCCAAGAGGCTGTCCACTGGTTCCTGGCTGACCACTGGTGCCGTTACCCTATGTTTATATTCGTGAATTTGTATATGTACGGTAAAATTAAGCGATAACACATGTTATTTAAACGGAACGGACTGCAGTAGTGTGGGCAATTAGTTTATAATATAACAAAATTAACAGGAACCAAACGTAACCTTATAAATAACCCTTTTAATGGATGTTTTGTTTACATTCTTTTAAATACCCAGACTATATATAAATATAGAATCGTATTCGAAACAATTTCTTGCATCGCTGTATTCGCAGTGGATACCTACTTTTGACTATGTTATGGGAAAATTAATTTTAAATGTATAAATTTAATCCTTTCACGTCTGTACAAGCACATTTTCTCCGTCTCTGTTCTGCAGGATCTATATTTTTCGTATCTACTTTCGTACCATACTTCATACCTACCTATCTTCAGATTTTTGATCTAGTTTGTCTTTCTCCATATAAGGGACGTTGAATTATGAGCAGGTTCTGTTAACCATAAAATCCCCTTATTATTGCAAAGGACTAGTCATAGGCACTCATTCAACCATTTTAAATGCATCACTTAGCTTTCCTAAGCCGCATCTCGTTGTCTCGTGTAATGACACAAAATTGTTGCCTTGCGCCACCAGCTGTTTATCACGAAGATTATGGCCGAACAGACCTACTCTGTGGTTTGGTTCAAAAGCTGAGCTTCGCAGTTCTCTATTACCCTTAATCGCATTTGAGACTATGCTAAGTATAGCGACCAAACATTTTTTTTTATTTTCTTTTTTATAAAAACACAAATACTAGTACCTACTGCACTGCAACCCGTTGTTATTAAAAGTAAACTTGAAACTTTTTGGGGTATATGGAGACCTCACGTATATTTTTCTACAGTGGACGAACTAAGAAAAAAATCTACCACATGAGTAGATACCCTTTCTCGGTTTTGTTAAAAATAAATCTTCACTTGTTAAATACTTCAAAATAGCGAGTCTATTTTACGAAATACTGGCGAAAAAAAAACACGTGAGACTGTCAAAAAGTAGCCGAAAAAAACCTCGCGTGCACAAGCCCTTTGAGCAACATGTGTTTGGTTTCAGCGGTGACTGGATGCACGGACGGCATCGGGAAGCACTACTCGCTGGAGCTGGCCAAGCGAGGACTCAACGTGGTCCTCATCAGCCGAAACCCTGACAAACTGCAGGCCGTCGCCAGGGAAATAGGTAACAATTACTTCCCAATGTTCCCTAACGGAGTTACTATACTGAGTACAATGTTGTTCCCGGGAGTATTCCCGTACTTTACTGTAGAATACTTTCCATAGGAACAGTCCGTTTAGGTTCAGTTCGTCCATATTCCCATCACGTCTAGTTTCCCAACTCGTCCACATTCCTAACTCGTCCACATTCTCATGTCGTCCACATTCCCATACCGACCTTATTCCCATCTCGCCCACATTCTCAAATCGTCCACATCCGTACTCGTTCTCTTTTTTACGCTAGGCTCATCCCACAGCACTGGACCTGATAGTAAATAACATCAAAACACACTTATTGACATTTTTATTAATACTTTAGCACATGACGACAGTCTCCGGGATTACAATATTCGGGGTCCGGTCAAATAAACAAGCGTTTTTTTTTATTCAACGTGGTCCTCATCAGCCGAAACCCTGACAAACTGCAGGCCGTCGCCAGGGAAATAGGTAACAATTACTTCCCAATGTTCCCTAACGGAGTTACTATACTGAGTACAATGCTGTTCCCGGGAGTATTCCCGTACTTTACTGTAGAATACTTTCCATAGGAACAGTCCGTTTAGGTTCAGTTCGTCCATATTCCCATCACGTCTAGTTTCCCAACTCGTCCACATTCCTAACTCGTCCACATTCTCATGTCGTCCACATTCCCATACCGACCTTATTCCCATCTCGCCCACATTCTCAAATCGTCCACATCCGTACTCGTTCTCTTTTTTACGCTAGGCTCATCCCACAGCACTGGACCTGATAGTAAATAACATCAAAACACACTTATTGACATTTTTATTAATACTTTAGCACATGACGACAGTCTCCGGGATTACAATATTCGGGGTCCGGTCAAATAAACAAGCGTTTTTTTTTATTTTTCGGTCTTCCGTCCATACTCCTTGTGTGTCCTCCTAGCCTTTTGTCCCATATTGTAGAGAATGAATTCTCAATCGGGGTCGGCTACCTAAAATCCCAAGAGGTGGCGTAGGCGCTAGTTTTTACGCAAGCGACTGCCATCTGACCTTCCAACCCAGAGGGGAAACTAGGCCTTATTGGGCTTAGGCTTAGGTGGTTTCCTCACGATGTTTTCCTTCACCGAAAAGCGAGTGGTAAATATCAAATGACATTCCGTACATAAGTTCCGAAAAACTCATTGGTACGGGCCGGGTTCGAACCCGCGACCTCCGGATTGAAAGTCGCATGCCCTAACCACTAGGCTACCACCGCTTACGCTTTCCGTCCATACTCCTAGGCCTTATAAAAATTGGGCAAGTGCGAGCCCGACTCGCGCATGAAGGGTTCCGTACCTATACATATATATAATCTATAACAAGTTTGTTGTATGGGAGCCCCCCTTAAATATTTATTTTATTTTATTTTTAGTATTTGTTGTTATAGCGGCAATAGAAATACATCATCTGTGAAAATTTCAACTGTCTAGCTATCACCGTTGTTGAGATACAGCCTGGTGACAGACGGACGGACGGACGGACGGACGGACAGCGAAGTCTCAGTAATAGGGTCCCGTTTTTACCCTTTGGGTACGGAACCCTAAAAAACGAACACACGACGAATGACGAACTTCGGCATTGTAATATTAATATGCTAAATACGTAACCGGCTTCCTAGATTATGATTATGACTCAGTGTTAGCGCAAGTAAAGACCTTTAAAACTAATATTGCGATCGTAAACGTAACGCTCACGTATGAAGGTACATCGTTATTGATGCTAAGCTATTCCTACTGCTGTTATGAGTACTAGGTAACTGTATTCTACTCATAGTTCTTTTTATAACCATAATAAATACCAAGGTCGTGCGTTGAATGTAAGTTCGATTATAATCTAGCTTTTTGTGTGTGTCTATTTTTATGTTTCTTATCTCAGCTTTTGTTGGTACTTGAATGATTGTAATTAAGTTTTTGTGGGTACCTATTTGTTTCCTACTAGACTTCCTATAATCCAGCGAATAAAGGGGTTTTACCTTACAACCGGTTCGGTAGTTCTGAATTTTTGATATGTTGTCTTGTCTAGGATGGTTAGTGAGCGTTTAAAATGCAAATTGCACAATCCATTCCGCCTCCGCACCCGCCGCCATGTTGAAAAAACCGGAATTTTCTTCAGATTTGTGCTTATATCTTCGTTTAGGAGCATTTTAGCTAGAAAAGCACTTAGTAGTAAGTTTGTAAGCTACGAAGAAACTACAGAGTCTCTACAGTGCTACGATGATATTTTTTTTGCAGAACAAACCCACCGCGTGAAGACGAAGATAATCGTGGCGGACTTCACGCGCGGCGCCGAGGTGTACCCACACGTCGAGCAGCAGTTGAAGGATATAGACCTAGGGATCTTAGGTATGCGTGTATACCCATATAAAGTTGGTTATAGTTAGTTATTTACTAAACCCACTGTATACCGTGTTTGTTATATATTTCTTGAGTCAATAAGTCATACAATTTGATTATCGCTTTTTCACAGAAAATAACCGACTTCAACCAGCAGAAATAATATTTCCGATTGAACAACTTATTATAAAAAACACCGAAATCACTGTGCTATTTGAGGAGTTCCCTCGATTTCTCAGGGATTTTGTCATCAATCGTAATTTTCACATAAACATAACAAAAAAAAACCGGCCAAGTGCGAGTCGGACTCGCGCACCGAGGGTTCCGTACAAACACTTTCCATCCCTAAGTGGTTAAGTTAAGTTTGCACCTGGTATGTATAGCGCCCCATATAAATTAGGTGCAAAGTTAGGTATTAAAAAAAAAATTATGGTTTTCGTAATTATTCCTTTATCTATGCTATAAGACGTTGCTTCGTACCAAATTTCAAGATTCTGAGTTCACGGGAAGCACCCTGTAGGTTTTGATCCCCTTGCAAGTGTCGAAAATTTGCAAATTAGGTGCAAAGTTAGGTATTAAAAAAAAAAATTATGGTTTTCGTAATTATTCCTTTATCTATGCTATAAGACGTTGCTTCGTACCAAATTTCAAGATTCTGAGTTCACGGGAAGCACCCTGTAGGTTTTGATTCCCTTGCAAGTGTCGAAAATTTGCGGCATAAACGGCTGTATCTTTTGATTGCGTTGGCTTAGAAGTTTGATTTTTTCACAGCTTCAAGGGACAGTAGACCTGAGTAATTGATATAAATTTCAGCTTCATACCTCCACGCGTTCCTGAGAAAAAGGGTCTTGACAGACGGACGGACAGACGGACAACAAAGTGATCCTATAAGGGTTCCGTTTTTTCCTTTTGAGGTACGGAACCCTAAAAAGTAACAAGATTCTCATTTTTGAGGTCGGTTGAAAAGTGTCGAGGTCTCGAGGAGCTTAATTTGATTGACCTTGGCATACAGGCCATTTGAGCGATCTAGATAGGTATATAATCTAGCAAATCCGCTTTGCAGTAAACAACGTAGGCCTGAACTACGAGTGCCCCGCGGAACTGACGGCGGCGCCGGCGGAGCGCACGTGGGACGTGCTGATGGTGAACACGGGGGCGGTGACCATGCTGAGCCGCGCCGTGCTGGCCGGGATGGCGGCGAGAGGCCGCGGCGCCATCGTCAATCTGTCGTCGGCCTCCGAACTACAACCGCTGCCGCTCATGGCGGTCTATGCCGCGACCAAGGTGAGACCTCAATGTATGTGAGTATGTGACTCTCTTATTGGGATTATAGTATTGCTGCCCCTTCAGCTGGGTGATACGTGAGATTGAGACACCAAAAATACCAGGTCAGGAAGTTACGTAACGCCTCATCTTATAGGCAGTGACATTTATTCGTTACTGTTCTTTTGGATTCGGTGCTGCAGCCCTTTCCGCCCGTACTGCCACGTTAAGCTAAAATGCGACCTTTTTGTATGGAGCTCCATAGCAAACGGTCACCTTTTACCTTAGCACGGCGCATAGCGGTCTATACCGCTGGCTAGAATTTCGAGAAGAACAGGTCAGGTAGGTAGTTACCTCGTCCTCTCATCGGCGAGGAATAGACACTAAATCTGAAAGAGATCGCTTTTCACCAATAAAGCCGACTGTTGTTGGCCTACGTTAGCTCCTGGCTCCGCGGGGGAGCCAGTACAGCGGAGGCCGAGCCCATGCTGGCCGGGATAGAGGCCGCGGAGCCACTGTCAATCTGTCGTCGGCTTCCAAACTACAACCGCTGCCGCTCAAGGCAGTCTTTGTTGCGATTAGGTGACACCACAAAATATGTGTGTCCTCTTGGGATTAGTATTGCTGCCCCTTCACCTGGGTAAGACACCAAGAAGACCAGCAGGGTTAGCATATCTCGCCGCAAATTCGCTTGTGGCGCGACTCAGCACCGCCCGTCTTGCTCGCACGGTATTTAAAGGAAAGTGACACAGTTATTCTAGACGTGCAGGTCAGGTTCTCGGTCACGAAGTTACTTAACACCTGATCTTACAGACTGACACTTATACGTTGCTGTTCTTTTGGATTCCGTGAAACTCCTTCTACCCACCATTCATCTCGGTTTATGCCGCTACCAAGGTAGGCATCGAAAGTAGCTATTTGTAGTATACGTTTAACATATGCCCGTAGTAAAATCCACAACACGTAACTGTGTTCTTAAGCTTGAGCCCCTTACGTTCATAGCGAAGATGTGCGGCACCAATAAAGCGTACATATATACGTGCGCACACTGACCTTATTTGAGAAATGAACCTCGATAATTAATTTCCAGGCATACGTCCGCAGCTTCACGCACGCCATCCGCGAGGAATACGCCCCCAAAGGCATCTACGTGCAGCACGTGGCGCCCTTCTTCGTGTCGACGCAGATGAACGCGTTCTCGTCGTCCGTGATGGCGGGCGGGCCGCTCGTCGCCTCGCCCGCCGCGTACGCGCGCCACGCCGTCAACATGCTGGGCCGAGTGCAGGACACCACCGGGTACTGGGTGCATGGTGTACAGGTTAGTCCGCCGTCTCTCCGTGATGGCGGGCGGGCCGCTCGTCGCCTCGCCCGCCGCGTACGCGCGCCACGCCGTCAACATGCTGGGCCGAGTGCAGGACACCACCGGATACTGGGTGCATGGTGTACAGGTTAGTCCGCCGTCTCTCCGTGATGGCGGGCGGGCCGCTCGTCGCCTCGCCCGCCGCGTACGCGCGCCACGCCGTCAACATGCTGGGCCGAGTGCAGGACACCACCGGATACTGGGTGCATGGTGTACAGGTTAGTCCGCCGTCTCTCCGTGATGGCGGGCGGGCCGCTCGTCGCCTCGCCCGCCGCGTACGCGCGCCACGCCGTCAACATGCTGGGCCGAGTGCAGGACACCACCGGATACTGGGTGCATGGTGTACAGGTTAGTCCGCCGTCTCTCCGTGATGGCGGGCGGGCCGCTCGTCGCCTCGCCCGCCGCGTACGCGCGCCACGCCGTCAACATGCTGGGCCGAGTGCAGGACACCACCGGATACTGGGTGCATGGTGTACAGGTTAGTCCGCCGTCTCTCCGTGATGGCGGGCGGGCCGCTCGTCGCCTCGCCCGCCGCGTACGCGCGCCACGCCGTCAACATGCTGGGCCGAGTGCAGGACACCACCGGGTACTGGGTGCATGGTGTACAGGTTAGTCCGCCGTCTCTCCGTGATGGCGGGCGGGCCGCTCGTCGCCTCGCCCGCCGCGTACGCGCGCCACGCCGTCAACATGCTGGGCCGAGTGCAGGACACCACCGGATACTGGGTGCATGGTGTACAGGTTAGTCCGCCGTCTCTCCGTGATGGCGGGCGGGCCGCTCGTCGCCTCGCCCGCCGCGTACGCGCGCCACGCCGTCAACATGCTGGGCCGAGTGCAGGACACCACCGGCCACTGGGTGCATGGTGTACAGGTTAGTCCGCCGTCTCTCCGTGATGGCGGGCGGGCCGCTCGTCGCCTCGCCCGCCGCGTACGCGCGCCACGCCGTCAACATGCTGGGCCGAGTGCAGGACACCACCGGATACTGGGTGCATGGTGTACAGGTTAGTCCGCCGTCTCTCCGTGATGGCGGGCGGGCCGCTCGTCGCCTCGCCCGCCGCGTACGCGCGCCACGCCGTCAACATGCTGGGCCGAGTGCAGGACACCACCGGGTACTGGGTGCATGGTGTACAGGTTAGTCCGCCGTCTCTCCGTGATGGCGGGCGGGCCGCTCGTCGCCTCGCCCGCCGCGTACGCGCGCCACGCCGTCAACATGCTGGGCCGAGTGCAGGACACCACCGGGTACTGGGTGCATGGTGTACAGGTTAGTCCGCCGTCTCTCCGTGATGGCGGGCGGGCCGCTCGTCGCCTCGCCCGCCGCGTACGCGCGCCACGCCGTCAACATGCTGGGCCGAGTGCAGGACACCACCGGATACTGGGTGCATGGTGTACAGGTTAGTCCGCCGTCTCTCCGTGATGGCGGGCGGGCCGCTCGTCGCCTCGCCCGCCGCGTACGCGCGCCACGCCGTCAACATGCTGGGCCGAGTGCAGGACACCACCGGATACTGGGTGCATGGTGTACAGGTTAGTCCGCCGTCTCTCCGTGATGGCGGGCGGGCCGCTCGTCGCCTCGCCCGCCGCGTACGCGCGCCACGCCGTCAACATGCTGGGCCGAGTGCAGGACACCACCGGCCACTGGGTGCATGGTGTACAGGTTAGTCCGCCGTCTCTCCGTGATGGCGGGCGGGCCGCTCGTCGCCTCGCCCGCCGCGTACGCGCGCCACGCCGTCAACATGCTGGGCCGAGTGCAGGACACCACCGGATACTGGGTGCATGGTGTACAGGTTAGTCCGCCGTCTCTCCGTGATGGCGGGCGGGCCGCTCGTCGCCTCGCCCGCCGCGTACGCGCGCCACGCCGTCAACATGCTGGGCCGAGTGCAGGACACCACCGGATACTGGGTGCATGGTGTACAGGTTAGTCCGCCGTCTCTCCGTGATGGCGGGCGGGCCGCTCGTCGCCTCGCCCGCCGCGTACGCGCGCCACGCCGTCAACATGCTGGGCCGAGTGCAGGACACCACCGGATACTGGGTGCATGGTGTACAGGTTAGTCCGCCGTCTCTCCGTGATGGCGGGCGGGCCGCTCGTCGCCTCGCCCGCCGCGTACGCGCGCCACGCCGTCAACATGCTGGGCCGAGTGCAGGACACCACCGGGTACTGGGTGCATGGTGTACAGGTTAGTCCGCCGTCTCTCCGTGATGGCGGGCGGGCCGCTCGTCGCCTCGCCCGCCGCGTACGCGCGCCACGCCGTCAACATGCTGGGCCGAGTGCAGGACACCACCGGATACTGGGTGCATGGTGTACAGGTTAGTCCGCCGTCTCTCCGTGATGGCGGGCGGGCCGCTCGTCGCCTCGCCCGCCGCGTACGCGCGCCACGCCGTCAACATGCTGGGCCGAGTGCAGGACACCACCGGATACTGGGTGCATGGTGTACAGGTTAGTCCGCCGTCTCTCCGTGATGGCGGGCGGGCCGCTCGTCGCCTCGCCCGCCGCGTACGCGCGCCACGCCGTCAACATGCTGGGCCGAGTGCAGGACACCACCGGATACTGGGTGCATGGTGTACAGGTTAGTCCGCCGTCTCTCCGTGATGGCGGGCGGGCCGCTCGTCGCCTCGCCCGCCGCGTACGCGCGCCACGCCGTCAACATGCTGGGCCGAGTGCAGGACACCACCGGATACTGGGTGCATGGTGTACAGGTTAGTCCGCCGTCTCTCCGTGATGGCGGGCGGGCCGCTCGTCGCCTCGCCCGCCGCGTACGCGCGCCACGCCGTCAACATGCTGGGCCGAGTGCAGGACACCACCGGCCACTGGGTGCATGGTGTACAGGTTAGTCCGCCGTCTCTCTGTCGTCCGACTTCTAGGAATCTACAGCTAAAAAACCGGTATGGCAATAAAGAACAAATTCCAATATTAAAGTATTCAATTCGTATTAGTTGCAAATTCTACAATGTTGCGCAACCTCTTAACAATATTCAATTAAACTTAACCAAGCTTCCAATCCCTATACTAAAAGTTAAGCCAGAAAGAGCAGGGAAAGCGTTCATCTGAATCGACACGAAGACATAATGGAGAGAGTCGATAACACTAATGATATGATCTACAACAAAATGAAACTTACTGTGAATTTTACAAATGAGAGATCTATAATTTATAGGTACACTTAGAAAACAACTCCCAACCCAAACTGTACTTTTCCAGGCGTTCATGACGCAGCTGGCGCCGGTGTGGCTGCGCACGAAGGTCGGCCTCCGCCTCAACCGCCGCTTCCAGCACGAGTTCCAGCTCCACCAGAAGCTGCAGTAGACCACTGCGATGTGACAAGCGGGCTGACGAAGCTAAGGCCACACGGGAGTATTTATGCAAAAAGGAACTAACACACATTTCATTTTTTGTACTTTATGTTACGGTCCGACCAAAACGAGTAGAAATTAAAAAGTGGCAATACTGTAGTGTCGTCCCCGTTTTCTTAGATTGATTAGAAAGAGATGACACTACAGTATTGCCACTTTTTAATTTCTACTCTTTTTGGTCGGACTGTACAGATAGAAGGTTTCATATTACACGGTTTTATATGTGGCTTGGTTCCCTCTTGCGTACGTCCATAATACATGCTACGGGTCACCGAAACATTGTTTCCCATCTGTAAGGTTTCGCTCAATTTTCATTTGTCCGAAAGTATTTTTTTCTTGAAACCCGTAATATTTTCAGGATTTTATAAATATCATAAATTTATGAAACATGTAATGTATAATTTTTTTATGTGGGTACGCCACAATTTTGATTTAAACCATTAATACAAAGATCATACCTTAAAAAAAAATTGAAAACGGAGCTACCTGGTGGAAGAGACCGGGAATCTCGAGGTCCTAGGGAGCTAGGGTAGCGAAGTGGTTAACCCTTTGACCGCCAAAGACGGCAAATCACGTCATCGGGAATTCGTGCCACTGGCGCCAACGACGCCTATTGACGTCAAAAATGTCAATGGTCAAAAACATGCTAATTCAAACCACTATCTGTGTTTTTCAATCTCTGTTGATTTTGGAGCAATTTTTTTTTTTCGGTTTGGCGTCAGTGGCGCGGTGAATTGCTTTGCCGCTCGGCGCTCAAAGGGTTAACGCGCTGGACCGGTAATCCAGAGGTACCGGGTTCGATTCCCACCAGGTAGCTCCTTTTTCAATTTCCTTCTCTCCTTTGTATGAATGGTTTTTATAAACATCGTTTAGAAGAACGCATTAGGTAAGGTTAGGTTCCGATTGTTTCTTAAAAAAAAGTTTTGAAAAAAAAAATGGCTTTCGGACAAATGAAAATTTGGCGAATGGGAAACAAAAATTTTGTGTTTCAAACAGGTAACCTCACCAGAGAGGTTATCTGTGCAGGTCAACTGAAAGTTGGTCGTATGGAGTGTAAAAAAAGCGATTATAAAATTGTGGCATCTTTTACGATCGCAAAATGTATTAATACAAATTAAATCATTCTTTGCAACTACTGTATACAGAGTGCGACGGAGAAATCTACCAATACTTAGCATATTTAGCGTCTCTCGGTGCAGTTTGGGTATTGGTGGCTTTTTTCCTTGCAAGCCGCTTAACTGCGTAACTTAGCTCCAATGGAACAGTAGCCCAGACTATTTTCATTATTTATTATAGATCTATTTTTTTTCTCTGAGAATATGGAAATATTAAGCACACTTTACTCATTTTACTAAATTAAAAAGACAAAAATGTGTCTCCAAATTTCTTTATTAATTTTCATTGTTCGTTTTGTTACTACCGTGCATTAAATTATGTGCAAACTAACCAAATTCAAGTTAATCAAAAGTACTGGAGAAAAACATAACCCTCCTAACTGAAATCATTCTGAAGATAAATTACTAGTGGTGTGAAATTATCTTAGTTATTACTCAACTGCGCTGCGTTAACTTCCATTACTTACTATTTCGTAACTTTTCTAGAATTAATTTTAATGTTTTAAACAGAAAGCAAAGCATGGAAGTAATAGAATGACATTGCCAAAAAAAGTACTTTTACAACAGATGGCGTTCCTATCGTCGGGCATTCTCAAAGGTTACATGGATGCAGCTATTCAAAAAAATTAATATTTTACAAGCTTTTATTTAATTTGCATATGTATGTAACTATGCACTGTTTGTTCTGGTGGAATATTGCAACTCAATTTTGAAGCAGATATCTTCAACCGATTGAGCTGAATTTGTTCATACAATACCTACTTAACTTTGATGACGATACAATAATATGGTACCATGGACCTGGTCTGATGATGGAGCCGGACGGTGGCCCTAGAAACTCTGTAATAGATAAAGCAATCCTACAGACTCTGGGGTCTTCAGAATCGTCTCAGTGAGCAATTGATGGATGTTCAAAGAAAAGTACAGTCCGCTATAAAATCTCGTCACAATAATGAAATTTTTGATAAAAACTTATTTAGACATATAGTGTCATTCTAATACTGGCATACTATTAGTTTCTAATAAGATTTAGGCACCCTGTCCACTAAAGCGGAGCTGTGTAAAATGGACCAATCGCATTCCTCAGATTTAAATGCACTCCTTTTGTCTTCACAAAGGCGCAGCCTGATTGATTCATTTTCTCCGCACTACTTCAGTAGACAGGCAGCCTTAGGGTGAAGCGGAGCGGACCCGTGTGGAAACGAGCAATCACAAAAGTGAAGCGAAGCTGCGGTTCCGATTTCAACTCAGGTGAATGGTCTATTCCGCACTTCTCCGCTCCGGCTCGCTTCAATGAAGACGCACACTTACACAGCGTTTGCGCAGGTTATAATGTACTAAATCATAAAGATTACCTTTATTTAGTAAAATCTGAGGCCGCTATAAACGAGCTCAAGGGTTGAAGACAGCTTTTTTTATGTTTTAGCACATTGTAACTGCTATGAACGCGCTTTAGTACAAATGTCGTTACCGTAAACTGCCATAATGTGATGTTAATATTAATTAAATGATTTTTTTTATATTCCGTCTTTTATATTAATATAGTTAAGTATACATTTTATCGTTTTTACAAAGATTAGCACATAACCAAAACTCACTAAAATGTAAGTATCTAGCCTGTAGATTGATACTGAGATAAGAGATTAACTCTTTTAAGTATTTGTTACTTATGAGTGTTGGTATCAACAGACGACATACTGTATGTATGGACAGCTGTATACCTAATCTCACGTTAAAAGGGCGGTGTTAAATTCATTGCGGAGTAGTCATGTATACTGCGCAATGAAATCGACACGCTCTTTTTATGTGATAAGGTTTAGTGAGTAATGTCGTTTGTCATATAAGTGCGTTTTAGTATGCTTTCTCTACCTATTAACTCAGGTGAAAATGTAAAAACGAGCTTGTCCTACAAAATACGTTGCCAAGACTATTTAGTAGCATTTATTTGCATAAAAAACTATTGTAATCACGAACACTACATAATTTTACAACCACAGAGAAAACTACAGTATAAGACCAATGTATTGTTTGTAGCTGTTGGTTCTCCTAATTAATAATAAATATGTATATATATTGACCCAAAGGTAAATTATCGAAGATAAATATCATGTGATCTACTACAATGTAAGTAAAGATTTTTCTTTCATAATTTAGCTTCGTGTCAATATTAATACAAAAAAAAAATGAGGTATTTCCACACAGAATCAATTAAAAAATATATAAAAACGTTAAAAGCTACAGTATTTTTGGTAGCTTTTGTGGGGTTACTAGATTCATAGAATGCAGAACTCTGCGGACTTGCGTGGACTAAAGTCTACAAGAAAAACAAATTTCAATAAATACTCAGTTTATTATTATCAAGTACTTGCATTGCAAAACGATGACGTCACATAAGTACACATGGCACTTAAGCGATTATCTTACAAAATAATATATGGCAGTTTTCATAATAAATTATACAGATTACATATTATAATGTCCATCCAATAATAAAAAATAAAATTAATTCAATATTATGTCAATATGATAAAATATTAATTTGTGACAATAAAAGGCAGTTGTTTAAATTGAAAATATTATTATAGGCTCAAATTTCAACTTAGGTTTCTTGTTTATAAGTTTTATCGTGGAACTTCTAAAGAAAACAGTCTGCGTCAACAAGTATGTTGATCAGAATTACATAATATATGGGTGGATCAACTTTTTCTTGTTGTTATTCTGTCCCGTCGCCCAGGAGACAATAGTGATTAAACTTCTTAGAGTGGTGTTGATAATTTATAATATTGGTATTTTCAAGAGATATTCTAAATACGAGTGGGCTTATAACTGCTACAATTACAACATTTTCGCAAAATAGTAACCCAGGGGACATCACCATGGCAACAAGCAACGGAGAAAAGTTGATTGACCCATATACACGATGCTAAGTACTCTTCATTATTACTATCAACGAAATACGAATGCCTCCCTAGCAATGGGATTGGGCTTTGGAAGTTGAATTATATTCAGAGATCCGACGGATGGGAGTACAGTGTCCTGAATTTAATGGGCAACCTTCTGACGTCATACAGAGCACCTTTGAATGGTCCAGAAAATAGGCCCCTTTTTTAGGATTATTAAAAGTTCATGGTTTCAAAGATAATCAGGCAATTTTTTTTATTCACTGATTGGGTCCTTGTTTCACTCTAATAACCGTCTAGGCCACAGATGAAGATTTATGGTTGCTTTTTTTCATTAATAGTGATGGTAACTTGTGTGTAATAAAACTTTATGGTACCCAGTTTTTTTTTATTCAGATTTATGAAACCCGAATAAGAAATAAATAAATAATGAAAATATTTTCGGTTGGTTAGAAGGTTGTCCATTAAATACAGGACACCATGACAATGACATTAATGACGCCCATTTGTCTGACCCCTGATTATATTTCATTTGGTTTGGTAATAAATATGTTCTAAATGCTCCTTAAACTCTTTCGTTTCTTTCTGATTAGTGTTTGTCATACAGGGAGAGCTTGAACATTCTTGCATCGTTAGGACTAAAATTACATAAGATATAGACACAGGTCGCATATCTTCACCTTTGACAAAATACAATAATTTAATATTAAAATTGTGTTCAAATAACATACATTGTATACTAATATAAAATTGTAAAATTGGTGTATCATTACGGTACATAGAATACGTTTGAAGTTAACTATTTATTTTACAGAATGATTTTTAATGATTTCGACTTAATATTTGGGGCGGACCGCCCTACTGTGATGTTTTAAATGCACATTCGTATTAAAACATTTTTTTTATTAAGTAACAAACGATAGTATAAACAAACTATAGGACTAGTCAGCTGTGGCTCTATAGCACTACGACAGGAAAAAAAATCTTAATAAATTATTTAAGTTGTCGTTCCGCTTTGTCTGTGTGTTCCTGTAATAATTGCCAGACTGCCTAACATTCCAGGAATACATATTACTAGGTTTTCCATCTTAATTACTAGCTAAATAAATACTAAAATACGTTATGGTAACAGCGAACGACTGTAACTGTATCTCAAATTGTGATACAAATTTAAGTGGTTTTAAAAACTGCTAAGTCATATGTGTAAAATAAAATGAGAATAAAAGGAAACCTTATTTAGGCTCAGCACAGTTCAGATTCGAGAAACGCTAACGTCAGTATGATATAATTATTCTATTTATGTACAAACTCCCTAAGTATTATTTAGACCAACATACAAATTTTTTATCGAAAGAAATGGATCTCGTTTCGGTAAAAAAGCTGAACAACATTAATAATCGACCGCATGTAACCCGTTAAATATATTTAACCAGAATACGTTTCATTAAGTTAGTGGACGAGCGCGTGGGGGAATAGAACGGCGTTTTTTTTTGTCTAATAGAGTCAATAGAGAAAATACCTAACTATAAATGATCGAACCTCGACAACAACGGGTGTGTAGAAATGCGAGAGCTCGTCGAAATAGTAATTCACCAATAGACGCAGTAAAGTTACAAAATCTGTATCGTGGCCCCGCACAATCCGGTGTCGCCTAAAACGGTGGCCCACGAGGACAACAGTATGGCCGCACCGTGGCATACATCTCAAATTCGAGACCAACTAATCAAAATGGTGCGGACGGCAGTCGATAGTTATAGTTTGCAGTTCGAGACCCTTGTCATAATGCCCTAATTTCCACCAGTACCTATCAAATAATATCGAAATGGTGGCCCATGAGGGGACGGCGATCGATCGTTACAGTTTTATTTTTTCTATTCGCACAACATAGTGGCTCCACTTCGCCTGATGGTAAGCAAGCAAGGGTCCAAGTCGCAATGGCAACTGACAAGTAACCAACAGTGCCTTGTCAGTTAACACTGCCATGCTGGCCCGAGAGATGCTTCTTCGCGCTTCGTTTGAAACGTCCCATGTTGTAAGAACGAGGAAACACGTGTGCCGGCAAACAGTTCTACTTTTTAGTAGTCCGGCAGATGAAGAAATTGCCAAACTTCTCGGCGCGCGTGGGAATATTATCCACGGTGAAGCGATATCGCAAACAGGCCAAAAAGTTGTCGGCTGGCGACCCACATTACCCCTATTTCCCGCGCCCCCTACAGCTCGTCGTCGAAGTGTTCGCCCATGAGATGGTCGCCGTAGTCGGTGGCCTCCGAGCCGACGAACTGCTGGTAGTGCTCCAGCACCTCGGCGAAGCTCAGCCGCCCGTCCGCGTTGTCGTCCGCGGACGCGAACAGATGCTCCACCTCTTCCACTGCGATCTCACTGAGGAATACATTACATTACATTGGTTATTTAGAATATAATAGAAAACGCTTTATTCAAGATAACACATCATTAGAATTTTCAATGGAGACCATTTCGGATGCACGTCTCTTATCGACGGCAGCCGTCAACAGGTGGCGACGGCTGCAGTTGTACCTACTAGTGCCGTTCGTCTGTGAGGAAAGTGCCGTTCGTCTGTATGGGCCCTTATAGGTGTCTTCTTGTGGATGGACCGGGGGAATGAAGAGAGACAACGTGTGCTTCCGATAGTGTATATTTGAAAAGTGAACTAACTAAATCTTAATTCTATATGATATCTAAGACAGGTACAATTAGTTTCAGCGCCCTCTATTGGGTTGGCTGGGAACTACATACTTAGGGTCTATAATAATCGATAGCTTACTTAATACATATTTACTTCGGTAACTAAGCCATCCACAGAGTTCGATGAAGGTTTTATAGATTGTAACGCGGCAAACCTCCATGGTGCAGCACTGGCCGCCTACAAACGCCATTAAAAAAGACAGGCGTTCCACGCTCGGCTTTTGTCTTTTTTCTCAGACACGCTTGGACTTGTGCTGAACGAACTGGAGTCTGAATGGCTATTACTTGTATATTTTAAAAATTAAATGTAATACTGAGATTGCTTATGTATTGTGGTGTTACGAGTTTTACGTAATTGTGCATAATTACTGTAAATATAACGCTGTATCATATATTGCTGATAGTTCTAACACTTGTAAGGGCTGCCGCTTTGCAGGTAATATTTGTATATACCTACTTATTTTTCTTTATTTTCTTTTTATTTATATTGTTAAACTCAATCCAAGTCTTATTTCGTTCTCACTGGTCTTGACAAATACGAAATAAGGCATGGATTGGTTTGGTGTCACCAACTAAGTGAGATGTTGTTCCAGCCCTTTTTACTTGGCTGAAGATTGCGTGCTGTGGTAAACGCACCTCTACCGGCGGTTGTTCCTGCCTGATGTGCGTGGAAGCTGGAACCACGCAGACGCTTGAAACCCTGCCTTTCCCACCATCCTGCCCAGCTCCATTAAGACCAGTGTTTCCCGTTAGTGCCGCGTACTGACTGAATACCGTTTTTCTTTATATTGTATATAGTTTTTATTCTTTATTATATATTTTTACACTACCACGGCTCGTCTTTTATTCCCGACGACTAGCCGGGCTACAGGCGCTGTTCTTAACAATAGGTACACTGTATTTAATACTTACTAACGTAACCTAACGACAACAATTCTAAAGCAATGGCAACTATTACATATTATGCAAGTTTCTATTTTGTACTGACACCAAAGATGGATATTTAAAATTATGTAATGACTAATGACATTATTAATCGAATAGGTAGTTACAGAATGAGACTATTACCAGCAAAAGTAATATTGTACAAAAATCTAATTAACTATTACCGACGATAACTGTGTAACTGTGTAAACTGACATATAAAATAACCACTAACTACATTGTAAATTTGTACCCTTTTGTAAAATTTACATATAATGTATTTGTGCATTATGAATAAATGAGTATGAGTATGAGTATTAAAGACAGTGTATAAGAGATGTGCATCCGAAATGGTCTCCACTTAGCAATGCTGTAGGCTTTGCTAGGTATAGCAATACCAACGGCGCTGGTTTTCTGTGGAGCGAGAGGGACGGTTTCGCGGGACAGCATACATTTCATTTTTATGAATGTCAACGAGAGATCGAAATGCGCGATAACGAGCGCTTTTATCAACAATTCTGGTACAATATAATTATAAGGGGTCAATCTTACACAAATCGACCTAGTCCCGAACTAAGCAAAGCTTGACTATGGGTACTAGACGACGATATACATAATAATATATAAATACATATAGATTACATCCATGATCCAGAAACAAATATTCGAGTTCATCGCACAAATATTTTCCCTGGCCGGGATTCGAACCCAGGACCGCCAGCTGCCGACCGTGTCGTCAAAAAAATATTTCGGTAATGTAGAGCATGATAATGATAATGCAATATGATTTATGAATAAAGATTTATTAATAGAGAATTATTACATTAGATGACGACCAAAACCATTAGACAGGAAGTAGTAAAGTGAGAGATTTGTTTGGTTTATACCAAAAGCGAAATGTTTTTTTTTTTATGAATCAATACCACGGCTCTAATGGCTTTTCGGTGCAACACGGGCCAAAGGGCATTAGCCACTACTAAGTAGCAGTTTTTTCTATTTTATTTAAATCAATGGTTCACAGCCTTATAGCAGTCACAAGCCGCATAAGTAGTGACTAACAGGAACATCACTACTGTCAGGGATGAACGGCGTCGAGCTCGTGGACAGGTTGAGTGAGTGACATGGTAGGTACTCACTCGTTGTCCGGTATGATCCAGCGGCGCACCTCCTTCGGCGTCGAGCTTGCCGTCTCTGTCGGCGTCGAGCTCGTGGACAGGTTGAGTGAGTGACATGGTAGATACTCACTCGTTGTCCGGTATGATCCAGCGGCGCACCTCCTTCGGCGTCGAGCTTGCCGTCTCTGTCGGCGTCGAGCTCGTGGACAGGTTGAGTGAGTGACATGGTAGATACTCACTCGTTGTCCGGTATGATCCAGCGGCGCACCTCCTTCGGCGTCGAGCTTGCCGTCTCTGTCGGCGTCGAGCTCGTGGACAGGTTGAGTGAGTGACATGGTAGGTACTCACTCGTTGTCCGGTATGATCCAGCGGCGCACCTCCTCGGCGTCGAGCTTGCCGTCTCTGTCGGCGTCGAGCTCGTGGACAGGTTGAGTGAGTGACATGGTAGATACTCACTCGTTGTCCGGTATGATCCAGCGGCGCACCTCCTTCGGCGTCGAGCTTGCCGTCTCTGTCGGCGTCGAGCTCGTGGACAGGTTGAGTGAGTGACATGGTAGGTACTCACTCGTTGTCCGGTATGATCCAGCGGCGCACCTCCTCGGCGTCGAGCTTGCCGTCTCTGTCGGCGTCGAGCTCGTGGACAGGTTGAGTGAGTGACATGGTAGATACTCACTCGTTGTCCGGTATGATCCAGCGGCGCACCTCCTTCGGCGTCGAGCTTGCCGTCTCTGTCGGCGTCGAGCTCGTGGACAGGTTGAGTGAGTGACATGGTAGATACTCACTCGTTGTCCGGTATGATCCAGCGGCGCACCTCCTTCGGCGTCGAGCTTGCCGTCTCTGTCGGCGTCGAGCTCGTGGACAGGTTGAGTGAGTGACATGGTAGGTACTCACTCGTTGTCCGGTATGATCCAGCGGCGCACCTCCTCGGCGTCGAGCTTGCCGTCTCTGTCGGCGTCGAGCTCGTGGACAGGTTGAGTGAGTGACATGGTAGGTACTCACTCGTTGTCCGGTATGATCCAGCGGCGCACCTCCTCGGCGTCGAGCTTGCCGTCTCTGTCGGCGTCGAGCTCGTGGTCGAACTTGTCGCGCTCCGCCGCCACCCAGCCCTGGTCCTGAGCGCCTGCGCACATATAACAAATGTTCACTTTCTTCATTGATCATATCAACAACTTGTAAACCGCTATATCGATTTAAACTTTAATCAGACACGATCGTCACACATCTTTTGAGTTTGAGTCCCTTCGAGGCCATCAACGCAACATTCCGACATCAAATTATAACCCGCCATTTATCTTGATAATTATCAAGTTTAGAAAGTTGTCTATACAAAAGACGCTTTATTGTCGTAATGATCAGTAAATGTAAATTTATTTGTTAATTATTTGGTAGATTTTTTTTGTAGAAATATTATTTTTTTCAATCGTTAAAAAAATTGCCAATCGTTGGTTCCTAAGTGTGATTTTGCGAAATGATTTTTGGTCAAACGGCAGAACACCATTTAACATGGCACGGCACTTACAGTGTTTTGCTTCTCAAGTACGAAAGCACTGTGTCCCGCGTTTAAAAGGCATAGGTACTTAAGTGCATTTTTTGTTGATATTTAGACCACCTCACAAAGACATACATTTTCAATTTTAGTAGGTTATGTTTTTTCACTATCTTATAAATTGTTTCATCGAAAAGTCTATATTTCTATTCAACCCAACCATTTCTAAATCCAGATTTACATACTTTACAAAACCATTTTCTTGTAGGTACAATCTCCGACAGTCTCGCGTGCACTTTGGGCTAAGAGTTGTCAACTTGTCATGTTAGAAAGAGTAGCGTGTGTGTAGTGTTTCGTCGTCATATAAAGAAACCCTTTGGCAAATCTGGACTCATAACTATTGCCATGGTATTATTACCACAATGGGAGCCCAAGACGCTACAATTATAATTGTGAATAAGTTTCTGTCAAAAATGTCATTTTAGTGACAAGCTTTTATAGCCGACTGTACTTTTCTTTGGATATCCATCAAATGCTCAATGAGACGATTCTAAAGAGCCCAAACTCGGTAGGATTGCTTTTTCTATTAGAGTTCCTATGGCCACCTTCCGGTTCCATCATCAGATCAGCTCCATGGTACCATATTATTGTATTGTCATCAAAGTTATGTAAGTATGCAAATTTCAGCTCAATCGGTTGACGATATCTTCTTCAAAATTGAGTTGCAAGATTCCACCCGAACAAACATACATACATACATACAGTTGCCGAGAAACTTCTTGAGCCTAACCTTGACTGCGCAGTAGCCGATTTACGTACAAATATGCATGCGCAGATCCGCCATTTTGGGTCAAGAAGTTTCTCGGCAACTATACATACAATGCAAGTTAAATAAAAGCTTGTAATAAATTTAGAACAGGACTAGAATGTCTATTGGATTGGATTCATAAGAAAATACTTTAACCATCATCTGATCCAACATTTGTCGAGATAAGAATGACGAAAAAAATACGTAAATCCGTAAAAACGCTGAAAATCACCCCTAGCCCACAGAAGAGGAGCAGAGATATGTAACATGGACCAATCTCACTCCTCAGAAATAAATGCACTTCTTTTGAGCTTCAGAAAGACGCAACCTGATTGGTTCATGGTCTCCGCTCTGCTTCTATAGACATGCACTGCACTGACTGTCAGGGAGGCTCACATAATTAATATAGGCGATATAATCCGTTTAAATCGTTTCATTTATGTGTGGCAGTCGCGGAAACTGATGAAAATATTAGGCACTGCATGTCAGGCGGCCTAATAAGATCACTTTGCTGTCGGTCTGTGCGTTTATCAGCATTGCATCCGTCGAAGACTATACTATTATAAAATTCTACGTTTGTAGTGAAAATATTTTTTCTATGTCGTCATTTGTTTTGTATGTGCACGCGGCGCCACGCCAGCCTGGCGCCATCTGTTAGTCATAATTTCCCTTGTCCTCGCATCACGCCGAAACGGCTGGACAAATTTTAACCAATTTTCGTATAGGGATGGACTGGACATCCAAAGATGGTTATAGGATACTGTTTGAATGACTACCGTAAAGAAAAAAAAGGACGGGTTGCACTCCGGGAGTGCCGGCAGAAGTGAAAACTCCGATTTTATTATATCTCATTGACACTTGATTTCTATTTTAATCTCTATTACTTACTAATGTATGTTTATGATTACGCTTCACCATCTGTCACTTACAACATTTTGTTGTTCGAAGGCCCCCTTTCTTTGAAACAGTTAATTGTCTTTAATGCTTGATTCTAATGTGTATGTAATCTTATTTAAGCTGATGGCCTAGTTGCCAATGCTTGCAATAAATAAAAAAAAAATCTTTGAAACAGACACGGTTGCTAGGTTATCGACTGACTGTTATCTGACGCGCGGATCTGTCGCGAGTTTAACATTTTTTACCCATCTAAAAATTGCCAAGCGCCGCTAAAGAAGTTTTCACTTCAAAAAATACACGTACGAAGTTGCGGGCATCTAGTTTTAAATGAATAAATTTTTGTTTATTGCGACATACCTCTTTCGCCGAGGAACTCGTCAAAGTCGATGCGGCCGTCGTTGTTGGCGTCCCTCTCCCGCATCGTCTGGCCCAGCAGGTACTTGTGCATCTTCTCGTGCTCCTCGGGGTTTGTGAACACCTGCCAACGTATACCTTCAGTTTACACCCTGTATTAGTGTACCTACCCAATAATGGGGAATGACGAAATTTAAAAAAAAGTCTTGTGTTTTTGTTAACAGGTAAGAATAACCCCCCTCATTCTTAGAAATCCGTTACAGATTGGTCTGTGGGTGAAGACCGAAAAGTTTGCAGCTTTAACTCATTTAAGTACTGTTTTGAGATTCATTATTGGGTCGTTAATTTTTGTCGCACAACGGAACTTTTTAGTTAGCCTTAGAAAAAAGTGATTGGAAAAAGTTCCGTTGTGCGACAAAAATTAACGACTCAATGATGAACCTCAAAACAGTGCCTGATAAATTATTCGATGGTTATTCGTCGTCGTACGATGGAAAAATGTATACAAATTTTAATTGAAAAAGTTAAGGCAGCAAACTTTTTAGTCTTCACCCCTGTAGCTTAAAAAAAAGATGAGGTCCACTTGTGCTTTTCTTTAGGTACAATTGGACAATTTTGAAACTTTTGAATTTCTTTGAATACCTATAATACTTTAAGTCTCCCCGAAACTTATGAAACCTAAGCGAGTCACAATAGCGTCTTCCTTCTGTCTTCTGTTCAAAATTTCTGAGCATTGATTTTGTGTATAATATTATGCATGGATCAGGAAATAAAATTTGCACGCCTAATCGGCAAGTTACACAGCACCTTATCCAATGCATCAACATCCTGTAGCTTATAATTCACTAAAGCTGGCGCGAATGGATTGAATGAAAGTTATGTCACTTGTCACTTCGAGTGTTAGTGTGAGTGCCGTTCTTATACAGGGGCCTCCTAATACACTCGGGTGCAAAGAAATCGGACCACCCAGCATTTTTAGCAGTTTTCCATTTTCTATTAAAACTGTAAGCTCGACCGTAACAATTTAAATACCACGTGATAGATAATTTTCTGCCCTATCAAATGACACCAATATTCAAGGGCGGGAATGGATATTGTGCAAAATGTGGGCGTGGAAATCACCCCCCTCCAACTGCCTCGTTAACGCATGCACTAATTGGCCACGTACCATTAGGCATAAAACCAGTAATTATCATTGTTTATGCATCATTTGTAATTGATACGTCTTCCTGAACACTGCTCTCATCGACTCGACCCTGAAAAACTGAAGAAACATGGATACTACCCCAAATGAAGCCGCCCAAGCAGTGGCCCTGTTGCAGAGTGGGCTTAGTCAACGTGAAGTGGCTCGACAACTGAACCTATCGAAGTCATCAGTTCAACGTGTGTACCAGAGGTTCCGCAAAGATCAGACGTTCTCCAGAAGACCCGGAACAGGCAGAACTCGCAGTACTTCAGAGAGAGATGACCGTTTTATCGCTGTTTCCTCGCTACGAAATCGTAGATTGAATGCTGTTCAGCTTCAGCAGAAGCTCCGAGAGACC